>JALGPY010000030.1:0-1200000 GCA_023055425.1 Linanthus parryae
AAGAACATGTGTTAGCACAACAAAGTATCTAAATAAAGAGACTCTGATAATTCATAACATTCATATACAATGCACTAGATGATCTTAATTATTTTGTTCTTGAATTGACAAACACTAAGACACAATGCGAGATCCTATAATGAACACATTCTGACTCATTTTGTTTCAACTACAATCGTTCCGATGATTTGTCCAAAACCATCTAAGCTGTGAACCTTTACTTACATTCTATAAGTAAATGACAGTCAATCTCGTGCATGCTCAGACTCGCCTGCATGTCTAATTGTCTTAGATACATAACATTAGACTTCATAATGCATCTTTATACGACAAGTAATAAATAGCATTCGCATACTCAAATGTTTGCTAAATTAAGATGTAAGTGTTATTAGGAATATTATTTCAATCATAAAATATAGCATTCTGAATACCATTCGTAACAAATTCAACTTATATTACGATGTCCGATCATCACTTTACATGTTGTAGTCTGTATTTACTTTTTTTTTTACTGATTATTTTCAAACTGTGGTATCTACTTTGTTATTTCAAAATCGTCACAGGTTCGTGAAAACTGGGATAGGAAACGCGGATCGAGACGAGGACGCTGAACCTAAGATTAGATAACCTAGCATATTACAAACACTTTACCTTTGCCAACTTATTTTGCGAACTTTGTTGTATCGTTTGGTCGCATAAACCTTGAACCGAGATCAGTTGGTAGGGGGCACTCCCCAAACTTGAGACTCGGCCGACCGCGAGTTTAAAAAAAAAAAAAAAAAACTTGCGACTCGGCCGACTGTGAGTTTTGGGCGTGTTACAAACCCTACCCACTTTTCGGTAGGGCATTTCTACAACAATGATTTTGTAGCTGATAACCTAGTATGGCTAAAGCTTCGAAGCATTCCTATCCTTGAAATGTAAGTTCGTACTGTTCATACCGAAATGTCCTAAAAATGTTCTCCCACTTAAACCGACTTCAAATATTTAACATGGAAACTATATACTCATGCCCCATAAATAAGTAAGCATGTCTTCATTGACTGCCATGAAGTTGCTCAAGTATGGTTCTCCTTAGCCCTCAACTACAAATAAGGTAGATCCCATTTAATTTCGGTGTATGGTTCTCCTTAGCCCTCAACTATAATTGTATTCCATCATGTCATTGTTATCACTTGGGCATCCAAAAAAGAACGGAATACAATTGTCTTATCAAATGAGGCATAGAGTATTCCTAAAACTGTAGGGATCATTTCGTCTCGTATGGCTGAGCTTTAGTATCTTCATCTTTGCAAGGTATATCTAGCTCTTTGCAAGGTATATCTAGCACTCCCAAGATTCAAATGTGCGACATCAGGATAACCTTGCCCATAAGCTGAAAGAGGTGATTTTTCCAATAATTTTAAATGAGGGACAAGAAATAAAAAGTATCTCATGTCACAGTCGATAGTGCATAGAAGGGTGATTAGTTTGAAAACAGAACGGGGACAATAATTACATTTGATGATGGCCACTTCTCTTAGATAGTGAACTCTAAATGCGCCTTCACCGCCATTCACATACCTTAGCTTTCAGTGTTTTTTCTCAAGATTTTTCAATTTTTTTTTTGAAAAATTATTTTGTTGTCAACCGGATTTGAACTCGGGATCTCATTCAGGGGTCTCCAACGCTCTACCACTTACCTCCCCAGGTGCAACATCTCCCTATGTTTTGGTGGGATAAAAAGTTAAAAACCCCATGAAATTATTATGTTTTGAGGGAAATTTTTTTGAGGCTGAACAAAGTTTGTTGTCCAACTACAAAATTAACACATGGATTAGCCAAATCATCAACGGGTTCTGATTGGATCACATAACTTTTTCCCTGCAGTGTTGGCATAGTACAAAACGCATTGGATCCGAAGAGAGCCACACTCGTGTGTACAACACACAGCCATACTTACATCAACCAGATCTAACAAAGACAACATCCACCGTTAGATCAGGTATCCAACACCACATGTACGGACACGATTCGTCAAAGACCCTAGGGCACACCGTGACGAAAAGTGACCTAAAGCAGAGACCGTGTCTTCTTCTGAACCTGACCTCTATAAATCGAGGGCACAGAAGAAATAGAACAAAGGGGAAAGAGAGAGAGAGAGAGAGAGAGAGCTCTGGTGTTACAGCAATGGCGAAGCCTCGGAAGCCGAAGACTGAAGACCAGAAGACTGACAATTCTGAAGCCGTGGTTCGTCATCAGAAGCTCTGCCTCTCAATCGACATGGACAAACGCCTCGTCTACGGGTGAGTACTTCTTCGTTCGTCGTTAATTTTTGCTTTCTCTTTGATTCTCCATAAGTTCACCCTCGCAGTCTCTGAATTGTTGAAGTTTGCATTTCGATTCTCTATTCATCCACTGTTGGAAGCATAATTTCTTCAATTTTTCGATTACCGTCGTTTCCAAGCCCTAGTTTTTTCTCCGTACTGCATCAAGCTCGAAATTTCAACGAAACTGATTAGATTCATCTATTTTAGGTACACGGAACTGGAGATAGCTATACCGGATAACGGTGTGGTTGGATTGCATGCCGATAATCTTGCAATTGAGAGAGTTACAGTCGATGGAGAGCCGGCGGAGTTTGAAGTCTTCCCTCATTACGTGCAAATTGATAATCAGGACAGATGGAGTGCAGTGTCTTCAGCTAGTTCGGCTGCTGATGCTGCAGGTTCGGTTTATCTTTCATCTCTGGAGAGAGAATTGGTTCCCAATTTGCTCATTATGTGTTCCAAGAACGAGACGTCTGGAAGTGAAAATGGGCCTCAAAGCTCAGAAAATGGATTGCCTTCTTCAGAAGACCCTAAGCAGGTTACTGTTGCGATTATCAGTCCTTGCGGTTTATTCTCGAGGCAGTCTCTAATGTTTTTGTACATTTCATTGACATATCTGGTCCAAGAGAGGTTTATTTTGTGCAACTTTACTTGTGATCATTGTAAGACTGTTTTGCTGATCTATTATTTTATGATGACGAGACCACATTTTCAGACATGGTGTTTGCGTGTTAGTTGAACTGAATCCATGAATTAAAAGCATTTTATCATTTTTGTCCCTCCTCAAGTCGCAAAATGAAGTAGCATTACAGTGCACAAAACTGATCACAGACCAGCAAAACAATCCAATGAATATATTTTTCAGAAATGTGGCTCCTCTAAAGAGTAAATACAGCGGATGTTTATTGTGTTATCAATATTTCCTTGTGTCCATGGAGATTTCATTATTAGAATTATGGGGGATGTAATGTAACAGGATTTGTCTCGAAGTGGGGAGAAATATCAGATTTTAAATGTTCAGTTGATTATGAAACTGTTACATGGTACTTGAAAGTAGAAAGCATCGGAGGAGTGGGTACTCTTATCTCAAGACTGTAGCGTCTTTGTTTAAAATATAATTGAACGGAACAAGTGATATACAATGAATAGATATGATTGCAGGCAGTATAAAACAAATGCAATATTAGAATTGTAGCTGGAACCATGTCCTGAGTATAGATATAACTTTACGAATTATTAACCTGGAAAAACGAGGTAAGTCACATGAAGTGGATGTTAAGATGAAAGAAATTACTCGAGCTGATATGCTCATGCCCGCATAAGGCCAGTGATGTGCCCGTACTAAAAGTCAATTTACTTAACTGTTCATAGTAGGTACGTGAAGGCACATGAACTATATAAGATGAGACTTGAGAGACGCAAACTATTTTCTAGTTCTAGTCAACTGGATAGGCTTGTTAAATTGAAACAGTGTGGTAGTTAAACGTGTTCATATTTTGCTTAGGCAAGTGTTACATGACACTTCCCAGAGATAAGTAAAGGGTTGATCCGTACAAATTTCAAATTCACCTATAACTTATTTAAGGGGGGATTCAACCACATTCGGGAGTTGAGAAACTGGCCCAATATAACTTTTTACGCCCTACTACTGGCCAACTTATTATGAAGAGGTTTACATGCCTGTGGTTTCTCATGTAGGTTATGTTGGGTGCAGAATGTGAAACTGGTTCGTGTTGACTATTGGGTAGAGAAAGCAGAGACGGGAATCCATTTTGAGGATAATGTTCTTCACACTGATAGCCAGATTAGACGTGCACGCTGTTGGTTCCCTTCTATGGACGATGGTTTGCAGCGCTGCTGGTATGATCAATATAAACCCCCAATCCCTACTGCACGTGAAAGTAATTTGTGACTTATTTTCATGTGAGCTATTCTGTTTTGTCCAGCTTTGACCTGGAATTCACAGTTGGACACAATTTTGTCGCAGTCAGCTCTGGGAAACTGCTATATCAGGTGAGATTAGTTCTTGTTGTAATATTCTAAAACCTGAAGGGGAAGTGAATACTCTTGTTTTTTAATCAAGTGTTTGTGCACACTGTTTTGCTATGTGCTGTGGATTATAACTAATGATTGAGGGTGCCTGGATTTCATATAAATATAAGCAATTTATTTCAACAAGAGTTTTTTTTTTTTTTTTCCAAAATGAAGTCTGGCGGTAAATCACATAGAAGAGGATTCTTTCATTATAATTTTGTGTGCAGCTTTCTCTGCTTCGTTTCCTTATTGTGATAGGTTGTCATACGATTCTAATTTTAATTTATTTCCTAGTTATTAGTATCATCTGGTAGCTAAGATTCTACCTTTGCACTTTATTTTACTGGATATGTATTGTTATAGGTTTTGAGCAATGATTCTCCTCCTCGAAAGACATTTGTATATAAGTTAGACATTCCTGTTGCCGCTCAATGGATATCTCTGGCTGTGGCTCCCTTCGAGATCTTCCCGGATCGCCACAGTGGTCTTCTGTCATACATGTGCTTGTCAGCAAACCGTTCGAAGCTCCAAAACACTGTTGGTTTTTTTCACACTGCATTCAGGTTTGTTTTGTTTTTTTTATCACTCTTGTATGTTCATATAATTGTAGCTTACATGGTTGTTGCCTTCTTTATATTGAAGTTCTTGACTGCCTATCCATCTTCTTTTTGGTCTGTTTTGACCTTTTAACAGCTACTATGAAGAATACCTTTCTGCATCATTTCCATTTGGCTCTTACAACCAAGTTTTTATTGCTCCCGAGATGGCAGTATCTGGAATTAGTTTGGGAGCTTCCATGACTGTCTTCAGTTCTCAAGTTTTGTTTGACGAGAAGGTGATTGACCAGGTATACTTTCTACACTGCTTTTTGGTGACTGGCCGAAGTTTTTCAATTTTCTCCCTTGTAATTTATCTTGGGAATATCAGTGATTTTGGCCATAGAAGTTTAATGCATGGAAAAACACATTAGAAGCCTTTCGAGCTCCTTGTGAGAGTTAAGCCCTCGGTATTGAAATTCTTGTCAGACCTCAAGTTGATATTGAAATTCTTGAAGTGATCAAAAGGTCATCTGACATGTTTCCACGCTTTGCTTTCTCTTTGCCATTTACTCATTGATCAAAAAGCTCATCTGTTTCATGAAGATTTGATAACTATGAATGAGAATTGAGAAAGGGAAGTAAAGCAGTGACGCTTGAATTATGTCAACGGCGGTATGATCAATGGGTGATTTTGGGGCTCTAGTGGATCTGGGTTTTGTGGAGGAAAAGAAAAGGAAACTGTGATCTCTAGTCATGTTTACCACCTTTCTCAAAAAGAAGAAAAAGAAAAAGGAACATACATACAATAGATCAATTTTTTTTTGTAATATTGGCACATGATATTCTGACTTATATAATCGTCACAGTCAAATGTAAATGGGTAATTACGCCGTTATATGTCAAATGTAAATGGGTAATTACTCCAGGTAGGTGCTTGGTAATTACCCATTTACCCTTCCAAAGTCAATGTTACGACTTTTACCATATAATTTTAAAATATGCTGTACGTTCTTAATTTATTGTGGCAAAAGTATAGTTTACCCCCTTTAACTTCCACTTGAAAGTCAAAATCAACCCCAAACTTCTATTTTGGTAAAATACAAACCCTAAATTATTCATTTCCCTGCAAACTATATTTTCTGTATAATTTTATTGTTACCCAATTCGTGTTTACGATTTTACCTGTTAACACACAATTTACATTCACAAAATCTCAGAAAGTTTTATCTATTTCACCGACCTACCTACCTACCTACCTACTTGCCCACCACCCCCGCCACTACCACTGTGTACCCGCTCCCCGACAATAATCGTCACAGTCACACCACCAACCTATTGCTTTTGGTCGGATTGATGTAGTTGGCATCATCTCACACCCAGGCCTGGTGATTCCTACTCTTGCTCCAATTGACACAACAATCTTCGATAATCCAACCAAGAAATATTTTGGTAAATAAAATCAGAGAGAAACGTATGAATATCCACGTAAAAATTTAAGAGAAGATGAACCAAATCCACTACGAAATTTCTAACTTAGGTTTGTCCAATTTTAGAGGTTGATATGTTTGTTGTATGTTTGATTGTGGTTGACACAACTACTAGGTTGGTTTTGTGGTGAAATCTATCATTGTTTTTTGGTCTGTTTGGCAATCGACTGTGATTTGACATTATTATTATTATTATTTTTTTTTTTCCGGCTGTAACAACTATACCCAAGGGGAGAGGAAGACTTGCACCTAGAGTGGCAGCGGTGATGAACAGGGGAACGTTGGGTTAGTGAGAGTATAGTGAGGTTAAATCATGAAAATCCAATTAACTAACGGAAGAAATAGATGTAAGATACAATTTTCAGGCGGGTAAAAGACACATTGCACCCCTATAATTTGGTGAAAAGATACTTTAGTCCCCTGACGTTTGAACAATACATCGCACCACCCCTGTAACGGAAAAAAGTTAGGACATTTAGCACCCTTCTGTCGAATTCTGTCTACCATACCACTTTTTAATTTTTTTTTTGACGATTTGACCCCTATTTGTTGTGTAATGTTTTTTTTGGTGTTTTTGGCGTTCATTCATGTTCTTATGTTGTTTGTGTTTTGTTCTTGTTCTAAGTCTCCACCACAACAAATCATATCACAAGGACAGACCCATACTTTCTTCTTGGTGTTCTTTTTCCTCTTCTCTCGTACTGGGTTTTCTTCCTACCCCCTGCTTTTTCTTCTTGGCACCCACCACCAACACCATCACACAACCACCAACAATTGCATCCACCATTAATACTGTTGGAACACCCACCAATCTGCAAAATCCTTCACTTTATGCCTTTTCTTCACCAAACCCGTGGACAACTCCCTTAACCGAACAACTCCAGTCTCTACCAGCGATTCCCTACCCAAAACTCAAAAAGTCTTCACCAAATTAACAACCCAGAACCGTAAGGCACCGCCACACTAATCTAAAATCAACCGCTACTACCAACAAGGCCTGTAATTCCTGTGACCATAACCTCAGCGATCCAAACTTCTTCAGCCCCAAAATCAAAAATCACCTCCATATATACGAACTTTCAGTTACTTCAGAACACACAGCTCAGTAGCTCACCTATGTCATCACCGCCAACTCCATCGGTCCACCACCTGAAGTATAAAACTTACCAGCACCAGAAACCCCACACTATTAATCAAGAAACCCCAAGCTTCTTCGCCCAAATCGGAACCCAATATACGGTTTTGAAAAAGGAAAAAAAGAAAAAAAAAAGAACATAGTGCGAAGGATTGGAGATAGATCTGACTGAAAACTCTCATGTTCTCTGCCACGGGCTACATCTTTTCCGCCATTATCCCGGCAACCAACGAAGGTGAAACAAAACCTCGGTGAACCTGCCCAGTAACTCGCAGGCTAGTTCTGGTTTCGTCTATTTCGGGTTCGTGAGAAAGTGCGAGAGAGAGGCAGAGGCCATTGTAGTGGGCACCGGGAGTTGGTTGTTCGGCAACGCCTCGGGGGTTGTCCAGCGATGGGAACTGGTGAAGAGAGAGAGGGAAGATTGTGGCGGCTAGGGTTTGTTGTTTGAGAAGAAGATGAAGAAGAATAGAGGAATGAGGAGAAAGGTGGGAGAAGGAATAAGATAATTGGCTGGGGGCAAAATAGTATTTTAAATGTCTCCGTTAGTATCTGTCAGTTATAAGGGTGGTGTAGTGTATTTCTCAAACGTCAGGGGACCAAAATGTCTTTTCACCAAATTGTAGGGGTGTAAAGTGTCTTTTACCCTTTTCAGGCAGATTAATAGTTTAGGGTTAAATTTGACATAATAGAATTTTAAGGTTGATTTTGACTTCCAAATGAAAGTTTAAGAGAGTAAACTAAACTTCTGCCAATTGTTTTAATTTTTATCAAAAATTAAATTCCACTATAAGTATTATAGATAATTATAAATAGCGTTGATTGTATAAAAAAATCCACCTTCACCGCCACACTACTACTACCACCACATGAACTTCTCCACAGCCCCGTCATACACCACCAGCAATAGAGCTCACCATCACCCATCTCTCCCTCAAACGGTCAAACCATCGACCAATATCCCTCTTTCTCATACCACCGAACCTGCCACCCTCTCAACCACACTAGGTCTCCCATGGTCCCACCCTCGATCCACGCTACCAACAAATCAATTTGAAACCCAGTCCCACCACCACTACTCCAACTGCACCTATCGGATCTTCCTTTACCATCTATCCAGCCTCGTATCTATTCTTCAAATCGAGACCCACCTCACCTCGTCAGATCTCATCTCTCGACTCGTAAATTGATAACCAGATCCAGGAGCACTTCAGAGAGAGAATGTGAGAACCCTGGAATAGAGAAAATTTTCAATTAGTCTGCAAATACAAATGCAAACTTAAACAAGGAAATTTTTACTTAATATTG
Source organism: Linanthus parryae (assembly GCA_023055425.1). NCBI lineage: Eukaryota > Viridiplantae > Streptophyta > Magnoliopsida > Ericales > Polemoniaceae > Linanthus > Linanthus parryae. The sequence continues at coordinate 8,810 of JALGPY010000030.1, forward strand.
ATTCTCACATTAACGTGGATATTTACTTGCAGGGGTTGGGGCCATTTCTTCGATTTCAGGGTCAATTGTTTTGAGGGTTTGGTCTGGGTGTTGATTCAGTGGCGGTGGAGCTGAATGGGTTATATTCAGGTCTCAATTTTGGTTACATAGTAAGAGTGGAAGTAGGCGACGGTGGTGTTTGTGGTGGTCTGGGCTTTGAGAGGTTGTTGAACCAAAGAAAGAGGCGATTGGTGGTGCACACATGGTAGCGGTGATGATGTGGTGGTAGTGTTGAGAAGTCCCACATCGGACATTCAAGAAGAAGAAATATAATTAAAAGTGTTCTGGGCTACTCCCCTCATTGCCATTTGGTTTTGAGGTGGAACCCCATGGATTCTTACATGGTATCAGAGCCTCGGCTCATACACGTGAATGGTCTAACAACCCACGTGCTCACCGCCACCCGTAGACAAAAAGATCCACGTGTAGGCCAAAGAATGCCACACGTGAGGGGGCGTGTTGAGAAGTCCCACATCGGACATTCAAGAAGAAGAAATATAATTAAAAGTGTTCTGGGCTACTCCCCTCATTGCCAATTGGTTTTGAGGTGGAACCCCATGGATTCTTACAGGTAGTTGACTGTTTATGGGCTGATTGTGGCAGACAGGGTGGTGGGGCAGGTTGTGTTCGTGTGCATACTAGTTATAATGAGGGCTGTTTTGTCTTTTTGTAGTGACTGTTTTGTTGATTTTAACTGAATAAGGGTAAAATTCACCTTTCGAGGATTTTGACGGCATATTTGTACATCCAGAGTAGTCAAAGGCTGACGACATGTAATAGAGACTGTCAACCTAACAAACAACTAACAGAGGGGGTCAATATGTTGTTAAGTTCGGCATGAGCGGGGTTGTTTGTGTTATATGTCGAAGGGCAGGTGTAGTTAGTGAGGCAGTGTCAAACCGCATGAGGTGTTTGTAATTTACCCTTATTTCTATCCAATTCAGGAAAGGATTTGTAATTGTCTCTTTATTCCATCATTACGTCATATTCACCTGCCATATCAATACTTTCTTGCGCTCGTTGAAGTTGGTCATATTAAATCGAAGTATGTCTGTTCTCGAAAAACACGTCTAATTGAGATACCGCTAGTTTTTTATCAACAATTTCTATGAAGTTTTATAGTAATCCAACTGCCATGCCTCTGTAATTGGCTAGAGAAATACTGGTACTGGCCAGACCAAGAAGGACATGGATGCATGCAGATTGCAGCTATAGACATCTTCCAGAGGATTGTAATTTTTTATGTGGTTGTAGCTTCATATTCCACTCGACATACCTGAAGAAAGTTCCAGCTTCTATGGATGTCTTTTCTCTCCCTGGTGGAACAAACTTCATAGTTCCTGTATTAAGCTTTCAATCTGCACCATAACTTCACTATTTGCTATAAATTCATAACTGCTCCCACCAAGGGGGATATCCTGATGCTTTGCCAACGTCTCGTACCCCAGACGATGTCCAGATGCTTGTAGTTGCATATTTTACTTGATGTACCCGAAGTAATTTCCTACCCTATGAATTCCGTTTACCTCCCTAATGGACCAAACACCATCATTCATGTATTTAGCTTTGAATCTGCACCACAAGTATTACCGTTGTTATGTTATTTTCATACCTGCTCCTGTTAAGGGGGTATCTTGATGTTTTGCCGACGGTTTGTACCCACATAGGTTCATTACTAAATTTTTCCTCTGACCGTGGCTTGCCATGCTATGGTGCCATTCCAAGCCCTGTCCTGAGCCATCCCAAAGTAAATTCCTTGTAATGTGTTTCCAGCCTCCTCCCTGAAATTAATCAATACTTCTCTCAATAGAAGTTCAATACCAGCTCTAAAAAACTACTGTGTCACTGAAAACTTCAAACCTTTCTTAAATTCGGTGATAATATGTACAAACAATGTATGAAAACTGGCTCTATGTCATCCATTTATGTGACGGAGAATAATTTTTTCAAGACAAACTGCCAGAGCCAGATCTCAAATGTTAGGCACATGACACTGCAATCAAATTCCTTGCATTTGTTTGAATGATTGTAATGCTTCAAAGCTGTTGAAGACATAAGGCCTGGGGTTGGCTGTTTGTAGTCTTCTGCATATACACGATATGTATCCTGGAATCATAAACGAGAAAAAGATTTATGATTACTAACTTTATGAATATGATTGCAAGGGCATCTCCAACCCCATGGGGGGAGGGGGAGGGGAAGGGGAAGGGGAAAATCGTATAAAAATACGGTCCATGTCCAACCCCATGGGGGGAGGGGGAGGGGGAGGGGGTGCTATGGGGATAAATTTTGCCTTGGGTGAGGGATGGTTAGGGGGGATTTCCCCATGGACATCCCCTCCCCCTCCCCCCACATGGAATGATTAATTAATTGAATATTTGATAATTTTAATTACACATACTAATATTTTGTGATTATATAATGTATTTTATTATTATGATTAATAAATTTTATTTTTTATTATTTTTTAAAATTAATAATGTATTCACTATTGTTGGAAAGTATATTTACGAAAAGTCATCGTTATCTTATTTTTTTGAAATTTAATCCTTTCAATTAATGAAATAGCTATTTTATGTAATCGTTGTTAGGTTGGTTTATTTCAATTTGTGTGTTTTATCGCTGTACTCGTTGCATTTTTGTATTACTGTTTAATTTTATTTCTTGTAATAACGACTTTTTTTCGTACTTGTAATCGTTATCTTTTCGAATAAAAGTTTTGTTTGTTAATATTATTTTAATTATTATTAGTATTACTATCATTGTTATTATTATTAACATCTTTTTTGTGGGTATGTCTGTGTGTGTGTATATATACATTGGTAAACAATTTTTCATTTACTTTTTTTGGTACTAATAATTCATTTTTAAATCATTAAATATATATTACAAATTAATTTTTTGGGTGGGGGGAAAGAAATGGGTTGGAGACGATTAGTAGTTTGGCGGAAGGGGAGGGGGAGGGGGAGGGGGAAAATGGTGGGCCCGTGGGGGGAGGGGGAGGGGGAGGTGAGGGGAGGGGAAAAAAGCCATGGGTTGGAGATGATCTAACAAGAATACTTCTCTCGAACCTTTTGTGAAACTTGCGAAAATGTGAACGATCAGACTATAAAGGCAGATCTTGTTTGACTAAAAACATGTAGGTTATTGAATATGTAGGCACATGGAACAATGTTTAACGCTTTCTTTTCATTTCTTTTCAAATTTCTGTGCTGATGAGCTTTTATATGTAACAGACCCTACAGACCAGAATTAAACTAGCTTCTGCACTTGCAAGACAGTGGTTTGGTGTGTTTATTACTCCCGAGTCACCAAATGACGGTAAGGTGCTTTAGAGGACTTAGATGCTTTATTATGCGTACATGTCATCAAGACACATTTCAATAACAAGACTTTCTATGCCAGAGTGGTTGATGGATGGTCTTGCTGGGTTTCTGACTGATTTGTTCATTAAGCGATTTCTGGGGAACAATGAAGCTAGATATCGGCGATACAAGGTCTGTTACTTCGTGTTACATCTTGTGATATTTTTTTTTTTTTTATTATCGACTAATCTATTTTTTTGCATGTTGTCTGGTATTCAACTTTATAATGCTTCTGTCAGGTCATGATTATGAGCACAATGCCTAAGGTGTGATTTAAGATATGCTCGTGCATTGCGTTCGAGTGATTTAAAGTTGACTGTAATAGTAAAGGCTGAGGAATATCACCCTCCAGATTTGGTAACGCGATACACATTAGTGATGTTCCAACCTAAAAGTAGGCAGATCATTTCACAAAATGTGACAGTGTGACCTAGTAGCATGTGGATCTTAGTTATTGCAGTCTTGGGGAGTATCAGTTCACAATATGCGACACATGGCGAGTAGCATGTGGATCATGACCATTTTGGTCGTGAGGAAAAAGTTGTCATTCTTACGTCGCCATCTATCCATAAATTTAACCTGCTAAAGAATATCAAGCTTCTGAATAATACCCTCATATTAAACTAGTACTTATATAAATCTTGCAATATAGTTGTTAATTTTTTTTGGGTGCGCTTTCTATAGTAGTTTGTCGGTTCATATTGTTATTATTTTTTAGGTGGTCGGGTGGGGGGGGGGGGGGGGTTGGGGTATCTGTCATATTTTATATAAATTCGCGACCCCTAGCCATCTTGGCCATTATGATGTACTGTAGATGATATTTTCAAGTATAATATCCTCTGCATACACTGTTATTCATCATTTCCATGGACACATTAAGTAAAATGATTATCAGGTGGATTAGTTCATTTTCTAGCCAAAGGCAGGGGAGTCTGTATTTTCTGTTGTTCATCGCTGCCATGGAGTCATGGACACATTGAGTAGAATGATTATAAGGTGGGTCAGTTCATTTTCCCTTGTGTGGCTTCAAATTTCTGTAGCCTGGGGGAAGGTCTCTGAAGTTGTTAGATATCTTCTGTGGTGATGATACCTCTTTGTCTGTGGCGACATTACTTATTCAACTTATCTATTTTGAGGTAATATCAGCTTTGCTTTGAACCTTATGAACTTTATAATTATGGTATACGAAGTAGTGCAGACTACTGGAGACAGTTAGAGGGTGTTATTTTGAGCCTTTGTGTTGAATAATTAGTTCTATTATGGGTTCATCATTAGACAGTTGGACTTGGGATTAGTATTTCTGTGGTCATTTAGTCTCCTGTTTCTGTGGCTTTGTATAAATGGCTGTAGATGATTGATGAGATGTTTTGCTGTGTAGGGGTGTGCTGAGTGATGAAGCAAGCGTTGTCAGCTTTCTAGGGATACAGTCTGTCAACCTATAGAAGAAGTGGGTTTATAAGGGGTGTTGTTCTTTTCAGTAAAGTCCTTGGTCAGTGAGTGTGACATTTTGTATATGTGCGGGCGGGGTTTTATGATGGGGCATGACGGCGTCAAAGTACAGACAAGGTTTTGGGGGTACACAGACTTGTTTCTGTTCTTGTACTCTTAATCTGTAAGGGTGGATTGTTTTTGGGGTAGTATGTCAGGATGTCGTTAAAGTACAAAGAAGTTTTTGGGGGCAGACATATTGTTTTTCGTCTTGTACTCGTAATTTGTATGGGTGGATTGTCTTTGGGCTAGTATGTGAGGTTTATAGTTGGTAATAGGGAGCTGGAATCTCTTTGCATTGTAGATTGTCATATTTCTTTCATATAATCTTGGCCAAGTATGATATAGGTAGTTAGCTAGATAAATATGGAGTGGCTATTGTTTAAGGGCCGTTTTTAGGATTCCTAATTAACACGAGGCATTAATGACTAGTAGGAAGTTGATCTGTTGTTGTATTCACTAACTGGTTTAATTCAGTTTCCTTTTTTGGTTCATATGCTTTCTTCGTATTGTTATTTTTTTTGAAGGCTTCAAACTGTATTCTTCTGTCTGAGTTGATTTGTATCGTTTGGTTCCACTATGATTCTATTTTTGTGCAATATACAGCTATGTAGTGGGTCCAATAAGTCATATGATGGATTGCCTAGGGAGCTAATGTGAAATTGTTGGGGGGGGGGGGGAGATGGGGGTTCATATTCAATATCTTGAGGTTAATGTGTGAGGACACTGGGAGAAGAAACAAGAGAATTCCAATAAAAGTATGTGTGCACCAAGACCACATGGATCGTGGTTTGTTATAGCAGAATGAAAATGAATAATACTAGGAAGGGTGATTACTATTTTACGTTAGGAAGTTTGACACAAACTCTGAAACAACTTAAAAAATCTCACTCCCTAGCCCCACTTTGTACCACTTCTCAAGCTCAATGAACCCATCCATCTTTGATATTAAATTTGATGTTGACGGCCATTGATGGATATCTGATTCTCAACTGAGGAAGTGTTTGGATCCTTTGTAATCAGTCATGAAGAAAAGACGTGTGCAGAAATAAAATACCTTTGACTTGCGGTGTAGATGTACATGTCTAATCTCTGTTTTCTATTACTCCGCGGAACTCTGAGCCAAATCGCTGGCGACCTGGGTTTGTGATGGCTGAATACTAGGCCTTGGCGGTGGGTGTTGGTGCCTGTTTGGGTGTTGATTTGATAAAGGACTGGGCTTGGGGTGGTCATAGCAGGAACAGGGGACAGGGGGTTGGTTTTTATTCAATACAGAGATGGGAACTTCTAGGTTCTTCAATATGGAGGCGGTGGAGTAGATTGGGTGGTGATGGTGATTGAGGTGGAGGTGAATTAGGTTCAGTCACAAAGAGAGACACAGAGATAGAGAGTCTGAGTCAGGAAGGTGAGGGTTGGGTTGGGGAGGGAATGAGTGTGATGGTGGCTGGGTTTGAGAAGAAGCAGATAAAGATTTGTGGGAAGGAGAAGAGAGAAAGAGCTTTGTGTTGTAACTCTGTTGTATTGTTGGGGGCATAAATGTTCTTTTCAGTTATGAGTGGCAGAGTGACTATCCGAAACGTTGGAGGCAATGTGTCTTTGTGCCCTAATGATAGGGGGTCAAGGTGTCTTTTACCCTTTTAAGATATATGCTCCGAGTCAAATTGTTCTATCAGTACCTCCTTTTCGGTTATGTATTAATTTGACGAATAATTCATGAAGATAATCTAATATGGCATGTCGGTTTCTATTTTGGTTCCTTTGTATTTGTTGACTTGGTGCAAGTATGGGGAGTGTGTGGGTCTTGCATATATTAAGCCGTGGGCTTTAATTCCTATGCCATTCAACTTTCCTGGACAATTATTTGTTCAAACGTGTCTACTGGAAACGTACATTCTGTTGGAGATACATCCGTTGGAGTATGCAAGATCTATCTGCATAAGGCGATTTTGCTCTCTTTTTGCAGGAAAATTGTGCTGTTTGCAAAGCGGATGATAGTGGGGCAACTGCTTTAAGCCCCTCAGCTTCTTCTAAGGACTTATATGGAACACAATGCATTGGATTTCATGGGAAAATTCGATCTTGGAAGTCTGTAAGTTGATATTTACCTTCTTGTTTGTTTGGCTCACCTCATTTTTTTTTTGTTCTGATTGTTTCAAACATAATAGGTTGCAGTGCTTCAAATGTTGGAAAAGCAGATGGGACCTGAGTCGTTCCGTAAAGTAAGACTGAGCACACTCCCATTATAACCTAATTTTTTGGCAAATTATTTGTACTCCAAATATTAAACTTACCTGTTTCTGATTATGAGATACTGTAGATTTTTTATCATGCAGAAGTAATCATGTATCATGCTTGTTGTCTATTTTTTTCTGGAGCTGTTTGAACTTTGTTATGTTGATTGCTCTCTTTTCATTGTGCCATGGTTAGTAGATGAGGGTTGAAATGAGTTCTGTGGGGTGATGTTGACATCTTCTGGTGCTTAACATGTACTATGCTGTTGCTTTTTTGTCACAGATTTTGCAGTCAATCGTCACTAGACCTTCCAGAACACTTAGCACAAAGGAGGTAATAGTCTGCATATCATTAATTGGTTTTTCCATTTCCTTTCTTCTCCTTTTATGCCACTCGGAGAGCGAGCTTAAAGTGAAGGATATGAGACCTGCCAGGCTGCCACTATCAAATTCCCTTGTTTCCCTAGCCCCCTGTTACAGTTGGACAATGTTGTTCTACTTGAACCACTGAAAGATTAGATTATAGTTTTTCCAATGGGTCGTTTTGTGTCTCCAGCTGTTTTATGTTCAGTTTGTGTTTAACATACCAACACATGTTGCATTTACTTATGTATGTTTGTTTTGTAGTTGATTTACTTTATAGAATTTATAGTACCATTATATCTATATCTATATTTATATTTATATAATATGTAACCCCTGCCAGGGTATTTAGATATTGCGTTTACAACTACTCATGAAATATAACTGATACATAAATCATGGTAATGTTAAGTACAAACGTAAGAAATGGACTTGGCGGCTTGGAGAACATTTCGATTGAGTAGTTTTTTGAAATGTACGTCTCTATGTGTGTGTGTGTGTGTGTGTGTGTGTGTGTGTGTGTGTGTGTGTGTGTGTGTGTGTGTGTGTGTGTATACATATATATTTTCTCTTTTTTAGTTTGAGATGTCTCTTTGCGAGGGTACAATTTACTGAGGAAAGTAAGATTTTGATTGCTTTCTTTCCATGGTTAAACCCATAGGATACAATCCGGGTGGACAAAGCGGAGTAGTGTATCTGGAGTGCTGTGTGACCGTAGGATCCCGGCTAGGTTAAAGGGTAAGTCTTACAGAACTGTGGTAAGACCTGCTTTGATGTATGGGACAGAGTGTTGGGCGATGAAGAAAATATAACCAAAAAATGAGTGTAGCAGAAATGAGAATGCTGAGGTCGGTGAGTGGTGTAACTAGGAAATATATGATATGCAATGACGCAATAGAAAGAATCTAGATGTTGCACCCATAGAAGACAAAATGAGAGAAAATCATCTGAGGTGGTTCGGTCATGTGTATTGCAGACCATTGGATGCCCCAGTTCGGAAAATTGATAATTCAAGTCAACGGTGGTAGGCGAGGTAGAGACCAAAACGAACCTGGGTAGAGACAATAAGACACAATTTTGTCAAGTTTGACCTAAGGAAGAAATGAGTTTGAATAGACACAACTGGAGAAGTTTGATCCATGTAGCCGATCCCAGTTAAACTGGAAAAAAGGCTTGTCGTTACGGCTTTATAGAAATATACATGTTTAAAGTCAAGAATAATCTTTTGCTTCATTTAGTGTCACGCATGGTGGCTTTCCTGGGTAGTCAGTAACTTTCCTCCCCAAGTTCTGCTTGTTTTGCGTACACATTCATGGTGTTCACTTCTGGACTTCAGAAACTCAATGATCTCCACTTTGTCTTGTTGACATCTTTGATGACATCAGCAGCTGAGTTTTTTGTTTTTCTTAGCGGCTGATTAGACTATTTGTCTTTCAGCTGCATTATCTCCCCCTTAATAAGGCTACCCCATTATACTTCAAATAAAATACAATGACACAGTCTTCGTGTTTGGGATATTTATTAGGGTAAATGACAGAAATCACCCCTGACGTACGGCATAAAACCCAGTTGCTACCCTATGGTATGGAAAATGCGTCAAACCACCCCTATAACTAACAGAAGCTAACAGACGTTAGAAAAGTCTTTTTTACCCTCTTTACTTCCTAAAATCTACACCTAACAGCTACTTCCCTCTTTGGTTCTGTCTCCCATGAATCTCAACACCAACAACGTCCATCTCCCATTGTGAATCTCTAATCCCATCATCAGAATCACTTATACGTACAGCACAACCCTCACAGACACTAAAAGCCACAATCCCACTACCCACAATCTAAATTCAAATACCAAACTGAAATAGAAACCTAGCACCAGGTTTAGTCTTACATGAGAATGGTAGTGCTGTCGACGACGGACCTAACTCAGTAAATCGACCGCACTTGCCAGCATATTCTTTGTAACAGATCAAATAGACATCCAAAGCCACTGATAAACCAAAATTGACCAATTTGTTTTCAGGTTCAGATTTGGATTGGAGTTTAAATTTGGTTATGGCTTGGGAACTCAATTAGCGACGAAAAATTTCATAGCTCTCAGGCCCGCATTGATTCTTGTGTCCTGGGCTACTGTTCTTTGTGTGTGAAACAGGGGAAAAAGATTGCGAGGTTGTGGTGTCGCTCTTTATGGTTTTGATGTAGTTATGCTGGATTTTGTGGTGGTTTTACTCCATGGTGATTGATGGAAATTGAAGGGAAGGTCTGTGGTGTTGTTCCTTGGTAGTTGGTTGGGCTCTATAGTTGTTCGATGGTAACATGGCGGCTATAGTTTTGTGAGGCAGAGAGATTTGGGGGATTCGTGGGTGTTATTTGTTGGTAAATTTTTTGTCTGTTCTGGGCGAAGTTGATCAATTGGATTCCATGGATATTGGCTGTAATGGGTTCTCAATTTGGCAGCTACTTTTCGGTTCGAGAGAGAAAAAGAGCGGAGTGAGAGTATAGTCAGTATTAGAAAGAAGGCTGGCGAACATGGTGGTGGAGGTTAAGGGTGATTGAGGTGGTTGTCTGATTTGGTTTCAATTTCATGTACTCTGCTTCGGGATATCGATTTGGTTTTGAAGAGGGCGTGGTGGTGATGGCTGAGTAGGTGGAGAGAGAAAGTGATGTGCTTTAGTGAATTCGTGAAGTTCAGGAGAGAATATGTTATTCTCATTCAAACGGCAAAGTTGTCCTAAAAAGGTCTTAACTGTGGTCCCATGTGTTTTAAAGACAGAAATTAACAGAAGGGTGGTTAGTGGTAAATATTTTGGCCAACGGAAGGGTGGTTTGAGGCATTTGCCATACCACAGGGTAGTAATTAGGTTTTATGCCATACGTCAGGGGTGCTTTCTGTCATTTACCCTATTCATTAGGATTTTGGCATTATACTCCTATGATGTTGTGTTGGTGCAAACAGTTGTCATGGACACTCGATAGTATGTTGGCATAAGCTTGGCAACTCTACAGGTCAACCACAGAATTTACCTTGCGCGAAAATGGAGAAGAAACAGAATAATTTACCAATAGGACGAGAGCCCGTTTTATGTTATATATTTACACATACATAATGGTGGTGTTTGGATGAGTTGGATTAAGTGAGATTATGAGTTTATTATCTCCTTTTATTTTGGTTGTTTGAACGGATGAGAATATCGGAACTCTTTTTCCAATTATAGGATTCTGTATTGGTTTATCCATACTAATATATAAAGGGAATAAGAATTTTGGTGAAGCCTTTTTCACTAGACATTGAATGTCATTCTCACTAAAGAGAAAAAAGGGTTATTGTTGGGGTAAAATTTGAAATCACAAGAAACCCATCACTTGGTAACTACCTAACCGTTGGGCACAAATTCCGTATAATTTTCAACCCACTAAGCACTAACCCATCAACTTTCACCCGCTATCCCTTAAAGCCTTAACATTTATTATTAGACAAACCAAATCTGGATCCCTATTTTTAAAAACAGGGCTTCAAATCCGATCAATGGACCATTCGTATGCCGCCACATGGACTTTAGACCTGGAAATGTATTGTCCGTAATTGATCTGGATAGGACTCCGTTTTTGAGAAATCTGGAACTCTATTTTTGGGCAGGTCTCTGGTCTTATTGAGATGGTTGAGATTATTGACTTTAAATCCCAGATTATTATTTTAATTTTAGCTCACCCATAATCGCATCCAAACAACACCAGTATCTTGACAGACATGGTTGAGGTTGCTACTACTCGATGTCTCAGGAAAAAGTCAAGGTACCTAGCTGGTTTCGTAAGTTTTATATCTCCCCTCATAATGTTTTGAATGCCGAACAAGTTAAATGATACTAGTACAATGAGCTGGGTCAGCTGTAGGTGCAAGCTTTTGTCATACGACTATTTATCACCCGGCTCGTAAGTGCGAACTTGTCCTAGTTTCTTATGTTATTGACTAGACAGTTCGAGCTCAGATCAAGTTATTGGATATGCTTTGTGAATCTGAGACTGGGTACAATCAGCATACTGCCTGTGTGATGTGGTTCTCATTACTTGAGTTTGTAGTTTTCCCAGGCGTCAGCTAGTTTCAATGATGGCGTTTGGGTGAAGTGTTTTTTTCTGGTTTTTGAGATGGACTTGCCTCAACCACTCTTCAAAAAACCAGAAAACCACTTTACCCGAACACCTTCCGGATCTTTTTTGGCTCCAATTGGGTGTGTTAGCATCTAGGTATATCGTTTTTTTCACCTGTTTAGGCTTTCACTGAAATATTCAACCTAAAAAAAGAGGCTTGCGCGCAGGAAATATTTGAAGAAATGGATTCACTGCAGCTGGTGAGAGCTGGCTTGTAATTCTGTCACATTTTTTTTTGTGATTCATGTGTGGTGATTGTTTTATAATGGGAATTAACATCTTTGTCAACACAGAAGTTAAAATGGGGTGTTCATGGTCCATCTTTCTAACATGCAATTTCATTGTTTTTATGCATGTTCGCTTATTCAGTTCACTCTTACCCGTGATTTATTTATGTAAAGTTCACTTAACCAAAATATGGTTACTAATATGCAGTTCCGACACAGTGCCAATAAAGTAGGAAATCTTGAGCGTCCTTTCCTGAAAGAATTTTTTCCTCGCTGGGTTGGATCTTGTGGGTGTCCTGTGCTGAGGTATGATCACTGTAGATATGAAATTACTTCTTTATTGGTTCAAGTTTTACCTATCTACTCCGTTTCATCACTAATTTCCTTGCTTGTGTGCCAAAAGGACGGGCTTCTCTTACAACAAGAGGAAAAATATAGTTGAACTGGCAGTTATGCGTGGATGCACGGCCACCTCAGACTCAATTTCAAAACTTTCAAGTGGTCCTGACTCCGAGAATCGAGATGGCGATGTAGGATGGCCAGGGATGATGAGTATAAGGGTTCATGAACTTGATGGCATGTATGACCATCCAATTTTACCCATGGCTGGAGATACTTGGCAGCTTTTAGAATTACACTGTCACTCCAGGCTTGCTGCTAAGCGTTTTCAGAAGCAAAAAAAGGGTTCGAAGCCTGACGGCTCTGATGACAACGGTGATGCCGCATCTAACGTAGACATGAGATCCAAGTGTGTATAAGTGAATGCCCTTCTTAGTCTTCCTTTCCCTAATTCATATACTTACTAGAGTAATAATATCTTTTGCAGTTCAGATTCCCCCCTTTTATGGCTCAGGGCAGACCCTGAAATGGAGTATCTAGCTGAAATCAATTTCAACCAACCAGTGCAGATGTGGGTAAGTATATGATCCTGGCAGTTCTCTGCGTTGTTTTTTGTCACACCTGTAGTTGTTTTAGGAGAGGTTATTCAGTTTCTCCTTAATAAACTTTAAGGTAGTTGTATTGTTGTGACATGAGGTTTCCTTGATGATTCTTATCTGTCCCTTTGCCGAAAGACGAATGTACTCCCGTCTATTATGGGCAAAAATAAATGTGCTGGTTTGAAAAATCTTCTACTTTATCAGACTTCACATGATTCTACTCCATTACTACTGAAAAGTCATCATCACTAAAGCAAAAAAGGTCACGAGTGCCTATATGTAATGGAGGGTACTTTTGGAAAATTACTCACATGTACCTGTTTCCTTAATATGCATGAAAAGCCCATCCCGGGGTCTGTTTTGGGATGAAAGTGAAGCTTTTTATCCTTCTCGGTGTTATTGTCTTTTTTTGGTGGTGGGTGTGACACTGCAAAAAGTTTACTCTGTATTGTGGGTAACATAAGGCTTTGTTTCCAACTATTCCTGTCAGTGATGCAATAACTAGTGGAAGGTTTCATCTTGAGCCTTGTAACAAGTAACAACCCGATGAAATTTAGTGAATATCACCAATACTAATCTGCTGCACTTGTATAGTATTTAACTTAACATAGAGAAAGTGTGGCTGTGCACATGAAGGTTGGTGAGTATATTCTTTCCCTATTTTTCCCCAGAGCACAAATCTTCCTAAGTTTTATCTCCTCGTTACTCCAACCCTCGTAGGTCACTGTAGATAGCAATCATTTCTGCTCTAACGATTTGCTCCCTGAATTGTTCCCAAAGGCTCCTCTGAATGGCGTTCCTTATTGGCACGTTTGGTTTTTCGGACTAGCCGGATTGGATTGGACTGGACTGGATTAAATTTTTGGATAGGATTGGATTAGTTGAACTATAATCAATAATCTGTTTGGCTTCGTGCAGTATTAATTCAGTATTAAAGTACAAATAATTCAATCCAGCCAATACCCTCATGTGAGAGGGGACTAATTTAGGGTATTAAACACTATCTTTTACTATTTGGTCCTGGTATTAAAATTAGTCCAGAACAACCAAACACAGTATTAACTAATACTTGGACTATATTTAGTCCAATCCTTGCTAATACTGCTAATCCTAGAAAATGAAACGCACCCTATATGTTTTAGAAGCGGCTTATGTGCATTTAAGTATTATTCCCTTTTGTCTCTTTATTGAAGTTGACTTTTCTGATTTGGGATGCTCTAAAATGTTGGTCCATTATGATTTTATTAGTTGTACATTGTCAGTTAATTCTCAAAATGCATTTCTGTTTTTATTGGAAAGTTAAGAAGTGGGTTAGTGTGCTAGAGTTTTGTTCTGCAGTGTTGTAGTCATGTTATCTTATTTTCAGGACTACAATTCTAGTATTCTTTGTTCAGTAACTGCATTGTACTTTTTCGTTCATAAACCTTGGCCCTTATATCAAAATGGGTAAGTCGATGACACATTCAAGTGGTTGGTTAATGTTTTTCTGGATGCTCGTCTGGTTGCACCCTTGTAAGGTAAGGTGGATCAAGTTGTAGTCCTTGCATTCTCACAAGTAGGCGATACTGATATTCGGCATAGGCTTCTTTTCGGAAGGTCATGTACATGGTGGAGATTGTTTAGACGAGTTGTTCCGCGTGGGAATTTCAAGGAAGATATGAGTGGATGATATAGCATTATTTAGAGCCTGACACGTAGGTTTGAGGTTTAGAGCGATTGGGCGTTCAAAATCACATTGTATTGATGCGCTCAGCTGAGTTGTTGATTTCCAAACAAGTGGCATTAGATCCAGTGATTGTAAGAGTTTTTTTTTTTTTTTTTTTTTTTTTTTTTTTTTTTTTTTGAGATGTAGATTAAAGTTTTTTGGGTTTGTCCTTTGAAGAAGAACCATCTAGTGCAGTTCTATAATCCCAGTATCCAATTAATTTTGCTTAGGTTCATAACATAGTTGAGGTGGACTTCAGTTTATTTCAATAATTTCTGTATCAGTGCATGATATTTTATATGCCATCCACTAGCTGCTTTGTTGCATTTCACTTACTTTTTTGTTCTTCTGTCTTGCTAAATGCTTTACCAGATAAATCAATTAGAGAAGGACAAAGATGTTGTTGCTCAGGCGCAGGCAATAGCAATGCTGGGAGCTTTACCTCATTTTTCATTTTCCACTATAAGTGCTCTGAATAATCTCCTCAGCGACCAAAAGGTCTCTCTCTCTCTCTCTCTCTCACACACACACACACACACATTTGGGGAAGCAAAAGCTTTAGAGCCCGCGTTTATTTTGTAAATGCTTTTTGCTTTACATAGTTCTATGTTTTCGAGGTTTGCACGATTCATTTACCACTCTATGGTCGAAGTCTAAATAAGCTTGCCAACATCATTTTTCTTAGGGTAAAAGACAAAAAACCCTCCGAGTATGGGTTATATACAAATACACCCCTCGTGTTTAGGGATATAGGAAAACCTCCCTGTCAGAATTAGAAGCTGTTAGTCTACTAACGGAAGGGGTAAACAGACAATTTTACCCCTAAAATGTAACGGAAGTACAGCTATATTTTTACCCTAATCTCTCTCTTTCTCTCTCCCCCCCTTCACCAGCCGCCTCTCAACCAACCTCCGTCTCTTCCTCGTCTCTCCTCTCAACCCACCACCTCTCTCTCTCTCGGTTCCCAATCCCAGAAGCCACAAAAAATCCGTCTCCATAGACCTCGATGTCCCAGGAGCGCAGCAGGATCTCCGTACACCTCCATCTCCGTCCCAATCTCTGCTTCTCCTCTCTCTCGGTTGAAAATGGAGACGACGAATCACCGAATACGAGCCGCCCAATCTTCATCGAGACGACGAATCACCGAATACGAGCCGCCCATTCTTCATCGCCGACACACGGATGAATATCTTCAATTCATCCAGGGTATCGGAGTCCATCTCCGGCGGCGATTTGCACGAACGACCCAATCACCATCGCGGCTCGGTCAATCGGCGATTGCAGCAGACCAACCAGATCTGGTTGCTCGTCTCCGGCGGCTGTGAGTAGAGAACTGATCAGGGAGTCGTGGTTGTGGATTTGGGAGTGGGTTCGGTTTTGAGTGTGGATTACGGTGATACTAACACGCCTGGGTTTGGATTTGATTAAGTTGGGTTCTATTCTGAGTTTGCATTTGTTGTTCTCTGGCTTTTGTGTTGCCTGCTCTGTTTCATTGTTTGGATTTCAAGGAGGAGATGAGGTGCTGGAGGGGGGTATTTGGATTTTGGGTATAATTTGTTTTGGTGTTATTATTGTTGGGGTTACTGCCTTACTGGCGAATGGATGGGCTTGGGTTTGATTTGGCCTGGGTTTATTTGTGGTGGTGGTGGTGGTGGTGGTGTCGGAAGTCACGTGGTGGCATATTCAGGGACAGAGTAGAATTACCTCCAAAGTCGATACAACCAGAGTTCCAATTCCAATCAATGTAAGATGCTGTAGAAGTACAATTTCATACCAGGGCGCAATGCAATACTAGCTACCTACAGCGACACTGCTTTTACTACAATATTGCATTATTCATTTCTCTCTACAACTCCAATCCCGGGTCAATTTTTATAAGCATTGGCATTGTACAGAAAATACATGGAAAAGAAAAATCATGACCACAAACAAGGACAGTATATTCAGTCCCTTACATTCAAAATCACACGAGTACTAATTTGAACTGCTCCCTCTTAAATTAAAGAGGAACATTATTCTTGGGGTTACTGACGAATGGATGGGCTTGGGTTTGATTTGGCCTGGGTTTGTTTATTTGTAGTGGTGGTGGTGGTGAAGAACACCAAGAACAAGGGGCAATTAGTAGTATGGGCATTTATGTGAATCCACCCTTCCAAGGGTAGAATGGTCACAAAAGTGTGATTTAACAGAAGGGTGCTATTCGTCTAACGCCCATCCCATGACAGGGTTTTTTTTTGTCTCTGACAGGGGGGTAGTGGTATATGCCCAAACGCGAGGGGTGTATTTGTATATAACCCATACTCAAGCGGTGGTTTTTGTCTTTTACCCTATTTCTTATTATCGTGTTCTTTCCGAAGGTTGAAATTATGCTAATTCAAAAGGTTGTCTTGTAACCTGGAAAAGTTGAAAACTAGAATGTTCCCTACTATTCTCATGATCCAACAGCTGTCGTTTGCACAGTCAAATCCATGTTGGATTTATTCGTTTATGACTTTGCATATTCAACTGTCCTTTATAGGCCTTCTGGAGAGTCCGGATTGAGGCTGCATTTGCATTAGCTAGCACAGCTAGTGAGGTAATATGCTTTTTCCTTCTCTGTTATTGCAAGATGCCTCAAAGTTATTTCTGGGGAGTTGCATGCTTTTTGTTGTTTTGACATTGTATCTATCAGTTTGTTGCTTTTCTTGCAATCTCCCTATGTATTTATAATGCATTCCGGACTTTTGTTTTATTCCATTCCAATTGAACTCATTATTTTCCTGTTAGCCTATTTTCGAATTTAAACTTGAGCTTTTTGTTTTTAGTCGTATTAACAATCTTTGTACTAATTTGTTTTTCTTACCTGTGTTCGATTATTACTCTTAGGACAAATGACACTAAACTATGCACTTTACACTTACTGACACTAAACTTATCACATTCAAATTACATAAAAGCCCTCTGCAGTTTGATTTTTCTTACTAATAGCCGCAATCGACTAACAGTGTTATCAAATTCTAACAGAATTAAGGGCAAAAAAGTGTTTTCATTATAAAATATTTTTATTTTTTTTCAAAATAAAGAATATTAAAAATTAATAAAATATAAAATATGGAACCTATTTTTAGGTTATCTTTGGTCCAAAAGGAAGATGATTTTAAAGTATTAAAAATAAATGATGTTATATTTTTTATACAAAAGAAAAAAGGAAAATAGATTTAACGAAATAAAACAAAAAGGAAAAGAAAAGTAAAAGATAATGAAACCAGAAGACATGAAGAATGCTTGCAACAAAAGAAGAAGACTTACTGAGAAGAAAGAAAAGAAACGCAAAGACGGCAGTCAATCCCAATTCGGCGGCGAAGGAGACGGAGGAGGAGGTGGTGGTTTTCCTCTTCTCCAGATCTTCTTTTTCTTTTTCTTTTTCTCTCTCTCTCCTCTTCCTCCCTATCTCTGTCTCTCTTTCTCTCATGAACCCAGATCTGGGCTTAACCAGATCCGGCGAATGCGGCGGAGGTTGCAGCGACGATGAGGGAGGTGGCGGTGGCCTTCATCTTCGTCTTCCTTTTCTCAAAATTCGCCCAAATTTGGTTATCGATTTCGAGGGCAGAGGGGTTAGTGATGTTGATTTTAGGGGCTTGGTGTTCTCTGATTAATTTGGGACTGTGCTGGTGAAATCTATCATAATTTTTTTGTTTTGGGGTTCTTTGACACAGATTACTTTACGATTTCGTTCTCTGTGTCAATCGATTAAGAAAAATGAATGATACTCTCCGTTTTTAATTATTGCTTTGTAGATGCTTTTCTGCTTTCTCGGTTTACTCCTTGAGGGTTGATATAAAAAGTACATTTTTGCTTAGAGTGAAAAGATGGTTTTCCCAGATGAATTTCATAAACCTTGCTGGGTTTGCATAATGGAGATATCTATCTCATTTTAGGATCAGATTGCTTTTTTTTTTTTTTTTTTTTTTTTTGAGCTTGTTGATGTAGTAAAACATGTGAATGAATTTCTTAATAACTAGATGCTGGGAAGAACAGTCATACACTTGGGTAGAACCATAGTTGTCAAAATCTTACGATTCACGATTCGTATCCTACGATTCGATTCGATTCACCCATGAAACGATACGAATCCCTTAGTGAATCTTTAATGGTCAAAAATATATTTGAATCCCGATTCAAGAGTCCGAATCTTACGATTCAGTTGCGATTCAGACCGATTCTACGATTCACCTTCGATTCATCTGAAGGTCTACTTGAGTTGCGGCATCAGTCTAAGAACTAAGACTTCCTACATTACTTCCTACATTTATGTCTGTTTTGCAACATATATTTGTTTTAAATTACCAATTCATTTTTCTCAAGTCCATGGCTAATAATTTTCTATTATTTTCAAACTCCTTGGCATCTTGTAGTTCCTTGCTCCACATGCCTATCTATATCTAGATTATTCTTTATCTTTTTGATGTGTGGAACTCCCAATCACTAGTTACGGATGCGAGTTTCCAATAATGTGCCCTTTTTTATTGTAAAAATATGAATATTTTTTTCAATAATGTTACAGCGTTATGAAATATTTTATTATATCTACATAATATATTGCAAGCTGAATCTTTACGATTCACGATTCGATTCGATTTACGATTCTGTCACGGTGAATTTCGATTCACTATGTGAATCCCGATTTGACAACTATGGGTAGAACTGTGAATTATCGTTGTAGTAGCCTGTAATCAATTTTTTGTAAGATGAAGATGACGTTTGTAAAAAAAGAGAGATAGAAATGAAATATTGTTTTTTCTTTTTTTGAGTAAAATATTGTTTAGTTTAATAGTTCATCAAGCTTGTCGTCACGAGCTTAGCTTGGATCGTTTTTTTGACGTTCTTGATTGCGGTGTCTAGTTTGAGTTGAGATTTTTTTATGAGAATCTTTTACTTTTTGTGTCTAAGTTGAGCAAGAAATAAAAAAAACATAAATCGTTATATAACTAAACTAAGAAAAAAGCAGTAGTTGCAGATCATGAATATTAACTTGCACAAGTTAAATGTTTCCCAAAAGTTTCATACTCAACAAATATAAAATCCATCAATAAATGACAAGAAAGAATAGGAACACATCACATAATTAATGAAAACGAAATACTAAAATGAACCAAGCATGTTCTCTAGTTATTATCACGATTATGTTTATTGAATGAGCCTACAAGCTGAACTCACGAGTTAATAAACAAGCGAGCAGACGGGTCTTGATTAGTTGAGCACCAGTGTGCTCTTAGCCCGACTTGCTTATATATGACAAGCTCTGAAAACAAACTCAAGCTTGGCTCATTTAAAAATCGAGTCGATCATGAACGAGCTTCCGGACATCGAGCTAATTGTTAGCTGCTTGACTCCTTAAGAACCCTAGTCACATCCACTCATTTCAAACATCAGATTGTAAATTTTACCAATAATCTACTGCCCAAAACAACACCAATTTAATAAGTATGATTATGATCAATAATTACTCTGAAGAGGACTGCTGTATATGCTATGTCATATGTCTTGACATTGAGGTTCTGAGTTATACATCAACAAATCCTAATAGAACTAATATAGCTATAAGAAAACTGGCATGTGATCTTAAGCTACCTGGAAAGCTGATCGTTCCAGTTCATTGAACGGGAACGAAACCCTATGGATTTTGGAACAGTAGGCGTAATCTTCTCTGGACATCATGGAGAGGAGGAACGATCATGTATGGTTAAGTTGCAGGACAGATGATGAGGGTTAAGGTCTTTTTGTAGCCAGTTTTTACTTTTATGTTAAGTTCACACAACTGAGTTCTTTTGAGGTCTAATAGTTCTGAATTTCTCTTGCTGTATGGAGTCTAATAATTAGTCATTTACTGCTCTATCTAAATTGACTCCTTACGTCAGGCTTCTAATATGTGGTCATGTTTTCGCCGTCTTCATCAAATGGTTCCTTGTTAGATTTTTTGATTGCTAATTATTATTGTTATAGTTCAGGCTGATTTTTATTATTATTGTTATTATAATTACTCTCAGGAAACGGATTACGCCTACTGTATTATATATTAAGTATGATTATGATCAATAATTACTCTGAAGAGGACTGCTGTATATGCTATGTCATATGTCTTGACATTGAGGTTCTGAGTTATACATCAACAAATCCTAACAGAACTAATATAGCTATAAGAAAACTGGCATGTGATCTTAAGCTACATGGAAAGCTGATCGTTCCAGTTCATTGAACGGGAACGAAACCCTATGGATTTTTGGAACAGTAGGCGTAATCTTCTCTGGACATCATGGGGAGGAGGAACGATCATGTATGGTTAAGTTGCAGGACAGATGATGAGGGTTAAGGTCTTTTTGTAGCCAGCTTTTACTTTTATGTTAAGTTCACACAACTGAGTTCTTTTGAGGTCTAATAGTTATGAATTTCTCTTGCTGTATGGAGTCTAATAATTAGTCATTTACTGTTCCATCTAAATTGACTCCTTGCGTCAGGCTTCTAATATTTGGTCATGTTTTCGCCGTCTTCATCAAATGGGTCATTGTTAGATTTTTTGATTGCTAATTATTATTGTTATAGTTCAGGCTGATTTTTATTATTATTGTTATGATAATTACTCTCAGGAAACGGATTGGGCTGGCTTGCTTCATTTAATCAAATTTTACAAAAGTCGGAGGTTTGATGCAAATATTGGACTCCCCAAGTAAGATATATGATGCTTCAAATTTCTTATGTTGGTGATAGTTTTAGGTTCAGATAAAAGATTGAGCATCTTTATATCACTTAACAGGCAGAATGACTTCCATGACTTTCAAGAGTACTTCGTACTTGAGGTAATGCAATGAGGTAGGATGTGTATTATGTATTCATGTTGTATGTAGCAAATGAATTGTATTCTTGTTTATTGATCCGAATTCCTGCTGGCATGTTTTTCATCATTTCTTGTGCACCTGTGGGAACTTTGTTTGAAGGGGGGGGGGGGGGGGGGTTAAATTGAATCCATTAATGTCCAAGATTCTATGCGCACTGGCACTTTGAAGTGGTCAAATGTGCTCCCGCCGTCCCAAAATGAGTGTCCTGCTTTTTTTTGGCAACCATTTCGAGGTGATGATTTGAGTAGTCAAACGATACGGAAACTTGTTATTCTTTTCACAACATTGCATAGTTAAGGTTACTCTACCACAATGTTATAAGGTCAATAGGTTCCCTTTAGTACTTCATCATGGAGCAAAACTCTTAATACACTTCAATTGGGACCTACCTTTCAACTATATTTATGATGAGAGAATTTGATTGCTTACTAAGGGAATAAGCTTAACATTTGGTTCTAAAAAGGTTTTGGAGCCGTAAAATTATTTGTTACGCCCTCCATCCCAATTTTTGTCCTGTTTGACTTTGCACGTGGATTAAAGAGGTGCTTTGCATTGGTAAATGTACAACATTGTCCTTCGTCTCATTTTGTACTTTTATTGGGAAGTGAAAAACTAAGAATTCGAAAGAGGGCATGGAGGGACGTAAATTGAAAACTGTGTACCTTTTATGGAAGTGGACACAAAAAGGGACACCTATTTAGGAAACATGGACTCATAAATGGGACAGAGGGAATAAAATGCTTCCTGGTAGATGATGAGTTACATGCTTGACCTGTGACTCATAAGAGCATTCAGTTATTCGACGCCCTTTAATTACTAGTAGTAGATCCATGTTTTTTCTAGTAGCCAACTAGCCATCCTGTGCTGCTGGAATAGTTTCAACTCAGAAATGTTCTATATCATCAACAATTATACATTTTACTAGGTCAGCGACCCATGGACCTGTATATGAAGGTAACGATGGTCAACATGGTGTCAAGCTAAGCCTAGCTTGGGCGAAATGGCAGTTAATCCATTGAGTTTAACTTTAGCAAGCAAAGCATGTAGCTTGACCAATACATGTAGTCAACAAGCCTTATGTTGTGAAAGATAAAGTCCAAAACAGAAGATTTACAGAAACTTGTTTGAGAAATTGAAGATGGACAGTGATAGTGCCTTTTTAGCTGGCAGTTTCGTGATTCTTATGTTGCTCATTGAGCTATCAAGTTTTATTGTCGTTTAACTTGAGTAGTTTCTGCTCATGTATTCTTTGGTGCTAATTTTTTTTTTCATTATGCTTTTTTTTTTTCAATATTCACTTATCATTCTTTCCATGTCCAGGTTATCCCAAATGCTATAGCTATGGTCAGATCAGCAGATAAGAAAAGCCCACGAGAAGCTGTTGAGTTTGTCTTACAACTTTTGAAGGTAGGTGTTGCCCTTTTTAGTTTACATCTATTATTTGTTTGCCTATCTGTATCTCAGCAATATATGTTGACTAGTTTGAAAAATGGACTCAGATGAATTGGGGAATAAGGTCCCATAATTTCAGCTTTTTAATTGGATTTAATTTTACTATGTAGTGTGAGAGAAGAAATAGTTTAGGTAAAGTATTGGCAGTGTAATGTCTGTTTGATTCATGTCCATCTATGAAGCACATATGCGTGTGCGGAAGTTTTCAAAAAATTAGGGCTTCCGGGTGTGTCGAATGTATGTGTATGTATGTATACACACACACACACACTAGTATTGTGCCCACAATGTGTGACAGTTCTAAAACTTATACAATCAACTTTTGAACTTGTAATGTGTGATTGTTGGGGAGAAAAATGTGGGAGGTGGGCTAATATGTGGGTATTCGATAAATATCTTAATACTCACATGTTAGCTATTATTAAGGGTATCTTTGGAATAATGAAAGTAGCACCAAAAGGGAGGGTATTTTAGGAGTATTGAATGTTTCACCAGAAATCCTCCTTCCATATTATATTAGTATAGATATTTAATTGTTTGCATGTTATTCATTCTTACATGCCAAAGTTAAAATATTAACAATGAATAAACAAAACATATTAGTATTCTATTCTACAGAAGAGATAACAGACATCACATGTTCACTAGTCACAAAAGAGGTACATTAACTTTCCGAAATCATTAATGACCTAGCCGCACAAGAGCTCCCAGAAGCATCCGGCATGTACCAGGTGCGGGGGCACCACCTCTCCTTGATGTTCACAACTCGAGAATAGCTGTAGTGACATCTACATTTCTTTTCATGATAGCGAAGCTGGAGTTGGTGAGCGGCATCACCATCTCTTTTTCACGTGTTACTTTAAGCGAGCTCTTACCAAATCTGTTGTGTCATGCATCTATATTGATGAACCTTTTCTTTTAATACGGAGTAATATAATATACTATGACAAACCATGTTTTCAATACGAAGAAGTTAAATTAGGTTAATCAGAATTTGCTATAATTTCTGTTAAGGGGATAATGGTACAAGTGTAGTTAACATGCGATATAACTTATTGAGTAACTAGTCTAGTGTATAGAACCACCACGGCTTCTGATACAAATGTTAATTAACTTTTGCTTTCATCTTCATTTTAGTTCTCATAAAGCAATTATCCTACAGTTTTGTAACAAAGCTCTTAGATTGTGAAAGAAGTATGAGCATCTTTCAAGGTTGAGTCACGATGACAGAGACCGGTCGAGATCAGTAGTGATGGAGATCCAAGAACTCTCTTTCATAAAGCTGATATTTGACATAAAAAGAACAGCTATGAATTGAAGACCAATACATTAACTCCATCGTTAGTCTTCCCTCATAGTGACCCCACTGCGAACTAGCAGAGTCAAAGAAACCGAATTTCAGACTGCCACATCTGACTCTGTCCACAACTGAAGTCTTCTGATTCAACTATGTGGGTTCTGAGATGCTAAACAGTAGAAAATAAGGGGGAGTTAATGTTTGTCAACCAGTATGCATATTTAATTTTAGCTAAGGAAACAAGGGCCTGGATTGTCGCTTATTACGATATTGTCATGCGCTGCAATCGCTACAGAATTAGTAGATGAGAACCTCGAGGTGGATGACCCTTTGATTCCCCCTCCATGAGCCAACTGTGGAAGTGCACAAACATCAAGGAAAAAAGTTGTAAAATTAATATTAAATGTGGTTTTGGTTGTCAATTTCTACCACGAAATCAATGTGAGCAAGTCAAACTCCCAATAACTCACCTCTATGATAAATGGAAGACGTGTAAACCTTTGGCACGGACGATTCCTTACACCAATAGAACTTCATGTCTTTGTCCTGAACAGGATTTGGAATGTTTGGGTCAAAGACTTCCCAGAGTAGTGCTGTTTCCAGAGCCATAACAGCATACAGATGATATTTCTGATGCTATTGTAAATGCTGTTGTTAAGAAACTGTTTTGTACAATGAGAAACTAATGAAGTGAGAGATTTTCTGAAGTGGATACTATTGCATCAAAGTTAATTAGTTACTTTTTCCTTTGAGATTGAAGGAAAAGAATCTGTGTATTCGGTTCCTTCTAATTTTCATGCGTGACTTTCCGCAAGTCCCTAGTAATTAGTATAAATGAGTTCCTAGTCGAATCTGTCTGCGTTTCTTACTTCTCTTTATGAATTCTACTTAAATGGGATTGCAGTATAATGATAACAACGGGAATCCATTCTCCGATGTGTTCTGGCTTGGTGCACTAGTCCAGTCTATTGGTGAACTTGAATTCGGACAACAGGTCTGTGCTTTCTCTTCCTTGAAATTCTATCAATTAATCCCTCCTCTCCTGATGCTTTTCGATACCCCTTTCTTGTTCAAACTGCTGCCAAATTGGCCCTTTATCATATATTTTCATGTGAATTCCATTTGTGACTGTAGCATGTCGCAATTTCACTTGACCGTTTATGTGTAAAACAGAGTTTCTGTTAATTGAAGTATAATTTTATATGGCGCAGGCGTCCTAATTTGATGTGTCAACATGATTTCATGAAACCATGCAACGTTCTAGGTAGATAACAAAAGACCAGGTCTTGGCAATATAAAAGTTGTAATTCTCGTTGTTTGTACTGGCACATCTAACCATGAAGATTCAGTTAGAGATTATACGGAAGTGACATGTGCATAATAATTTTTTTGGAGTTTGATGAGTAAGCAGAGTTGGGGTGATGATCAAAATGAGAATATCCGTTCTTGCTCTTCTGTAAATCGTTGTTGGTTTATTCAAGTAAATCCTTGCTCTGCCTTTTGAAATGAAAATGCAAAAGCAGTTGGACTGCTTCAAAGAAACAATCTCATTGTTAAAAATATAATCGGATTGTTGAGGTCATAAGCAGTGAAGCCTATGTGTAGGGTAAAAATGTGTGTTTGCACTTTATTATTATCGGTCGTTCGGCTCGTGGTGTTGTACAACATCTTCGAACATGCTATTTCCAAGAGTTAAAGAATGCGAATAATAGTTGTCCTTCCGTTCACATCTTGCTCACTTATGAAGAATGTGGAAATATACCCGACTCATTTTTATTTAACAAAGGGAATTTGTCCTCGCGGGTTCATTGATGATCCTACTTTGTTTTTGACGATTGTAATTTGGATAAACAAAAATATTAGCAAGATATATGTTTGTCTAAGACCCATGCGTTTCATATGTCGTTGGCTCTTTGGTTTTGTGGCAGAGCATTCCCTTTTTATCATCAATTCTCAAGCACATTGATCGGCTCTTGCAATTTGATAGGTAACTTCAGCTCATGTTGGATGCTTCAATTTAATTCGACTTCGAATTTTTTTAATTAGTATTGAATGCCATTCATCAGGCTTATGCCCAGCTACAATGGGATTTTGATGATCAGCTGCATCCGATCATTGACGCAAGTTGCTCTTAAACTTACTGATGTGCTACCTATTGTAAGTGTTTCTCATTCATACATAGGTACCGTGCTTTGCTAATGGTTCTAATCAAGCACATCCCTTTACTGTTTCAGAATCGTGTAATTCAATTAATTGAGCCATTTCGGGATAGTAACATGATATGGCAAGTGAGAATTGAAGCAAGCAGAGCGCTTCTTGATCTGGAGTTCTACTGTAAAGGCATTAATGCTGCATTAGTATTATTCATCAAATTCTTGGGACAAGAACCATCCTTAAGAGGTTCCACTTTTGTTGGATTTTTACTTTCTCTTGCAATATTGAAGATATTTTGTGGAATTTCTAGTCCATCTGTGCCTTCGTAGTTCTCACTGGAACTTGATTATTGATTTTCAGGGCAGGCCAAGCTGGGTGTACATGTTACACGATTGGGACAGATAAGATGTGGATCACATCCTGATGATGATGTGAAGAGTGAAACTCTAGCTTCTTTGCTCCGTCTGCTTGAGAGTCCTATAGCATTCAACAATGTTGTTCTTCGGCACTATCTGTTTTGCATCATTCAAGTCCTGGCACGAAGGTAATCAAACTATATTTACTGAGAGCGCTGGATCACATGAGCGGCTAATTCTAAAGTATTGTATATGAGTTTTCCAAGAAAATATGGAACATTAATTATTGAAATTAGAAGTTAGAAAATAGAAATACACAAACATAGTGAGTATTAAGTATAATTAAGGCCCAATACTCTTCAATATTAATATTGTTTTTCTCAGATATAACGATGAACTGAATGTGTGACAGTATGAACTAACATTTTTCTATTTGTTTCAGAAGTGTTTCTTTAACCATTTTGGATTTTGTTAAAAATGTATGTAAGCGGTGTGTCCCAACAATTAACATATACAAGTGTACTGTGAAGAAATTATGAGAACTGGTAGAGACACTAAGAGCTTTGAGTGTTTGCAAGTGGTTAAAGTCCCATGTACAAAGAAAGGTCAACTTCCTTCACTTGGTAGTGCCTCCTGCTATTGTAATTAATTTGGTAATCTATCTTTTGGGCTAGAGAAAGGAAACATTTTGGGGCTTAAGGTAACAAACCTGCATGGTGCTCCAGGACCAGCCAATACACATTCCGAGTATTTGAGTGCACACTTTAGTCCTGCCTTTCCCCTTGAGTGCTGACTTGAATTTTTAAGAGTGCCAACAACACCCTTGCTTAACCTTTTAGTTGACTAAGGTATTCTTGCAAGTTGAGTCCAAAACCCATGGTAGAAGTAGGAGCACTAGTCATAGTAGTAATTACTATTACTGGTTTTCTTCTTCTCTGAACATCTTCAATTCTTCACTATCTAAAAGGGTAATGAGTAGGTTAACATATTGTAGTTGGTTGGAGATTACAGCTCTTTTGTTGAGTCGCACATCTTTGGTTTATTTTGTAATATGAACGGAAGTGACTCCTTAATATCAAACTTTTGCAGGCCTCCAACGCTCTATGGAGTCCCAAGAGATGAATCGATGAGAATGAGCTTTGCTGAAACTTGCAATGAACTGAAAAATATCTTTGCTGCTCTTGTTAAGCAATCTAAACCCGGTGGCACCAACATGTTACATGCTGAGCCTGTTGTGGACATTCTTGATACACCACCACTTCCAGATTCTACAGGGTATGTCGCCGACTTCTCTCATCCAGTGCCCACCGAGGACACTGCTCACACCTCACTTCCAGAGTCTGCGAAAACCAGCACTAAGTTTTCACCTCCAGAGTCCAATTTGGACATTCTTGCTGCGAATATCTCGAAATCCCCTAATCAAGTGGTTGGAAACGATGCTATTAACTTATCACATCCAGAGCCTACTGTAAACAATACTGAAACTGTGGACATACAACCCAAGTTTCCTATTGTAGACACCTCTAGCTTTCAACCAGAGCCTCTAGAGAAGGCTGTTAGCTTATCAAAGCCCGAGCATTCACATCCGAAGCCTCCACTGTCTTCTCCAAGCTTGTCACATAATACTTCAGTTATGCCAGAAGGTTCCAAGGAAGCTGATGTCATATCCAACGGTCGTGAACGGAGAAAAGCAGTGATTACGATCCGGGTTAAACCATCTAGTAGAGCTGCATCAGTCGATAACAACCCTACGCTTGAAAAGGCTCAAGTTAGGCATAATGATGGCCCAAGCAGTTCTATTTCTGTGGATGCACCACCACAGAGAAACTTCACGACAGATGTCGCGAGCACAAGCAACCAGAACATTGATGATGTCACTTCGTGTCATGATCGTGGTTCGAGAATGACTGCCAGCATTGGAAGTGCAAGACTTGATGATCTGGTTAAAGAGCTTCAATGCACTGCTGATTCCAGTAAAGTTATTGCACCTCTTTTGCCCATGCCGAATGACAATGAGCCAAACAGGCCACAGAAGTTTGTAAGTCTTCAAACCATATCTGTTGATAGCGCTTCGTTGGCTACTTCAGATAAAAAGAAGTCGAAGAAGAAGGACAAGGACAAGGACAAGGACAAGAAACGAAAGCGGGACGAATCGAAGAGCCGGCGAGACGATCCGGAGTATATAGAACGGAAGAGGAAGAAGAAGGAGAAGAAGAAAGAAAAGGAGTTGAAATTGGCAAAGGCAACTGAGGAAGCTAAATTAGCTTTGCTTGAGTTGCACAATAATAAGCAAGATGAGATAGGGACGAAATTGAAACTGTCTAGTAGAGAAGATGTATTACAGTCTTCAGTGGAGTTGCATGGTGGTAGTAGGCAGGGAGAACCTGAAATAATCAGGAGAGCCACCGTGCCACCACCTAAACCGAGTGAGCCTCCTGGTGGGGGATCGAAGGTAGTAATAAGCCGAACTGACCCATCTGAAGTTAGTTCTGCTCCGAAATTTCGCATTAAAATAAAAAATAGAATGCTAAACAAATAATAATATTTCTGATTGCTTGTAATTTTGTTGTTCGATTAGTGTAACAATAACTTTCTGCTTAAACCTTAAGTTTTCCTGTTTCTCATTTGTCAGTGAGGAACTGCTACTTGTATTGGTGTTTTATATAATCAATCCAGGGTTGTGGCTTCTCTCACAATGGTCTAAGTATGTTTATTCTTGCCTGTGTTGCTGTTGCAAAAGATTGCTTGTGCTTTTGGTGCACTTTTTACAGCTTTGCCCAAGTCATTGGCTGGTACAATGTGTTTTGATGCCGAAGATCGAATTTCAATCGATACACAAATTGTAGGTTTCGTTTCTGAAGTGTGTTTGCTCGCTCAGTGGAGTAGTGTTTACATGTATTCATGAATTTATCTACACTCTGCATCATCTTCTACAAAAGGTGATTTTGAAGTATAGGATCTGGGATTTTCCAGAATCTCTTACCATTTTTACCCACTGCAAGCAAGCAGAATTCACCAGTTGCGGAGCAACATGGTAGACCATCTTTCTCTCTTTGTAGAGTCAGAGAGATTTTTCCGTTCTCCAAGTTGCTGATATTGGAACTCCTTAGTGTAACAAAGTTTGAATGGGCTCCATATACTTCTCTCAGCTTTATAGTGGGAGGCAGGGGCGGATGTAGGAATTACAAAGTATTAGAGCACCATATTATGTTTTAAATAAAGCTGTGGCACTTTCATAATTTTAACAAGGGCACCGTTGAAAATTTATATTAGAAATAGGGGTATTAGCGTTGTTTTGTGCAATTAGGATGCGGAAAAATTTGCCCCTCCTAATGGGTGGACATTCCCTTATTATATGAAGAGGCTCTTCTCTTGGACCAACACCAAATACTCTTATCACTGTGAATCTGTCCCAGCTCTTTCTTCTCATCTGATTTTTTGACTCGTATCTGGGTCATTTTGATCGGGTGATTTGGATAGCAAATTTTTTTGATAATTTTTTCACCATATTATAGAGCAACTTCTACTCTACAACACCATGAAAAAATTATCAAAAAATTATATCGGTTTTCTATTCAAATCACCGGGTCAAAGTGACCTAATGAATAGTAACAAATGTCAAATTGAGAAGAAAGAGTTGGGACAGATAGTAGACATGGTTTGGCCTTGGTGGTGAGGAGTTGGCCTAGACTAGACAACTAGCCAACTACACCTAGGTATAAAAGAATAAATAAAATCATGATATCAGTTTTACCAAATCGGGCTTTGAGATTTTCTAAGCCTTTGTACCTTCGCCCGAAAGAAAGATTCACCCACCTTCTGTTTTACTAACTTTCGTTGAAAAACTGTGTTCCAGTGACAATTTCATTGAAAACAAATACTACCAATACCTCCTTTTGGTCAAATAATTCCCACTGAACTATTGCCGGTTCACGTTGACCCAATGATTTGGTCTTAGTATCTCTCAAGAGATTTATTACTTCCCCAGCCCAAAAATATTCATTTTTTGAAATGTTTACTATTCAAGAGACTTTTTCAGAAAATATTTAGTTATGAAATTCACTTTTTGAAGTGTTATTCATTTTCTCATAAACAAAAAGTGAAATTCAGGATGTTCGAGGGAACTCCAGGGCTGCCTATTCGCCTCTTTGAGTGTGAGTCTGCCAGCACGAATGTTCTCGTACTGGTTCACCGTTAACTTCTCTACCATTGAAACAGAGCGAGAATTTACCCAGTGTTCAACTGAAAGAAAGTGACTGCGAGTTCCCACATCAACAAAAATAAAATTGACATTTAAGACGCAACTAGTCAAATTGAAATTTGACAATATTTTTTCGGATATCCGGCATAGAAATCGCACACTAAGTTTTAAATTGTTCATTATCATTGAATAACTAAGTTTTTTTTCTAATATACATTCAAAATAATATCAGTACCTCAAATGTTTTAAATAATACAGAGAGTAGTCATTATTGTCGAATATGCACATTTAATATTTTACAACATAAATACATACTAGGGACTGCCCGTGCCCGAGGGCACTACCCAAAAACATGTTTCACGCCCTATTGTAATGTCATAAATAAATAGAGTGTTTTCATCTACAAACATGGGTAGAAAACGAAGACAACATAAATAATTGTATTAAATAATGAACAGAGGAAGCCCCTTTTTTATAGTTATGATAAAATGAGGGGTAGTTAAGTGGGTAGTTAAGTAATGGATAGTTAAGTGGGTGGTAGGTGAGATCTGAAGGCTATGATTAATTCAATCTAACGGTCTAAAAAACATTTTAAAGTCAACCGTCCTAATTTATAATATAGATACGAAGTATTTATAAGTTTTTTTAACAAGCCCAAGGAGTTGTCCTAATGAGTAAGGCTTAAGATTTAAACTCCACGAACTTCGGTTATCATTGGGGTTACTGGGATTAAGTGGATATTTACAACTAAACTGTCAATATACCCTCCACGGATTAGTTGATGTGTGTGTGCAAGAAACGACTTTTGTTGTATAAAATTGTGCCCCGCTAAGTCAATTCCCGATTCCGCCACTGTTCGGTATTGGTCAGAGCCAACTTAACTACAAGACAAGAGAGGGTGAATCCGCGGATTCATGTACATCAATATCAAGTTTTTCCCACTATATTCTCCGCAAAATTGATTCGTTGAAATTTGAGGTAAAAAGCCGTAAAAGTATACCATTTTGTTTCTACACTTTCTTTCCATTTTGACTTTTTGACTATGAAAATATTATCAAAAAGGGATTTCATTTTGCTATAAGAGGGAGAAAAAACAAGTGAAATAAAGTAAAAATGCACGCGGCATATATAATTGCCGGATTTGAAGCATTCATGTTTGGTGAAAATCTTTCTACTTTTTTAAATATTTTTGCCGGATTCTTAAGAAACAAGAGACACAGATGATATTTTTTCAACGTTCGAAGATACACAAAAGATATGACAGATTGACGCCTATGTTACTTCTTCTACCCTTCTCTTCTCTTCCATTGAAAGGTTGAGTCTCTCTCTCTCTCCATCTCTCTCATATACTACTAGAGAGAAAGAGACAGAGCTGGTAGTTTACATTGTCATGATCATTTGCAAATTATTCAAACACTTTGGAGGAAGGAAGGATTGAAGCAATACAAGGTAATTAAACATTTCCATTATTCAATCCTATGCTGCTGCTACTACTTAAGAAGCTCGTCTTATGCTGTAGTCGGCTTTTGAAGAGAAATTTGTGTCTTCTCCAGTTGGGTAACTCTCAAAGTAATGTTTTTACTATTAACACATTTGACAGCGTTTTTTTTATGGTTGTCTTTTATTTTAGTTTTTCTACTTAAAAACTACTGTTTTTTTTGAAAACACCAAATATATGCTCTTAAGAATGTTTTATCGCTAGGCTGTCCCATCAGAATTGCTAGTTGCTAGTTGAAGTAATCACTCCTTTGGATTGCATGCCTTCTTCTTTAATGAAGAGAATCGGCGACATTGCTCTCAATAAAATTCAACCATCTAAAATGCTCTTAAATCACTACTTATTGAACCCAAGTTAATGTGATAAACAGTCCAATAATTGCATTAGGCTCTCTCTATATGCTAAGAGTTCGGATTTACTATAGCACTTTGTAGCATTTTTCTTATGATCGCGAAGGATCATGATAAAGAAATCTAACGGATCTCAATTCCCCGTTGAATTTCAATTATGTGTTTTTAGGACAACTCGATATGCTAAACCCCATGCCAAAGGAGTGGTGGGACCTGTGAAGCCTTTATGCAGCCTATTTGGTACCAGTAGAAATTTTTAATAATCGGATGAAAATAATATGAGAAAATAAACTGGGTTAATGTGAGAAAATTTGTGAAATTGAGATCGACGTATAATACACAGATTTTTAGTCCAAAACATATTTTAATCCCAATTACAAAACAGTTTACCACGCATAATTAAATTAAAACGAATTATCTCAATGAAAACTAAAATATGAGCTCCGAAACAAGCACTGAGTTATCGACCACTAGACATATTATTTGTTGAAAAACTAAATCTTTAATCACAAAATGTTTGGTTTGCTGTTTTTTCTGTCATATTAAATAGTTTTGTAAACAATTAAATACCTGGATGTGTGTGTGTTTCTTTTTTTTTTCTTTTTGCTTATTTCTGTATTTGAACCATCCGGTACCGAACACGCTTTTAGTTTGCTCGATTTCGGGCCATTTCTGATGAACTGTGGAGGAATTTGAAACTTCACCTTCCTGCTAACAACTACATACATACAATGTTCATTTAGAAGAACGGATGGCTTCTTAACATGCCTGCCACCAAACAAGTACAATGTGATCCAGAAACAGCACAGATCCCAGAATTTAATTAACTTGTGGCTTTTTAAAGTATTGCTCATATTTGAAATCTATAGCTGTGACTTCGTTTGCAGACTTTAAGACAAATTTGATTGTGTAACTTCTTAGTGTCTTCCATGACTAAATTGAAGGGTATCCACCATCAACTGCATAGGAAAATGGAGGAACTCATGAGGAACTTGTCAGGTGAAATGCTATGTTAGGTGAGTTTCTGAAGCCATAATTTTCTTTATCAGCAGAGCAAGGATATCGCACGATCTATCAATATTCTATCTTCATGCGCACACACAATTTTTAGTTTTATTAATGCAATTCTAGAAGCTCGATACAAGATCGTTGATGCTGGTCTACGTGTGTAGGATAAATAAATGTTCACCAAACATGTCAACATCGTTACTCTTTCTTAAAGAACATAACTGGATAATAGCACGGTAAAACCCTACGTATTATTGAAAATAATAAATCGAGCGTACAACCTGTAACATAAAATGGGACGGACATGACCCACTACTACAAGCAATTTCAAGTGAGTGGAGCTTAAAGAATTAAAATAAAAGAAGACACGCTTAGAGAGGTCGGTATAGTACGTGGTCCGGGCATGTTTGATGCAGGGATAAATAAGGGGTACAATAATAATAATACTAGTACTTAGTGTTCTTGTTTGAGAGGAAAAGAGTTTCTATATTTTCGTTTCACTAAATGATTATCCGTCCTGGGAATACAACTTACCGGAAGAAAATATTGACAAATTTTAAAATATCTATTATTTTTTATAAAACTACAATTAATAAAAAAAAATAGTAAATTTGTAGGATTTCTAAGAAAGAGTAGAAGATCATTGTCGATGATTTACACTTTTTTCATGCCCCATCTAATCAACTTTCAAATTTTAGCTATTAGATATAACTTGTTCCATTGAATTTTAAGATAGTAACCAACATTACAAACTGAACAGAAAAACACTCAGTGTAGAAAAATCAATCCTGATAGTTGGTCCCTTAACACAACAAGCTACAGTACATGAGATTGCTTTTATTGGTATCATGTGGTGCTGCACAAAACAAGTTAAAAAGGGAAGAGGATAAGGGAGAGGAGGTGGGATAGTTTGAATTTAGGGTCATGGAAACATTGAACATAACACACAAAACCACCTGCCAGCAATTATGTTTGTTTTGTTTTGCCCTATTGCTTGTTCTTGGATGTCATAATCAAACCCTAAAAGGGGAAGTGTCCTCTGTTCATCTTTGCTAGTAATCACTCACCATAATGAGAGAGAGAGAGAGAGAGAGAGAGAGAGAGAGAGAGAGAGCTTGGCCTTTGGTTAGGTTAAGAAGCTGTCTTTTGGTTTTGGCACTCTCCTTCCTGGATTGAGTCCAATCCCACATTCTCTTGCAGTCCAAAAAAAAACACATACACCTTCTTTGGCTAGCTTTGGGGTCCCTCTTTCATGGTAGGTAGCAGCTCCCAGCATCTCTCTCTCTCTCTCTCTCTCTCTCTGGATCTACTATTCTCCTTCTCCAAACAGTGTGACAGAGGAGAAGACACTGAGATCTCTCCTGGCTTCACCCACCAAAACCCTAAAAACCACAAAACACCACACTTTGAAGACACACAAGTGACTTCTCTCTCTCTCTCTCTCTCTCTCTCTCTCTCTCTCGGGAGGTTATTCGTCGTGATTTGTTTTTTTCAGATCTTTAAAACTAGTTTGGATAGGGTTTGTGGGATGAGAGAAATCTGGAACCCTAGCTCCTGGTAGTTGCTAGGTTTTGTATACTTACCCCATATGTTTGCGTTAATTACCCAATACCCCCATATGAGTCCACTAGTAAGTAACTAGCTCACACTCCAATTCTGGACTTGCCAGTATACCATAGTGTAGAATGGATCTGTCTGTACATGAAACTCTGAAAGTTACGTGTTCAACTGACTGACATGTTGAATGTTGATGATATGATTAGTGTGTTACTACCCTGGCCTGGCCTCTGTGATGAGGAACGACTAAGGTTTCTCTTTTGAGGAAAATCTGCAAACTTTTTTGAGTGGATGCAAATCTTTATTTATTTATTTATTTATTTATTTATTTATTTATTTATTAGAGGAAACAAATCTTTAATCAAGTTGTATCAACATGTCTTTATAAATGAATCAGATTGTTTTGAATTTAGAGGTTATAGAATTTTAATGAATAATTAGGAGTTGTTTCGACTCGAAATCGCGACAAGCGTGTTGTTATAACAAAAGAAATAAGAAAAACATCAAACGAACTAAAGTTTGGTTGACAGAAACAGTTTTGCACCCTTAGGCCTCGTTTAGGTAGAGGATATGGTGTGTAGGGATAAGGCTTATGCTGGGATATGAGTAAGGATATGAATGCTGTCTGATAAGCCCTGATAAGATATGCTGGCTGTCTGTGTTTGGTTGTTGTCGGATATGATGCAGGATATGAAGCATGATATGTGCCCAGATGACTTTAATACCCTCGGTACTGTTATTTTGTATAAAAGATTGTATATTTCAAATTGACGAGGAAAAATGTATACAAAATGTATTAGTACTAGCAAATGACCCGTGCCCGCGGGGCACTTATAATATATCACTTGACTCACTCATGGCCGTAGGGCAATTACAATATATATATATATATATATTATTTGACATATATTTATTTTCTTCAGGTAATTCTGATAATAAAGATATCTAAAATTATTTTGTTTATATTAATAGGCGATTAATAATTAATTAGATAAAGATATGTTCTTTTAGGTTTAAGCTACATTTCAAAAGTTATCCAAGATGAAACAGAATTTTGAAACAGTTTGTTAGATGAAAGAGAGATTTCATGATATAACAATATCTTATCATTTATACGTTTTATAATTTGTCTTTTAAGAATGTCTCTAATAAAAGAATTAAAGATCAACGAATCAAAATGTCTCGAGACATTTCTTAAGATTGAACGGCTAGGATGTTCCCGACTATTTTTCGGAGAGAAACACCTCGCTTATTTATAATATAGATTTATGTTAATATTTTAATACTCTTTCTTCAGCACAATAAGGACAATAACGACGTTGTCAAAATGTATAAAAAAATGTATATTAATATGCAAACATAACAAATATTCATGGATACAACATGACCATAGCAAAGTACGGAGTATAAATTACTAGAACTTATTGGCATACTGACATTGTGTTACAAAACCTACAATAAACAAGTTAAATTAAACGAACAAAATTTCAGCAAGTACGGTAAGTCTTTATATTTATCTCAACCAATACTCAAATAAAGTTAATGCAATCCCAAAATAATAGTTTTCAAACCCATGAGGACCTCCTCCAAAATGATAGTTATCAATCTCAAAATAATAGTTATCAATCCCAAATGATAGGGTTTGGGAACAAGGGTAGGAAATTAGATAGTTTGTGAGGGTATTTTTGTCAACCTACTAGCATACCAATATGCTATATTTTCTTATCCGACCTTATACCTCCATGTTGGTGGTATAAAATTTGTTCATTAAAAGCTCCATCAGCATAAGGCAACATAAATTATCCCCTCTCTTATCCGGCACCCAAACACTTGATAAAAAGAGAGAGGGTATAACTTATCTTATGCTCCATCCTTATCCTCTACCCAAACGAGGCCTTAGTTAAATTGTTACTGATATTTTCATCTACTCCCCCCGTCCCATAACAATTGTCATTTTTTGAAACTCCAAATCATTAAGGAGACATGAATTAATTGCATTTTGGTTGGATTTAATAATGACATTGATATAATTGTCCTTTATTTTTCATTTCCAACACTATAATTACTTTTTAAATATGTTGAAGACTAATCCAAAAGAGCTTCAAAATTGTGCACACATATCACCACAAAATGAAGATTATGGTAGTAAAATGCACGGATACTTTGTTTGGATTGTGGGTGGAAGATCAAAGACAATTTCTCTTGCCCTTTCACAGTTAAACCAATCTGGAGTTGCAGGAAAAAGAATGAATTGCGGTATATCATTTGAAAAAAAGAAAGTATCGTTACAGGGAATGCTAAGAAACTTAAAGTTAAGTGTATTCTTTTTTTCATCGAAGGGATAGATTAAGAAAGACCAAGGCAAAACATCCACAGGGGAGGACCATCCCCTATAATCCTCTAAAAGCACATAATCACTAGCCACAGGGACGTACCCGGAAAATTTTCGTAAAAGGGGCCGTTACAAAGGGTAAAAATTGACTTCAAAATACAGGGGTGACCGCTTATATATGATTATGTAAATATTCAAAAGTTCTCGGGTATTATTCATTTTTTCCAAAGTTTAAGGGAGGGGGTGGCCCCTATTGCACAAAACACAGGTCCATCCCTGATAACAACCTGCATTGTGCATCCATAATCCAGCGAAAACTAAAATTGTTTGCAACAAAAGAGGAAATTACATGAATAGTATTATTAAAAGTAGAGCATCTAGAAACAGTCTTGGAAAGAGAGTCAACATTGTTACCTTCCTTGTGCTCCTACTCGATCTAGAAACCCTATAAATCCCTAGCCAACAACTTGCATTGTGCAAGAATAAGCTCAGCATAGTGGCAAGAACTAACACAGTTAAATTGTAATATCCCGTCACACATCGAGATAGTGTGGATGAGATGTATATAATGTGGGGGTAGTGTAATATTCTGTCCCACATTGGAGATTTGTGAGTTGAACATGTGGTATATATTACACCTTGTGAATTACTACAACTTTCAATGCTTAATCACTTTTATCCGGTGGTACGGATAAAGAAGTTGATTGGATAGTAATTCCCTCAGGTTGTTACATATTGTATCGTAGCCAACCCTGATCATGCAAGGGGCTCCGTGGCTGTGCAACTCCAGCCAATGGGATACGTGAATTGGCACACTCGATGAGGACATCGAGTATATAAGGATGAGGGAGGGGGGTTATCATATCCCGTCCCACGTCGAGATATTATGGATGCGATGTATATAAGGTGAGGGATCTTATTATCCCGTCCCACATTAGAGATTTGTGAGTTCACCATCTGGTATATAGTACACCTTGGAGAATACTACTAGTACCTTAAGGCTTAAGAATTTTATTCGGTGGTACAGATAAAGACATTGCTAGGATAGTAATCCGCTCGGGTTATTACAAATGGTATCGTAACCAACCCTAGTCATGCAAAGTCTCTGTGGCGGTGTCCCGCCATCCAAGGGGATACGTGACTGGGTACGCTCGACGAACGCATTGAGTATCTAATGTGGGTCGATCGTAATATCCCGTCCCCCATTGGAGATTTATGAGTTTAACATCTAGTATATATAGTACACCTTGTGGATTACTACTAGTATCTTGAAGACTCGAGCATCTTATCCAGTGGTACGGATAATGAAGAAGTTGCGGGATAGTACATGTTCTTACATAAATAGATTATCCAACTCCAACCAATCTGTGCTGCTTCAAAAATACGAGGAGAACCAGCAAGAGCTTTGCAGCTGAAACCAGCAAGCCATTCTCACTGATGTCGCTAAGAAAACCTCAAATACCCTCTCTGATGGAACTCCAAGATTCATCATTATTTAGTTTCATCCCATTCTTTGGATGCCTATTCCATTCACAATTTTTGGGCACAGTTTTTTCTCTGCAATTGTATTTATCCATGTAAAAAAGTCAGTTATTTACATCATGTGTGATTTTCTTGTTCAAGCGAAGGTGAGCGGAGATTGTAGTACGATTATCGTTGTTGTTGATTCTGGTTTTCGTAAGATGTTTTATGAACCAACCCGGTTCCGATTTTGATAAGACAAGAACATGGAGACATGATTTGTAACACCCCACTCCTCAGTGCCGATAAATATAATAGAAGATTCCCTGACTCACGGGGATGTCCGTCGCTAAAGCACATTGGTGCCTAATCTAGGAGTTTACCCTATTGATTTTGTTACAATATGGAATTAAAGAAACTAATTATACAAAAGTTAAAGTAAAAACTTACAATTATACTTTAAGTATTGATAGTAGTTTCGTGATACACACTGCTAGGTGTTTGACTATACTTCTTAGTTCCATGCATGCTCACCTGTGGAGTTATAGAAACCGATAGATGATAAAGGACGTCAAAAATAGAAGGAGTAAACTGTGTAACCTCTAATGAGAATACTTAATATATATTTTTGAAAAGTTTAACTTAGCACTTACAGGCTCTCAAACATTACACAGAAAGAAAGATAAAGTTAACTGCTACTTATAGCTCTGAGAGTCCAAAACTTCACCAGCCACATACAGAGTATTCCAAATCCCACTCACTAGTCGGTTGTGAAGATCAGATTCACTTATGACGAGGATGACTTAAGCAAAAAAACCAAGACATACTAGACCTTAAGTGTCGACACTCTGAACTGGATCACAAGACCAGCATAGTAGTACTAGTTTCCTATAGATTAGTACAAGTCAGATACTCAATCTTATATGGTGGGACGGGGAGATCAGAGTCTCTACCCCAGACCTCGTGTCCAGATTATACTGAAGACCCACCATATACCACATATGGGATGTCTCCATAATTCCTCAAGAATCCATATGTAGATGTCGTTACGAATTTTGTCTTGAAACATTATTAACACAGTTCATAGAATAAGCGTATAAATGCTTACCTGACAGATATCTTAGATTTCCCGATCGTGGAGCTAATTCTCTACTCTATCAATCTCAACACAATTCAAGTATATTTACTACGAACACTTATCCTCTAAATGAGGTAGAATGCATTATGAAAATGCCATGCTGATTGCCAAGCCCAATTTATCATTTTCCCCCTGACATCTCAGTATCTTCACTAAAGTCCCTGAGTATGCTTAAACACTCCAGCCACACTCATAGATGTCTATTAATATGAAAACATGATCCCTAGCCCTCCTCGGTATACTCAGTGTGGAAATCTATAACTTTTAGTTAATTTCATTTAGGTCCCCACAATTTAGTAAATTTGTAAAAAGCCCCAACAATTAACTTTAGTTAACTCTAACTCAGAGAGGTAGAGACTGACTCCAAACGCTATGAAACTAATACAAAGGCATGAGGTCATGCCATGGGTTATGATTTGGCCACTCAACTTAAGTTACTGTAAAATTACCAAGTTGCCCCTGTTAGACCGCTTAAACAAACTAGGATTTATTTTTCTTAAACATGGTCAAGCTGGACCCATAGACTCATAAAGACCATACAAGAAACTTTGATGAAGGGTGACACGCTCCAACTGCAAGTGTACAGTTGTTGGA
This sequence comes from Linanthus parryae, assembly GCA_023055425.1. NCBI lineage: Eukaryota > Viridiplantae > Streptophyta > Magnoliopsida > Ericales > Polemoniaceae > Linanthus > Linanthus parryae. The sequence continues at coordinate 49,578 of JALGPY010000030.1, forward strand.
GCAGTAATAAATCCGGTAATCCGGGTTGTCGAACCCAAGAGACTTCGTATTAAATTAATTATCAATTCTACACCTTAGGTGGGTCAATCGCTTTGTTTGTGTTTGCTACTTCTACCAAAAGTAAAAGATAATGACGAGTTAATCGTAGAGATGTTGGCACGATTAACAAGAATAAATGCAAAGATTACTAATATGGGACCAATACCGGAAATTCTCTAGGTTCACTAGGGATAATATAAACTTATGCTTTGACTCGTGAAACAACAACGTGTCTTTTATTATTAATCGAGAAATGTACAATTCACCGAGTTACCAAGCAAATTATCTATGCCTAAAACCGAAATATACAAAGTTTCCAAGTCTATTTCACTTTTAAGCATGTATTAAAACTCACAGTTCTACTCTAACGATAACAATACCGAGTTACCAAATATTGATTCGAATAGGTGGATTGTTCACTTTACCGACTAACTTCCACGGAGTTACCACATGAATGTCAATTAAAATTACTCCTATGTTAGCTACGCGCAAGAATAATGGAATCCAACTCATAAACAACCCATAATAATAGAAGAACACAATAGATTAAGTCTAAAACTTGAATCACAATCTCAAAACATCAAGTTTATAGTAAACCTTAGCTACCAAACGAAAATTCCTAGCAAAAGAGGGTTTAGCTACTACAAAACATGATCAAAATACCGAGTTTAATGATAATAAACAAGAACTAGCGAGAAGAAAGAGTTTAGGAATCAAACGAAGTAATTCAATCACTTCCCAAGCTCCAATGGCGTTCCCTAGATCTCAAACACGTCCAAAATCATCTCCCACTACTGATAATTACGACCTAATATGCTTAAATACGTTTCCATAATGTTATAACAAAGTTTGGAGAAATTGCAGAAAAACCCCGTCAGAACCGCCCCTATCAGCAGCTTCTTCGTACGAACACACTTCTCTTCGCACGAAGAGTCTTCGTACGAAGAATTTTCTCTCTTCGTGCGAAGGCCTTCTCAGTAAGGGGCAGTTCTCTGTTTCAAGAAGACTTCAGCTGCATCAAAATTTGGCTAAGTCTGTTGTCTTCGTGCGAAGACTTCTCTCTTCGTGTAAAGACACATCCAGTACCCTTGATTTCTTTTGGATTCCTTGTTGAGTTCCTCGTTTCCGAAGCCGGTTTCATTTCCCCGCACGATCATCCAAGCCTTGTTTTCCTGCGAGTCACAACACGAAAACACAACCCGCGATCATTTCACAATAAAAGCTCGAACTTACACTCAAAACGCCCGGATTTAACAAGAAAAGCTCAAGAACTCATTTTCACAAATAACCGCATAATTTGCTCGAAACGAACATAAATTTCCCCATGTTGAGCACACAAAACGCAGAAAAGTAAGGCATAAAATAACTCCGAAAATAGAGTTATCAAAGGGAAATTGAACCAAAAAAATTCATCTGATGAGTCAAATTCGCAAGTCAAAGACAAGGTGAGACTAGCTCACATAATTAACTTTACAGCTGATTTCTGACCAATTGGGTAAGATTTTTGGAAAATTTATTTGAAGGCTTGGAAGGCATATGTTTGAAGTTTCTAATCAAGTTTTATCCCTCAAGTTAAAAGATCATGGAGACACATCTGGTCATTGTTTACTACTGGACCATGCTTGAACGGTCATGTTTTGACAGAGTTCTCAAGAGTTCAAGGCTGCAATTTTGTGCGTGAATAAATGAGGATATAAAGAGATTCATGTTATGCTCTAGTTAGATAAAATAAAGTATTAGGCTTCATCTTCACTCGAAGAAAGAATCACTAAATTCTTATAAGAGATTAAGAAGTTATGATTGATATAGAACAACCGGTTGATAAGAAACTTCTGACACATAAATCTTTTGATAGTACTCAGAAAAGTTCCACTACAGCAACTTTAACCAAGAACCAAGGGTGGTTAGAGGTTGAATCAATCCAACTGATTAACATAAAACTTATAGTACTAGTATCAGAGAATACCCATGTCCAATTTGCAAGTCAATTCATCAAGAATTGACCAAGATACATGAGATGGAAGTTGGCAGAAAAAACATCTGAAGAACACGTTCCATATGAGAATAACCAACCACCACATTCCACCAGATATTAGCTCCTAGATAAGGTTTTGTACATTGAAATCAGCATGAGCCTATAGTATTAGGTTAATGGAGTATGCAAAAACAACCCTAACTCAAATCCATCAACTAGAGGTGGAGTTATAGGTGTGTAAAGTTGTCTTAAATTCTCAGGCAACCATTCTGGACAGTTGCAACCAATCACGACAACAAATTTAATATAGACTTGAAGGCACTTAGAGAGTGATTCATGAAGTGAAATCTAAAAGGAACTTATATCCAAATACTCCAATAACACAGAGAAACAACCCCCACATCAATCGGCCCAACAACTATAGAGATAACCTCAAAATTCGCCGAAAACTTCATGTGTCTATGAATCCAAGTGCCATTATTCTTGTTTACAATAGAATTTTAGTGACTTGAATATGTTCACGAAGTGATAAGGAGGAGGAGCTAACAGTTTGCAGTGAAAAACAAGCTAGAATGAAGTAGTAACTGTAATTGCGGTCAGCATCAGTAGTTTTCGGTGGACTCCTTCCCAGAATCCAACGACTGGAGCGAAGTCTAGCAAGGTCGTGCTAGGGCTTCCCGAAATCGCCGTGACCTGAGGATCAGCGTGGAAGTGGTTAATTTAAACAAATTCCAACTGGATGAGAGTAATCAATGGAAAATGGAATCAGGGTTCTTCTTTATTCCTATATGATATGAAGTTGTAGTCTACAATTTGCTAAATTTGATAAAGGATTTGTCTCAAGGTATTGCTAAGAGCCGCAGGAGCAGCATCTCTTGAAGATATGTAAGATTGGAGGTGTTTTGAGAGTATGAAGAACCAAGTGTTCTTGAATATTTTTTGCCCAAACACATGTTTGATTAGGAGCTATTTTTATATAGTTGTTAGAAGTATCTTGCGATCTTGAGACCTCACCCAATGAGGTGTCAAATTGCGTCGCATGATTATTTGAGAGGGTGACACATAGGATGGGGGTTGAGTGTAAAAAACTTTGGTTAGTTTTAGGATTTTCTCCATCCAATGAAATTACAACTCACCCCCTGGTCACAAATTATTTATAACTCGGCCCCTTTTCATTCATGAATTTCCACTCTACCAGATGTCAGTTGGTACTATTTCATGAAAATTACTCAATTATCGAATTTTTTTGAACATTACATTTAAGGACCCTAAAAAATTCAGGGTGTTACATGATGCATGGAATGATTCGATCACGAATATATCTCACGAGACTTGTATGGAACCGCCCCCACCAAAATTATTTTAACCTGCCCATTTTGGGCTTGGATCCGAAACGGTTTAATTGGTTGTTTATTTATAGAGTTCTTAGGGTTCATAGCAAGTATGTTGAGATTTTTTTTTATTTCTCTTATACAGTAAAAAATTTATAAATTAATAATGTTGGGAGTTGGGACCATGATATTTTATTAATTTAGAAAGTTATTACTATATCGATAAATTAATAATTTATTAATTTAAAAACTTTTACGTATAACCTTTAAATTTCGAAGTCCAATGTACTACTAGTTAACAATGTATATTACATTAGAGATGAAAAATAAATTACCAAAATAAGTTTCAAGGCACATTTTATGAATGTATATTCACAAAGTAATTGAATTTGTCAAGTTCATTGTTATTGATTAAGTAAACAGTTCGTTCATGGTACCAAAAAGTTGGTCCATGGGCGATGACGAAATTGAGGATGATTCGATAGCTTTGGAACCTGTCACTCGGAAAGAAGCATTGCAAGGGCAACAACTCTTCATAATAGTTTGTCGCAATACGAGAAGCAAATCCCCAAACTCTTAAGTGCACTGATGAGATTTAAAGATGAGCTCAATATAGATTTTAAGTTCACCAAAAAACAAGTGACTATAAATTCATATTTTAATATCTTAGAATTCGAAATCTTTTAGTAATTATTAATTTATATTTTTGTTGGGACCAATATATATACACTGCGATTTTGAAAAAGTTATTATCTTATTATTTAATGGATTGTGGTCCAATTTTGTACTGGTCAGGACTCGACAAATTGTTAATTTTATCGAGGTTATTAATTTATTGAGTATTAATTTATAGAGGTTTTACTGTAATTCTCTCTGATACATTTTCCGTCCTCTTAGTGAATCTCTACAACTTCATACATGTAAGCAGTTTTGTCGAACCGCATAAATCTGTGTGCTTAATTTATGTCTTTTCTACACATTTTACTTTTTCTTAACAACTTGTATCATAGACATATTGGCTAGGGTTTGGAAAAAAAGATGGCAGATTAGATGAATGAATCTGAAACTGAAACTTTCAAAAGCACATATTATGTATATTGACGGACACAAATCGATGACTATCTGTGTAAGAAAAACTGCACGCTACACTCGACGGGGTCAAGCCAGAAGCCACGAAGGAGGAAGACTGAAAGTTTTCAAATGGACAAGTTATGTGAATTAATTGTTCGTTTAATGCTGTAAAGGTAAGTTTCACATAACATTATTAAGGGGACTTCTACAACTTCGCTCATAAAGGCGTTTTCAAGAATGTACGAGGATCCATTTACTAATAAATAATAAGGTGTTTTTGATAATTTTTTTGTTCAATCTGAAGCTGACAAAATGTATGTTGGTTTTCCAATATATTGCTAATTTCAATACGATTACAAACCGTCTGTCTATTGTTGTTATTGATTTTGGTGATGAGTTTATGGATTTAATACTATTAGCGTGATTACCTAATAGTTGATAATTTATGTGTGCTACAGAAAAAGAAAAGTTAAAGTTCTATAACATGCATAATTTCATTTTGACTCGGGAAGTGTGTTGTAGAGAATGGTGAACCTCCTGCTTCAGCCTATAATATTGATAACCATGGAAGAACTAATGAGGGTAAACATAAAAATAGGGGAAGATCACAATTTAATCATAGAGGTAACAATTGTGGAAAAGGTCTGACCACAATGGATACACGTAATTGCTAGAATTTTGGTAAATCTTGTCACTTTAGATCTGATTGTAAGGCACCAAAGATAAGCAAAGGAAAACATGAAAGTCGGTGATGAAATATAAGATATTTTACTTTTTGTTATGCATACTCTTGTTGGTGATTGGATACTAGATATGATGTTTCTTTCTATAATACCTCACACCATGAAAATATGCAGAATTATATTGCTAGGATTTTTTTTTTTTTTTTTTTTTTTTTGAGAAACATACTGCTAGGAATTTCGGGAAGGTGTACTTGGAAGATGGGGAGCCAGTTTGCAACACCCCACTTATTAAAACAAGGGATGCCTCCGCCTGGGGTGATGAGCCCCATTGGGAACGGATAAGGATCGTCGGTTCATAGCTAGTACAACCATCGACATTTAAAAATATAGCTTATTACATAATTCAAGATAAACCGTGACATTTGAAAAATCAGGACTACAATTTTCAGTGATATACTATGTGATTAATGTTCTAAGCCTTATGCTTCTCCATCCGGCGGTGTCGTGAACGTTCCCCACCTTGATAGCCAACCTGCGGTTTTAAAATGGCAAAAGCCGACACAATTTTACATAAAATGATCAGCAAACGGCTCTGTAAGCTAACACCCATAGCACGTAAACATATTATGATGCATATGACATGAATAACGAGTTCGCTAATAAATATTAGAAATTAGTGGGAGTAACCTTCTCGTTGATTTGATGTGTCATACTTCGTAACGATTCCAAATTTGGTATTTCAACCCAATGATGTGGTCCATCTTTGGGGATCAAGTACTGTTAATAGCATTTCGCAATATCACTTTAAATCTCAAGATGATAACTTTCTTTTTTCTCAATGGTAAGATAATTGAGTCCAGAAATCAATTTTACCAACTAGTTGATACGAGGCATGACCATATTCAATCCACAGCCGCTTTCTCATAATGTGCAAAAGCACAGCCTTAACCATAACTCAATCACAGCGCCTCATAACCATAACATAATCAAAAGGAGGTTCGCATCATAGCGCCTCATAATCTCATAACAGTAACCAATCACAATATGTCAGAAATGTGTCGTATCAGGAATATGGCACAAACCCACGCACAACAGCTTCCAATTTACGTCATTACGACTTTTCTTCGAAGATATTACAATATGTAAATCGGGAGCTCCAAGTAAATCCGGTGTGGCAATTCTCATAATAATCGATGTATGATTGTGAGATATATTATTTGACCAATAAGTGAGCGTTGTACTACTTTTGGATAATCGTGGCTCGTGAACTAGGTAATCACGGTCTAATTTGGCAATCGTGATTGGAACAGTACTTTCTCATTTCACAACTGAATTTAGATGTTCTTCTTTCGGATTCTTATTTTAGATTTGGATTATCTTTTTCATACAATATTCTAAATGTATAATTTTTCGAAACCAAGTAAACGAATCAAATAAAGCATGCATAGTACTAGTTCACAAATTACACACGCGATACATGAAAGAATGAAAGGCACACAAGGCTAGGCATATTAACTTACCGTAATCCAAAAGCACATCCTAGATGTAGTTCTCGCCTACGAAACTGCCACCTACAAATTGGAGCTTCTAACTCAATACACTCTCAACCAATTTATGAAAACAAACTATTCTAATATATTTTCTAGCTCTTTTATTTTTCGCAAGAAAATATTAATTTTAACTTATTTACAGACCCAAAAATATATTTTCTTCTATAATATTTACCCCCAAAAATATAATTGTTAATTATAAATAACAAATTAGTGAAAACTAAGTTTATTAATGAAACCGAAATTGAAAACTACATATAGTATCCAAAAGTTTAGAAAAAGTCAACTTCACCCTTTCAAGTTTCTGAAACGACAAAATAACCCCTCAAAATACTTTCTGAAAATTGCAATTTAACCCCCCAAGCATAAACACTCAAACTCACAGATCGAAACATGGATTCAAGGCCTAACGACACGATTTTGATTACTGGAAACAACTTAGGGGAAGATTTAGAGCATACCCACGCCAAATTTTGCGAGAAACGATCAAGAAATAGAACGGGTCGAGACGCTGAAAGTGTCGCCGGAGGTGGAGCTCGATGGGGCTTCTCCGTCTGTTCTTGGCCTCGGTTGAGGCCTCCTCTAGCTTGGTCGGTCCTTTCTAAGTGTAGGGAGACCGGTGGAATGAGGTGGGTGGCCTTGGTTGAGCTCCGGCGAAGTTCTCGCCAGAATCCATGGTGGTTCGCCTGAGTTCTTGCTTCTCCGTTCATGGAGGTTGTTGATGCTTTCTGTTCTTGCTCTGCTTCAGGTCGCGAGGAGTAGAGTAGAGAGAGAGAGAGAGAGAGAGAGAGAGAGATAGGTGGAAAGGTGAGGTGGTGGTCGCCGGTGGGTTTCCGTCGGGGATGGCAGCGGCCATTGTTGCCGATGCTACTGCTGCTCCTTCGCCAGGACAAATAGGGAGGAGAGAGAGAGAGATGGATAGAGAGATAGGCAGATAGGAGGAGAAGAGAGGTGGTGGCGTTGAGGGTGGAGTTGGTCTCGGGGGTGGTGGTGGTTGTGTGTCGTGAAGAGAAGAAGGAGAAGATATAGAGGGAGAGATGGACGGGGTGAGGGAGAGAGAAAGAATAAAAGAAAGAAAAAAAACTTGTTCGGGAACGGAAAGCATGTTGGGGTTTGGGAGAAAAAGCATTTATTATTATTATTATTATTATTATTATTATTATTATTATTATTATTATTATTATTATTATTAATAATATTATTATTATTATTATTATTATAAAGTATATAAATGCGGTATAAATACAATACAATATACGTAGTATGCATACGGTATAAATACGTATAAAAAAATAGAGTATAGAATACGTATAATATAAATACAAGTACAAGTATGCATACCAAAAGTTTTGTAAAAGACAAATAATGCCCCCAACATTAACTATTAATATCATCTAAAATTATAACTACCTCCCCACTAGCTCTACATTTCGAAGATAAGCATTTAAACTTTACGAAAAATACGTATATTATACTTGGAAGAAGATGGGGTCTTACACACTTGATATTGTTGGTCAAGGTGATATTAATCTTACAAGTAGTTCTTTATGGACATTGAAGGTAAGATATCATTACACGGTGAGACGAGTTTGATTGTCAAAGAAAAAATTACACCGGACAAAGGGTTAAATCAAAGAAACCCACAAGTTTCGAAGAATGTGATTGTGTGTGAACAAGTGAGTTGGGGACTCAACAAAAGAAGCAGAAACTGGAAAAAGATCATTGATGGTCATGGTTTCAGTGGAATGCATTTTATAGTAAGCTAGCCAAGTAAAATAGGAAAGTTTTGGAGGAGCCTTTGTCGTCCAAACCCTGGAACAAAAATAGTGAGTTTACCAACTGCTTAGAAGTTGATAGGAGGACTTCCAGGAAAAGTTTGGGTTGGGGGTGACTAGCGGTCTAGGTGAATCTGGGGCAGTGTAATGGGTGGAGAGGATTCAAGTTTTGACATCACGAGGTAGATCATCAGGGGGGAGTTGGTTGAGATAGTCCTAAATCCTGCAATTTTTAACTGCCATATATAAGATAATTTAGAGGATCTTTACCACACCGTGTGTCAAGCTAGAAGCTTGAGTTACAATAATTGAGTCTATACCCTATGAAGTCGTATGTATACTTCTTGCCACTAGCAATGTTTTGTCTTGATTAAAGATGTATTTGAGCATGAACGCTTGGTGTATACAGAATATGGAACCAGAGCCTGTTAGAGTCTGAAGTTTGTCTCAAATACTGATTTTCTACGATTTTTACCTTTTCCAAACCTAAATCCCCCACAGCCTTTAGTTTAGTGACAACGTGCCCATTGATATTGTGTAGGTTCCTTTCTTCCTTGATGCTTTTCCATATAAGTTTATGCATATACGGTCAATGTCTTTCAAAATGGTAGCTGGTAGGAGACAAGATTGCATGTTATAGACAATGAATATAGTAGCAAGAAAACTCAGGAGGATGATTGCTCTTTCTTCAAATGATATCTTACTAGATACATCCTTAAGTTATAATTTTTAGGGATCCTCATAAGTTGATAGCAAGTATTAGCAACACTAAGACCCGTATTTTTCGAGAACATGTTGAGGTTAACTTGCTAAGCATGAACTTAATTACGAGGGTTACGAACATATGCCTTGATGAAACAACAATATTGATTCATCAATAATCGAGTTCAAAATCGACAAAAAATCATAAAATATCCAACAATACTTTATTGTTATCAGAATATGTTGCTTATATTTCCCCAATAGAGTGCTCATTTTATGTACCTTTGAAGGATGGGCTAATCTAGAGACTATACAACACTGGGGCTCTATTTAATTAGCAGTTGAACATTTTTACGCATAAAATATTTGTTGTGACAACGTTTTCTACATTCATGCTCTTCTATTTGGTTAACATTTAAAATTAATTTTCTAAACTTGCAATAATTAAATAAGTTATTCCAATTGTTATACGAGTATGAGTTTGAGGTCACGATGACCAAATGGTGGTGGTTGCGGCAGTAAGCACCTCTGGTGGAGCCAGGGGTGGCGGCAGCGTGCGGTGGTGGGCGACGACGGCAGTGCACGGTATCAACGATGGTGGTTTTGCTGGTGGCAGCGGAAGTGGGTGTCCAGTGGCGGTGGCGGCGGTAGTGGTGGTGGGCAGTAGCGGCGGAATCAATATTGTTGTTTAATGAAGGCGTATGTTTTTATCCCTCGTAATTAGGTTCATACTTAACGAGTTAACCTCAACAAGTCTAATGTCACGTTCTTCAAAAATGCGAGTCATTACTGATGGGGTCAAGTTAAGGAATCATTTTACTTGTTAGGAATTTACGACGCGTATTGCGAATCTTATACGGGTTCACCAATGTAGATGGGCTTTGCAGATGGGGCCAAGTGTTTGTGTTTAGGCTTTAGGTAACCAGAGCCACAATCTGACAAGTAGCCAACGACGAAAATTCTGGGATGATAATGGAAAGGGGATGGGAACAGGCAAAGCGTGTCACAAAGGAGAGATACGGCTTACAAGGTGTGAATGGCAATAAATCTGGAATTAACCATGCCCCTGAGAAGATGACAGTAAATGAGCTAATTAAGCCACCCCCCCCCCCCCTCATTAAATTTTTTAAGCAGTTCATGGCGAGGATCTCTGAAACCCGTGGGCAAGACCACGTCTTGTGACCGTTAGACCAGGTCGGTATATACGGAAGAGGTTACGCAAGTCTCCGTTGTGAAACACAAAGGGCGCAAATGGAATGACAACCATCTGCGACCAGTCTTGTTCCAGCCTCCAAACCACTAAGTTTCCTGGTTCTCGTGAGTTGCTGAAATGCGAGGAACCCTCCGGTCCTTGCGTGCTCTCACTGCACAATTGGGTGTGCATGGAGCACAAGTAGACATATGTGAAGTGGAATATGTAATGATTCCATGTTTTATTGTTCACGACCATATTTGGAAGAGAATGACAGTTCATTCAATTTGTTATCCATATCCATGGAACGATTTAATGGAAGGAATAAACAAAAGAAAATGCTCAAATACAAAACATAGGAGAATCAATGTCAACAATAACGGCCATGTCTTGTAGTTAGATCTTTCCCATGATGATTCAAAAGTGTTCCGTACAGCCACTAGTTAGTTAGTGGGGTTCCTTTTATTTGTTCTTGTGTATCAACCAAAAGAATTTCTTTGTTCCAAGTTATCTTAAATCACTTTTTTATTAGGATTTGTTTTTTGAGTAATTACTAGGAAGGAATTGATATAATATGGGACAATTAGTTTAAAATTTAGTCTAGGGAAAGAAAATCAAATTCCTATTTACTTTGATCATGTGATAAGAGCATGACACTAAGTAATATAAATAATTTACTCTAATCGCGCGCAACAGTAGACAGACCTATCATTCTCAATTTCTAATTAATCCCTAACTGTGTTCAAGTCCTTCCTTTACCTCACTTGCATATGAAAACATTTATTAGTAAAAAAACCTAGCATCTTGATCATCGAATTAGTTGAATGGGGACAATGTTTATGATTAGACTAGTCATGGGGGCTGTTTGGATGAGCTGAAATAAGTGAGAGGTTGAGCTTAAAAGCTCATTTTATTTGTAGTGTTGGGATAAGGTAGATTATTACAGATTATGGGTAAAAAATATGTTTTTTTAGAGATTGTGGGGTTCGAACATGAGACGTCATGTAATGGATTCAAACACTTTACCACTGTGATAACACAAAATTGTGTAAAATGAACCAAAAAGTACATTAAAGAGTTCGGACTTTTGCCCAAAAAAATCGGGAATTCCACCAAAAAAATCCGGAAATCCGGCTGAAAATCTGGAAATCTGGATTTCATGCCGGAATTTCGGAATTTTTTTGGCGGAATTCCGGTTTTTTGTTTGTTTGGAGAGGTTTTACCGATTTTCTCAAATTTTTGACTTTTTAGTTTCTCTCTACTTACTCTCACCCAAACAAGCCCATGGTGTTATGAGTTTTGGTTTGACATGAACCATATGTAACTTGTATGGTGAAGGGGTTTTAGGTTGTACTATGATTTGTGTAGTAGTACTTGGAAGGTCCCAAAGGTAACAAGTTCATTGCATGCGGATGCATATGATCGATATGTGCATTCCTATCATGAGTACGTTTCCTTTTCCACTTTGGAAAAATACCAAAGGGAATAAATGACATATCTATCTTATTCTAGATAACATATGCCTTTTCTTTATCTTTCACGCAGTGTCCTAGCATCTTTTTTTATGCTGGCACAATATTAATATGCGTGTACGGTAATATGTAAAGTTGGAAAAATACAATAATTTTTTTTTTTTTTTTTTTGCATTCTCAAAAGAACATACTACCGTAAATGGATGCTAGCTCAGCAGTAGAGCGTTTGAAGCCCATGTATAAGGTTACGGGTTTGAACCGGCTATATGATGTAATTCTAAAACATGTTTTGAATTTAGAGATTGCGGCGTATATTAGTGTAGAGTTTTAAAAGTGACTCCAAAGATCTCAATAGTTGGAAAGGGAGCCATGGAATAATTATATAGAAATGTTGAAATGTTTTACTATGAAAGATATTCAGTACCACAAGGATATTAGTGACATGGTATCATGTTAACTCTACCGTGTTTATTGTATCAATGTATGAAAATAATCGCTCTAATCAACAAATTAGTCCAGTGGTACTAGTACCACGTTATGGTACTATTACCACGTTACTCGTACCCCCATGGTACCTGAATATTTTCTGCTTTACTGAGAGTAAGAAAAGCATAATTGCCATTTGTTAACGGTTTAAGATCAATGAAAGTTTGATATTTTTACTTTCTAGAAATAATAATCCTGCTCTAATGTGTGAATGACATCAAAGTGACTCTATGTATAATCCCTCCGCCTACTTTTATCAAGCATTTTAAAGAGGTGATATGACAAACAAAACAATATAAGAACTTGTCAATCATTTCAAAATATTGTAGAACAACAATCACTCTACAACATTATGAAAAGAAATTGTGAGTTTTATCATTTTTGCTAGACAAATCACTCCTTCAAAATGCTTGAAAAAAACTATGACACATAAAAGCAGACATTTGTTATGAAAGTCTTGCCACATGCATTCTTTGCAAGTACTTCGTTGAGATTACCTATCTTGAAATCTAAGTCCAAAAATTACACAAAATAAATTGAACTTTCTTTTTCAAAAACTAACATTCTTTATTCTGTTTAAATTGGTTGCTTATATGTTTAACCTGTCGTTAGGCAAACTCGAACAAGGGTAATTCAGCGAGTTTTCATGTTAATTCATGGGACTATTTATAAGTACACTTCTCTAATTCTTTAACTGGAAGTCCACCAAAGATTTTCATAGGGTTTAATCGAAAACTGCAAATAATAATAATAATAATAATAATAATAATAATAATAATAATAATAATAATAATAATAATAATAATAAGTAAATAGGGAAAAATTGTAGTACAGTACTAGGTCTATCCCTTATTGTTTGGCTTAGGTTCATCATCATCATCAAGACTGGCAGTTTTAAAACAAGAAAAGGTTGCACAAGGACATCAGATGCATTCCATACACAAACATAGCAATACTTGACAAATCATTGATCAAAGAAGTTCATAAAGTACAATAATACACATACACATCCACCTATTTTACAATTCCCCAATTTTTTGTTGAACATAAAAAAGGAAATCAAATCTGGTGCATTGGACCTGGTATGATCACACAACTCGACAATGAACATAGAAATGATGATCGAGTAGTGTAAGTTACCATTCGATTTTACGTGTTGTAAGCCTCCCATTGTTTGCCATAAACTTGATAGTCTGTGAATTGGTGCTGCAATGAGTTGTGTAGAGGAAGGAAATTGAGTTAGTTAATTTTCAGTTATTTCACTTTCAATTGCTCTATCAATATTTCATTTTATTGAAGTTCAAATCAGGTGTAAAATGAAGAAAAAATGAGCTACCTCTTGAGAGATACAATTGCTGGAGTTATCATAGCTGAACATCATCTCTTGATCAACATCACCAAGGTCCGAATTCGGATCCGGATTCATTGGAAATCTTGCTTCTACAAGCCTTCTCTTCTCTTGTGTTCTCTCCCTTGCCCTTTCTCTTGCTTTCTCTCTTGCTTCTTTATCGCGCGGGAGAAATGCTGGTTTCCTTGGTCCTCTAACCTTCTTTGGTTTCTGTACAGAAACCAAAGAAGGTTTTTCAGTTTCTACGGAAACCGGACCCGAAACAACTTCGCATTCAGAAGTTGAAGAAGCACTAAAGCTAATGAAGCTTCCTTTCATGTGATCTCTACTTAGCTCCTTGATGGCGCCTCGCGACTTAATCAGCAACCATTGCACAGTCTTGCTAGCTTTGTCAAACCCTAATAAGTCTTGGAGATCGAAGAATTCACGAGCAACGTCAAGGGACAGCCTCATCCTCCGGTCTCGCGGTCCTTGGGCAGTGTTGATTTTGCTGTGTCTGTCTTTCTTTGAAGTCCTCTTCTTGATTACCAGTTGGTCCTTGGTGTTGAAATCCACCATGTTAGGCTTGTTTTGATCTTCTTGTGCTGTTATTTCTTCTATTGGATCTTCTTCTTGATGAAGTTGATGTTGAAGGAAGCCTAATTCATGGAGATGTTGGAGGAAAACGGCTTCGTCTTCATAGGGATTGCAGGGAGAAGGAAGCTGGTAGAAGAATGATGACAGTGAATGATCCTCTAGCTTGGAATTGGGGTTGTTGAAGTTGTAGGGTTCTACCAATGTTGTGTGGTCAAGAATAGTGTGAGAATTGAGGATGTTTGTGTTGTTTCCACCATTGAAGGTGTTGTTTGAAGGATACATCTCTAACTTTCTCTAAATATATGGAGAAGAAAGGGTTTCAGGAAACCAAAAAAACCCTAGGTAGGTTTTTTAAATTTGTGGGACTTCTGGATAGAGAGAGCTTAGCTTAGATTGAGAAAGATATCATGTATAATCTACATGTAGCTTCTGCTGAAACAGGTAGAATGCTCTTCTCTTAGTCTTTTTCTTGGTTAATTCACACCTGCAAGAAGCAACAAAGACCTTAGACTCTAAAATATCTCTACAAGTCATTTTCTCCATCTCTCTTACTGTATGTATCAATGTCTTTGTGTGAGAGAAGGAGGAAGTACCTTGAATTCCAAATGTGCAAGACTCATATCTTGAGAAAGACAGCCAAGTAGCTAGGCTAACAGAACAATGTACTAGAGAATTGGAGAGTGGGAGGTCTACAATATTTATTAACCTTCCAACCTCAAGGACTAGAGATTTGAGAAGAATAGTTATGGAGCATGAGTGTGTGAGAGAGAGATGAGGGCATGTGGTGCAATCAATTGGCGACAAAGAGCTATGCATATCTACATCTAAACTTTACACTAAAAGTTTGGGTATTGGGTTGGCTAATTGGACCATGAAAGGGAAATATCATAGCAAGCTAATGTGTGGATAAGAATCACTTCGCGTGATGTCATTTCTCTTATTGTAACTAGTAAGTCGTGAAAAGCACATGTAAAAAGGTGTGAAGTGACATCAATGTGAATTAGTACATCGTAAATAGGATAAGCAGCATGTGACATAATACTGTCATTCTATAATAATTGACCGCACCAGCAATCGCTCCACACACTGTGAATGTCATTTTCCTGATTGTCTTTGTCTTTCCAATTTAGAAACCCCCTCCTTCCTTCCACAATAGAGTAGGTTAATTTTAGAGGGTGTTGATCAACTTGCAATTGTTGCGAACACGTGGCTAGCTCTAAACCCTAGCTTAGCTAGGGGAATTGAGGAAGTACAATAATTATACTAGTTGAAGGCCTTAGAGGACATTAACACTAAGGACTGGCTTGGCATACATGGAGGAGGAGGACGTTAAGGGAGGGTTTTGATCCCTTTTGACTGCAAGCAAGAGGGAGGGATGACCTAGCTTTAAGTCGCTTTCATCTAAAAGAAAAACCATCTCTCCTCCAATGTCTATATGAAAGACAATGTTGTTGTTGGGTTACATCTCTCTCCTGACGCGTGCTTATCCTTTCAGCATTTTCTGTGGAATCCAAAAACAAAAAAGCAGCATTCTAGTTTCTCCCTCTCTCAATCTCTCTCCCATCTCTCTCTCTCTCTCTCTCTCTCTCTCTCTCTCTGTGGGAGGCATATGCTTCTTGTACTTGCCACTGATATGTTGTGTGCATATGAGCTCCTTTGAGAACCCTAGCCAATCAATTGTTGCCAAATAACTCTACACCCCTCATCCTATTCATTCAAAATGGGAATAGTCCAATCCACAATTCAAAGCCCTCACCTTATAGCAGCTTCTTTTTAGCCATCCTATTATCTCTCTCATTTCCCAATTTACATGCCGCCCTAATATCTCTCTCTGTGTGTGACATTATTACAAGTACCACAAGAGGGGGAGAAGAAATTGTAGTGCATGTGGTGATCAGCTGTTGGGTTGTTATGAGGTTGCTTTCAAGGGGTGAGATGAGATAACTATGAATTGATGAAGAAGAAAAACATGATCCGACTTAGAGCCTGCTTGGTATCCGTTTAAAAATAATAATAATAATAAAAAAACTCAAAATACACCAAAATCGGTTTTTCTATAAGTCAGTGTTTTCGATGAAAAACAATATTGTTGTATAGTTTTTGAAGTAAAACACAAATTCATTTTAAAACAGGATAGTCAAACATACACTTACGAAGTTGAGTGTTTTATACAAATTTGTTTTCAAAACAGGATTGTCAAACATACACTTGTGAAAGTTGAGCTTGATGAATGAATGTACCAATTAAAGGTTGGTGACACTAAGAGCATTGATCTCCAAAATAAGTGCTTTCATGTCTCTCTGGTACTTGTAACATGCGTACTTTTGATTTTTCAAGCCCTAGCTAACAAGTCTCTTTCATTTGCTAGCAATTGTGACTAACAACAAAAGTCTCTTATCTACAACTATTGGTGTGGGACAACATATCCCATGTTATTAGGAAGGACATCACCAATTCGATTGGCTGCTCAGTGCTTGGTTTAAGAGTTTACCAAAAAGTCAAATAATTAATCCATATAGAATGGCCTGAAATTGAGATAATTCGAAGTTGCAAAATAAGAAATATCCTCAACTTTTAAAAAAGATTAGTCCCGGGATATCAATTAAAGCAGCACGATTGACTTTAAAATGTCTTTCGCACCATTAGATTAATTTGATCTCAACCATTGGATTGGTGTTGAAAAGGAAAATGATTTTTTAAAAACTATGAGGAGACTATTTAAGCAATTATACAATTACCAATTAGTTTGGGAGTCACAAAATATCTTTACTTATGAAAATATTTTGAGAAAAATGAAAAACTTTTAAGAGCGACAATTAATTTATTTTCAAGAAAGCTTATCATTATTTTCTGTAGACCATTTATTATTGGTAGTAGAGATAGTGTTCCCATAAATTTTAGACAACACAAAATATAGAGTACTATAAAGAAGGTATTAATTTCAATGTACTAAAATTTAAGTTTCAAAAAAAAAAAAAGACAAAGTTCAAAAATAAAATAAAACAGCAACTCTTGCAATTTTCTCTTCCAGTTTTTTTTTTTTTTTTTTTTTTATGTTAGTTTGGTAGTGCCCTGAGGGCAAGGTAATCATCTAGTATTTCAATATAAGAAAAAGTTCAAAAACTTCGGAGTACTGCTGATCCATCGTATCGTATATTCCAGTTAAATGTGTGGCGTTGCATAAGCAACAATAAGTATAATATTTAGTAACCAAGCATTAATTGTTTTGATCGCATAACGTTTGGCCTAGTATTTCATTCATATAAGATATCAACTCCATTTTTTTTCTGATTTTGACGTATGCGTAGATGCAAACGGTTCGGTTCGGTCCGGTTTGAGGGAAAAAATCCAAACCTCGACGGTTCGGTTTTGTCTCGGTTCGATTTCGCGTCGGTCTCGGTTGTAGGCGGTTCGGTCCGGTTAAAACCGGTGGTTTGCATATTAGTAGCAAGTGAAACTTAAAATTAGATATGTAAACTAAAAAATATAAAAAATTTTATTTTTTTTCAAATAATTGGGAGTAAAGTATACTCAGTCGAATCTACAACCGTTTTCTTGATATTATGAGAATGTTTTACAAAAAAAAAAAAAAAAAAACAAAGCAATCACTACATGATATGGACGCAGCTTGAAAATTTTACATGAAAAAATAATAATACTATATTTTGGGTATATGAATTCTTTGCAATACGGTTTAAACGGTTTATTCCGGTTTAACCGGTTCGGTTTGTATTTTGAACGGCTTGTTCTCGGTTCGGTTTATTTCGGTCCGGTTTAGCTCAGTTCGATTCGGTTTGCGGTTTTCCGGTTTGAACTTGCACCCCTATGTATGTCTATCAAACCTAGCTAATTGGTGTTTAAGAGCCCGTTTGGTAATGCTTTTGTTTTCTAGAACGCTGCTTTTCAAATCCAAAAGTAGTCTTTATGTGTTTGGTAAATTCTTATTTTTCTGCTTTCTAGAAAGCAACTGCTTCCCCACAGCTGCTTTTGAAAAGCAGGGGAGGGGTTGCTTTCTACGACCTGCTTTTTGATTAGTTTATTATTTGACATCATTATCCATTAATAAATATTAATAACATATTATTGTAATAGTAATATTTATTATATCATGTCTGAAATGGTCGTTTCGACATTTACAACAAGTCTAAAGTACTAATTACCAAACACAAAATGTCGAAAGTGCTTTTCTACAGCAGATTATATACGGAGTTTACCAAACACTTTTTGTGTAGATTCTCACAGCAGCTTTCTCACAGTGCTTCCTACACAGCAGCTTTCCAAACCGCCACAGCATTACCAAACTAACCCTAAGACTGTTTTCTTATTTGAAAGAAGTATAACCATGTCCTTAAGGACAAGGAGTCTTGGGCGTCTTTTGTCGCTAGCGGGTGCTGAGATTGTTCTAACTTAATTAAAAGGATATATACTTTTCTTTTTCTAAAAGAGAATTCATTCACATGGATGTCCACAAAGTGCAAGCATTCATGCAACTTGAGAAAGTTTTCCTTCTCACCCACAGACTTGTTTGAACTTTGTAGGAGTAGTACACATTTCTGGGGGATGAACCAACTTCCATTGTTGGTAAAAGAATTGAGTTGCTACAAGGACGATTCTCTTTTGTATTGTAGCCTTTTTGTGGTTTTTCTTGCACCAATTGAACTCAATCCATTTGAGACGACTCTCAACAAAGACTTTTGTATGATGATAACTACTAAAAGTTTTTCCCAAGGTTATGTTGCTTTCATCTTTCTCATGATATTGATAATGCCCTGTGTTCCTTTTCTATTCTGGGTAATCAAACACATAGTTATGTTTCTGGGTTAAATGCAATTTATTTATTTACAAGACTTTTGTGTGATATAGAACCTTTTTTCGATGATGACGGAAACTGGGGTGAGTTGAATCCCTTTGGTATTACATCTGGTTCGTCAAAGACACTTCGAGTCAGGTGAAATCGGTTTTTAGATATTAGGTGAATGTGAGCTTTATCTACTTTTTACACATCAAGTGAGTAGTTTCCTGGTGGAAACTTTTGACAAGTAGGTACATTGGGTCGGATTCGGATATATCCATATTCGAACAACGATGGATCTAGATCCCATCGGATCATAATAGGATTGGGATCAAATTCGGATCGGATCTAAATTATCAAATCCATATCCGATCCGAATATCCCCTAGTACAAATGGAATTAATTGGATTCAGGCCGGATTCCCAAATTACTCCAAAAGAAAATAAATAAATAAAGAGAAAGAAAGAAAGAAATAAAGATAACATCACAGCATGATTTAGATCTATATCGAGAGGATCTTCACAACTTTCAATCCACAAATAGAAAAAAAATCATTAAAAAACTCAATACACCACTTCATTCACAAATTTAATCAAATCATCGTACAAGAAAAAAAATTAATAACTCAATGTTCATTGCTCACAAGGTCGGTGAGTCCTATGATACTTATACTAAAATAAAGGTGTTATGATACTGGAGTTAGTAGCATTGTTGAGGAAAATGATTTCATATATTAGTATTTACATTTAAAATTAAAAGTAACTCTTTGGATATTTTTGTAAAAATAACACATACTTTGATCTGATCAGTCGGGTATCTGACGGATCTGCACTTTGATCCAAATTCGAATCCACATCCGACCGGAACTTATTTTCATAATCCATCTCCGATCCATTTTAAATTGGATCTAATTCGAACTTGATTTGCTCGGATCGGACCGGACCCAATTGTCATTCCTAGGTAGGATTAACTTTGTCAAATTTGTTTTTTATAATTCTCTTACAAAACCTTAAAATCTTTCATTGTAAGTTTTATGTAAAAGGTAGAAAAACAATATTTTTACCAAAAATACATAACAACTTTTCTACATTGATTTATATTGTTACATCGCCACAGCATTTTCAAACTTGCCCCCTTCAATCAGTTCAGATTTCCCTGAAGGTGACATGCTCACAAGACTTCCGGTGTTAAGTATTGCTTTCAACTGTCTCCACTACACTTACATGTATGTATGAGACGTTAAAACAAAATTGTTACTTTCATATAATGGGAAGGGTTAGTTAGGGCATAAATACAAATGAATATCTTCTCAAAAAAATACAAATGAATATGTACATATGTTTGGTTAGGGAAAAATATCTCGAATTGGTACGAAGTTATTAGGTAGGAGCCAGGGGTGTTTTAATACCCTAACATGTTTAGACTTTAGAAAGTACTCTTATTGGTTGGTTTGGTTTGTTGTGAATGTTAGTTTCTCTATAACAAAACCAAAATTTATTTGGAAGATAATGAATGTCCATCATGAATAGATGTTTTGCCTTTTCAACGGTGAGGAATTGTCGGTACGATTCATGCGAACCACATTCTTCTGCTTCATTTGTGATGATTTGGCAATAGGATTGGCAAAATGCGCTATTGATATGACTTTGAAGAAGTTGATGTAATATGCAAATAACTGCTAACATAAGTGGTAGAGCGTTTAAAAGTCATTGTATGAGATCTTGAATTCGAACCAATAGACAACAAATATATAAACCTAAAAAAATGTTAATCAAATGACTGTGTAAAATGTATATAGTTCTCTTCTAAAAAAAGAATGTATATAATTCTCCTCATATTTAGCCAACTTGAGAGTAGTGAGACAAATTATGTCTATCACTCTTCTATTCATTTAACGTTCTTATAATTCAATTATCAAAACCAAGAAATGAGTGATAGATCAGTGGTTCAAACCCGCTAACCAGTTGGTCATTGTTATGAATACATAATGTTGTATGCATATATGGCCAAAAAAACCTACTCAACAACATGAAGTCTACAAAATAGTTTATACAGTTAAAATAGATATAAACACTTAAGTTTCATGTTATGCAAGTTTAAAGCATGTGGAATTTGCATTATTTCACCTTCTGTTACTGGAGAATGGAGATGCCCTTATATGAAACAACTGTGTTAGAAAATGAGAAAATGGATTTGGTTAACGATACTTCTGCACATTTTGAGAAAAAATATCCGTATATGACGCCGTGAGAGAGCCATCATCCTTTTTTTTAGGAGATAGGGCCATCAACTTAGAAATAGCTCATCACTGCATGCCTCGGTTTAGAATTGTGCGAGCAATATTTCAGAAAAGGAAAAAAAAAAAAACATGTGCCTCATTTGTGATGACGCGATCTCAACTCCTAACCTTCTATGAACTATTCTAAGCACTGCAACTATTTACATACAGAAGGTGAATGAAGCATCCGTCGAGGTTCGTGTTTAGAATAGTCTGTAATCACCGAGAATACAAAATGTAACTAAAAGACTAAAATAGCGAGAAAGAAGCCGAAACATGTCCAATATCGAAATTTCAAAGAGACAGATTTCACATTGCAGGCCGAATAAACCTGCGGCGGATTTAGGAATATGTTAGAGTGGGGGCAAGAGTTTTAAATTAAGCAAAAAATTATATACCTGACATGGACTAATCTAAAATAGTTGCAGGGCTAAATGATAAATTATACAGATAAGGGTAAAATTACAGAATTTAACAAATTTGGCGGGGGTTGTAATACAGTTCTCCTAGCTAGCTCGAGGTTCATGTTTGAGTTCCACTGCTGATAGCCTCTCTTACTGGACGATGTATAATAATTTTTTTTGGTATTAATAAAGTGTAGTTTTACTTGTACAAGTAGGGTGGTAACTTCTTTCTGATCTCTAGGTATCTATTTACCTGTCACTCACGGAGTATCACTTGTAGTAGTAGTGGTACGTTTCAGGTCAAAAAGCCAATTCTGAAGCCGACACATTGACCAAACAGGTAACGACCTCCTTTCATAGAGACCTTGTAGCTACCTAGCTTTAGCTTAGCTAGGGTTTGATCATGATGAGCACTAAATTTCTACATGTACTGCACCACCACCACCACCACCACCAGCTCGACACCACTCCACCGGTCTCAGTCTCTCTGCTGCTGCTCCTGCTACTATACGTACTACCTGCAGTAGTACTATCTGCAGTGGATGTGGGCATGTGGCTTAGACTAGACTAATAGTTGGTCATCATTCGACATTGGTTTACCTTTCCCCACTCCCCACTTATTTTGCTGTTCTTTTACCCCTCACCTTGGTGTCGATATTTTGTACCTAGTGCTAGTGGCGGAGTCAGAAATCGAAAATGACGAGAGTATTGAGATTATTCACCAACTAGTTTTTAAATGCGTTTGCTTAAAATTCAAGTTTTCAAGGAGTACAATTAGTTTGGGTTGGCTATTTCTTTTTTTAGATTACCATGACATCTTTTTACAAAATGGAAAACCTGAGAGATCTGAGAGCTCAAACGAAGAAGAAGATGAATTCTATATTGAATTACTTAATAAGAGAAATGAAAATTACATTATCTATATCTTTATCCCGCCTAAAAACAAAGAGAGAAAAATGACTCATACTAACCAATCAAGCGAAGACACATCAGCAAAGACTTAACGGAAGAAAGCAAAACATTCAAATAACCAAAACGCTGTCGTTGCTCTAAAGCTGAAACCAACGGACCAGATTGATTAGCTTCTGCAATCCAACGGTAGCTGCTCATCTATCTACCCGTTCATCTTTATGTCATCAAATTGGCACTTATTTCATTTTAGTCCACCAACCAGAAAACCAAATATATATCTAGATCATCAAAACCCCCTCTGATTCTCAATGCCACATCTCAAGATGGCGCATGAAGATCAATCATGCCCATCTTGCTAAGCAAGAAATGAAATTGAGCAGGGTGAAGTGCTTTAGTAAGGAGATCTGCCAATTCAAATTGAGAAGGAACATATGATACCTGCACAACTCCTTCTTGAACCAAATCACTAACAATGTGACAATCAACATCTATGTGCTTTGTCCTCTCATGATAGACTGGATTGGAAGCAATCTTCAAAGCTGGTTCATTATCACAATAAATCATAGGAGGAGATTCAACCTTTACTTGCAGATCCTCCAAGAGATATAACAACCACTTGATGTCACAAACTGCAGAAGCCAGACATCTATACTCTGCTTCTGTGGAGCTTTTAGACACAACACTTTGCTTCTTGGACTTCCAAGAAACCAAAGAAGTCCCACGATAAACAAGAAAACCTGATGTAGACCTTCTAGTACCACACAACCTGCCCAATCAGAATCAGCATATGCTGACAGCTTCAGCTCTGCATTAGCTGAAAAGAACAATCACAAACCTGGATTTTTCTTCAAATACCTGAGAATATGAAAAGCTGTTGTTTGGTGCTCAGTAGTAGGATGTGAAACAAACTGACTTAGCTTATGCACACTATAACAAATATCAGGTCTTGAGTTCCCAAGATACAACAACTTCCCAATCAATTTTCTGTAAGAAGATGACTCAGCATCTGTAAGTAGATTTCCTTTCTGAGCACTCAGCTTCAAATTGACCTCCATAGGAATGTTTGCTGGTTTGCAACCAAGATACCCTGTGACCTTTAGAATATCTAGAGCAAATTTTCTTTGGCTAAGCACAATTCCTTCTGCATTTCTAGCAATCTCAAAACCTAAGAAATACTGCAAAGCACCCAAATCTTTCAACTTAAACTGCTGATTCAAAACCCTTTTTAGCTCAATCAGCTAGGTCATATCAGAACCAGTCAACACCATATCATCAACATAGACAACCAAAGCCATAAAACCATTCAATTCTGTCTTAACAAAAAGAGTATAATCTGCTTTTGATTGTACAAAACCAAAAAAAGATAAGAGTAGTGGAGAGCTTACTGAACCACTGTCTAGAAGCCTGCTTCAAACCATATAGAGATTTCTTCAATTTGCAGACCATTACTTCCTTGTTTTGTAATGTTGTAATACAATAGCCTGGTGGTATGTCCATGTAAACCTCTTCTTCTAATACCCCATGTAAGAAGGCATTATTTACATCAAGTTGCATCAAAGGCCATTTCCGTACTACTGCAATAGCTATAATGCACTTCACTGTTGGTAATTTGGCTACAGGAGAGAAAGTTTCATAATAATCTACCCCTTCTGTTTGTGTGTACCCTTTTGCAACTAACCTTGCCTTGAACCTTTCTATACTGCCATCTTGCTTATATTTGACTTTATATACCCATTTACACCCTACTGATGAATGTCCTTGAGGTAGAGCCACTATTTCCCATGTGTTGTTTTCTTCCAAGGCTTGTAATTCCATCTGCATAGCATCCTTCCATTCTTGTATCGAAATGGCCTCTTTATATGTAGAAGGTTCCTTTATAGCTGAAACTTGAGATAAGAAATGGCTATAACTTGGAGATAAAGCTTTGTTGGACACACACTTACTTAAACTGTAGTGTGTACTGGAACTGGAGTTTGCTGTCACATAGTCCTTCAAATAACTTGGCAATCTTCTTTCTCTAAGAGACTGTCTTGTAGGCACAGACATAGTACTGACTTCTGGATTAGAAACTGGCTGCACAAACTCCACACTTTCCACTCTATCTGTGAGAACCTCATTGTTAACTTCATCACCAACAGCACATGGCAACACAAAGTCTGACTTGGGATTAACAACCAAATCCTGAGAAAAAGGAAATTTGTCTTCATGGAAGACTACATCTCTAGAAACAAAAATGTTCCTTTCTGCAACATCATACAGCTTGTACCCTTTGGTACCAAACGCATAACCCAGAAATACACACTCTCTTGCCCTTGCCTCAAACTTACCTCTACCTTGTTTCAATGTAGAAGCAAAAGCCAAACATCCAAAAACTTTCATCAACTCATAATTTGGTCTCCTTTTGTACAGCATCTCATAGGGAGTCTTATTGAACAAAACAGAAGATGGAGTTCTATTAATCAAATAAGCAGACGTCAAAACACACTCTCCTCCAAATCTAGTTGGTAGATGAGCTTCAAACCTCAGTGCTCCGGCCACATTCAATAGATGCCGGTGCTTTCTCTCAACAACTCAATTCTGCTCTGGGGTAGCAACACAAGAAACTTGATGAACAATACCACTTTGTGAGAAAAAATCTCTCAAATCAAATTTCAATGCATTATCACTTCTAATCATCTTGACACTGAAACCAAACTAGTTGTGAACCATTTTACAAAACTGAGGTATCAGGCTAGTAGCTTCTAATTTATGTACCATCAAATATACCCATGTGGATCTTGAGAAATCATCTACCAAAGTGAGAAAGTACTTGTATCCATCATATGTGGGAACTCTATAAGGACCCCAAGTGTCAATGTGAACTAAATGAAAGGCTATTTTAGTCAAATTCCCACCATCTGGAAAAGAAGGTCTCTTCTGCTTTGCCTTTGGACATACATGACATACTTCAGACAGACTTCTACTAGTGAAATTTAGAAGAGACTTCGTGACTTTGAGTTTCTGATCAGAAGGATAACCTAA
Organism: Linanthus parryae; assembly: GCA_023055425.1. Taxonomy (NCBI): domain Eukaryota; kingdom Viridiplantae; phylum Streptophyta; class Magnoliopsida; order Ericales; family Polemoniaceae; genus Linanthus; species Linanthus parryae. The sequence goes on from JALGPY010000030.1 coordinate 75,185, forward strand.
CCTCTAATGTCAAATATTCATAGAAGCTTTGTTGCTAATAATTGCATTAGCTGTAACCATGTCCTTATTAGGATTTGCAGCTCTCATAACACAAGTGTCACCAGAACACACAAAAATGCAAGAATTGAGATGTGTAAGTTTACTAATGGACACCAAATTAAAAGTGAACTCTGGTACACACAATACTTCTGACAAGACCAAATCATCACTTAACCTCACATTTCCTATGTGAGTCACTTGCACCTTATGTCCATCTGGCAAATGAACATAAGTGTCAAACACAGCTTTGTAATTTGTCAACATCTCATGATCACAACACATATGATCACTTGCCCCACTATCAAGTATCAAAGAGTGTTTAACTTGTACATTTTTAGGCAAAATTGTACTGAAAGAACAGCTCTTGATCACACCACCCATAAAGTGAAGAGGAGAATCTGCACTTGTTGATGAGCTAGATCCATTATTAGTATCATCCCCACCAAGTGACTGAAGTGAATATTGTCTAATTCCCATTTGATTCTGCAAAATAGACATCAACTGGGCACACTGCTGTGGAGTTATTGACAATGTAGTCATCTGTGACTCTCCACCCTTATCATCTCCCTTGGAGTTAGTATCTGCCAGAACCTGATGAGCTTGTGCCTTCATTTTGTTCTTTATATGTGGAGGATACATATGCACTTTCCAGCATTTGGCCTTTATATGTCCAGTATTACCACAATGATAACAGGTAATGCTGGTTTTATCAACACTAGTATTTGTGTTAGAATTGTTCTGAACACTCCCTTGAGATCCAAACAAATTTTTATTAGTGTTATTGAAAGAGTGCTTGACTCCCATAACCATAGGATTACTAATCCCTGTACCCTTTCCCAAAGAAGTTTGCATTTCTTGTTGAACAACTTTAGCAAACACTTGATTACATGTTGGTAAAGGTTCAAACAAAAGAATCTGTTTTCTCACTGGGACATAGTTATCATTCAACCCCATTAGAAATTGCATTGTGCAATCCTCTTCATAAGTAACTCGGATATTTCTAAAAACTCCACAAGTACAGGCCCTCAAAACCTCACATGTACGCAATGGTGGAGGTCTATCGTTTGACAATTCACCCCAAAGAGCTCTAAGCTTAGTATAATAGGTTGTAACTGTTAAATCTCCTTGTTTAGTAGCTGCAATAGCCATTTTCAGCTGGAAAACTCTAGGTCTATTTTGTTGTGAATACCTTTCTAAGAGATCAAGCCAAATCTCTCTTGAAGTCCTCTTATACACTACACTTCCCCCAATTTCCTTAGAGACTGAATTTAGCAACCAAGACACAATCATCGTATCACATCTTAACCATTGAGGCCTCAATTCATCACCAATCGGTGGTTCCATAAGCTCACCATTAACAAATCCCATTTTCACCTTTGCTGTCAAAGCTAGAACCATCGCTCGATGACAAGTATTGAAATTCTCAGCTCCTACTAGAATATCAGTGACTAGAAGCATACCTGGATTATCCGAGTGCGCCAGAAAGTACGGCAACACCTCACGAGCATTCGCTCCTCGAACTCCATCCGAAGCCATCGCAACACCAGATCTGAAAACTATGAGAACGCCATTCCCAATCCTCCACCACAACGATTCTGATCTTCAATCGAAACTCAACCTAATAGCCACAACCTGGCTCTGATACCATTTTACAAAATGGAAAACCTCAGAGATCTGAGAGCTCAAACGAAGAAGAAGATGAATTGTGTATTGAATTACTTAATCAGAGAAATGAAAATTACATTATATGTATCTTTATCCCGCCTAAAAACAAAGAGAGAAAAATGACTCATACTAACCAATCAAGCGAAGACACATCAGCAAAGACTTAACGGAAGAAATCAAAACATTCAAATAACCAAAACGTTGTCGTTGCTCTAAAGATGAAACCAACGGACCAGATTGATTAGCTTCTGCAATCCAACGGTAGCTGCTCATCTATCTACCCGTTCATCTTCACGTCATCAATGTGGCCCTTGTTTCATTTTAGTCCACCAACCAGAAAACCAAATATATATCTATATCATCAAAAACCCCTCTGATTCTCAATACATCTGAGTCAGTTTGTGCGTACCTAAAGTATATCAACGGGGTCCTAATGATTATCTTTCGTCGTGGAGTTCAAAGGCAGCTTGCTACTATTTCTACGGGACTCAGGAATTATTGATCGTCGTGGGATTAGAATATGAGACCTCGTGGAAAGTAAACCCTTAAATCCCAACCTTACCTACTAGGCCAACCACTTGGGGTGGGGTTGGCTATTTTTTGTTTTTAAGGTCTTTTGAGAGATCTTTTATTTTTATAGTAGAAGTGCCAAACAAGCTCTCAATAGCCATGACGGGGTTCAGAAAAAGTTGTACATTGCTCTAACATAATACAAAATGAGATAAAATCCTTTGAGGTGGTTCTTAATGCACAAAGAAACATGTATATGTTCCCTCAAAAAATAAACATGTATATGTACCGGTATGCAGTGCGATCCACATAACATGGACCAACAATCCAAAACTGCACCAACTATCTCAACGGATCACAACTGTAAAACGATCATGTGCCAGTTGGAAGAAATGGTTTTTTGACAACCAAAATGTACCTAAATTTGAGTCCGGTTTTAATCGGACTCATTTGAGAGTTCATGCCACCAAATAAATCATTGTAAACTAGGTATATTAGTGATTGCTTCGGTAACTCACTCGTGAAAAAACCATTAAGTAATGAATTGTCAAATTAGGCACTCAAAACGAGGTTTTAATCATTGGTTTGAGAAATTGATAACACTTCTTGGTTTAGGAAGCAACTTGATAATTTATCTACTCCAAGTTTAGACTAATATGACACGCCCTTTGGGCAAATGAATTTTGTAGAGGAGCAGAGTGTTGGACAAACTCCAAACAATAAATGTGGCGGCGCCGCCGTTGTGGCTCGGCTCGGTCTCAGGCCGTGGCGCAGTGGGTTGGGCTGGCTAGTTAGAGGGCTTGACACAATATAAACATGATTTTTAAAAGTGGCAACCGATCGAACAGACATAGCCATTTTTCAACAATAACTTCTTATCCCATAAACTAATAAGAGGACCGTCATCTTCCCCATTTGAAATATCTCAAAAACACATAAAACATCCCTCTCACTGCCTCCAATCTAGAAATCATTTTACATAGTCATAGTTTGTTGTCTTCCGTGGTGTATCGTGCTTTCCAACACTGCAGAAGAGAAGATTTTTATCCTGGGAAGTAGACCAAATTCACAGCGGCAAGCACTAAATGGCGGGGTTGGGGGGGTGTTGGGGGAATGTGATTTAAGGAGCCTCGTATCTGTATGAAATTGTGTTTTAAAATCAGTACCAAGCATTCGGAAATAACTCAATATGTAAGTCGCTACAATTATATTTTTTCTGTTCGGATTATGAACACATATTCGGGTCAATGTTTTATTACAATCTTAAAGCAGATTTGTAAGTGTTCAAATCTGAACAGTTTATTAAAGCTGTTATTCTGTCAAAATATTTTCAGTCATATCTTCACCAGTTAATCTTCTAACAGTGTTGAATTTATCTGTATTAATTTCCATCAATGCAAAATTCATATGTTTCATTTTATGTCGACGCAGAATTCATATGCTTGTTTTTTATTAGTGCATATTTTATTTTTTGTCAGTTCAAAATTCACGTGTTTTGTTTTTATCAATACATATTTTATTTTATGTCAATGCATAATTTATCTGTTTAATTTTATGTCAGTGCAAAATTCATCTTTATAATTTTAATCAAGCCCCACAATGTGGAGGAGAAACCAAGGTTCAATCTCAAGATAAAGGCCGAAAATGAGAAGAAGAAGCTCATCGGGAAATGCTTCAATTGTGGAAAAACGGGTTATATATGAAGGATTGTCCAGAAAAGGAAGAACTGTCTTAAGGGATGTTCAAGCTTGTCAATCTTGGAATATATGTGATATTCTAAAGATGAGTAGTATGAGCTCAATGTTATGAATTTATTTCCGACTATGAATAAGAAAGTGATATTTAATTATTTGTCAAAATCTCCAATCTTTGGGTTATGGCATGAACGACTGGGTCATGATAATTTCGAGTCAACTCATAAAGTAATTGTACAATATTCTTAAGAGTGCAACTAATATGGATCACAAGTGTGAAATGTGCTTCGAGGTAAAATAGCAAAAAAAAAATTGTTTCGGTCTAAAATAATGAGATTAACACTGAGATATCTGATCAAGAATGGAAAGAAGTATTTATCGGCGAACGCATAGTCAAAATAAAGCTTTAAAAGAATTCACATAATATAAGTCCAAGAATGTGATCCTTTCTAATAATGAAGGAGACGAAATGGGGTTGCCTTAAAGGCAATTGGAAGGGTTTTTGATTTATGGAATCTTATATGTTCATATGTAAATGAACGCAATATTATTTGAAATGTTATGACAATATCAATCATGTTGAGTAACGCATTTGAGCAGCATAAACCCATAGTTTTCTAGTGGCTTACTCAAGAGAAGCACACATAACAGTACTAAATATTACTGACCTTTCAAGAATTTAAGATTCTTTCACTACTAGAAATGAACACAAAAATGGCAAAGATGAACTAAAATTCGCGCGGCAAGATAATATATCGCCGTTTATTACATCAGTAACGGCGATATTTCATATTTTCGCTTAAATTGATCTTATACGGCGATAAAATCATGGGCCCGTATTTAATTCAGCAGAAACATCAAGATTTTTAGTTAATACGACGAGCGATATGTTATCCGTTATTACTGATATTATAAACGGCGAGTAATAATTAGTAACGGCGACGTTTGATTATCCCGGTTAAAAATATTTAATATAAACGGTGAGAGTTGTCTAGCGCTGTTAGTTGTTGTCTCGTAAAACAAGATTTCTCGCCGTATATGGTCAACTTAACAGGTGTCCAAATTAATTTGGTTTATCCGCCAAATTTTAGGGCGAAAATTTGGATAGCCCGCGCCAGAAGAGACAGAAACCATAGCTAGGTCTCTGGGGAATGAAAATTTGAGAAGAACATGAGAGACGAGAGAAGAGAGGGGAAGAGAAATTTAAGGAGGAGAGAAGCCAAAAGAGAAGAGAACAGAGAACAGAACCAGAGAGATGGGAGAACAGAGATAGAAGGGAGAACAGAAACAGAATAGAAGAGAGAATAGAGAGAGAATGGAAAGAGAATAGAACAGGAATCGCCATCAAAACCCAGAAGCCACAAGTAAGAGGAGTCGCCTTCAAACCCAGTACACCATTGTCGACCCTTCTGTGGAACTGTAAGTTCATGTTTCAATTTTTTTTTCATTATGTATTTTGATTTTGAAATCAACCATCTCAATCGTTGATGGAGATGGTTGGTTGATTTATGGTGGTTAGGGCTTCATGTAACCCTCTTCTGGGAGCTTCAATAATCAACACTAATCTATTGAAGTTGAGCTTGAATGAAATTGTTAATTTCTTATTATATTGTAGTTGAGCTTGCATGAAATTGGTAATTTGATTTCAATTGCGCTTATTCTATCCGACGCCATTGAGTGCGATTCTCCTTAGACAAAGGAGCAGTTTATGCTTTATTAGGATCCGAGCATTGTGGGAACTGGGTTGGAACGTCAAGTATCTTTCGATTCAGAGGCTCTTGCGATAGGCGAAGACGAGGGAAAGCTTACTTAGACTAATACTGACAAGATCATTTTATCGAGGAATGGCGATACTTGAAAGATTCCATTAGTTATGTATAATTGCAATGTGTTCAAATTGGTTGTTGAATTATAGTAAAAACGTGTTTGTACTATAATTGTCATGAAAATAGTTGTTCAATTATTTTAATATTTTAGTCTTATCTTAATATTTGTAATTTTCTAAATATTGTCTTATTCTAATTGGTTTTTAATTTTTGTTGTCTGGTAAGGACTAACCAATGCTCAAATTCGATGACATGCACCATCTGGGTGGCTGCCCGACAAATCGGTGCAACCACAAAACAATACACATGGATTGTCAATTCTATGGTGTTCGTTCGTAGTTGCACCGGTTTGCTACGCACCACCCAGTGGAGGCAGGTCACTAAATTTGACCTTACTTTGGACATTGACGGCAAGTCGTATAGCTATACCCCCTCTGCTTTTGTTGATGCTAGCATCTCGATGGACGAACAATGAAGACGTAGAGCACTGTCATACCTGCACTTTCATGCGGTACGTCTTCTTTCCTTTTCAACCATCATCTCCAATTATAGTTGCAATGTGTTTAAATTGGTTGTCGAATAATAGTAAAAACATGTTTGTTGTTAAATTATAGTTTACATCTTCACCCGCAACTGGTAATCTGTTGTTGAGTGATTGGTTTTCTATTTTTGTTCTGATCCGAGCATGTTAATTCATAAAGAACAAGTGAAACACACAAAAAAAATGAATGTTGAAGTCCAATAAACAAACTGGTAAATAACAAAAGTGAATGCTTTATATATAAAAATTGTTACTCCCAAAATTACATTAAGACTTTTTTTTAAAAAAAAAGCGAAACAACTAACCAAAATAAAAGAACTAAAAACATGGTATAAACATCAGGAGTAGGGAGGGCTAAAATAACATCAGCGGACACAGGAGCGGCTTCCACAGGAGGGAGCACTCCTAAGGGCACGACATCATAGACTGTTTCAACTCGTGCAACCCTTTTCTTAACGTTCACTTTCTTTCCACCAGGTTGAATCTTCTTTGCCATTTTGCCTTTTCTTGTCTTCCTTTTCACTTTCTTATCATGGGCTTTCATAACAAAACTTGACTGCCCCAGTTTATTGAAAGTTGTGGCAAGTTGCCTCATATCATCAATTGGGGATTTTTTTGGGGGCGGGGGGATAAGAGAAAAAAACTGTAATTGGGTGTGGATCTGTGGAAAAACAGAATTGAGGTAGGGGGTTTTATAGTGTTCATCCTACGTAACAGTCCAATTCCTGGATTAAGGCATCTTTAATGGGACACATGATGAATTTGAATTGGAATGCATCTTAGAAGCCAAAGGGACTACAGTTACAGATGTATGAAAGTGCATCAGTTACATGCATGCATGAAGTTCCCCATAGCTCTTATTGTAAACGTCTTGTAACTTCAGAACTTTTTTTTTTCATTTGTAAGCTACTGTTTTGTACTAGTTGTTCTTCTGTTAAATTGATTTTTCCTTCACAATCAAATTGTTACTTGGTCTTTTTACTATTTTCCAGGGTTTCCAGTTAAGTGGCTAGATTTTGCAACCCAACTTTTAAAGAAATACCATTCGGACATCCATTAAGTCGCATTTCAACAAGGAGAACATGGAACTGAAAAATTAGCATGACTGAGCTTGGGCAACTGTGGCGCCGGTACGGCTCTGGCTAATGTTGCTGCTTTGTTTCCCACCATGTCTTGGCGACGTCTCCAAACGATCCTCGAACTTCATAAATTGGCAGACCGGAGCCACTACAAAACAATCACCATGGAATTTTCAATTATGTGGTGTTGTTTTGTAGTGGGCCCGGTCTGTTATGCGGATCGGCCAGCCATCGAGACGATCCGATTCATGAAGTTCGAGGATACTTCGGAGATCGACGTCAAGCCATAACGAACAGACAAGTGACATCATCTTGAGCCGTTACAGTGCCGCAGGTGCCCATGCTCTCTGATGCTGTTTCCAATTCCATGTTCTCTTGTTGAAAAGCGAATTCAAGGGTGTTCATTGGTAATCATCAATTGTTGGGTTCGTTGTGCTAGTCACTATCTTTAATGAACCCTGCACATTGAATTTAATTACCGGTTAGTTTGCCCTCAAGTGTTGGGTTGGATTGCTCGCATTTTAGCAAACTAACCAACATCTCAAAATGTTATCGATCTTCAAGTCCAGTAAATTAATTGCATTTTCTGCTTTTTCAAATATACCGCAGAATTGAAACCGTAAAATAACTTAAATTGCTATATGTTTTAATATTGTTATGTATTGTTATCTTGTTCATATTTATACAGTTTTTGGCAACTGCACAATATGTGACCGTTTTGGCGCACCGCGCAAATGTCAAGGCTGAGAGCATGTGGATACGAAGCCATTTTGACGCACGTAGGGAGATATAGGTAAAGGTAGCTGCAGAGTATAGGTGTTCGTCTAATTTTGAAAGTTCAAGATAGATAGCTAGTATAGATTTCGTATAATGCGCAGAGTATAGGTTTTCGTATACTGTATTGGACTTGTGCTTTTGGGGTAGAACCTTGGCAAAGGGGGCGCGTGTGGAAAAGGGGGCGCGTGTGAATATTTATCTAAGATAACCCCAATTTGCTGCATGCCTTGTGGAAGTTCACATTCCAAGAGGTATGAAGTTGTAATTGGTTTCCAATTATACAAAGGTCCAAGAATTTTTTAAGTACTCATATAAATTCAAGAGTTTTCAAGCACTCGTGGATATGTCGTTTAGTATAACGTAAATCAGGAGTTTTATAGTACTTATGATTTGTTAATTATTTAGAAGTATATATATTTCGAACAATACCAAACTCGTGGATTGGGAAAATTAAATCAAGTGATTATAGAGCTTATTATTTTGTTAGGCACATAAAGTAGTAGATTTTGTGTTGACTCAAATATTTAGATGAAATGATCCATTGTCTTTTAGAGATAATAGAATACGATATAAGCGTTACATATATTGAAAGGAAGTAAAACTAGCCATAGCCCATTGTGCACAAGAGCTTCCGGCGAGGAGAACTCCGTGTACACCGTAAGTAGAGGATCAGAGATAGCACAGGAAGAGTTGGGTTGTGTGTAGGGAGAGAGTAAGGCAGTAGTAATGTCTGAGAGAGAGACAGAGGTTTGGCAGAGCTTCCGCGTATGGCTAGTGTGTTCTCTTTTGTATGGAAAGGTTAACGTCCTATATATAACGGAGAATGTGACCGTTGCAGTGTGGTTAATGCGCCCATTAATGGCGGCTTAATTAGCTTAACCACAACGGCACGTTCGTCCTCATATATAGGGACCGTTACAGCACGTTATGCGCGAATACCGGAACCGTTATGGGGTTGACCGGGTTTGACCGGATTGACCGGGTTTATGGAGCTCGTGCCATAAATCTCTCAAAAGCAGTTACTAAAGGTCGCGTGCGGGCTTGGCTCGCACGCGACAGGACTTACTCTAGCCTCCAAACCACTAAGTCCCTACAAGTCCCGTGCAGTGGTATGCGAGGGCCCTGTCTCGCAGCCCCCACATGGATCAGCGCGGCTGGTGATCCAGTGTGTGTGGAGCACAATATGGTGTGCTAAATGGTTGCCACGTGGCCAAGATCTGTCAGCTCAGAAAGCACTATCTACATTAGCCCCCTTTCTGCGCGTGAAGACTCATAGCTAGATAGACTTCCATGCGCGGAAACCAACATACGCGTCGCCGCCACGCACCAATTCAAATATGAGTAAATTCAGCCCCCGTGCGTTCCATTATGACCTAAAACCCCTAGAGTCGTGCCGTCTGGCCTTTAGGGTTTTAGGCGTGACGTCAGCTTGTCCTGTGATTGCGCGATTCGAAGGTGACGGTTGCGATTCGACTACTGAAAGGACGCAACCCTTCATTGTTTTTGGATAAATACTTTGTACTCTCCATTGTTGCAAAGCATCACTTCTTTCTCTTAAAGTGAATGATACCCCGAAGTCTTAGAGAGCAGATTCAGATAATCAATCACCAGTTCAGAATTGCAAATCGTCTTCTTCAACTGTCTGCATCTAAGCAAGCTTTACAGAAACAAGGTTGGCCTTGTTCGATTTCGATTTAAAATGCTAGTATATGCTTTGAACTGCGTTGGATCTGCAAACCCATTATCTGCTGAAAAACTTGTGAAGAGGCTCACAATCTTTTAATCCACTTAGTCCTCCAATGATAAAGACCTTGAATATAGGGTTTTTGAAATCTCTGATAATGCAAACAATTCCAGTCTCTAATTTCTGAAATTGATACCAGAAACTGTTCATCTTTCTTCCCATAGATCTTGAATCTCGAAATTCAAACTGAAGTGTGGCATATTTCTCCCCCCTTTTTTCTTGCTTTTCCGCAGGAATGGAAAAGACAAAAGGAACTAGACCCACCAAGGAGGACGAAGAAATACCTGATCTCCCGCAAGCTCTATGGCGAAAAGCCCCCTATCTGGGTGGCAAATACTTCTACCACGCGAGGGTTAAGGCAAAGAAACTGCCTGCTTCTGTCCCTAATGAGGGATTGCTAACATTAACCCCTCCAGTTAACTCGACCTTGCTTGATTTGATTGGCTCCGAGGACGTAGTCCGATTGGGAATCAAAAATGGGTACTTCCCGTATGCCGCGATTTCCACCCAAGCTTTTGTCCAGAAATTGGACTACATGGATGAGTGGATTGACCATGTGTTGACCAATCATGCTGTGACTCTTAATGAGGTCGGCGTATACTTTGCCGTTCGTGCTATGAAGGGTGTTGTCGTGAAGCTGGACCAGTCCATGCTTCTAAACCTTCTTTCCCGCTACTCGCCTGCGACTCACACCTTTCACTTTGCTGAGTTCGAGGCCGCCCCCACACTCGAGGACGTGCACATGCTGTATGATCTGTCTCCCATGGGTGAGGTGGATCCTTTGAGTCCCTTGAGGACGGATGCGGAGATTGCTTTGTACACGCAGATGGAGGAGTGCTTGTCAGAGGTAAAGAAAATCTCCACCCGGTGGACCACTACAAAAGCCCTTCCTGACTGGCAGTTGGTTGACACGTCTGCGAAGAATACTTGGAATAAATGGGTGCAGTACTTCTTTCGTGATTACGCGAACAGCAGCATTACCAAGAAGCTTCTGAGTCAAGACCCAGAGGCCAAGAACTACGTGGAGGGTAAAGGCTATCACTTGACCCTTTGTGCCTTTCTCTGTGCATGGTTGTCGAGGTACTTAATCGATGGTCACCCGCACGATGGGGTCTTCTATCACGTTCTGCCGCTTGCTGTGAAACTGGCCCTTGGCCAGAAAGTCGCACTCGGACCCTTGGTCTTGGGCACGCTGTACTACAGACTGGATCAGCTAGTTGTGGCCATGAAAGAATCGCGTGGCCGCCTCGACATACTGGCTTTCGTTAACATTGCCTTCTTGACGATGTGGGTCTTTGAGCGATGGCCTTCCTATGCCCCAACTGCTTCTAAGCCCAACAAGTGGTGTCCCCCAGGCGCGGTGGAGGAGCGTAACAGCGGCAGAGCTGCAAGGTGGTTCGGAATAAACAATACCAAGTGTTTTTGGAGTCTGATATGCGACAATCGGCGAGAGTTCATTGCTAGGCCCTATGCCATGCGTATTGAAAACGTGCGATGGTTTCCAAAGTTGTACCCTTCTAAGGGTGTTGTCTTCTCAGAAGAGCTCCTCTTCGAAGATGGAGAACATTTCCATGAGCGCTATCGCGAATTCTTTTGCTGGTGCCTGCGAGGTTCCCTTCCTGCTCTCGCAGAGCATATTCGTGAGCTCGCGCCGAGGTATGAGAGGATTACCGTGGATGTTGATCCCACTCGCGTTTCTCCCCAATTCGGCTTTGATGCAGTGGCACCATCAATCTGGCCGCAGTCTATTATCAGAGGCTGCTATAAGCGTTTGTTGACAAAGGAGTGCAAAACAGTCTTCATGAGCAACCTTCCCTTTGAGCAACCTGCAGGTAACCGCGAAGGTGGTTGTTCCAAAAACTGGCTCGCATACTGGAACGCCCAGCAGACGAGATTTGAGACGCAGTCGACCCCCCAGCCAAGCAGAGCTCCTTTGATCAAAAGGAACTCCTTCCCGTTTCGTCCTAATTGCAGTTTGGACGAGTCTGAATATGGTTGCTACTCATTGTTGGATCATGAGAACCATTTGTGCCCTGCTATCATTCTAGATGAAAAGATCGCCGTAGTTAGGAAAGGCGACTCGCATGTCATCAGATATAGCGAGACTTTTGCTAAGGTAAGCAACTTCTTTTGCATGCGCTAAGCTTCTTTACTCTCACATATTGACATCTTTATTCTACACTGTTTGCTCTAGTGCCATGTGCGGAGGTTCGCGACTGGCGATCGTTCCAAGTCGCTGGTTAATACCATTGTTACCACAAGAAGACAAGGACAGTCATTCCTGCTAGCATCGAGGATGGATCCTGAGGTCGAGACCAGGATTCGCGAGGTCATGAATGCTTTTGCTGACTCGCTGATAGACAATGCTCCGGCCTTGTCTCCCCCTAGAGATAATCCGTCTCTTCCGGCGACTGTCGCGCCAAAAGCGAAGAGACCCAGGCTAAGAGGAATTACAATTTCTTCCCCTAGAAGCGCTCCAACTTCTCCTCCTTCTAGGTCCCTTTCTGCCAAGGACAAAGGCAAAGGTCGCATGCCCAGTAAAACGCGGAAGGAGCTCGCAGTAGAGACCTTCATTCCATTCGGCCAGGAGGAAGAAGAGGAGAGGCGGGAGCCAAGAGAAGGAGATGAAGAAGAAGAAGAAGAAGAAGAAGAAGATAGAGTAAATGTGATACATGAGGAAGAATCAAGAGGTATCTCCATCGCGTTTCCCTTCTCATTATCGTAACTCTTTTGCAACTTGATTTTGAACCAATCGTTTCTTCGGAGATGATGATGATGATGAGACCATCAGTGGCCTTTTGGCCAAGAGGCAGAAGAGGGGTGCTCATTCTGGCATTTCTGACGAACCCATAAGCGAGGACGTTCTCACGGAGTCCAGGAAGACAGCTGCGGAAGCTGCTGAAAGGAGAAGACAGCGAGAAGAGGAGGAGCTCGAGCGTGTGAGGCAGAGGAGTCTCGAAGAACAGCATGTTGACGACTTAGTGCGTCCAACTGATGAGGAAGATGTGCTTCCCGAAGAGGTGGCTCCTCGAGCTGAGGAGGAGGATGTGGCTCCAGAAGAGGATGCAGTAGCTTTGGAGCAAGCCCAAGCAGATTTTGAAGAAATCGCGGGCGGCAATGAAGGTGAGATTTTTAATCTCGCAGTAACTTATCGAGACGTTATTGTTGGTGCATTAAAGCATGGTGTGTCGAAAGCTGACATTCGCCGTTGGCTAGTAGGCAAGTGCGGTGAACCCTCAGGTAATCACTTGAACGATATGCATGAACTTAGGCTTAGCAGCTCAAAACATAATCATGACTGGTTTCTTCGCGCCCCAGGTCACGCTCATCTTAAAGACATGCTTAACGAAGACACATTAATAGGGCAAGGTTCCACGTCCTTAGCGTATGACGAGGATATGGCAATCCCTCCTTCGCGTGGAGGTGCTTGCTCTTAGCTTAGCAAAGATAATGAAATAACATACGATACAAGTTACCTCATACTATCGCATTTTGTATCACAGGGAATGCTGATGAACCCGTGTTGGAGCAAAGGAGTCAACCTTCTGCGTCCTATGTCCCGGTTCCGAGTTCTCATACCGAGAAACCTGTCGCAGCTGCTGAATATGCAGGAGAGCCTTTTGAGGATATCATCGAACTTTCTGATGACGCCGAGGCTGACACTGTGCTAATGGAGGAAGATGTCCATGCTGGTGCCGAGGAAATAAGAACAAATGCTATTGATGCTATCGCATCTGAAAGTATCCCTCGCCAAGAAACTTCGGCTGCCACCACGCCTCCAGGGATGACTGAGTCGGCGGCACCTCTTCCTGCGTGGAGCTTTTGGGGCTCGCAGGTCGGGGCTGCAATCATAACTGGTGCGGCTTATACTCTTCCTCCCAACTATGAGGAATTAGAGCTCGCAGCTGATAAAAGGGCTATAGAACGAGGACAATCTTCGACCACCCCAGCAATGCGCATTCCTTCTCTTCGTGAGATCCTTGAAGGAACTGGTAAGTCGTGGTTTGCTGTTTGCATTTCGCATTCTTCATTTGCAAATTTGATAGTATAACTTGGCTTTGGTATTGCTTCAGGTTTGAAGCAAGCCGATGTGGACTGGCTAGTTCAGATGCGCCTCGCCTACCCCCAGTCATTTGCGAGGTCTCTGGAGATAGCAGGACACGATTCAATCTGCAAAACAAAGTTAGACATCGCGATCTTCCTACTCTAACATGCATAGCCGGTTCGATTATTGGACAACATGGATGTATAGCAGATATGCAGAGTCGAACGGGGCTCTGATACCAATTGAAGGGAGGCGAATCCCTGGACCAGTTCGATTGCATGTCTGCTATACTGATTAATAAAAAATTGTTTCAACATGAACGCCATAAACCCTACTAGGCGGAATTAGGGTTCATACCTGCGTCCAAGCTATCTGATGTAGGTCTGAAAACACTCCTGATCTTCTCCCGTATTCCTGAAGTTCCTTCTGGATGCAAGTGTGGGCTTGCTGCTTCCAGAATCCTTCTTGGCCTCCAGACGAATTGCTCTCACTCTCGAAACCCTAGATTTCGGTGTGTATCTCAAGCATACGAATTCTGAAGACTAAGGACACTTATATAGGCTACGGGAGGGACCTGGAGGAGAAAATACGAATCAGGCTCCTAACTTTATTAGGACTTCTGGTTCCACCCGAACCTAGTCCGAATACAGTTAATAACAGTTATTACCACTAAATAACTGTTATTGCACTCCTGTCCATATTCTCAAAACTAATATTTCGAGCTCCTGTTATTAAATACTTATTATCTCCCCATGTTAAGATTACAGATATCCGTCGATTAAATTAATTACTGACTAATTCATTTAATCGACCTCTTCCCAATTCCTTGATCCTTACCACTTAACTTATTTGATATGTCCAGATTACCAAGTAATCTACCTGCAGGGTTTGACATAATCAAAACTTATAAGCTTCATCAAGGGGATATCATCAATCCCATAACCGGGACATGGATTCCTTCGATATATCAATCTACACCATGGACTCAATAGTATTACCCAACTCATCGAGGTTATTGACTCCATAGGAATCTCACTCACTTGACTTGTCAAAGCAATAACTACTTAATACATGTGCACATTGACTATCTAAGGATTAAGAGAATAAGTAATCATAATAACCATGAGACATAGTTTGTCTTGTTATGTCAGTACAAAGACAATGATCTCAACTTGGTCCTGTTCAATATACACAAAGTATACTAGCACATTGAGTTGAAACTATAGTATGAACTATATTGTTTCCTGTAGCCAAGATAGACCTACTAAAACAATGTGCTACAATCTTTCCGATGGTTTGTCTAATTCCATCTAGATTGTGAACTCACAACTTTCATTCCACAAGAACCGAAGATAAGATCTTCTGTGTGTAAGCTATACTCTACACACCAGATCTTCTACTATGCAGAACAATAGACAACTATGCACAATAATAATATAATGCAAAAGCATTGCCCAAAACCATTCTCATAAATATCAAATTCATATAATCCAATACAAAAAGCATGGCTTTTAGTATTCAATCCAACACTTTTGACAGGAGGCTATTTCTTTCCGAAGCCATCTGTATTTTGGAGCAGCTGTCCGCGGCCACACCTGCGACCATTTCTCCTCAGAGTGCCGAATTGCTTTTTGGCATGTGCCAAAATCTTCTCGCCAAAGTTCAAGGCAGGGTGGGCTTCAAGTTTCTTGTCAAAAGAGTTACCTTGATTCGTGCGGCCGTAACTTTGAAACGCGGCCACCAAAACCTCGCAGCTAAGAAGCAGAAGGTAGAGCAGCAAAAGCAAAAGGTTGAAGAGGCTATGAAGCTCTATCATGAAATGAATGCCAAGTGCGAGCAGTTGAAGCAGGAGGTGGAGCAGGTGGAGAATCTGAGCCGTCAGTTCACCCCTCATGACTCCTTGATCAAGGGTTTACTTTGATTTTTTTGAATTTGAAAAGTAGCAAATAAATAGCTGAAACATTAATGTAATGTTGCTAGGGTTTCCCCCCTTCTTTTTTTTCAAAAAGAATCGAAGTGCCCATTTTGCCCTTTCCGGGATTTGCTAGAATATCTCTGTGCATATCAATTTACGACGTCAGCAATTGATATTCTGCCTTGATTTTCGCGTTAATTTCTCATTTGATAAGCACGCTTTCCTTGGAAAGTCCATCCGAATCATGACCATCCGTCATTAATTAGGATACACAACTGAATCGTTGTAGCCTTTAGTAGGGTAATTGATTGTTACCGCTTTTCAAGGCGTAAGTGATTGATCCTTACCCTCTTTTCAAATTCTGCTGACTCATCTTGGCAACTGAGGAGTCTCCACAAGGTCTATATAAACCCTGCCTTTTTCCATTTGGGTTCTTCATCCCAAAAATGTGCTTTGCCGTGAGTCCTTACGACTGCTGGCTCCAACGCTTGTTTTTCGTTGATTCATGGCAACTCCAAGTTGTGAAACCTGAGTTTGCGCTTTGTGCTATAGAAATAGCTTCCAAGATCCGCTTCATAAGGCTTACTGATCTTTATAACCATCATAAAGAATATGGAGATAATACCTCATGTTTGTTCGAAGAATTTTCTTCGTCTATTATGTTTGCAGGTCATGTTTTCGGCCGCCTCCTGGCGAGGTGCAGCGCCGTAGTGACCTTGCTACCGACTCGTAATGAACGGTGGGATTCTCCTCCAGCATGCCCGGAGGAGAACTTACTGCCCCCACGTTCTTGAACTCAGGGTGGCAAGCCAATGCGCTTGTCTATCTGGACAAGGAGTCCAGTACCCGAGGAATGACTGCTCCCCTGTTTTGCACGACTGCATACGCCGGAACAGGTGGTTCCTCTGGTACATATCTTGATCAGACAGAGGCTTTGTCAGATCCTGGGGTCTTGGACGTAGCGTCACCCAGATCTTGCTGCTAGGGACGTAGCGAATGGCGAGCTGATCTCTTCGCAGGAGCGTCCTACTTGCTACAGATCTTTGGCCGCAGATCTGTGTATTGCATAGCCGGTGTTAGGACCGTTAGGTTCATCCTTTTTCAGTTAGGATTTCCCCAATGTGTAACTTCTCGTTTGCAAGTTACTTTTTAGATACGTTGTAAGCCATGTTGGCTGCGCAGTTAGATTTGAGCTTCTTCGCTTGTAAGCTGCTATCTAGACAGATAAATTGTAAGTCCTTTTGACTCATAATGATAAATCACTTTGTACGATTTGCTGTCTTGTTACAACAAATTACAATTTCGCAAGCGTATTGGCAAATTTCGCCTTCTGTAGTGCTATATACACTCTTTGTATTTGCTATCTGCCGTATAAATTCGTAGATATGTTCTTAGATCATTCGAGGTCGTGCTCGCGCAGCTTTGCTATCTTGGCAGATAGGCTTGTGATTTGCTCCAGATTAAAGTGCAGGTGCTATCTCATCAGATAGACCTTTGTAGATCACTTAAGATCATTTTGCATAATGTTGCTATCACAATAGATAGACTTAAGAACGAATTTTAAATCGCATTTGTATAGCGCTGCTATCGTGGCAGATAGGCTTGAAAGATCATTTAAGATCATGTTCGCATAAGCTGCTATCGTGACAGATAGGCTTGAAAGATCAATTTAGATCATTTCCGCATGAGCTGCTATCGTGGCAGATAGGCTTAGAAGATCGATTAAGATCGTTTTCGCATGTGCTGCTGTCGTGGCAGATAGGCTTAGAAGATCAATTAAGATCATTTTCGCATGTGCTGCTATCGTGGCAGATAGGCTTAGAAGATCAATTAAGATCATTTTTGCATAGGCTGCTATCGTGACAGATAGGCTTGGAAGATCAATTAAGATCGCATTTGCATAGGCTGCTATCGTGACAGATAGGCTTGGAAGATCAATTAAGATCGCATTTGCATAGGCTGCTATCGTGATAGATAGGCTTAGAGGATCAATTAAGATCGCATTTGCATAGGCTGCTATCGTGACTGATAGGCTTTAAAAGATCAATTAAGATCACATTTGCGTAGGCTGCTATCGTGACAGATAGGCTTAGAAAGATCAATTAAGATCGCATTTGCGTAGGCTGCTATCGTGACAGATAGGATTAGAAGATCAATTAAGATCGCGTTTGAATAAGTTGCTATCGCGGCGAATAGTCTATTGCTAACAGTAATAATAAACTAAATGAAGCAATATAAACAGCTAGAAGTATGAAGTTCTTCTCATTTGGGAGAAGCCTTTTATTATAGCACTCTCATATGGGAGAGATGAGATTACAATTCTCTCATATGGGAGAGAAGATTGTGCGAATCATAGCTATACAGGGCATAAGGCAACGTTGTAATAAAACGCATTAAATGAGAGAAGTCAAGGATAGTACTTCTTAATCCAGCGCATGTTGACTGAGCTTGGGGTTGAGGTCGTTCCGTGCAACCTCCGTATGCTGCAGTAGCCACTGTCAAAGACTTCTGTGACTTCAAAAGGCCCTTCCCAATTGGCTGCGAATTTTGGGTGAGCCGCCTCTCGCATGCAATGGTCAGATGCGCGCAAGACCAAATCTCCAACTGCGAAATCTCTCCGTTGGACTGTTTTATTGTACGCGCGAGCAATCCTTTCTTGATACCGCTTGTTGGTCCTTTTAGCTTGCTCTCGTTTTTCCTCCAGCAAGGCTAAGTCATGATCACGTTGATTGTCATACAATGCGTGGAAGGCCAATCTTGCCGAATTAACTTTCACTTCCGCTGGTACCACAGCCTCATAGCATAGGAGGAATTGTGAGACCCCTGTGGGTGTCCTTGGAGAAGTCCGGTAAGCCCACAGGGCTATGCTTAGAGAATCAGCCCACTTCTTGTGGTCATCTGCGACCATCTTGCTCAAGATCCTCAACAGCGTTTTGTTGGTCGCTTCTGCTTGCCCATTCCCCTTCGGGTAGTAGGGGGTGGAGCATATCTGCCTGATGTTGTATTCTGCTAGCTTCGCAGCCACCTGGCGATTAACAAAAGGAGTACCATTATCTGAAAGGATGGTGTTGGGAATTCCGAACCTGCATATGATGTTTTCTTGGATGAAATGGACCACAGCTAGCGCATTTGCCGTCTTCAGTGGTATCGCCTCCACCCATTTGGTGAACAGCTCAGTCGCGGTGAGAATAAAATGATTCCCATGCGAAGTTGGTCGGATGGGACCAATGAAATCCAGAGCCCATGTGTGAAACGGCCACGGTGTTCCCAATGCATGTAGATCTACAGCAGGAGCGTGCACTAGGTTTCCTTTGAATTGACACTCCTGGCAGCGTCGCACTTTGGTGCGGCAATCAGCCTCCATCGTGGGCCAGAAATATCCAATTGAGAGGAGTTGCCTGCATAATTTCGCACCCCCCTGGTGTTCCACCTGATGAGAAAGGTCCATGACTTCTTGTACTTCCATGCCGTCTAGACATCGCAGCAAGTTGCCCTCATGGGCTCTTCGCCAAAGCAGGTTTTCTTGTACCACGTATCGGGATGCTTTCCTCCTCAGTTTCTCAGCTTCTTTTCTCGATTCAGGTACGGTGCCCTGGGTGAGAAAATCAAAGAGTCGTTTCCTCCAATCCGCATCATCATCGGTCAGAGCAATGAGTAAAGAGTCCTTGATCAGTGCGCAACTCTCGCACTTCCCTTGTATCAGTGTCGCGGCCGTTGACATGTCCGGCCAGTGAATGCCAAATCTCTGAGCCTTCCGATAGATTGACACTTCGCTTTCTCCGCAAGCATGTTGGTGAATCTTCTCTAACAGCAGCAGTCCCTCTTGCTCGGAGACGCATCGCATAAGTATTCCGCCAGGGCCCTTGTAGTAAAGGGTGTTGTCATGTATGCAATACCCCTTTGTGAGTGCCCAACTCTCGCTGCTTGTGCCTTCTGCGATGGCTCGTAAGATTGCCTTTCTCCAGTCCGCATCGTCCATGTGTTCATCGTCGCACGCGTCTTCTGTTAACGCCGACGATGTTCGCACTTCGATTGAGATTCTTGCGGGACATTTGTCTGTACTAACCTTGGACCCCAAGGTGGACAAAGCGTCTGCATGCCTGTTGTCCGCTCGGGGCTTGTGCTCGTACCTAACGTCGTAGAATTGCTACACCAGCTTTGTACCAAAGTCCGGTAGGACAGAAGATTTATCTCCTTCAAACCGTACTCGCCCGAGGCTTGCTTGACAATTAGCTTGGATTCCCCCATGACCGTCATATTGCTTACTTCCAAAGCTTTCGCTGCACGAAGTCCCGCTATGAGGGCTTCATATTCTGCCTCGTTGTTGGTGACTGCGAAGTCAAGCTTTGCGGACATCTGTATGACCTCCCCATCTGGCTTGGTCAGGACTATCCCAATGCCTCCACATTTCCTTGTTGACGAACCGTCGAAATGGAGCGTCCAATAGGGTACATCGACTGCATAGATTTCGAATTCTTCTTCGATCACAGGCTCGTGACTGTTATCGGGGAACTGTGCCAACAGATCCGCCACCGCCTGTGACTTGATCGCTCGCGGTCGCACGCATGTAATATCGTATTGAGAGATGGTCATATACCATTTCGCCAATCTTCCCCCAGGAGTGGTGTGAGTCAGAAGATACCGTATGGGATCACTTTTTGTGACCACCACCACTTTGTGCGACGCAAAGTAGTGTTTAAACTTCTCTATTACGAAGAATAGGGCAAGGCAATGACGCTCGATGTCCGTGTACCTTGACTCGGCGGGCTGCACAATGCGAGAGATGTAGTAGATGGGCCTTTCTTGGCCCTCGTACTCCTGAGCCAATAGTGCTCCTATGGACTTCCTTGTTGACGTCAGATACAGCAGAAGTGGTGATCCTAATTGAGGTGCGATCATTATTTTTGAAGACGTCAGCAGCTCTTTTAGTTTCCCGAACGCAGCTTCGTGCTCCGGAGTCCAGCTGTATACGGCATCTTTCTTGAGAAGTGTACTAAAACAGCAGGTGATTTCGGCAATCGCTGGGATGAATCTCCGCAGATATGATAGCTTTCCCAAAAATGTCTTCAAGGCACTTTGGTTATGGGGCGGCGTCATGCCAGTGATAGCTGATACTTTCGCAGGATCAGGCTCGATTCCTTGGCGATGCACCAGCATCCCAAGAACTTCCCTGATGTTACCCCGAATGCGCACTTCATGGGATTCATCTTCAGTTGAAAGCGTCTGCATCTATTGAACACTTTCCGTAAATCCACCAAGTGATCTGCTTCCTGCTTGGATTTGACCACAAGGTCGTCTACATAAAATTCCACTTCCTTGTGCATCATGTCGTGGAACAGGGCCATCATGGCCCGCTGATAAGTTGCACCCGCGTTTTTTAGACCGAACGGCATCACCGTGTAGTTGAATACCCCACTGGAGTAATAAATGTGGTTTTCCGCGCATCTTCAGGGTCCATCTTGATCTGGTTGTACCCGCTGAAGCCGTCCATGAAACTGAACATGCGATGACCCGCTGTCTAATCAATAAGCAGATCAATGTTGGGGAGCGGAAAATCGTCCTTTGGGCAGAAACGATTGAGATCCCGGAAATCCACGCAGATGCGAAGCTGTCCGTTCTTCTTTACCACTGGCACAATGTTGGCCAGCCATGTGGGATGATGATTCAGCTCTATGAACTTGGCGTCCAGGAGTTTGACAATCTCCTGTTTGATCTTCACGTTAAGCTCCGGCCTGAAGCTTCTTGTGCTCTGCTTTACCGGCTTAGACCCCGGAATGATGTCTAAACGGTGCATAGTGATACTTATGTCCAAACCGGGCATCTCATCATACTCCCATGCGAACACATCCTTGTATTCAGTTAGGAGCTGTAGCAGTCCTTTCTCCTCTTCGCTTGTGAGGTCCGCACTTAGAAAGACTGGCCTTCTCTTTTCTTCGTTCGGGCTTAGGAACACCTCCTTTAGCTCTTGCTTTTGCGGTCTGGGTTTGTCCTCCATGCATTCGGGTGCTTCCTTGAGCTTTTCATCTGGAGTGCTCTGCATTGGTTTTTCCGTTATCACATCCTGCTCAATTTGGTTGATTTGCTCAGGGATATCCCCATGCCCGCGTGAGGACATCCCCGCGCACCTTCATATGTGATAGCACTTCTTCCCGTTGGCGTAGAAACTCTCTATCTCCTTGCCTTCGGGGTCATGCTTTGCTATTCTCTTCAGAGTATACACGTTCTTTCGCTGGTAAGCGACCCACAGAATCTGCTGAAGCCGTGCGACCCCTTCATCCGGTCGGCACGTTCGTCCTCCGTGACTACGATGTAGTCCTCATCATCATGGACTTCAGCAATGATGGGTAGACCATCCTCTGCGACCTCTTCCAGATCCACAATCGAGATCATGGCGACCTCTTTACCTTTCGAGTCTTGCTCCGCATAGGCAGGAAGTGGATTGTTGCGCACATCCTTCCTGTGATCGCTGACGATCAGCTCGCCATTCTTCATCTTTTGGCTGAATACAATCCTGAGCTTCTTACAGTCCGCTGTGGGATGCATGACCTTGCTGTGGTACTCGCACCACTTCGGGTCCCTCACCATCTCCTTGGAGGGTGCCCTCTCGAGTGGCGGTAGGACACCGTCCTTGCGCCATTGCCTGCAGAGGTCGCTTGCTTCTTCCACCGAACATGGCAGAGGTGGTGCGTCGAGGTTCACAATCTTTGCCTGCTTCTGGGGTGAAACTGTATTGACCTCAGCTTCGCGTCCCCTCTTATAGCTGAATCTCCCGATCTTGAAGTAGTACCGCTCGAGGATCGCTCCGGAGCGTTTTTCTTTTTCTGCCTCTCCACTATAGGCTCGATGTTCTTCGTGCATTCGATTAGTTTTGAAAACGTAGGTGTTTGCAGGTTGATGAGCATACTTTTGTATTCATCTCGCATGCACTGCAGGCATATCTCTACAAGCCGACTTTCAAGCATTGGATCTTTACATTCCAAGGACTTCGCCCTGAACTTCTTGATGAAAGATATCCCGTCCTCCTCGCGCTTCTGATACATCCGCGAGAGGTGGATCATTGTGACCTTTTCTTCCATCTGGAAGAATTTGGTGTAGAACTTTTGGACCATGTCGTCCCAAGTCTTCACGGACCCAGCTTCCAACGTCCAGTACCATTTGTACGCTACGTTCCCCAAAGATTTCGGGAACTCTCGCATCAGTAGTTTGGGATCGGCTCCATACGGCCCCATGGCATCGATGAAACGCATGACATGTTCATGAGTGTTTCCATTGACATCTTGGAACTTGTCCCATTTAGGAGCCTTGTACCCCACCGGGTTAGGCATGAGATAGATCTCTCGCGGGATAGGTGGATCGTTGTCTAGCTTCGGGATGATGGTATCCGTGAATGATTGGTGAGCCAGAATAGTGTCCATGCGCTTCTGCAGGGACGTCATACATTCTAGAATGTTTCCCTCGGTAACAGGAGGAGGGGTTGCCGCAGGCGGAGGCGACACGTATGCCGCCGGAGGATTGGGGACATATTGGCCGTTCACATTGCCCCAGATTGCCGTTGGAGGAGGCAAGGGATACTGCGAAGCCGGGTTAGGTACCAGAGCCGGAGGCTGAGGAGTATGAGCAGTGAGAGGCAACATTTGAGCTGTTGACCCTTGAATTGAAGGTAGCTGTGTAGTCGCCGGTGGAGTCTGCAGATTAGGGTTGGGGGGTGTGGTTGACACTCCCAGTCCTGGAGCGGTAGGGGCTCCTCCTCCCGGAGAAACGGCGGTGGCTGGTGCAGGGTTTGGCGCATGAGTCCCCAGGACAGCCATGATCCGTTCTAACTGCACAGATTGGGCTTTGAGAGCCTTCGCCTGACTCTGGATGGTAGCGTCCAAGGTCTCTAGCGTCGGAGCTTCACCGGTGGCCGTAGGAGTGCGGCGGGCCTCCTCTCCTGAGGCGGCTTCGGTGGAAGGTGATCTGTTACTGACATCATCCTCCTGAGACATGGTTGCTTTTGATGGTAAGTTCACGTCGGGTTCACCAAAATGTGCACAAGAGCTTCCGGCGAGGAGAACTCCGTGTACACCGTAAGTAGAGGATCAGAGATAGCACAGGAAGAGTTGGGTTGTGTGTAGGGAGAGAGTAAGGCAGTAGTAATGTCTGAGAGAGAGACAGAGGTTTGGCAGAGCTTCCGCGTATGGCTAGTGTGTTCTCTTTTGTATGGAAAGGTTAACGTCCTATATATAACGGAGAATGTGACCGTTGCTGTAATATCCCTATATTTTTAAAAGTATTAAATACTTGTATTTATTGTGAATATGTGACTTTGACATAACATGTTAGCATGCTTAATTGCTATTGTATACAGTGTAGTGGTTGTATTTCTGAAGCTTATTTTACTTAAGTTAATTTTATGTTATTTAGTATCCTGATAGATGAACTCATAATTGTGAAACTATGATAGTTAAGCTCGTCCACAAATACACCAGAATTACTAATATCTTCTTTAATCGCTAGATTAAGGATAAAAATATTTAGGGAATAATTAGTACTAATCATTCGTTTAAGTATTAATTACCTTAGTTAATCATGAGTAGTACATAATCACATGCAGTATGTTAGCTTGTATACGTGTTAACTGCATGAGTGACACGTAGGGTGACATGTGTCACTGCCTTAGCCACTGTCCCAGATGATTGACACACACCCCTGCTGCGTGTCGTCGTGTGGCAGCTTTGGTCACATGCGCGACACGTGTCCTACTGCAAGTCAGATGCTTATGACACATAACCCTCCCGTGTGTCACCGCCATAGCCTCCTGCTCTGCATGCGTGACACCTATGCGACATGTGTCGCGACTATGGCCTATGAACCCTACATGGATGCCACGTGTCCCTATGACACATCGGTACCTGATTGGTCGATCACTTCTATAAATTGGGACATGTGCTTTAGTTATTTCTTATTCCAGACTCGAGTTAGTTATTGATAAGTGAGAGAGAGATGTTGGGGTTATTCTATTCTTGAAGCTGCTGATATGATCTCAAAGTCGTTATCAGGTGCTATTGTTGAGGTAGGGGGTTATGCAGTTTACAATATTATTATCGCTTACGGTTTACGAGCATGCTTCGTGTTAAATATATGCGGATCAATATATTCTTGTTATTGTCAATTCCTATGCTATTCGGTGCTATGTGATTATTACGTGATATGTGATATTACGTGTAACCTGCTATAATTATATTGTTTATTGCATTTCACCCTACTGTTGCGGTGAACGACCTACTGGGCGCGAGCTCACCCCCTAACAGTGTTTGCAGGTTACGACGGACGGATCAGACGGTAGAATCGAAGTGATAGCTTTATTAGATTTAATTAAATCTTGTTATCTGTATATTGTAAACGTTTATTTGCCATCGCTTGTATAAAAAGATCACTTTTCAAATTGAGAGTCACGTACCACTGTATCGTCTTTTATGAATTAAATGAATAACTGTTTATTGAAATAGGATGTTGTCTTGGTACCTGAGCTGGTGGCTCAGACGGTACCTGTTTGGCAGACGAGTATTTGTTTTGGTACCCGCGGTGGTGATCCGCAGGTGGTGCCGGTTGGATCGTCGTGCCGGTTTTGTTTACTATTTCCTAAAATAACACCCTGGGTTTTGGGTCGTTACAGTTGCAGTGTGGTTAATGCGCCCATTAATGGCGGCTTAATTAGCTTAACCACAACGGCACGTTCGTCCTCATATATAGAGACCGTTACAGCACGTTATGCGCGAATACCGGAACCGTTATGGGGTTGACCGGGTTTGACCGGATTGACCGGGTTTATGGAGCTCGTGCCATAAATCTCTCAAAAGCAGTTACTAAAGGTCGCGTGCGGGCTTGGCTCGCACGCGACAAGACTTACTCTAGCCTCCAAACCACTAAGTCCTACAAGTCCCGTGCAGTGGTATGCGAGGGCCCTGTCTCGCAGCCCCCACATGGATCAGCGTGGCTGGTGATCCAGTGTGTGTGGAGCACAATATGGTGTGCTAGATGGTTGCCACGTGGCCAAGATCTGTCAGCTCAGAAAGCACTATCTACACCCATGTTTTTAATGACGTGGGAATCAGCAGCTGTTACCCTTCGGATGCAAGTCTGAGTAAACGCCCACTCTAGTGCAATAGCCTGCAAATCACACTAGAGAGGGAAATCAACCAGAGAAAACCCGGACTGACAGGCTCGCAGTTGAGAAGGCCAATAGGCACCCACTGGATTACCCTGAAATTCGAACTTAAAACCTCTAAAAAAATGTTCCAAAATCGTAAAAATGCAAGTCCGACCAACTCAACTACACCCCCGAAGAGTGTCTTAGCCCGTTTTTTAATTAATGCTTACCTCTTAACGGCCAAGATCATACTATTACTCCATCCCACCTTTTCTCCCTATTTGATTTTAGAGGGTACTTTGACCGACAAATCTAGCTAATGATATGATACGAAAATGCGTCAACGTTTTTCATAACATTGCGCTTCTTTCTTAACGCTACAATACTATGAAAAGATAGCAAACTTTCGTATCATATAGTCAGCTAAATTTTTCGATCAAATTGACTCCCCCAAAGTCAGATGAGGAGAAAGAGGTGGGACAGAGTGGTATATTACAAACGTTCAAGGCTAAAACACAAGAGTCGTACTGCAATAACTAAATAATAAGGGCATTTTACGAAAGTGTACGAATTGTAGGGATCTAATAACCCGAAACCCGAAACATTTCAGGCTTGCACCGCCACCCGGAGCGTGTCCACACGCGCCCCCTTTTCCTCTCCAAACACCCCCGCCATAGCTTTCCCGCCAATTCCTTTCTCAATTGCATTTACCCATGACAATCCGTCGCTCTATTTCACATGCTTAATGGATAATAGTTAGTCAATAGTAGGTTACACAGTGCGGTAGAGCTTGGGAAATCGAATCGCCGCCCTTCGCATAAACCCTAGACCATTTCTGCTTCTCTCTGCGGAAAATGGATGACCAGAACAAGCTTCCAGAACTCAAGCTCGGTATGATTTTTCAGTTCCATGTCTTTCGATTCAGCTTCGTTCTGGTTTCACCGTCTGATTTACTGTTTCCCGATTTGGTGTTTGGCTGTAGACGCTCGTCAAGCTCTAGGGTTTCTCTCGTTCTTCAAGTCACTGCCCTCTGTAAGCACACCCTTTGACTCATTATCCCGATTTGTTTGAAGTTATTATAATTGCTACATCAATTTTGAAGATTTTGGGCAAAAAAAAAAAAAAAAAATCTAACTATTGTTGTTGACTATGCTTATAGGATTCTAGGGCTGTTCGGTTCTTCGATCGCAGGGTTAGTTCTCTCCATCTCCCTCTCAGAATTGTGTACATTTTTGAATGTTTGTTTAATTTCTTGCATCTGGTGGACAATAATCTATTGATGAATGGGTTCTAGTCCATTCGGTGTTTCTGTTTGGTTTGTCTAATCAAATACTACCTCCGTTCTTCTCTATGACACCAGTTTGACTTTTTGACTCATATCTGTGTCACTTTGACCAGGTGATTTGGATAGCAAAACGATGCGATTTTTTGGTATTTTTTTCATTGTGTTGTAGAGCAACTTTTACTCTACAACAGCATGAAAAGATAATCAAAAAGTTGCATCGTTTTGCTACTTAAATCACCGGGTCAAAGTGACCCAGTGATTAGTGGTTAAAGTCAAACCGATGTCATAGAGAAGAATCGGAGGTAGTACTAGATAGGCATCTTTTGTAGTAACAATTTGCATTAATGTAGCATTTTCAATGAATGTGCGATTTCTCCTCTTTCTGGTTAGTTCTCTTTCTTCTTGTGGTTTATCACCTTGTTAGTGGTCAAGGTCTTGCTAAATAAACTAGCGAACATAAGCCTCTTTGTTATGTAAATTCAATTAATTTAGAAGATTTCCGCTTATCCCCATCCTTTTTTTTTTTCACTTTCATATTTAAATTTGTTCACAGATAGCTGAGAATTGGTTTTGCTAGGTTGCTGCATAATATTTTTACCTCACAATTCTGATACATGACTGTTATATTTAGTCCGTAATTAATAATCCATTTTTAAAAAATTGGCAGAGGAAAGGCTTTCATTAGAAAACTTGCAAGATTCTAAGACTTGCTTATGCAGTCGTGCTAGAGTGCGGCAGTAAGCTTTGATGTGTCTGGGATTAGAGACGTTCCAAATGTTGTAGCTTTTTAGATAGTACAAGCTGTATGACGCAAGGATTGGCAATTTACGAAGGCCTTGAGAGTGAATCAAGCAAGACTTTGGGCCCATTATCTGCAATTATCAGATGAATACGGCAATGTAAAATGCTACATGACAGCTCTGCACCCCAGTTCGATATACATGCACACTTATAGGAACCATAAGCTAGTGTATAAACCAGAAGCCTACACAGTACTCTTTTCACTTCAAAAGATGGAGGGTTAGGGGATGAGCTACTAGTTTAAGTGTGGGATAAGAGAATCTATTATGGCTTTTTAAGTAAGGTTGTCAACTTTGCAGCAGGTAATATAATAACTGGAAAACATGTAACTGCTCTTTAAGTCTTTAAGTAAATGTAAGCAAAAAAATGAACTTTATTTATGCAATTTTACCAACCTCTACAATTGTCATTTAGTAGAAATCCTCATATACTAAGACTCCTTGTAGAATACCAATTTGTATCTGCCTGAAACAAACAAAGATTGTGCAAGAAAGTCATTTTAGGGTTTGCTACTTTGCTGCATATAAAATGAGCTATATCCAACAGTGGGCTCACATGACTTGAAAGTTCATTAATACTCCTTTTGAATCGTTCACCACAAATTATCTAGAGCATCAAGGATGGCTAGTTATCAATGGGGACAAATATTTATCAACTAATAGTAATTGATTTACTTGCCTAGTTGGTTAGTATTTACAGTAATAGTACTCAGTTGAACTATACAAATGGAATGGTTGATGTTTGTTTGCAATTTGCTTCTCAATATAAACGCCGCTGTATCCATATTCAGGGAGTAAGGGAGGCCGATACGGTTCGAGTAGACATCCTAATCTACAACGATCTCGTTGAGCCATTCTCACGTCATTCTTTAACTCTAAGACAAAAGCTTATTTTAGATTCCTGCTGCAAGTAGATAATATTTAATTTTGTCCACATAATCGGCATGGCATAAATTAGTCCAATTTAAATGGTCAGGCATATAGAAAATAAAACAAGTGAAGACTGGATCTACAGAAGATCAATATCTTGGAAGTTCTAGTGTAGCACACTTAGCTCCTATGGAAGTCCAGTCAAGGTTTTCTTTGCCATGAAACTAAAGGGGAAAGTATAATAAACATAACTTACATAAATAATGCATATATTTTGCCATGACCAGCTGATCTCCAGATATGAAACCTTTCGTGCGTAGCAATGTTTCCTTCTTGATTTGTACACTCCCCTTTCCATTTAGCTCAACTTCACTCTATGTTTATATGGGAAAGTTGGTTTAGAAGTATATTCTCATCTTCCTTTCTCATGAGAGCTCATACTTAGGTAAAGACTCCTCACGTGCGGCCTTACTGTTTCAAATTCTTCCTCGCCCCCCTTCCCTCTACTGTGAGATGTGAGCTATGGGATAAGAGTATAAGACTTTCCTATTTGCTCTCTTTATGTGTAAGACTTATTCTATGTAGCATCAGTGTATACGCAGAACTGCACCCAATCACCTTATACTTGTCCTAAAATAGAAACCAAAGCATATATGTTAACCAACTTGAATTAACTTCCCAGGATTGTAGACTAAATTTATCAAAATTAAACAATCAGTGAGCACTAATTTAATCAAAATGTAATTCAATCTGTAAACTAGAAATTTCATTTTTCTGCAAGACTTTTCATGCCAGTTTACAATTTTAGTTTTGCATTTGTACCTTGTATGTCACAAATCGCAAAACTGAATTTGTGCTAATAAGCACGTCAAGAGCATGGTAAACATGTAGCACTCAAGATCTCAACCTTGGAGGGAGATGGGTTGAAGTACATGAGAATTATTTTGGAAACTCTGGTCCCCAGTCCCTTGAAGGTGAAGCACTTCTTGACAAATGTTGGCGAATTTTTTTGAACGCTCCTTAATGAACTGGTTAAGGAGATGGAAAGTATTGCGTCATTCAAGAGTTCACGAAAAACTTGATGTGAAAGTATCAAGTTGGTTAGACCCTAGTGGTAGTGTTTAGATAATCTTGCGACAAGATCCTTCAACTAAAGTTAGTTCTGTAGTTGGGTGTATTGATCTTGTGGTTTTAATGAGATAAGAAGGTTTCTTAGCTAGCTTTTTTTGTCTGTCTGGGGAAAGGCTTTGGAGTTTGGAGCATTGATTGGGTTTTCAGTTTATACCCAAGCCCGGTATCACCTGCCCACAAAAAGATAATGTTACGATCATATTTTATTATCAAATCTAGTACTTTTTTCACATGGATCAATTAATCCCACTGTATTTAGTGCACAACGGTTTTCTCCTTTTAACTCCGACCACTTGTGTTCTCATCTCCCAACAATTATCTGCATTCAATTTTTAAAACAATAACTTTTTGCTTATCCTTCTCCCCCTATTCTTGAAAGAACAGTATCTAAAGGCCTTGTTTAGGAAACTTTTTTTTTTGAATGATTTCTCTCTTGCCCAAAAAAGGAAAAAAAATATTCTCAAACAAGGGCAAAATGTTCTCCAAATCTGTGGATTCCCCCCCCCCCCCCCCCTCCCCCTTCTCTGTATTGTGATAATTTTTGCGTCAAGTATAGTTTAGAAGGGAAGTTAGCTATAATTTACATTAGCATCGCTTCAGCCACTTAACTAAAGTTTCGTCATTTAGTTTTGAATGCTATCGTCAACGAGGGGAAACAATCACATAAGCTTTGACTGATGCTGTCATGCAGTTTCTCAGCGGTGAAGAAATTGCTGTATCTCTGTACAATTTGCATTTTTTAATTCTGAACCAGAATTATCTTGTTTGGTTTCTTATTTATTGAACTTGTATTATATATACTACTATATGTTTCTCTTATTTTTCATACCCCTGGTTCCGTAAGTCAATTTTGCTATATATGTGTGTGTGTGTGTGTATATATATATATAGAACCATTCTTGATCATAGTTTTCTTCTTTCCCGTAGTTCCTTACATACACACGTCACACTCATGGTACAAGCTGTCTTTATTTCAGATCATATGTAACAATAATAATAATTTATTCCACCAGGATTATTTTACTGCTCATGGGGAGAATGCAACTTTTGTCGCGAAGACATACTACCATACCACTACTGCTTTACGACAGATTGGTAGTGGATCTGATGCTCTTTCCAGTGTTAGTGTTAGCAGAAATATGTTTGAGACCATTGTTCGAGATCTCTTGTTGGACAGGACCGATCATATTCTTGAACTGTATGAAGGAAGCGGGTCAAACTGGAAACTAGCAAAAAGTGGAAGCCCTGGAAATCTGAGCAGTTTTGAAGATACTTTGTTTGCTAACAATGAAATGCAGGACTCTCCTGTAATTGTTGCCTTGATTCCGAGATTCCACGAAAACGGATGCACTATAGGGATGGGTTACGTTGATCTTACTAAGAGAGTGCTTGGATTATCTGAATTTCTCGATGATACCCACTTCACAAATTTGGAGTCAGCCTTTGTTGCCCTGGGTTGCAAGGAATGCCTTCTGCCTGCGGATATGGCTAAATCTAGTGAATGCAAACCATTACATGATGCGTTGTCAAGATGTAGTGTGATGCTGACAGAAAGGAAGAAAAATGAGTTCAGAGGGAGAGATCTAGTCCAGGATCTCGGTCGACTTGTCAAAGGATCTATTGAACCAGTTCGAGATCTGGTATCTGGATTTGATTTTGCATCTGGGGCGTTGAGTTCATTGCTATCCTATGCCGAGCTACTCGCTGATGATAGCAATCATGGAAGTTACAGTATTAAACAATACAATCTTGATCGCTATATGAGGTTAGATTCCGCTGCTATGAGGGCCCTGAATGTCATGGAGAGCAAAACTGATGCTAACAAGAGTTTTAGTCTGTTTGGGCTCATGAACAGAACCTGTACTGCTGGAATGGGTAAAAGGTTACTGCACATGTGGTTGAAACAACCTTTATTGGATGTAAATGAAATCAATTCAAGGTTGGATTTGGTACAAACATTTGTGGAAGATACAGCTCTTCGCCAGGATCTGAGGCAGCAACTTAAGAGGATTTCTGACATGGAGCGATTGGTGCGCTATCTTGAGAAGGGGAGAGCTAATTTACAGCATATTGTGAAACTTTACCAGGTAATTTGTCGTTGTTCATAAGGTCTAGTAGTTATTGAAGGTAGTATTAAATGCTTTTCCTTTTCCCTGAAAGATTGAGATTGTATTTTAAGTTACTTGAAATTTGTGTGACCAGACTTTGCAGTTGGGATTAGATTCCTTACCTTCCTCTATGACAAATGTTGTTTCTGATGGGGGTGTTGGTGATATAAATGACAACCCGTATTATTTGGACATAGAAACATAATTGAAGGTTAATGAAGTTGTCTGCATTTAACAACAAAATTGACTCACCACTTAATTTTACCTTCCACTTTTCTCCTTTTAATTGATTTCTCCATCTTTTTATCCCCCAATCTATAATTTGTCCTAAAAGATTTTCAAGCCATACGAAGCTTTTCCAGTATTTGATGATTAGTCTGGGTGCCAATATTGATCTAACTTTCCCTGTCTTCATTTTTGTACTCAGTCCAGCATCAGACTTCCATACATCAGAAGTGCGTTGGAAAGGCATGATGGGCAGTTTTCATCACTCATTAAGCAAAAGTATCTGGATCCGATGGAGCCATTAACTGATGATGATCACTTGAATAGATTTGTTGCTCTTGTTGAAACTGCTGTAGACCTTGATCAACTTGAGAATGGGGAATACATGATTTCACCTAGTTATAGCTCAGATTTATCTGAACTGAAAGAACAGCTGGAATTATTGGAAAGACAAATACAGAATTTGCATAAACAAACTGCTAATGATCTTGACTTGGCTGTAGATAAGGCTCTCAAGTTAGATAAGGGCACACAATTTGGTCACGTCTTTAGAATTACAAAGAAAGAAGAACCCAAGATTAGGAAAAAACTGACGTCCAACTTCATTGTTCTGGAAACTCGAAAAGATGGGGTGAAGTTTACGAACACAAAGCTTAAGAAATTAGGGGATCAGTACCAGCAGCTACTTGAAAAGTACAAGAGTTGCCAAAGAGATTTGGTTCACCGAGTTGTTACAACTGCTGCAACTTTCTCAGAGGTAGTTGTATTTCCAGGCTGCTTTATAGTCCATCCATTGATTCCTCAGGCTGATTGAAGTTTTAATTTGTGTAGGTTTTTGAATCTTTAGCTGAGTTGATTTCCGAGTTGGATGTCCTTCTTGGTTTTGCTGATCTGGCTGCTAGTTGCCCCAGTTCCTACACGAGGCCGGACATCACGCCTTCAGTAAATCAATTACTTGCTTCGTTTTGTCTATTTATTATTATTGTGCAATTGTTATAGAGTTACTTACTTTGGGTATTCTGATAATAAATTGACAGAACTTGGGAGATATTGTTTTAGAAGGGAGTAGACATCCTTGTGTTGAGGCACAAGATTGGGTGAATTTCATACCAAATGACTGTCGACTTGTAAGTTGCTCTTGTTTGATGAGCTGTACTGCTTTTTCACGCTACGTCGTTGTTCATTGCTAAAATGGCTCATGAGTTTCTTCTTGCTGTTTTTGTCAAACTAGGTTAGAGGAGATACATGGTTTCAGATAATCACAGGGCCTAACATGGGTGGAAAGTCTACATTTATTAGACAGGTATGTGGTCTCTGTTTCTTAGTAAGATGTTTGAACCTGAAGTTGTTATGTATATAGACGGTGTTTTATCTATGGAACTAGAACTCTTCTCTCTGCTGTTTTCTATGTACTATACTAATACCATGCACTACGGTGCACATTATGTATTTTAAAATAGGACAAATGACACCAAACCTATATGCAGTTTGACACTTGTGACACTAAACTTCCAGCACTTTCAGTTTCATAGAAAAACCCCATGCACTTTTCATTTTTATACAAATAGCCTCCAATCGTTACGAGAGTTAGATTAAATTAACGAAATTTACTGTAGTACCCATCACGAGACGTGTATTACAGCCCATCACGTGACAACATGTGATGGGTATTACAATAAATTTTGCTAATTTAATCGAACCCTGTTAATGTGTGGACTGTGGAGTCTATTTGTCTCAAAATAAAAAGTTCGGGGGGTTTTTCTATGAAATTGAAATTGCTGGAGGTTTAGTGTCACTAGTGTCGAACTGCATATGGGTTTAGTGTCATTTGTCCTTTAAAATATGTTGTAAGTCGCACTTCCAATCATCGAATCCATAATAATATGCTTGTTTTACTTAGGGCTAGGTTAAACTTCTTAAGTCTTACATAGTTGGATACTACTGGTTTCACTTGTCTTGAGTACTTTGTGTCTGTTTGTAGGTTGGCGTGAATATCCTGATGGCGCAAGTTGGTTCCTTTGTCCCCTGTGACAAAGCTAGTATTTCAGTCCGTGATTGCATATTTGCTCGTGTAGGTGCCGGGGACTGCCAGGTAAGACCTCCAAATGGCATGTTTTACTGAACATGTAACACATATTTATACCAGTAAGTAAAGAAGTAGAGTTAGAAAATTGGAATAGCAAGTTGGATCTAGGAATCCTAGTATGCTCATTGTTCTTCAGGTTGCAATTTATTTAGCTTGAATATTCACATTTACCATCAGTCCACGAGAAGCACTTGGATTTGTTTGAATACTCGCATGACATAATAAAATTGATAAAGCTCACTTTGCTTGGAGTCATTCATCAGAAGCAATGGATTTCAGATAACATGTAATTGACTTGATGACAAATTACTCACGCAAACTTTTCAGCTGAATATGCACGCGCATGACTGGAAGTAATGTCTTAATAGGGTTGTAAGAAGCTTTTTTTGGTCACAGAATCTAAATATACATCTGATCCTATATAATTACCAATTTTGTCATATAAGGTTCTTCAAAAATATTTTGCTTGATGCATAAACCACCTCCTTACAGGTCAGGCATGACATTTACGTTTTTCTGTCCCAGAAAACTAGCAAAGTCCTCACTGAGAACAAATTAAATGCTTAAGTAGCATGTGTGAACTGTTGATCAATCAGGCCACTCTGATTGTCTGCAGACCAAGTACTCGTGTGCATCCCTTTCGTTCTTTTGCCAACCTCAACATGTATTTATCAACTCTTTCTCCCTTGTCCATCCAAGTACCATGCTCTCCTTTAATACAATAGCTAAACTAATGGTAATTGGATCAGAAAATTGTCACACTGTTATCCTTGACTGTCCATTCTGCGAGGTTTCTTTCATAATAGTATTTAGAGGTAGAAAACTTAATGTGCCATCACGCTTTAACTTTCTTCTCATTTCTCATTGTTTTCCTTTTTTAATTAGCTACGTGGAGTCTCTACCTTCATGCAAGAAATGCTCGAGACTGCTTCTATTCTGAAAGGAGCTACTGAGAAGTCCCTGATAATCATTGATGAGTTGGGGCGTGGCACATCAACATATGATGGATTTGGTTAGTTTTTACACCTGAACTATTTCATTCGGTTACAAGTGCATTACCAGCGTGAACATAATAAACAAATACAAAATCGATATTTACAAGTTACCAGACTAGACCCCTTGCCCGTTATTATATACTTGTTCGTGGCCTGAACATCGTCAAATTTCACAAGTTAAACTATTTCTAAGTTAAAGAGACACTTCACTAAGATGATCAAAATGTTAGTAAATAGAATTATCTGTTTGGTTTAGATCCTTTCTGGAGTCTTTTGGCTTGAAATAGCACAAAGGTAAAATCAATTCATAATCAAGGTTCTCTGTACTTGCATTGCCCTTGAGTAGGACATGGTCGGCTCTTCTTAGTCGATTGAGTAGTGTAAATTGAACATTAATATTGCAGCTAAGTTGTTAACAAGATAAGAAGTCATTGATTATCATCTGATGAAGTCAAAGAAGGGCTTAGAGATTGCTTGGAGAAAGAAATGTGTGGTGCTGAGAATTCACCATTTTCTCGTTGTTCATATTTTTGTAGTTGTCACCAGACCTGTAAGGTTCATGTTAAAAAAAATGTTCAATTAATCTCTTAGTGCATGTTTGGTTGGATTAAAATCGGCCTCTTTTCAACAATCGCATTTGTTATGCTTGCAAATTTTAATCCGATA
This sequence comes from Linanthus parryae, assembly GCA_023055425.1. Classification (NCBI taxonomy): domain Eukaryota; kingdom Viridiplantae; phylum Streptophyta; class Magnoliopsida; order Ericales; family Polemoniaceae; genus Linanthus; species Linanthus parryae. The sequence goes on from JALGPY010000030.1 coordinate 111,315, forward strand.
ATCTGCAGATTAAAATAATCTCTGTGCAATTGTAGAATCTCCAAAATTGGGGATTATGCAGCTGAAAATCTCTAGAAAACTAATTTTGATATTTTTTAAATTAACATGGTCACAGTTCAGATATAAATAGGTGTATTCAATTACTTAACTTTAAAGCTTTTTTAATTTTGTTAAATGGATCAAGTTAGTGATTTATAATTTCAGCTCATACCAAACAGATTGTGATTCTTAGTTAAGTTGGATTTTCTTTTCAGATTGTTTTCAGCTGATAATTGATATTTTCAGCTGGTACCAAACAGGCCCTTAATGTATGGACCTTGGGTTATCTTATCTTTTTTGCCATGCATTTGTGAGTTGTGACTTTGAGTGTTTGCTCTCTTACAATACCTGCTAACATAGAATCAGTATCTGGAAAAGGTAGAATCCTCTCTCACAATATCTTCACCTTTGATTATCAGGTTTAGCTTGGGCCATCTGTGAGCACCTTGTTGAAGTTGTTAAAGCGCCTACTTTGTTTGCTACGCATTTCCATGAACTCACTGCATTAGCTCATGAAAGCACCGAGCCTTCTTCAAAGAAAATTGTTGGTGTTGCAAATTATCATGTGAGCGCCCACATAGACCCGTCGAGTCGTAAGCTAACAATGCTTTACAAGGTAAGTGCAACTTCCAAGGAATCTGAGTTACTGCATATTTCATCACTATGTCTTGTTTAGCTCGGAGTATATTCAATTAGTTGGATTTTTCAATGTCTCTATCCTCTGATAAGCTGAACTTAAAGACAGAAACATAAACAACTTGAACCTCAATCTTCCATCTTCCATTGCTGACAATGTTTGCATCATTTTACTTGCATGGTCCCCATGGTTAGTTGCATGAACTTCTACATAGCATGTAACCTGCCTACTTAGTCATGACCATTTCTCGTTTAATAGAAGGGTAAAAGACACTTTCACCCCCTATGTTTAGGTACTTAGACACTTAACCCCGTGTTTTGTAGAAAGACACTCTACCCCCTCGTAACTAACTGATGCTAAGAGAGGCTAGCAGTGCATTTGAAAGACTATTATACCCTCATATTCCAGCAAAATTTCCACCCAAATCAAATCTGGTCTAACCCTAGCTATGTTGCACTGACACTCCAAATATTTCCCGGTTTGCGTTTCAGACTCGTCTCCGACACGTTGCTAAACGTCTCCGACACGCCAGGCGGCGTTTCGGTTTGAAAAACAGAAAAAAATGGCCCCGACACGCCGTCCGACACGCGGGAGACACGTGTGTCTTAAAATGGAGACACACGTCTGGAATTTTTTAAATTTTTGGGGTTTTGCTTTGTGATATTCTAAATATTAGTTATCAAGTATCATCTTCTCAATACCTAGACCCTTAAGCCTAGCCGTACACTATCTGAAAGACTCAAATATTGGCGTGTCGGCGTCTCCGTGTCTTGCCGTACCCGTACCCATACTCGTTTCCGTGCAACGTAGAACACTAGCATAGGGTGTCAAAGTGTCTTCTACCCTTAATAGAAATATCAGAAAGAGCCCTATCCTATGGTACACTTATTTCCATTTCTCACGTGTTGATAACTTTCCAGGTTGAACCCGGCGCCTGTGATCAAAGTTTTGGCATTCATGTCGCTGAATTTGCCAACTTCCCTGAAAGCGTCGTCCGTCTTGCAAGAGAAAAGGCTGCAGAATTGGAAGATTTCTCGCCTGTCTCTATCATCTCAAGTGACACTAAAGAAGAGGTTTGATTATATATCCACTTAGCAGTGTATAAAGAATTCAATTCTTTCCGGGGTAAAACTTATCAGAATATTATCATCTTGATTTGCAGGTGGGAGGTAAACGTAAAATGGAGTTTGACCCTGAGGACGTCTCTAGAGGCGCTGCCAGGGCTCGCCAGTTCCTGAAGGACTTCTCTGAGCTACCACTAGACAAGATGGAGTTTAAGGAGGCATTAGAACAAGTACGTAAACTGAAGAATGACATGGATAAGGATGCTGGCGACTCGCGCTGGCTTCAGCAATTCCTTTAGTTTTGGCTTATGCTTAATGTAAGTTCGCTCCCTGAGTTTGAACTTTTTTTTGTAAAGTCTTCCCCTGTAAAGTTAGAGATGGTTGGTACCGGTTCACCTTAAACCTGTGGTTCTAGGGACTGGGGAGATTAACCTCCTTAACGTAGTTTCCTTATTTGCCTCCTTTTCCCCGCATTGTTGTTCTGTTTCCCGGGTTGTTTTACCCAATTTTTGTTGGGGCAATTTTGTATTCGGGGTAGTAAATATAAGAACGCCGCTGTTTATTGTATTACTAACATTATGTCCTTCTCAAAGCATGAACTAGTCCCCCACCCCCGAGGTTGACTGTTAATGGCATTGGCTCTCTGCATATTCTATAATCAATCAACATGATGGTTGTATTATAAGAATTGGAAGTGGTTAGGACCTAAACTATAGTACTCCTCTATTGTGTCTGCAATGATGTAGTTTAATAGCAAGTGTGTACTTTGTTTGATGTAATCTATATACTACTCCCTTCTGTGCTGTCATGGTTTACTTTGGTGTTCACTTTGATTATGTGATTTCGATAGCAAAATGATATAACAAGGTGTTAGTTTTTTCATAATGTTGTAGAATTAAGATGACTCTACATCATTATAAAAGTGTTAACAAATTCATACATTAGAAATTCAAATTACTTAGTCAAACATAACGGATAATTCAGGACCGAAGGAGACGGCATAAGGAGCCCTAACTTTTTGAACATTTTGAATGTAATTGTCTCCAAGGTGAGGTTGATACTTGCTATGTGTGCTGCGGAGTTATGGTGACGCGAATAAGGTCGCAAATAATTTTAAAGAAGATACCAACAGCTATGAAAATTACTTGGAAATATCGTTGAATTGAGTATTGTTTTTATTTGGATTGCTTAGTTAACTTGCTTAACGATGACATGATTCTTCACATGAAAAGACATTAAAAGAAAATATTCACTCTTGTATTTTATTTATGATAAAATGATGCAAGTGTCGTTGAGATATTCCTATCTTACTACTATACAACAACAACTGCTATTTTATCTGTTTTGTCAAAAAGTACTAAGTTAACTTTTTTCACTCGTACTCATATCTCTTTGACTTGGTATTCAGAACGGTATTCATGGTGTTGTGATTTCAATAGTGACTCTGATGGATACTGATAAAAGTCAAATGAGTATTTTATGGTGAAATATACTTCATTTACCTTGTGAAGAACAAATATAATGTGCTAGATTGATTATGATTTCCCACCACCAAGTTGATGTTTGTCAAGAAAACATTGTTGGCCCAAACCCATTAAAGTAGTGATTTTTCTTAATGATTGGTTTGTTGTGTTGGAAGCATAGTGGATTTATGTCAACATTTTATTTTATTCTCTTAAATTATTGAAGGCAATTACGTACCATTTTCTTACATCGTCATGTTAGTCTTTGGTTAATTGTGAGGCTGTTTGGATTTGACGATTTTATGGTTTTGATTTAGTAAAAACTAAAGCTTTTAGATATATAATTTTTTTGTATAAATTATATGTTATATTTAGAGTCAGTTTGAAAATGCTTCTGCTATAACCACAACTGCTTTTCGACAGAAACATTTTTAGTGTGTTTGTGCGTTTGGTAAAAAGACTTTTTCTAATTTTTCTGACAATTTTTGCGGTCCTACAACAATTTTCAAGAAACAATCGAGAAAATGATTTTTCAGAACTTGCTTTTGATTAATTTATCCTCGATTGATTTTAATCTTAAAATTTTGAAAATTTTCAGTTCTATCTTTACTGAACATATAATTGTAATATATATTTGTCATTTACTCTCTCACAGCAATTTTACGATTTTACCAACCACGAAATTGCTATTTCATTATTTCACCACATGTTTCATTTAATATTCACCAAACAACATTTTATATAAAATTAACATCAACTTTCCTACAACAATTCCCATACAACAGTTTTCAACACCGCCACAACATTCCTAACTGGCCCTTAACGGTTGTGCTTGTTCTCAATATCACAAAAAAAGGTTTTGTAAATCGAAAACCAAAATAAATAAATAAATAAATAAATAAATATGGTTTCCCGAGCACCCACTGTGTATGTTTACTAGATGGGGTTGTAATTAGAACCACAACTTCGCTACACTAATATATAAATAAAAAATGCTCTTACTCCTAAAAAATGACAGAAAAATAAACCCTAACAAAATATTGGCTAAATTGCACGAGAAGTACCCATATTTTGCGAAAACGTACAAGTGGGTAGCCAAATTTTAAAATCGAGCACTACAAGTTCCAAATTCGAGCAAGTAGGTACCCCCGTTATCCGTTAATATTAGACGGAAAAATTTAAAAAAACTATCATACTCCTTATTTTTACCTCCATTTTTTTAAAATACAAGTTTTACTAACAAATCTAAAAAAACTAAAAAGAATAAAATTTAATTTAATTATTTGATATATGTTAGATAACGCAATATTTTTCATCAAAATTACATATTTTTTCATCATTTCAAGATATGAAATATGTTTTTATTAACATATACTATCCGTCAATCTTAAAGCCTTTAACTCTTTTTTTAACAGTTTTTACAAAAAAAAGGAATCAAAATTTCATAATTTCATGTTCTTTTTAATAAAACAATAGCATTCAAGTATCTTTGTGCATTTTAACAACTGACATAAGATTGACACGTGACATTCTTGAATAGTTTTTTATTGTAATAATTTGTATTTTTCATGCAAATGCAAAAAAAATGAGAAATTGTTTTTGCCGTCAACCGGGACCTCATGCATGGACTTCCAACGCTCTACCACTTGAGCTACCACCCTAGCTGCAAAAAAAATGTATAAAATGCAGAAAGATACTTGTATGTTCTTGTTTAATCAGAAAAATACATGTGAAATTATGAGATTTCGAGATTTTTTTAAAACAATTATTAAAAAAAGTTAAGGACTTTAAGATTGACGAATATATGTTAATAAAAATATATTTCAAATCTTTATGTAAATTTATGTAATTTTTATGAAATTTATTTTATTATCTTACATATATCAAATAATTAAATACCGTATTTTAAAAAAAGTTGGAGGTGACATAAGATGTACAATAGTCTTTTAAAAAAATTTCGTCCAATATTAACGGAAAGTTAATGGAAGAGTACCTACTTGTTCGAAAATTGAAAATTTGATTCGGAGTTAGTCAATGGCGTAACTTGTGTTCGTCAAATTCTGATAGTGAGTCTCTCCGACTTCTCCGGAGACGAAAAGAAACCCTAGGCGATGGACAAGGGGACGGCGACGGCTTTCGAGTCTCTCCGGATGACGGCGAAGGAGACAGTGGAGATCGACTTTGAGGACGATTTCTGTGACAAGAAAGAGCAAGGTTTTGAATGGTGCTTGATAGGTAGATTTCTGACCGGAGAAGAAATAAACCCGAGGGCAGCGAAGGCCTTCCTGAGGCGGATCTGGATTAAAGGTGATCAAATCAACTTCTTTTATGTCAGCAGAAACACATTCTTACTGAAATTCCCGAATAAAAACCTAAGAGACCGCATAGCCTCCGGCGGTCCTTGGGTCTTTGAAGGTGCAATTATGATGCTAAAACCCTCGGTTCTAGGGGACGAAACTAAAAACCCTAGTTTCGAAACGATGGATGTGTGGGTTCAAATCCACCGTCTTCCGGTTCATCTAACAACAGAGGAAGCAGGTAGGAAGGCAGTCTGTAATGTTGGAGAAGTGCTTGAATCGGACCCACGGATCGACAACGAGGGATTGGAGAACTATGTAAGGGTTCGGGTTCGAATGCCAATCTTTGAACCTCTCCCGAGGGGAGTTTATGTAAACATCAAAAAGGTACGAACCTGTCTGGATTTCAAGTATGAGCGTATTCCATCATTATGCCAATGGTATGGATATCTAGATCACCACAGTAGCAACTGCAATCAGCATACGTCAGAGAGTGACCCGGAGGAGGAAGCAGGTTATGGCGAATGGATGCTATTCCAGCCACCCAAAAGAGGGAGGGTGAACCTAGTTAGAAAACAGAGCCCAAGGCAGCGGGTAAAACCAAAGGGGGAGAGCAATCAGCGCAAGGGGCTGGAGTGGGAGCCTTCGACCTCAATCAGAACCTAGAAGACATGACGACGGAGGAAAACACGCTAGAGGGGGAAAGAAGCTTAGACCAACAAAGTCAGAGAAAGAACGGAGGACCGGGCAAGGGAATAGAGCGGGGAGGGGACATAGACCTGACAGAGGAATCAAACATCAACAAAACAGTGGAGATAAACTCGGCCACAGTGCAGACAGTATAGACGGAGAGCCGAAAGGAGAAGGTCCCCACGGGGCAGGGTGTGAGACCTATGGCAGAAATCAACGATAGGGAGGGGGAAACCGAAGCTAGGCCTGCCTCCCCCAAGAGGAAGATTGCACAAGACTTGAGTCCATCATCGTTACAAACCCTAGAGAACTCAAAAAGGAACAAGCAGATCGAGATGGAAAGAAGATATCTAGGCGCTATAAGGGCTACAAAGGTAGGGGAAGGGAAGAAGGAACAGAAGGTGAATCGGGCGGTGAGTGCCTCAAAAACTCTAAATGCGAAATTAGCGGAGGCTGCGATGCAGCCCCGCCAGGCACAATGAATCTCCTCAGTTGGAACGTGCGGGGGCTTGGGAACCCCTGCACGGTCCTACCGCTTCATGACCTCGTGAAGCGTCAAGACCCCAATTTGGTTTTCTTAATGGAAACCAAAGTCAAGCGATCGACGATGATGGAGATTTGTAGAAAGGTATGGTATGCTAAGGGGTTTTTGTGGACCCGGATGGAACAAAAGGAGGCCTGAGTTTGATGTGGAAAGCCTCTATGAACGTTACAGTCCGGACGTCTACGATTCATCACATAGATGCAAGAATTGAAGAGAATGGTCGTGTGTGGAATTTTACGGGTTTTTACGGGAATCCGGCAAGGGAGGAAAGAAGACACTCTTGGGAACTTCTTAGACGACTAAAAAGTTCGCCGGAGAGTGAATGGCTAGTAGTGGGTGATTTCAACGCTATCGCCTCCGGCAACGAAAAAGTAGGCGGAAAGGAGGTTACGTATAGTCAAGTGGCAGATTTCAAAGAAATCCTTAGTGATCTTGAACTACATGATCTCGGGTTCCATGGTGGCACCTTCACATGGAACAATAATAGAGTTGGAGAGAACATCAAAGAGCGTATAGATAGGGCGGTTGCCACGACATATTGGATGAACGAGCATAGAGGTGCTCGGGTCACCAATTTAGTGTGGCCCAATTTCGATCACAAACCAGTCTTGGTACAGTGGGGAGAGGTGCCCCAGTCTAGGGGACTTCGAAGGTTCCAGGTGGAGAAAATGTGGCAGCATCACGCAGGGTTTGAAGAATTCTTTAGGCAATCGTGGGAATTCTCGGTAGGAGCGGAACTCCACGATCGGCTAACAGGGCTGGGAAGTGAATGCCAACGTTGGGGGAAGCAGGTTTTCGGATCGGTTAAGAGACAAACGGAACAATGCCGAAAGGAATTAGAGCAGCTAGATCGACAACAAATCACGGAAAACAGCAGGATAAGGAAGAGACAAATCGAGCTTAAATACAATGGGCTCTTACATTATGAAGAGATAATGTGGAAACAAAGATCAAGGATTGACTGGTTGAAACATGGGGATAGAAATACCCGGTTTTCCCATCAAAGAGCTACGATTCGGAGGGCGAAAAATTCAATTCTTGGTATAGAAGACAGTGAAGGAAAATGGACTACGACAGAAGAAGGGATAGCAAAAGTGTTGGAGGCTCACTTTAAAAGCATATTCAATTCGGATAGACCAAATCCGGAGGAGATAGATGCTGCGCTTGCCGATGTGGAGCTCAGCATTAACCAAGACGAGAGGGAGACTATGGAGGCAGTTTACACTGGAGCGGAGATTCGAACAGCACTTTTCATGATGGCACCGGACAAATCACCCGGATGTGATGGCTTTAATGCCGGGTTTTTCCAGAAATATTGGAATATTGTGGGAAGAGGAGTCACTGCGACGTGTCTAGAAGTCCTAAACCAAGGTATGAGCCTCGAGGACCATAATAGAACCCTCATTGCACTTATCCCAAAAGTGAAACAACCGAGGAAACCAGGTGATTTCCGACCAATTAGCCTTTGTACAATTATTTACAAGATTATTTCGAAGGCTATAGCAAATAGATTGAAAAAGTTACTCCCTAATGTCATTAGTGAAAATCAGAGTGCTTTTGTTCCGGGGAGATTAATCTCTGATAATATCTTAACGGCGTTTGAGGTGATCCATTCACTAAAAACAAGAAAGAAGGGGAAGACGGGGTATTTGGCCATGAAGGTGGACATGAGCAAAGCCTACGACAGGGTCGAGTGGCAATTTGTCTATGAGACTCTGGCGAGGATGGGGTTCGGTCCAATTTTTAGTAGTCAGATTAAAAACTGCATCAGTTCAGTTAAATTTGCCTTTGTCCTAAATGGTGCAATTACCGGAAGTGTGATACCGCAGAGAGGCCTAAGGCAGGGGTGCCCGTTATCCCCCTACCTGTTCCTACTGTGTAGTGAAGTTTTTTCGAGATCCGTAACTGCCGCAGTAGGAAGGGGAGAAATTGCAACAGTTACGGCATCTCGAGGGGGACCAGCCGTGTCCCACCTGTTTTTCGCTGACGATAGTTTGTTTTTTGTACAGGCTAATACTAAAGACATATCTATGCTACTACAAGCTATACAAATTTATTGCGCAACATCAGGGCAGAAGATTAATACGGATAAGTCCGCGATAGTCTTCTCGTCAAATGTAACAGCAGCAGCAAAACAGCAAGTTCTTGACCTTTGCGGCATGACGGAAGTGGAGAAATATGACAAGTATCTCGGTTTACCTACAACAATGGGAAGGAATAAGTCATTCTCCTTCAATATTTTGCTAGAAAAACTTGCTAGCACACTCAAGGGTTGGAAAGAAAGAACTCTTACACCGGGAATCTGTGACAGAATGGAGAAGATCATTAGAAAATTTTGGTGGAGTAAGATTGGACAAGACAGAGGGATCCCATGGGTGGGGTGGAACAAAATACAACAACACAAGAGAAGGGGTGGATTAGCTTTTCCGAGACTTTAGGGCCTTTAACATGGCTATGTTGGCGAAGCAGAGTTGGCGAATCATCTAGCAACCAAACTCTATACTCTCGAGAGTACTACGGGCCAAATATTTTGCAAACGAAACATTTCTTGAAGCTAAGCTGGGAAACAATCCCTCTTATGCTTGGAGGAGTATTCTGGAGGGACGGAAACTGCTAGAGGAGGGCCTTCGGTGGAAAGTTGGTGACGGCTCATCAATTAAACTACACGACAGATGGATTCCGAGAGGTACCGGCTTCTCTTTAATCACCAAATCCCCAGCAACAGAGCATACAAAGGTTTGCGACCTGATCAGACAGGAGAGCAACGAGTGGGATGAAGAAAAGCTGGATCAGTTACTAAAGCCATGGGACAAATCAGAAGTGCTAGAAATACAGTTACCGGAGAAGAAGAGAAAAGACAGGATTATTTGGCACTATGAACATGACGACATCTACAGAGTAAAATCAGGTTACAATTTGACAATGGAAGAGAAACTTACAAAGGCAGAAGGCCCCTCAGAGCAGAAGCAAAGTCCAATTTCATCAAGTTAAAAATCCCCTCCAAAATCAAGCACTTTGTGTGGTGGGCAAGCCTTGACAGTATAGCAACAACCAAGAACCTGAGAAAGCGAGGAATTGACGTTAGAAGACCATGTCCTTTCTGCAACAACTATGAAGACTCAAGTAATCACTTATTTTTCAGAGATGCAAGAAAACTGGGAAAGTTTGGGAAAAACTCTTCGGAACAGAGCTCACTAGATCGATGGGAGAAAGCAAGTTTGGGGACTGGTTAAATGACCAATTTACAGGGACAAACTAAATGCATCAAACCATGATGTGTATCACTTTGTGGGTGATTTGGATCAACCGCAATAAGATAATACATCAAGGAAGCAGTATAGATCTAGACTCATTACCAGAAGAAGTCATCTCAAGGTACGGGGAGCTAACAGAGGCGTTTCAACCAGAGCGGAGAGAAGTACCTGAGACGATGCCAACAATGGACGCAAAATGGGAGAAACCGCCGGCTGGACTGCTGAAACTCAACTACGACGGTTCATGGAACCCCATCTCGAAAACTGCTAGAGGAGGCTTCATCATCCGAGACGAAAAAGGGGCTTTTGTGTTAGCTGGGGCTCGAGATCTCAGAAAATGTGAAACGGCAAAGGAGGCGGAATTGAGGGCGGCGTGCTTCGGCCTGGAAATAGCAACAGCTAGAGGCTTTCGACGGGTGGTTATGGAGGGGGATTCAACAACAGCAACGAAGGAGATCTCTCGAGCCATCAATGGCGAAGTCTGGTTGGATTTCTCAAACGCAGGTGAAGTATTGGAAAGAATAAGAGAAATGCTTCGAGAAATGGAGATAGTAAAGGCACGACGGGTAGGTCGAGACATTAATCACGTAGCGGACCACGTGGCGAGGCAGAGACCAGACACGGCCACCTTTTCACTTTGGGAAGATAAGCCGACATGGCTCCACACTAGTCTAGATATTAATGGTGATGTACCTGTTACTTAGCCGTTTGGCTTTTTCTTAATGAATACCCCTTTTCTCAAAAAAAAAAAAAAATGAAAATTTGGACACCGCGGTGCTCGATTTTAAAATTTGGATACCCATTGTCTGTTTTTGCAAAATATAGGTACCTCTAATGCAATTTAGCCTAAAATTTTAGGAATTATGAGTAAAGTACGATAGGTAAAATTGAAGTGATTGATCTAGATGTAGAGCCTGAATCACGTATGATAAGTAAAATTTAGGGACATCATAAATTCAACTTCTCTCCTATCTATTTGATTTTGCTATAAATGCATTTTGTTATGTTGACATGACTTTGATTGCGTCCAATGTAGAATTCGGAAGTTGGCATGACTTTGATTGTGTCCAATGTAGAATTCGGAAAAAAGAATGGTTACTAATAAATCTACATGATGAAAACGAATACCCTTTTTAGGAAAGAAAACGGATACCTTTTGGATTTTTATTTAATTGGAGTGACATCTCCTCCCACTTTTGATTACATGAACTGCAAGCAACTCGAACTTTAAGATATTATTTGACTCTTATAAGTTTTAACTTTCTTTATTGTGAAAGAAGTTTTAACTTTCTCGAATAACTTAAAACACAATATACCATAAATTCGCTACATTGATAGAACAGTAGGCATGATCTTTTTATGTACATTATTAAAACTAAAACATATTATATCAAACATATTATTGGGTTATGTCAAGTAGGTTTACATGACCTAATTGTTCTCGATTACTATGTGTATGAGAGTTTAAACTCGAATATTTGACGCCGTGATTGACATATTTCACACAACTATATGTATATTCTAGATTGTGCATTTTTATTCCTGTAAAATAAACTTACTAATCCACCTATACGAGATATAAAACCTTGAAACTTAAAGAATATTCTCTCAAAATATTTTTTTGTTATGTTTAGGGATCAAATATATCTTTAATTGATTTTATAAAATTAATTTGTTAATAAATGAATGAAATGAAAAGAGTAAAATCCTGAAGTTCATATCTTCACATACTAGAAAATTCAAATTATAAGAATCGGAAATATCTCGATCACAGCTCTTATTGAACACAAAGCACTTAATAAAACTAAATACCAACTGCATATTATTTCTAACTAGCCATAACTCATTATGGAATGAGCCGTGCTAGAAGGACAAAAAATCAAACAAAAATTTGAACAGAAAGTGATGTGGCGTATGCCACATCAGAAGATGTCCAAAATTACTCTGATTTATTGTTTTTAATTTCTTCATAACCATCATAAAGAGATTTTATTTATGACATGTTTCCATCCACGTCATTTTATGTTCAACGTTTTGTACACTTATTTGTTCACCTAGACTTTTCCTTATGGAATACTCACATTCTTAACATTCATGCTTTACTTATTTCGAAAGTAAAAAAAAAAAAAACTTTTTTTTTTTCGAGAATAACAGCTTCTATAATTAATTATTTCTCTTATAAAAAGATTAAAAATACCAAATTAATCCAATAGAAAACCGAACACTAGACTAAAGAAAAGAAAACAACATAAAATAAGAGCCTGTTTGGTATCCGTTTAAAAACAGAAAAAACAGAGAAAAAAAACATGCTGAAAAAACACGTTTAAAAACAAAATCATAAAACTATTTGGTATGTGTTTAAATACACTGTTTAAAATCAAAAACACATTTGACAAAACTATTAGATTTCAGAATTAATTTACTCTAACATCATTTTGTACCTAAAACAACAACATATAATTGTTATTTTATGAATTTATCAAAAGTAATAACGTGTTTATGACTAAAAGTACAAAAAAATATTAAAAAAAACACCTCAAATGGTGTTTTTAAAAACACTGTTTTTTTCCTCTATTTTTGTTTTTAAACACCACCTTTTTTGTCTCTCCCAAATGTGTTTTTGTGAAACACTCTGTTTTTAATCAACATTGATTAAAAACAGAGTTCCCAAACAAGCACTAAGACAAAAGTTGGAGGGGTTGTCGTTACTGAAGAAGAAGGGTTTTTATTGGGATAAAAGACACTTTCACCCTTTGTAGTTTGAGAAATAACACTTCTATCTCTTATAATTGTGTTAAACTTTTGCACTTTTTTTGATCGTACCATTTGAGGTGTCAATCATTTTGTTCGATATTTTTTGACAATTATTTGAGGTGTCAGTCATTTGATATGGAATTGACAAATTAAATTATTGTTTAAAACGTCTTAAGGAATGGACTTTGATTTTGAATAAAAAATGATATCAGTTGTGGAAATAGACGGCAAATAATAGAGGAATTTGAACTTAAAAATGTTATCAATTGTGGAAAGAGACAGTAAAAGAAAGAGGAGTATCTCCCTGAGGCAGTACTCCGTTATCGGCCATTCAGAGTCTGGTTGGTGGTGAGAGTCTGATCGGTGGTGAGAGATGCAAATTATTTGCTCGTATTCATTCAGAATCCCTTATAATTGTGTCAAACTTGATTACACTTACACCTCTGGTCTCCTAATCGTACCATTCCATACTCCAAAAGAGCGAATTTTTTCCAACGTTTCCTATCAGTAGTAACGGACCCCACCTGCATGCTAGTGACGTCACAATTAGAGAGTGTAAAGATCTCGAAATCCGTCACACTTAAAAGTCTGAAAAAGATGCAAGTGTCATTTCTTAGAAGGGGCAAAAGTGCCTATGCATCAAACTTAGGGGATCAAATGTGTCTTTTATCTTTTTGTTGGCGTGAAGTCCCATCCACTCTACAGAGAAAGGCAATATTTATTTGTTGTTGTTTTCACCTATCAGTAATGGCGTCGTCTACGACTGAATGAAAACCACCACACTTCGTCTTTCTCTCTCACTTTCACCTCGCCTGTTGCTTCACCTCTGTCTTCCTCGGACCTCCAAAGATCGATCCCCACCAAATCAATCCGCAGCCTCTGAGTCTCTGCTCTCTTGCTCTGTGTTGTATGCGCACAATTTTCAACCTTCACCTCTGAATTCTTCTTGAAACCCTTGTGGGGTTTGTGCTTGTGAAGAAAGCCAATGAACTGGCGAAGAGTCGGCAACTCAGGCCAGGCCTTAGCCGCACACTTATTGCTCTTCTGCTTCACCCTCTTGCTCGTCCTCAAGCTCGATCGCCTCCTCTACTGCTCATGGTGGTTAGTATCATCACCTCCCTAGTCCTATATATGTTTGTCTATACACAAATTCGCTTATTGGGTTTCGCTAATTTCATAAGCATTGTTATTGGGTTTTCAATTTCAGAAACAATTCTATCTTGAAAATAAGATTTTTTTTTAGCTTGACTTGGGAGATTTCTAGGTCTTTCTCCTTCTTGAATTACTTGTGGTATGATTAATTGAGATTTTGATGTATGGGTTCAGTGAGGGATCGACCATAGGAGACTGTTGAAACACTTGTTCAATCAGTCGAAAGGTTGTAGTAAATCCAGATAAATAGATGTGCTTGCTGGAAAGGCTGAGGTTTTCATCTGTTTTTGTAAATTACAGTTGGGCCTATGATATCTCTAAGTTTGGTGGTTTGAAGAATAAAATTCTTTGCCAATTATGGAGTCCTCGCAACTGTTATGTCGAGTTTGGATAACCTTACCGCATAGGGATAGTTTAAAGATTTGAGTAGTAATTGATGTCGTGGCAATGTACTACTGTGACAAAGCATTGAATGTTGGAGGAGCAGTTTGTTTGGAGTGGTTGGATTCATCCATTTTTACTACGGGCGACTAATTACTTTCATTTATCGAAAACGACAATGTAAGCACATGTTAACTGATCAAATTTTTCCAAACAATACTGTATATAGTATTTAAAGCTTCAAGGTTGGAGTATGTTGGTTCACAGTCCTACATTCGATGAGAACAGTTGGAACAGAACAATGTTGTTACAACTCCAATGAGTCAGGGGTCACAAAATATTTCTTGAAGATTAACTGGCAACGGAGCATCCGCCTCAAATAAGTTGTCCCTTCAACTTCAATAGATAAACCATTTTTTTTGTCCAATGAACCAATTCAACACCTTAGGATCTTTAACTTTCTATGACTTGGCAAACAAGGCCATGGAAGCACCTATGTCTCTTACTGTAACAGTTTTCTTTCTTTACTTGATTCTCATATTGGAGGGCAGACATTAAATAGTTTTGGCTTGCCCAGAGCTGTGAAGCTTACCTAAACTAAAGAAAAGGGTAAAGGACCATTTTCAGATACCCTGGTCTCTTAACTGTTTCTTTCTTTACTTTGTTCTCATAATGGAGGGTGGACATTAAACAATGTTGGCTTTCCGGGAGCTGCGACGCTTACATAATGAAAATGATAAAAGGCTGTTTTCAGATGGCTTCTCACATTCTCGCTTCGGGGAGGGGGGCAGGGGAGCGTTCAACTACCATTTTGGGTATGGGGCTCCGGAAAACCGCGAGACTTTTATTCTTTCAAAGATATACTAGCGTTAGCAGATGATGCTTTTAGAAGCAAATATTTCTTCTCAAAGTTTCCAAATACTTAAATGTTCAGATAATTGATTGTAGCATGTGGAAATTTGATCCAGAGTGTGAGTATTGTGTACATGCGCACTCCGTATTTTGGTTTTTTCGTTTGTTTGATTTTTAACTCATTGAAGTGTAGCAGTGATGTGCACCCGTTGAAAGTGGTAAATATATAAAAGCTCTTACTTGTGCTGGCAAACATAACTTTTTCTGATGTAATGATGTCATCTGGATACTGTACTTTGACTGCATCAAATTTGACCTCACAAAGTTGGTGTTTTTTCTGAATATATTCTAAAATTAGTTTTCTTTTCAAATATTGTACATAATATTATGGATTGACTTTGTTGTGCAGGATTACTTTCTTCCCACTTTGGCTTTTCCATGCAGTCGTAGCCCGAGGAAGGTTCTCTTTACCCGCCCCATCTGTTCCTCATGGTCGGGATGTAAGTCTTTCATTCGTCTCAGTATCTTCTGTCTAAAGTTGTTTGTTGCAACCATTGAGCAAGTTGCAGTCAATTGTGTCAAAACTTGTCATTTACGCTTACTTTCTATGCAGTGGGCACCTTGTCACGCTGTTGTTGCAACTCCATTGGTTATTGCATTTGAGCTGCTGCTCTGTATATATCTTGAGAGCTCTTATGGTAAGAGCCTTAGCACCTTTCAGAGCTTACACAATTATATTTTACAGGAGACCATCACTTTTCTTTTGCAGACAACTCATTTTAGTTGTAGCCATGGATGATTAGTCTAGAACTCAGCTTATTTTCCACCTTTGGCTATTATTAATATCACTTAGAAAAAACAAATTATAAAAACCCCGACTCTTCCCTTTTTTTCTACTTCTTTTACATAGGAACTGCTTTTACTTTCTTTTTAGATTGACAATATAATCTAAGTGTCTCTTCTGGTAGTCAATTGCTCTTTTCAGTTTCTCCCAGTATAGAAGTATCATAATGCCCTCTCTGGAATCAGATTGTTCCTTGTGATGAATTGTTTGCACTTGGTGACATGTTGATGCTTTACTTGTGAACAGTCAAAGGTATCCCAGCTGTAAGCTTGAAGATTGTCTTCCTTCCGTTGATGGCATTTGAGATAATGATACTAATTGACAATTTCAGGTACTATTTTGTTTTCTTTTTGATTATCGTGGTGTTCTAAGAGTTAATATTTTTGTGAGTAATATGCTAATATAATTTGGAAGGGAATTTCATATAGTGAATGGATTAGCAGTCCGTTCAAAACATACAGGGAAAGGTTGTCTAGTGTGTTCCTCCCTTAAAGAGGAAGACGAGAGTCTCTTACTATCTCGGAGTTATTGTGTTTGTGGACAGTATTATTTGGAAGAGATTAACTTCTAACTAAAGGTTTAGCAGCCCCTTCAAAATATACAGTTAAAGGGTGTCAAGCAAGTCCTTCCTTAAATAAGGAAGAAATCAGTTTTGCCTTTAAGTGACGAAAAGTAATAGCTCATTAGAAGTTTTTAGTATAACATGCTTTGAATCTCTATGAGTGTATGGTTTTGGAGATGCTGCTTCGATTTCCTAAGATAGTTGTTCTGATAACTATAACACAACAGTATAAATTTCGGCGACCTCAATATATATTTCGTTTTAGGTTACATCCATGGAAAAATAGAGGAAATACAACATTCTAGACTAAGCAATACAAGCAAGAATAATATTTAAGTACTGGTACAAGAACTAAAAAAGTGACATTTGTATTTTGTAGAATGCAACTAGTTAATTAGTCCCGTCTGTCCATGCTGTCAAGATTAGAAGTCATTCTGATATTTGAATTCAAATCTATCTTCATTAGTGTTGTTTGTTATAGTACTTCTATCATAGTCATCTGTAATTATCATGAACTTGACTTTATTTGCATCTGTCACTGTCGCTTTTCCTCTCGTAGTTTAATTACATTGTGCCCCTCCAACTCCAATTACAAAATTATGACATAATAATATTATTAATTATAAAAAAAGCAAAGGCAGTTTCGATTATTTGCTGTGAGAAAAGAAAGATGAATGGGCGTAATTAATGGAAGTGGCCCAATGCTAATGATGCAGTTACACATGTGCTAATATATCTGATGTTTTAGATGTGTAAGATATTTTCTTTTATAGCAGTAAATGACCCGGCTAAATCAGTGCTGTCTTTATTTCTAATTAAATTTATTGAGGATATTGTTCTAGCATTTTACTGTGGATAGTTTATTGTGAAATTAGAATAGTGGGTGGTGGAGAGTCTGTGACTAATGAGTGTGCGACTGTGCGGGTAATATGGTGTATTGTTTTCACCATAAAGCACCAGGAAGTTTCCTCCACATTTTGGTGAATCACGTTTCTGAAAATTGTTGAAGGTTTGTTTTAAATAGTTTTAGAGAACGCCAGTGGAGGGTGAATAAAAACAATGCGAATTGGAGACAAAGGATTGTAGGTTCTTGTTTGTCTGTTGCCCATACGTAGGTTTTGTTAGAAAAGAAAAAAATCTCGATAACTAAGGTGCAATGTGCCCTTTGAGCCCAGGTTTAACTAGCTAGTAGAGTAAAAGGAAGATGCATTGAAGGCTGGTTCTGCAAGTCCTATGCGAACCAACAAGAGAAAGATGGAAGGGAAAAAGAAAAGAAACATAGAAGAGGAAGAAAAGAGAGGGAAAAGAGATGAAATAGTGGAGAAGTATTACGACCTGATGTCTGGTTTTGGGAAGCAAAGAAAGGGCAACATAAATAGTGTGTCCACAGCAGAGGGCTGTTTGTATACTTCGCTAAAATTCCTGTAATTTTTGGTATGATGTAACCTGAGATATTTTTCTAAAACATATGAAAATTCTTGACTCAGTATATTGATACCGGTTACATTTTGAACAACCAGACTGGTTTTCACAAAGTTACCACCGGACCACTGCGTATAAGCCTAGGATTGCAATTAACCAGGGACTTGAGGTATTATCCTAGTGTTTCTTGGTTGATACCTTGAGGCTTGAGCTATCAGACCTTACAGATCACATGAATAGTTTGCCTTTTTGGACAAGAATGGCATGACTGGGGGATTCATGCATCAAGGAAAGTGGTAATGTCGGTTCGCTGTGTCCTAATTTGACGTTGGGTCATAACTAGACAATTTAGAAATTTTTCTAAAGACCATTAGGTAATGTATTAGAGGTCGAACTGAATTATAATGTTATACTTGAAGATATGTGTGGAGTTAGTCGCGACGTTTGGAGGGTTCATTGTGATCAATGAGACTATTATGAGAACAAAGACTTGTTTGAGCCGATTCATATTTTAAATGATTCTTAATAGTTCAGTCTTGAGTCAGGTCCCACATATTGAGCTTGGGGATGGAGATATATCTAATACTTTTTTTCGTCCTTTCTTTCTGTGGCTCTATTGGATGGAATGTCCAAGACTTGTAAAGGGGAGTTGAAACTTGAATGTACTTTGCTTCTTTTACGTGGAGATGGATTTAGTCATGAGTGTACTTTGATTATCGATAAAATAAGGGAAATGTGTCTTAGATTGTTTTGAGCATGCTAATTCTTGATATTGTAACGAGTTAAAAGGCATGTGACTTCTTGATGAACATGTCTATCATACAGTATGAGGTGAAACTATGGTGACTCACTATACCACTTCTTAGTACACAAGATTTTTCAGGGGTTATCCCTTTTATTTTATTAGCTAACCCAACTTGTCCTCTAAGGATACATTTTTCATAGTTATATATATTTTTCTCTACTTCCAAAGCCACATACAGGCAACAGACAAAACCTATCAACCTACAACACATTGTTTAATATTCTTCCTCCACTGACTTTGTCTAAATTGATTTAATTCAAATCCACACCAACACGTTTAGTTGTTGATTCTCCGAGAATTGGGGGACATTGCAAAAGACTCGTTCTTGATTAGAAGTTACATTATGCATTTCTGATTATCTTCTTGTTAATGTCAAGCCCACACCAGCACTTCTAGTAGTGATAGAATCTTTTTGGTGATCAACACCGGAGCATGATATTCCTTGTATAGCCTAATTCTGAATATACACAATATGTGACTGCTACAAAGACATTTACTTAAACGACCACAATCGGCTATTCTGCAAGCCACAATTTCTTTAACTTGATTCCATTCGACAACCAAAATGCCACAATTGTACAACTTGAACTGTTAAAGTTTAACACGTTTGGACACGCTTGACAAATAAGAGCAACTTTCCCAAGTTGACGCTTGTTGAAATATATCAATTCAATGTCAACCATTAGATCATGTTTTGTTTTTATTCACACACACGTACAAGTTGGTAGGACCCACATTCCACTCAATTTACCATCAACATAATTTCACATCACTACCCTGACTTCCTACTATTCACATTTATCTCACTATCCCCACTTTCTGTTATATACTTGTATCTCAATCATTTTAAGTTAACTATCTCTTAACATGCTTATACTGAGAAATTACATAGTGCCTTTAAGGAATGTGTTACTACCCTATATACTAACTCACTCACACGCACATACATGCATGTATATTATAATCTGTTATGTCTGCCTAAGATAGTAAAATCCCCCCACATTAACAAAACAATGCAAACCGAAATGACCACCGTGATGATCTGCCAAAGGAATGCATCTTCCTGTAATTCACAGTTGAGTTCTGACAAACTTTGGTCGCGCAGGCATTGACCTACTCTCCTAGCTACATGATAATTTTTTTCAGGCGACCAGTATCACAATTTTAAAGCAGAAGCGCTGAATACAAGTTTTGATGTTAGTCACTATGTTGTACATCTCAAGCTTCTTGTGGCGCCTACTTTATTGTCTCTGCACTAGAGTTTCTTAAGTTCCAATCAAGACATGTTCCGAAGCATGTTCCTTTCCTCTGTGGCTTTATGACCTTTTGCTACGATTTAGCTCGTTGTTTGGTAGAAGGCATACATAATGTTCCAGCCCACCCCCTCAAGAAATTACAAGTACCAAATGGGAATTAGCAAGGCTGTCTTGACCTTCTAAACATCAGCTTAAAGTTCCCTTTCAGTATCTTGGGGAAATTTCTCATCCCATTGTGAGCAATGTGCCATGAAGCTAGATATGCACTGGTGTACTTCATGGAAATCCGGGTGTGCACCCTGGTCATGAAAGCCGTCACAGACTCCTTGTATGCAGACGAAAGTATTCTTGTATATGTACGAACTTTGCAAATCTTTGAGTCTTGTCTCTTTCTTTATGGGTCAGAAACTTGCATTAGTTAGCATCAGGAAGAGGTGCATCCATTAGATAGATGTTAACGAAATATTAACCTTATCTCAAAAAAAATATATTAATCTTTGACCCTGTGGGCGTGGAGAGAAAAGCTAATGATTGCAACATCATTTGAGCTAAAAAGACTTCATGAAAGAAAAAAGCAGCTTCTTTAATCTGAATTCCAAGAGGATTTTAGTGATTAGGAAATGCCATCTAGCGGAATAGGTTATTGTTTATACTCGAAATGCTATCAATTCCTGTCCCTCCCAAGAAGTCACATTTCCACATGAGGCACAGTTCACCACTGCTGGACCTAGCTAACAAGTCCTGGAAAAAAAGTTGCCAAGGATCTAAGAGAAACCCACTCCAAATCAGGGTCAAAATCAAGTTCTCTCCAGGCAGGGTAAATTCATAACATGTGAGATAATAATCAATAGATTCTTCTTTTGTCAATTGTGTTCTTCTGCACATGAGAAGCTAAAACTTACAATGAATAGTTTTGGAAAAGGAAGGAATTTATCAAATGGAAGAATATTACTATTAGTGGCACGTCACATAAGAAGTAGTTTGTAAGAAAACCTATCTTCCAAATAATTTTCCTCACATAAGAAAAAATTGTAGGAGCAACTACCTTCCGAAAAAGGAAGTGGGACATGGCATTCCTGGAAAGTCGTGAAAAATGATGAGCGAATCTGTTGCCCCTCCAAAAAATTATCATTATCTTCTCCATTGATTGTATTAGTTCAAGGCAGTTAAAAAATTGGTCAAGTTTCTAACTATCCAATATACTAAATACAACATTCTTAAAGAAGTTCTCATTTAAAAAGAGGTACTCCTTTAGAGCCTCCTTTTGCCATTCTAACAATTTTGTTTTTCAAAAACATGCTGTTCATGAGAATTTACGATATTGTGTGAACATGTACCCTAACCGTCACGAAATAGAAGGTATAAATCATCTAAAAAAGGGTAAAAAGGCTAGGGAAAAAATGATTGGTAATCTTCCTTTTTGGCTGAGATATAGGAAAATGTAACCAATGAATATTATGTATTCAATTTTTGCTCTCAATGGGTGACGGAGGGGAAAAAGGGATGTATCTTCCAGTGGACGGAACTTAGACATGCCTGTGGTTGCTGACTTGTTAGTTGTAACTCAACTGCAATTGTCTTTTCTGCCAGTACTTTGCTATTTATAGCTGATTGATTACATATGCATCAAATAATCTATCACAAAAAAGATATAAGGTATTAAAATAATGTGATACTTAACAATTATTCTAATATATAGCTTGTAATATCCCATCCCACGTCGATATATCATGTATTAGATGTATGGTGGGGGGATTGTAATATCCCATTCCACTTCGAGATATTGTGGATTAGATGTCTGGTATATAGTAAACCTTGTGGATTAATACTAGCACCTTTGAGGCTTAAGCATTTTTATTCGGTACAGATAAAGAAGTTGCTGGAATCTGCTCGGATTATTACATAGCTAGCTATTTTGTAGTACTATTTCTTAATATCTATATATCACGACACTGTCTATTAGTTGTTCTCTTGGATTAATACAAATTACCGTTCTCAATCTCCTTGTCCTCCTTTCGTTCCCCGCTCTACAGGATATGTAGCTTTTGACTCAAACTTGTAGAAGTCATATTTTGCTTGAGTTATCTGATTTGCTGTGGATTCATGAAAGTGCTTACTCCAATGTACAGGATGTGCAAGTCATTATTACCAGGAGATGATGAAAGCGTGAGTGACGACGCCATATGGGAGACACTTCCGGTGAGTAATCTTCATCATTATATTTGTGGAGTAACTTCCACTATATTTGTTGAGTAATCTTCAAAAGCATTTCCTTTTCTAGCTGATGTTTTCCAAGGAGAGACTTACAGAATGAAAACTTTTTTTTTGTAGCACTTTTGGGTGGCAATCTCTATGGTTTTTTTTGTTGCTGCTACGTTGTTCACCCTACTAAAGCTCTGCGGTAATTTTCATTTCCTACTATCTCATCCACTCTTCTTTGTTGATTGGAAGTGTTTGTAGTTGAAAGTCTGGAGGTTGATGGTTTATAGGTTCCTCAATTGTGAGATGATCATTGCAACAAGTACACATGTTTTTGTATTCATAAGTTGCAGCATGTATGCAACACAGAAATTGAATGAAGAAGATTACTCTTGGACATGAAGGATGGCAGTTGTCCCAATTGAGAATATAAAAGAAAACGATTAAGCGATGAACAGACTCGGTAAGCGGTACGGACTAGCACTGGCGTATTACTTCTAAAGAAATACTATAGCAAAGGGTGGGGCGAGGTACTTGGAGCTGTGATGTGCTAAATTTGATTGCAAAATTAGGGATCGGGTCTTTGAAGAAGTGAGTTTTTCGTATCTAGATATAGTTATTTTAGTTGAGAAAACCAGCTGCAAAAAGAATGCTTTCTTATCATGACAAATTGAAATTGTTTGAAGCAGCCGTCAGAAAGTTGGGATTTTATCGATTTAGATTCATCTCTATCCGAGGATATTGATAAGCTGCAACTAATTTGTGATATCTGCACTTCTAATTGCTTGGTTCACCGAGATGCTTCTTACCAGAGCGAATCCATAGGTAGTCACCAATCAGACTAAAAAATTCATATGAAGTTTGTTAATAATAGGAAAGCTTGTTATTCGTTACAAAATCGAGACAACTGGATGCTTACTTTAATGCTAGATAATGTAATTGGGCCACAGGGGAACGAGTGCCTGAAGAGCAAGAGATTAAGTTCTGTTCACTGTCGTGAGGAAACTTGAGTCTCTTACCAGTTTCCCTTCACTTCTTAAAATTGCCACCTTATGAACATAATCGTAAACCCCCTTTTTAATCTTTTAGAACTCAGACTTCTCTTTTCTACTAATTGTATGATTCAATCGGTCCATCGATTCTTGCACGGGAGCAAGTAAAGTTCCTTCAGGGAGTTCTTTGGTCTCTGCCAGTCTTTAGTACCTTGCTATTTTGGTCCACTGCAGTATTTGCAAATTATTGCATTTATTGAGGGAGAGGATTGTGTTTAGTTGTCATTCCTCTTTACGTGGAGACTTCTGTCTTATAATTAGAAAGCATGCTCTATGGTCAAAAGATCTTAGTTTTATGGTTGGATATTTGTTTAAGCCTTAAGACTCGTTCACTTTCTGTTTGTGCACAGTACTAATGAGTTTAAGAGAATACACTCTGTACTTTTTTTTTGGCGTCAATATTCTATGGATGTCCAGGACTATACCAACACATTCTTTTTTATTGATTGAAAAATTGCAGGTGATGTGGATGGTCTAGGATGGTGGGATTTATTTATAAATTATGGGTACTCCCCGTGTGCTTATAGTGCCATTCTCCCTTAATTCTTGTTTAATTGGCTAATTTATTAGAGAGGCCTGTGATATTTGTTTGGTTTACATCTTCCCTCATGCAGTATTGCGGAGTGTTTTGCATTTCTTGTCTGTACAAAGTGGTCCAATCCAATGATTCATGGAAGTAACCATGCACTTGAAGCGGGCTCATCTTCTACAGCTATAAGATATCTTGACTGGAACAGTGGACTTATTATTTCTTCTGATGACCAGTACAACCACAGGATGTGTGGTCTGCAAGATATTGGAGGCCACCTTATGAAAGTTCCTGTTATTGGCTTCCAGGTCCTCCTTTGTATGAAATTGGAGGTATGATATCTTTGTGTTTGGCATTCTTGCTGGCTAGATGGATAGTTCTAACTTTTTGAAAATTCATTGGAACTCCTTTGGTGATTTCATATTTCAGGGGACACCTTCTGGTGCAGAAAATATCCCAATTCCGGTTCTTTTCTCTCCTCTTTTTCTGTTGCAAGGTATTGGGATTCTGTTTGCTGTGGCCAGATTAGTGGAGAAAATAGTTATTTTACTGCATAGTGGAGCTGGTACTGGAAGATACTTCATGATATCTTCGAAAGTATATGAGTGCTTTGGTTACTTTCACCATGGTTCCAGGTAATGCTCAGCACATTCTATCTGAAACAAAGTAGAATAGGCAGTTGCACTTGCAAACTTGATGTAACTCATGAAAGCTTGTACATCTGTGACATCATTTTATCTCCTGATGGATCCCTCTATAAGCAGGCTTCTTGGATGGTGGTCAATAGATGAAGGTAGTCGAGAAGAACAGGCTCGTCTCTTTCAGGATGGGGCCTCGGGGTAAGTTTTTGTTTTATCCACGAATTCCAAGTTTGTGTAGGAGATATTTCCCTTGGGCATCTCTGATCTCATTAATGGCCACTCATATTAGTGAAGTACACACAGTACGCACATATACATACAAAAATATACCTATATATCATCTGTAAAGCTGCGTAGGTGAATTTCATTGTGCATTTTTCTAGTCTAAGGCTCACAAGTAAAAGAATATTTCAATATGATTTGGAATATAGTTAAAGGTGTACTCTCCAACTCCTCAATTCTTTGCCAGTTAATTTGGGATCGGACCAAGTTACAGTATACTAATTGTAAGAACTGGCTGAGCTTGAAAGTATTGCGAAAAAATAGCCTATGGATCTTCATCTTTCTAATTCCATCGTTGGAAAAAGTTTGTTCTATAGCAGCAGACAGCAAATGGTGATTGACGTTGCATTGGGTTTCCTGACCACATCCTTTTTCTATGATCATCACTTTCCTGCTGAAAGATATTGATTTCTCATTCCATACCTTGAATATTTTCCAGACTTGACTAATAATCTGAGTGAGGTTATGCATAAACCAATATCTTATCATTTGCTCACTAGGAAGGATAAATGTGTCAACTGTGTTCTCTGGAGAAACTTGTCCACAGTATCATTCCGACTTCCTTCTTTAGTTATTCATCGAACGCGAGTGCATACTGTTAATACTATATATCAATATTACTGCATTGTGTATTGAAGTGGAAAGAAAATTGAAGAGGGTTATGCGTGCTATTGTTGGCTAATTTTTGTATGTGGGTATCCTATACATGCAGTTACAATACCTTCTGTGGTTATCCACCTGAAATAGTGAAGAAAATGCCTAAGAAGGATCTTGCGGAAGAGGTGACCAGTCTCGTTCTTCTCCTTCCATTTAGCTGTGTTGGCCTGTATATAAGTTCTTCTGTTGGTTTTGTTTAACTTTATGCTTTCTCTCCCAAATAGTTGGTTGACTTATTAGAATGATTGAGTTCAACTTCTTTTGCTGCTTTTTACATGATTCACGGCATCTCAGGTTTGGAGACTTCAAGCAGCTCTTGGTGAGCAAACAGAAATTACCAAGTTCAGCCAGCAGGAATATGAAAGACTTCAAAATGTAATCTTTTGCCACCTTCACATCATCCTTATTATCCTGTCGTGGTGAATTTTACCTGGCATTACTTGTAACAATAAATGCCTTCATTATTGCATCCAGCATGTTGTTCACTTTGGATAAGCTTGTGCACAGGGGTCATGGTGACAAGGGTTGAGCTTATAGACCTACGTAGAACATGTGATTGGGTTTATGGTAGTCATCTAACATGATTACTTGGCTGGTCGAACACGAAGAGGGTTGGTAATGTTGTAGGAATGGAGAATGTTTTAGTTCGTTTCTTGGGGTTCAAGAAACCGCCCAACTCACAACTCAACTGGCAGACATCTTTCTCCACTCCTGTTAAAGGTCCATCCACTGTTTTTTATGAGACTCATTGTTGTCTTTTGTTAGTGTGACGCCTCAGTGTTGGTCCCCAAGACTGTTGTATCTATGTCACTTTGGAGTGCACATTGGTCTTCCCAGTTTACGTGAGGCCTGTTTGTTGCAGTGTCGGGCTGAGCTAACTTGACCATCCTCTGACCCGAAAAAGTATTTGCCGAGTCTAGCTTCACCACGGGGCATGCCTGTGTGGTGGTCCAAGCCAATCAGAATTTGACAAATATGTAAAAAATAGCTGGGATCCATATAACAAATACATATTTGATAAATTCTAATTGGCATGGACCACCATGCAGGCATGCCACGTGGTAGTGGTAGGGCTAGACCCAATGAATGCTTTCTCTCTCTGACTCAAACTGCATCCTGCATTCCACAAGTTCCCCAACTTAATGTTGATCAATTTGGAGTCTTCTTTAATAAGTAGCTTAGAGCATCTCTAACCATTCTCCATGTTTGGTGAATTGTTTTGAAGATTTTAACCTCCAACAGTCCAACCTCAATTCTCTGTTTCTTTAAATCTAAGATTATAGAGATTTTTTAGCCTCCAACCATGTTTAACCAAAAAAAAAAATTCATTTCTCCATTCTCCATTTTCCTCCATTTTTAAGGGGTGGAGATGTCTTCCGAACTATCCTCCATTTCTCTAAAAAAAATCTCCATTCTCTATCTTTCCTCTATGATTATAGGAGAAAATGGAGAATGGAGATTCGCCTCCTTTTCATCAATTACTGGGTAAAATAAATGTATCAACTCTATTGTATGTACAACATCGACATGTATATTATATATAATTACAGTTAACATCATTATTAATTGACATTTATTAACTATTACGAATAAAATATTATACTTTATACATACATACATACATACATACACACATATATATATATGTATTATATTTAACTTAAAACTAAATTTAACTTCAATTTATGAGATTAATTTCTTATTATGAAAACAAAATGAACATACAGATAATATGAAAATGAAAATGCTACACAAAACAAAGACGTGAAGAGGTTACATGAAATTAATACATAGTTAGCAAACGAAGGTGAGAATCATGAAGAAGACTCGTTGCACACTTGTGAAACATGCATGATCAAATAAAGTATAATGGTGAATGAGATGCTTTGCATAAAATTCTAATCATGTAACATATTGTTCCCCATGTGTGATTCAATTGTATTTGTAACAAGTAGAGTTAATGACTTAATGGTGCTTCATATTTTAATGATTTCTAGTTTTATCATATATTTAATTAATTTAGTGAAACACGTAAAATACTGAAAGATACTATATCATTGTTCTAGCCAATTTATAATCGATAGTACTCTTGTTGAAAATTAAGTGATCGAAAATCATGCTGAAAGAAGGAAGAACCGCCATATTTCCCACTGGAATCATTCCACCGACGAAATGATATCCGCAGACTTTCTCCAGAAGCCTTTTTGGAATAGTTACGGCTTTGACTGACTTCCCTTTATAAGTTTGTATCTCTAGCATGTCCAAAGAAGATTCTCAATCTAAAATACATCAATGTGATAGAGAGTAAAGTGACGCTCTTGCATACTGTGTAGTTTAATTTGATGAGACTCTGGTACTGCTTTGTTGACCCATGGCTTGATTTGTTGAGACCTGTGGTTTTATTATCTAGAGTCTAGACCTTAAATCTTTGAAGAAGTTATGAGTTCTTCAAATTTCTCAATTTGATGAGAAATTGAGTTCGAATCAGTCATGCCAGGGGCAATCGTGCTGCTGCGGTTGAATGCTGGCCTTTGTTTGCGAATGATTTCCACAATTCTGAAACCAGAAGAGACCCTCTATAGGAAGGTACAAAGCTAGGAATTGACACATCATACCTTTATTTGAGCTTTGAAACATACTAAAACAATGTGTTGTTTTTACACCAGAATGAATATAGTGCGAAACTTTCTGTTTCTAACTCTTTGTAGGTTAGTGATTGAATTCAGAGAAAATGTGGTCTTTCAAGTTCCTTGGATATTAGAAAATGAAGTGTGTGATATGCAAGTTTATCATCCTTATGAAGGCACCTTATTAATTTCATCAATTCAAACTTTTCTGAAGTGATATCTAGGTAGTCTACTTGTAGTTGACCTTTTTTACCTGAAATATTTCCGGATACGCCATTGGTATGGCATTTCAAACCTTAAGTACAGGCTTATTTTTCTGGATAGGTTGGGTTTCGGGGTAATCTACTCATCTTCTTGCTACTGCTATTCGGTGCTAATGATACAGTATCCGAGTTTTGAGCAGAGCAAAGCACAAAGTAAAACCATTGCCTGAGGATGTGCGATAACGGATTGGTGACTCTTTGCCAAATGCCAGAAAAGCTTACTGGAACATTTTTTCTATATTTTCCTGTAACTAACTAACTGACCAGTAACTGTCGGTTTCCTCTAATTAACTTCTGTGTAGCTTAATTTATTTACTGCATTTCTGTAGCCTAACTTTTCCTTCAAGCTTTTATACTAACAGAGCACTGTCTTGTGGACTGTTCAGGAAAAGGTTCTGTGCAGGATTTGCTTCGAGAGAGAAATCAGCGTAGTCCTAATTCCCTGTAGGCATCGCATACTCTGCAGGTATGTTTTAATACACAGCTTCTGAAAACCCTGATTTTTTTCCAGTTCTTTGGTTTTTCTTTCAATGATGACTAAACTGGTGGGTAATTTGATTCTAATTTTTGGTGGTAGTTCCTGCTGTGAGAGGTGCAAGAAATGCCCCATTTGCCGTGTTTCTATCGAGGAACGCTTACCTGTATATGATGTATAGAGCTGACTTTGACATTTGGGTCAAACTCTTTGTATAAAATCATCGGAGAACCCAAAATGGTGTAGTAGAGAGAATGACAGAAATGTTCTTGTTCAACTTCTTCTTTGAGCAACAGTGAACATCAGTTTTACAATTTAACTACATACCCAAGTAAGAACTAGGAACTGAGATTGGTGCAGGTTCATTACAAGTGTGTCTTCTGTAATTTTATTCTTTCTGGTTCTTAGTTTGAAAGCGCACCAACTTGTATATTCTTCTCTTTTTGAAAGCCCGACTTGCATTTTACGCTAATTGCTTTTAGATGTACGATTTTTGTACCTTCGTGAACATTTTTTGAGTTGTTCCATGTTGAGGTCCCTATACATCAAGAGTCAAAGATTAGGGTTGTGACTAGGACTTCCTTCCGTTGGTAAAACAATGACGTGATTTTTTTTTCCGGGGTGTAGTTGAGTTAGTTGGATTTGCATTATTAAGTTTGTGGGTGGTGTTTCCAAGAAGTCTTCAGTGAGTTCAAACCTTGGAGAAACTCTAGCCTATTGGCCTGCTCAACTGCGAGCGTGTCAGGTCGGGTTTCGTCAAACCTTGGAGAAACTCTAGCCTATTGGCCTGCTCAACTGCGAGCGTGTCAGGTCGGGTTTCGTCAGGTTAGTATACCTCTCTAGTGTAGTTAATGACAGTTTTCATGGGGTTATTTATTCGAATACGATCTGCATTGTTTGTTCCTTCATTTTTATTCTCAATTCCCTTCAAGAGAAGGAATAGGTCAGGTTTTATATGGACCACATTCAAGTTGTATAATATCTTATCCCTAGGCATCAAATCTTGATTGACAATCGACGGCTGAAGGTGACACTGTTGAATTCTTGGTCGTCTATTCGGATTGTGAAGATGAAATAAGTGAGGAATCATAATATGGTTGTTGATGCTTTAGCTGCTGACCTAAACCTTACCTATTTGAAGAGTTGCCTTGTTATGTTAGGCCTTTGTTGGCTTAGGATGGGTTTATTGTTGCTTATTTCATACTGCCGTAACAGCGAATGGTTGTTAGCAGTCTGTCTGTTTGTAATGGGTTCGATTTGTGTTCCCAACAATTGTTCTTCTAATATAAACTGTTTCTCAAAAGTAAATAAATAAATAATAATTGGTCTTTTATGACATATCTCACTTCAACAGCTTTTCTACCAATATAAACCGTTTCTCAAAAATTAATAAATAATAATTTTCTTTTATGACATACACTCCGACGTTGAAGCTTGGAGGAGGTCACCGGGATAGTATAAATGAGATGGATTATGAGATTAACTACTATCCCATTAACTAATTCTGAAAGTCACCCATCTACATAATCTAGCTCAGATACAATCTAGCCTAAATGTGGAACAGTGTATTTTAATTTAGGGCTCCTGAGTCCTGACTTAATATATTTTGAGTCTTAATTTTAAGAGCAGGATATCGGATTTTCCAACTCTAGGGACATGTCCGATCGTGTTCCTCTTGCTTTCTGAAAGTTGTTGGATGAGACAGTAAAAACTCTTAGAAAATTCATTTTTTTTTATATCAGACAGTATAACAATTATTTATATTGTCACAAGTATATGTACTGACAGTAGAAGCATTCCCAAAGTGACACTTAGTTCGAATCTAATGGTATCTCAGTTCATTAGTAATACTAAATTGGGGTCATCATGGCTCTAACCTCTGTGGAGGATCATCGTGATTTATGACAATAACATGGAATCATAAGGATTATCAACAGTTTCATCAAAAAAATAAGGACTATCAACGAAATAAGACAGTTTTGGTTTGGTCTAACATACAAACAATAATATCCTTTTAATTTTTCCTGAAGTCTTTTTCCTGGGTTGTCTATTTGAAGTCCCTAGTGCCAAAATGTCTACTATGTTAGGTCACTGAGTTTGTTATTGAAAGGTGTGACATTGCTCTTGTCTAATCTTATAAGACATATGGTAGAATATAACAGTTGATAAAAAGTTTGAGTATATACTGAATATAACTCAGTATCATAATCTTATAAGATAAATTGTCATTTGTAGTATATAACTCAGCTGATAAACTGATACTTGTTGTCTTGAAATTCAGATTGATTGAAAAGCACATTAGATTATTTGCATCATTCCCTACCTTGAAACTAAGTCATCATATTGTATAACTCTAGCAAATGGTTGATGATAGAGATGGTGACATTGTGTTCTGGTGGTAGAATTAATACGATATCAGTGATCCAAGTATAGAAACATAGAGAGTTGAGTGATGGTGGAGAATGGAAATAAGCAGCGTGTGTCACAGAGAGAGGAGAGAGAGGAGAGACAGGTTGCTAGGGTTTTAATTGATCTGAATACAACCTCTGTGATGAGGATGACTTTCGTATATATACAGAACTAGCAGTAACTGTCATTGGGGGGGGGGGGGGGGGAGGGGTTACGGCGTTGATTACGCCCCCCATTAAGTGGTCAAAGTCAAGATCTCGGGAGACACTATATACAAGGTTATATACAAGGGTCGAATACGTTTTCTCTATGACATACATGAGTCGCAGATTGGACAACATCCACTTGCGACCAGTCTTATTCTAGCCTCCAAAGTACTTGATTCCCTGGATCCCGTTCGAGCTGCACTCTACGGAGGTTTCCTGTCTCGTGTCCCCACATGCTGAATGACATGATCTGATGCACATGGAGCACAGTAGGATAGCCAGCTGCGTATTTCTGATAGGTCCACATGACTGCGGACTACGACAGTGTTGTGGACTATCTACAATAACATTAAGAGAGAAGAAAATTGACCCCTCTCGCCCTCTCTTTCTCGAGTCCTGACTCTCATGTGAGATGACAATGGATAGTGTGACTTCAAACGACATAAGCAACCTGATCAAAGTTGGTAAATCGGAAAAGAAAGTCTCGTTAGGGTTATTAAATGGAAATCATGAAAAGATACAGGTTCTGTGCAACTTGCAAAAGCGGTACGTTAGGAGACCAATGGGGCAGCCTACTACTTACATACTTGTGGACCACTTGCCCATGGGCGAATTATACCAGCTTCTATTTTTTGTGTGGGCAATCTTGAGTAATAAATGTCGTAGATTGTTAGCGGGTGTTTCTTCTTTTGTGGTTTGAGTGAAAATAGAAATACATTCACTATTCTAGTTGTTCAGAAAGTAACACTTTTATGCTCCTACATGCAATGTTTTTGTTAACATGCCGTGGTAATTAGATCCATTTATCAACCAAAACCATCATTTTCACTCCCAAAATTAGCGAACATTACCTGCCTCCATACTTCTCCCTTCACTCATTTCCACCACAAGCATTTCCGTCTCAAAACTTGATTAACAAAGTCCATCCATTTAATTTCAACTATGAGTAATGGACGAAGACATTTTCATCAATTAACCGAATGCATATGCGTATCCTACGTCCCTTAAGCCATCCCAACAACACTCTTCTCCAAAAACTCCCATGCACATTAATTCCCTTAGAAGAGAAGGACATAAAGTGAGTTGCCATGGTAAATGTAAAATTTGAGAGAAATATTAAAGTTCATGGTTTATTCTAATTTTTTTTTAAGAGAAATGAATAAGCAAAAGAAAGCTAATTTTGAAGACAATCACACTCAAAACCAACAGACTCACAAATAATCTTAGATGATCCAAACTCCTTACGATTTTTTTAAGAAATCACAAATTCATCGTATAATTTTCTCCCAAAGATAGCAATAGCTAATTTTACGATGATATTGCCTAACATATTATTGTACATTCGGCTCGTACACGATGACCCTTCACCCTCATTATCTACTTCTAATCACATTTCTTCTAGCACAGTATCTCCATTACCTTCAGTACACACAAGACTACTATCTCAGCGCAGACATTCATGAAGACATGAACCAAATCCAAAGTACAATGCACATTATGTGCACACCAATTCTTGAAACTGAGCCTTCCACCTATTTGGAACCACGAGGACATCTCATTGGCTCAAAGCAATGACTGAAGAATATAATTATGTACAACAACAGAAAACTTGCTCACTCGTTCCAGTTCCATATAATAGGCATGCTATAGGCTGCAAACGGGAATTCAAAATCACGAGGAATGCCTATGGATCAATTGCTAGATAGAAAGCAAGCCTGGTAACAAAGAGATTTCATCAGCATTTTGAGATAGATTGTGCTGAAAGTTTCAGCCATGTGGCTTGGCAAGAAACCTTAAGGATTGTGTTAAGCTTGACACTAATACGAAAATGGGAGATAAAGCAGCTATTGTGAGCAATGTCTTTCTACATGGTTATCTAGAGAAGGAAGTACATGGTACAATTGAGAAAAGATCTTCAATTCTGTGCAAACTGCACAAGTCACTCTATGGACTAAAGCAGGCACCAAGAGCCTAGCATACCATGCTGTCTCAATTTCTTCTCGATACTCAATTTAAGCTAAGCAAAGCTGATTCCTCACTCATTGTTCTGCACCAGCAATCTTGGACGGTGATAGTGTTAGTGTATGTGGATGATATACTCATAAATGAGAATAACAGTGAGATCATATCAACACTAGTTAAGCATATGTAAATTGTCTTTTCTATAAAAGATCTGGAGCTATATCTTATTTTTAGGGTACACAAATAAGTACAAATGAGCATGGATATCATCTACAACAGGCAAAACGTGCAGCAAGTATTTTGGGCTAGGCATGCATGAAAGATCGCAAAGCCTGCATTTCTCCTATTTCTTCCAAGGTAGTGTTTTCACCATCCGATATGCAGTCATTTCAGCAAGTTTCTCGCTACAGAAGTCTAGTTGATGCACTTCAAGTTCAATATTTGACAGTGACAAGACCTGATATACAATTTGCCGTGAATAAATTGTGTCAACACTTGCATGCTCCAAGAAAGTAGGGCTATATGGGAGTGAAGAGAATATTAAGATGCATTAAAGGCACATTGAATTGTGGTCTTCAATTTTAACCAAGCAATTTTAATATCACTGCATACAAATTGAGCAGAAGATTCAGAAGATAGGAGAAGTACCACTGGTTTCAATGTGTTTTTGGGATCAAATCTTTTGTTTCGGTACTCAATGAAAAAAGCATTTCTCTGGTCTGCCCTGATGCGATGCATCCGTGTGTTGTGTCAAGAAGCTCCATAAAAACAGAATTCGGAGCTATGGCTTCCTACAGGTGCGGAACCAAGTGGATAAGCTATGTTCTGAATAATTTGTGTATCAAACTACAAAGGCCACCTCAACTATTGGGTAACAATATATCAGCTCTTTTACTAAGCACCAATCATGCGTTTTATGCGAGAAGTAAGCACGTAGAGATAGACTTCTATTTTGTTAGAGAGCAGGTCCCAACAAATCGGCTTCAAGTAGCTCATGTTGCTTGAGTAGCTGATGTGTTTACCAAAGCACTGCCCGTTGCAGCCTTCCAAAATATATTTTCTCAACTAGTATTGTATTCATTTCAATCTTCACAAGTTTTCTAAGTATCCAAAAAAACAAGTTTTCTAGAATCACTAAAGCAGGAGTGTTTGGTTTGAGGGAGAATAATAACTAAATAAGGGTGTAAATGTAAAAATAACAAAAGTAGGAGAACTGCCGGTATAATATTGCAGTGAGTTAGTTAGAAGGTTTGTTAGTCAATTACTCATAGTTTGTTAGACGGATTAGTGTTAGTACAAAACACAGTGTGTAGCTCCTAATTTGATACAACTGAATTTGGGAAGTCTTTTCATTTTTTTTTTTTTTTGAGAAATTGTTCTGTCGTCAATCGGGATTAAACCCGTGACCTCATGCAGGGACTTTCAACGCTCTACCACTTGAGCTACCACCCTAGCTGCTCTTTTCATTTTTTTTAGATTCTTCACTGATACACTTAAATTTTAATTTACAATTTTCATCGCACACTAAACAGTTTTTTAATTTTTTTTTAGAGGGACAGTTTTTTAAATTTTAATTTAAGCTAAATTATTCAATCCAAATTAGTTTTATCAAAATATCTTAAGTTGAATCAAACATGCTCTACTCCACCATCCATGTACAATTGGCTAGTAGCACTAAATAATGATATCTAAAATGTGTGACAACTTACCAACCGTGTGTTATGTTGGAAGATATAATTAAAACCATGATTACAAAAGGGCATCACGATTGATTAAACACATGTCGGAAACCCAAAGATGATTGAGTGATTGACAAACAAAGTGCTTCACTAATACTATCAACTTTACCCTCTCTTTTTCTTCTTCTTTATGTTGTGCAATAAATCAAGTTAACCACTATTCGACCTTAAGTTTGCTTACAAATAGTCGAGCACGTTAGTACGAAGGTTTCATGACCACTATCTCCGAATGGAACAGATAAATTTCCATCGATAACTTGTTAAGCCACTAGTTTAGATAGACTCGTAGAAAATACATAACGATTTTGTTTGAATTCAAAACGGTCTTAGTAGTCAAATACGAGAGTTTCTCAAGCAAAGGCGTTCTATGTAGTATTTTCTCACCAGATCCAGGTTTCACAACATACCAAGTATTTACTTTTGTGGCACTTTGCATGTACAATCATATTGTAAAACAGATCTAATTTTCACAACATAGTATTTACTTTTACGGCACTTTAAATTTCTCAAGCAGAAGCGTTTTATGTAGTATTTTCTCACCGGATCTAATTTTCACAACATAGTATTTACTTTTACGGCACCAGATGCATTAGTAGTCTAACAAATTGTAAAACACATATTTTACGTCTCTTTACAAGGGTGGGGTTGGTATAGATTGAGCTCAAAATAGTTATAAAATTGAGTTGGTTATAATTAAAAGTTGTGGAATATACTATTTAATTAAAGGAAAATCAGCAAAAGTTGTACCTGAAGTAGGGACCGTTAGCTTAGATTATGAATGAAGCTAAGAAATTACCATTAGTTTTCAGTTGCAATTAAAATATAAGCAAAAATAAACATGAAAAAAGCAAGTGGTGTGTAAACGAGAGATTGTGAGCTAGGCACGTCACACACATGCATAGGACAGTGCTACCTCTGTTTCCTAAGCTTCTTTTATTTTGACTTTTACCTCTATTTAGTGTGTTATTTTGACTCGGTGGTTTGATTAACAAAACGATTAAAACAATTCGGTAATCTTTTCATGGTTTGTAGACAAAAAATTACATCATTTTGATATCCAAATCTCCGATTCAAAGAAACATAATTACGAGTGAAAAAATCAAACTAGGAAGAAGCTGGCAAGACAGATGTAGTATTTGACAAAACTTTTGACATGAAGGACCTTGAATCATCTCATCGTCTCAAAACGATTGATACTTAAGTACGCAGTTACTTATTATTGTTCTCGTAGCAGCACATTGAGAGAGGGAGAAGGAAATGGAATTGAATGCATGTTTAGTTTAGATTGAAAATTTCTCTTGGAATAACTTTTGGCCATCGCTCTTTAATTTCTGATCTGTTCATTTTCAGGTAGAAAATTCTCAAACAATCATCACAAATAAAAACCAAGTACTTAGTGTTTTGTAAGTAGAAGAATTAATTTATTTTATCGTACCCAGAGAATATCATACACACTTCCTTTGGACGGCTTTGGTGTATACTGTTCACACGTTCCAGTTGATTGAGACTATATTGTGAATATATATTTATCTACTCTGTCAACACTCGCACACAAATTATTCGAGAACATCATACTGGTGTCAAATTGGAAAATACAATTACAAACTCATTTCAACTAGGGTAACCATCAACCTTCATTTAGAATAAATGATTTAAGTGGAAAAGATGATGAAGTGGGGCAAAAATTGAAATTGAAATTGAAATTGAAATGAGAAAGAAACACAACTTTCCCCTTTAGTTGACTACAGAGGCAAGCACATGGGAGGTGCATGTCCTCCTATAGAAGAGATTTGCTCATCTTTCCTTGTGTGGGACTACTAGTACTACCTCCGTTTCTTCTCTATCACACCGGTTTGACTTTTGTCACTATTCACTGGGTCACTTTGACCCGGTGATTTGGATAGCAAAACGATTTAATTTTTTGATATTTTTTTCATAGTGTTGTAGAGTAAAAATTGCTTTATAACACGGTGAAAAAATTATCAAAAAACCGCATCGTTTTAGTATCCAAATTATCCGGTCAAAATGACTCAGATACGAGTCAAAAAGTCAAACCGGTGTGATAGAGAAGAAACGAAGGTAGTACTATCGATTACTTCTATTTAACACTTCTCCTACTATATATATGGAGACACAGCTGCACTTGTAGTAGTAGTGAATGGCTGATATGTCACTAGTCACTACCAACACAAAACTTGAAAATGGCTGTACAGTTTTTGGTAGCATCACATTGAAAAATAAATCACTCTGTCTAATGTCTTTTGTATCATTTTGAACTTTTTCATCACATACTATGTAACTTTAACCCGGTAATTTAGATAGCAAAACAATATTTTCACCGTTTTTTTCCTTCTCTACGCTTTGACTTTTTGACTAATATCTGGGTCACTTTGACCGGGTGATATTGATCACAAAACGATACAATTTTTTGGTAATTTTTTCACCATGTTATAGAACAACTTTTACTCTACAACACCATGAAAAAATTGTCAAAATATTAGATCGTTATGCTATCCAAATCACCGGGTCAAAGTGACCCCGTGAATAGTGACAAAAGTCAGAACATAGAGAAAGAGAAGAAAAAGAGGAAGTACAATTTTTCGATAATTTTTTTAAGGTAAAAGACAAAAGTCACCCCTCGAGTTTGGGTAAAAGACAAAAACATTCCTAGTCTTCGGGGAATTATAAAAACCACCCATATCAGCTAACGGTGACTAACGACAACTAACGGAGGAGAAAAAAGACATATGTACTCTCAGATTGAAAAAAAATTACACTACTAAATAAATATTTTTTCTCCTCATTCTCCTCATTTCTTACCCTACCATCTCTTACCCTCCTCTCTCTCTCTCCTCCTCCATTGCCTCCATTCTCAAACCCTAACCGCCTCCAAAATCTCCCTCAGGCTCCACCTCGTTTCTCTCTCCCATCTCCCAAACCCTACTCACTTTCTCACACACTCCTCTCACACTACACAAACAGAGAGAAGGAGAGGGAAAGAGAGAGAGGCTGAGAGTGAAGCACGATGGTGGGGGTATGGCTGAGAGGTAGAAGCCGGTAGATCCTACACACTCCCCTCCCCTCCCCCTCCCCCTCCCCCTCCTCATGGGCCACCATTTCCCCTCTCTCAAACTACGCATCGTATACAACTCATCCCTCCTCACATCCAACGAAGTTTATTTAAATATAAATTATTAATACTATTAACAAATTAAATAATACTAATATATATATATATAATTCACAAAAAATCATTATATCAACCGTGACGAATAACAACAACTATTATTGCTAATTTTCATAAAAATAAGATGCATCATTCTCAAATAAAAAATAATAATAAAAAGATGCATCAAATTCAAAACAAAATAAAATAAAATTTTTTCTTAAATATGTATATATTGAGGGAATAAATATATTTTCAATTTTCTAGACAAAATATTTATTTTTCATAAATAATAGTAAACAAAATTAAAATATACGTTATAATCATAATATAACAAAAATTTGAATTAACTAGACACCCCATAGAGGGGGTTGTTCAAGTCCGGTAGGGGTGAGCAAAAACCCGGTCAACTCGCATAACTAGGCCGAATCGATCGGATCCACCCGACAACTAAAAATAATCGGTATGCTTGATTGGGTATAGTTTTAGGACTCTCTAACCCAACCTCAAACGGGTGATCCGCGGGTCATGGTTTTCTTCACGCGCTTAAACCCGAACCGGCCGCAAGTGGCCCCCATACACTACAAAATTAATTAAGTCCTCCTTTCACAGGCAACGGTCCTTGACGCTTAACTTCTTTTGTTTTAACTCATCAACCTCTTTATACGCTTCAACCAAGCCCTTGTCACTTATTTTGTGTTTGACCATTGAGTTTGCCTCTTCCCTCAGCCTTTTAGTGTAGCATCGCTCAAGCCTTTCCAATTTTTCTGAGTCCCTTAAATTGCTAATTGGTACCTCAAGTGTGCAGTCGAATCCCTTGCATCAACTAGTCATAGGGGATGTAGGTGAAGTATTTCTTAGAGCATCTCCAACCATGAGGGGGAGGGGGAAGGGGAGGGGGAGGGGAAAGACCATGTCCAACCATGAGGGGGGAGGGGGAGGGGGAGGGGGAGGGAGAAGGTGGGGGGAGAATTTAGGCATGGGTGGGGGATGGTTAGGGTGCATTTCCCCCCTAACATCCCACTCCCCCTCCCCCCACCATTATAGCTAATTAATCCAATTTAGGAATATGTTAATTACACTTACTACTATTTTATTATTATAATATGCATTTTTAATTATTATTAATATATTTAATTATTATTTTTATTATAAAAATATAAATGTATTTTTTCGATAATTGAACAAAATATTTACGAAAAATTATCGTCATTTTATTTTGTTGTCAATTTGATATATCTTATTATTTTTTTATAATTAGCAATTATATTTTTTTTTGAATACATGGTTAAAAATACGCCAAATTTATTATTGTTATTATTATTTTTATTATTGTTATTATTATTATTATATAATTTTTGTGAGTATATATTTATATTAATATTATTTCATATTTATTTTTATCAAATAATTTATTTTAAATCATTAAATATATTTTAAAAATAAACCTAATTAGGTTGGGGGAGGGAAATGGTTGAAGATGAGTACCACTCCGTTTCTTCTCTTTCTCCCCCATTTGACTTTTTCATTCGTAGTTGGGTCACTTTGACCCGGCAATTTGGATGGCAAAACGAAATAATTTTTTGATAAATTTTCTATGGCATTGTAGAGTAACACTTGTTCTACAACACCATGAAAGAATTGTCAAAAAAATGTTTCGTTTTGTTATTCAGATCACCGGGTCAAAGTGACTCAGTGAATAGTGGTAAAAGTCAAAAGGGGGAGAAAGAGAAGAAACAGAGTGGTAGTAGTTTGGGGGAGGGGGAGGGGGAGATTGGTGGGCCCGTGGGGGGAGGGGGAGGCGGAAATGCGACATGGTTGGAGATGCTCTTATTAGGAGGTGTAATTGAAGACCATCATAAACTAAGGGGTGTAAAATTTACCCATTACCAATTGTTACCAAACCCGCTATAAGATTTTAGACCGAAAAGGGATGTGAAATCAATGTACAAAAGTAAAAGGTAGTCCTCATCAAAAATCAAAATACATATCCATGTTTCCTTGTCAATGTACTCCATTAAGGTTTAATTGAGGTAATCAATATCAATATGACTGTACAATGTTTCTTTGTTACATGTATTTCCATTCTTTGTGCAAAATTCTTCTCCATAGTTGAATACAAAAGAGATTTGTGATTTCGCAATAAGATAATGTGACAAAACAACCCCATCCCTTCCAAGCTCTCAAGGTGGTCCTCTCTCCCAATAATACTCTTGATACCCCCATCTTTTATCCTGCGCACCCCCCTCTCCATCTCTCTCTATCTCTCTCCAAAGAGAGAAAATCAAAAAAACAATTCCAAACAAACAACAACACTCACAGGCCACACTCTCTCTCTCTCAATCTCTCTCCCAATCAAGAACCAACATGTCACCAGCCTCCACAGTTGTTTGGAGCAGAGAAGAAGAGAAGTCCTTCGAGAACGCCATTGCTCTGCATTGGGACGAAACAGAGCAATGGGACACAATCGCCTCCATGGTTCCATCCAAGTCTCTGGACGAGATTAAGCACCACTATCAATTACTAGCACAAGACGTCTCTGCAATTGAGGCTGGACATGTCCCAATCCCAACTTACCTTGGTGAAGAAGCTTCTTCTTCCTCAAGCCGAGACCACAACAACAATCACCATGGAGGGTTCTCTGGGTATGGCGATAAGAGGTCCAATTGCGGTTTCGGAGGTGGGTTTTCCGGCATGGGCGTCGGCGGCGGCGGCGGCGGTGGCGGTGGTGGTGGCTCAGAAACAGGGCATGGTGGTGGTGGTGGAAAAGGTGGATCTAGATCGGAGCAAGAGAGGAAGAAGGGGATTCCATGGACGGAGGAAGAACATAAGTAAGTTTTTAAGCATAACCCAGTTCTTATAATTGCTCAATTCTTATAATTTGCAGGTGAATTGGTTGAATACTCAAACCATGCTCTGTTTCAAGAATTGTTTCAAGAAACAGAGCTTTCTTTCTTTCTTTACAAGGTCTGTTTTTTTTACTGATACTGAAGTGATGGAACAGTAACCGTGAATTTCGGAGAGGATTCTGTTTCTGTGAAAAAAGTTTTGGTTCCTATTTTCTGACAATTGTGATGAATTGATGATGATGTTGTCCTGGGATTGTTAGACTGGTATAGAAAACCAGGGGCAAACACAGCCCACTGAAACCCAGGAAGGAGGGTCATTTGAAAGCAACTTTTTTCAAGGTTCAAAGCTCTTACTACTATTTTGGGCAAGTTTTCAACAGTAACCCTAGCCTCCTTCTATGAATTGAATACCATGATAAGAGTACACACCCTACATCCATCTTGACCCAAAATTAAATTATAGTAGTATGTTTTTTTTTTGATGAAGGGTACTATCCTTCGGGTGCGCACTGGGTAAATCTCCGCTCTAGTACAATAGCCCCCAAATCACATTAGAGAGGCAAACCAGTCTGAAAAAATCCGAGCAGATAAGTTCGCAGTTGAGAAGATCAATAGTAGTATATTGTACATATCACACGTCTTTAAAGGTCATGAGTTCAAATCTTTTCTGTTCTAGTTGTCTACAGACTCGGTATGCAATGAAGTTAAAATGATCTTGCATATCATCATTTTACGCAATTTTGTATGCCTTCGAGTTAGTAACCTTGTTTTGTTAATGTTATTGATGTAGGCTGTTTCTGGTTGGTTTGGAGAAGTTTGGAAAAGGGGATTGGAGGAGCATATCAAGGAACTTTGTGGTAACAAGGACTCCGACGCAAGTCGCAAGTCACGCCCAGAAATACTTCATCCGATTGAATTCAATGAACCGAGATAGGAGAAGATCCAGCATTCACGACATCACGAGTATAAACGGGAGTGGCGGCGGAGGCGGCGATGTTTCAGCTCAACAGCCACCCATCACAGGCCAACAAACAAACTTGGGTGTCGGGGCGGCGATGAATCCAGCAATGGTGCCGCCGCCACTAAAGCACCGGCCTCCACTTAATATGCCTGGAATGGGTATGTATGGAGCACCAATGGGGCATCCGGTGGCGGGTCCTGGTCACATGGGCTCAGCTGTTGGGACTCCGGTCATGCTTCCGCCAGGACACCACCACCACCACCATCATCCCCCATATGTTGTCCCAATGGCGTATCCCATGGCGCCTCCACCTATGCACCAATAACACCCACCTGAGCTTAAACCGAGCTCTTAATCAGTCGACTTGAAATTGTTCATCAACAACTTTAGTTTGTTTCATTCAGCTCAACCCCATTCTGGAATAATAGTAACTGAATCTTATCATGTCAGTTTTAGGTACATTATGAAGACGCAACCTTCGTTTTCACAGTTCTATCTTGTTTTGAAACCAAATCAATGAATATCTGTTAATCTTCTCTGTAGCTATTTGCTCTGACTACACTGACACTTGATGATCTACACTATTTCATCGCAATTTGGATAGACAGAGATTAAGTGAATGTAGTAGTTATGGATATGACGAGTAACGATCAAATTGAATTGATGTTTTGGGCATATCCTCACAGTTGCAACTGACTGAATAGACGTGATGGTGTGTAGAAACACATACAACAACACATCACCATCGCAACCAAATACCACCGTTGTTGCTTTCCTATGCTGCTGCATGTGCTTACACCATCAACAATCTCTCATTCAATCGTTCTTTCATCATCATCAACCCCACCAGAACTTGTCACGGTGCTCGTGCAGTACGAGAGAGAGAGAGAGAGAGAGAGAGAGAGAGAGAGAGAGAGAGAGAGAGAGAGAGAGATGTTTATGGAATCTATTTTTAGATAGAGCAATTCAAGGCATTCAGACGGCGAATTACATTCTCAGAAGATACCTCGAATGAAGGAGAGAAATGGCGTTACAGCAATCCACAGTTAAGTATACAAAATGGGGATTGCATAGACAAAATAATACGATGAAACTGAACTAGGAAACTCAGAACCTCCTCAATCTCCGGCGGTGGTGGTGCATAGACAAAATATCATACAACCACCTTTTCCGACCAAATTGCCAGCACACCGGTATTGCAGCAGCCCGATGCCTCTTGTCCGTATGTTTTTCTGCAAATAAAGTGCATGCAACATAAACCACGAAGCCATACCTCTAAAAGTTTACTAATTGATGCTGCAGTTAGGCTTTTTCCTAGTGGGGAAAATTAAGTAGCACTGAAGGACAACGAAATCCAGATTTGGGTAATGAAAACTATTCATTCTATGCACCCCAAGTTTCACATAAAAAACAGTCTAATTATATCACTTCATTAACCCTATATAGTGAGTTCTTTTCATGCTGTTACATGCAAGTGCTCCCAATTCCATTGCTAAATGAAGTGGTATTGTTTCTCATGTATTATTGAAAAACGGAACTGCAAAACAGCAAATGCATTGAAGGAGAGAAAAATGCACAATCAAAATGACAAGTGCATACACAATCATTCCAATGCAGAGTGACGTCCTTGATGTTTTTAAGCCTATAATGATCATTAACTACCAGATGGTATTTGTGGTCTAACCAACGACAAGACACTATAATCCCAATTTGATGCTTGAAAAAAGAACAAGCAAAAAAACAAAGGCAATACAAAATCCCTTCATATCTGCAGGCTATTCCAACTAGAACGAGTAGTCTTAACTTCATTAAGGGTCTGAGAAGACTCATGTGGAAATCCAGGAGATTCAGCTAGTGTTGGTACCTGATATTTAGCTATGCTCCTCCAAGTGTATGTACTATAAATGTAGG
Organism: Linanthus parryae; assembly: GCA_023055425.1. Lineage (NCBI taxonomy): Eukaryota > Viridiplantae > Streptophyta > Magnoliopsida > Ericales > Polemoniaceae > Linanthus > Linanthus parryae. The sequence continues at coordinate 155,259 of JALGPY010000030.1, forward strand.
TTTTACAATGTTACATATGTTCCTCTGTCTATTTCCCTCATAGTAGCATGCTCACCAGATACAACTATGTGCTAGATGTCTCTGGGGCTTGTACTTGAATTAGTTGCTTGGATCCTTCAATTCCTAATAATGTTCCAAGATAAAAGATTACATGTCATATTACAGAACATAATTTGTATATGCTAGTCATAATTGAGGAGATAGAAACTTCTAATCTCCCCTTCGTATGTAAAAAGTGTAGTCCATCTTTTTTTTTTTTATGAAAAAAAGTGTAGTTTTATTGCATATGTATAATGTGTTGAAGTTCCACAAGCGTGACAACGAACCCTAAGAATTTCTACTTTTCTAACATACACAATGATTTTGAGTTGTGGAGCCACCTCCCACCTACACATGAAATGCTTCGGCCAGAACAAATAGACCATCCAATTCTTAGAAACTAAAAACATACACAGCAGGGAAGAAACGGCAAGGTGAGGAATAGGAAGTACCCTGATAAGCATGTTTCCCCCACTTAGACAGCAATTCTGAAAGGATCGATTCCAGATTGGGCCAGAAGTCCATCTGAATTTTCAAGACTTCCAGAACAGTAAGCAAGCCGGATCTTGTTGGTATAATGTCATTCGCCTCAACTTCAGGAATTTCACCAAGCAAGACCTTTGTCAAAGAGAAAACATGTCAGAAGGATAAATATATAATGTACAGAAGACGTTGTACGGATTAGTGGAATCAAACGTAAGTGAATCAATGAGGGATTAGCATAAATTGGACTATGTAAAAACACCCATACAATCGTCCAAATTTTTTCTTTGAAATTCAAGTTATCTTACCTTAATGACAGCAGTTGCAGAAGATGATATTGATCGAAGATTATAGCTGCATTCAATTTAAAGAAATACATTTTCAATTTCAAATGAAGCTAACATTGGAATAAACAAAAAACCAACAAGCAAAAGTAAGCTACAAACCCGCCCTCAAGAATAACAAGCAACTTCCCCCCAGAAAGAGCATTCAGCATATGCGTCATTTGTGCATAGCCTTCAGGGGTTACCTTCAAGAAAAATGGTGGTGTGAGAATGAGAAAATCTATAAAAAAAAATGCCATATCGTCAAGGAGCTCCTTTATTCCCCTCTCAGACTGACAGATTTACGAGATTCACGCCAAAACGACCAACATACAGTTGCAGAAATCTCATACGAGGAAGCTCATTATAAACTTACTCAAAATTGATGCGGTTTAAAAATTAATGGTATATAGCTACTGTACTAATGTAGCACCTGGATAGGGCAATTGAGATAAGCCAATAAGTAACCGCAGTGCTTTCTTGAGATTTTCTCAAGAATTGAAGGTGCCTGAAGTTTATTAAAAACAAATATCAGATAGCTGAGAAGGACTTACATCACAGCAACCAAGGGGATCGCCCCTGGCTGCATCAAATCCTGCCGAAATGATTGTGAAATCGGGAGCAAATTCATAAGCTGCATTTGTTTGGATTAAAATATAAAATAAATACTTAAGCAAAAGAACTGAAAGCAAACAGAAAAATTTATGTCAAAAGGATTGAGTCTGGGCAACTACAAACAATTTGAAGTACAGACTAAACGTAAATGTCACGTTAATTACCTTGTTTGGCCAATGGCCAAGCTGATACTAAGTACATGTAGGACTGTTTAATGGAATTTGTAAGCTTTCTCATATTTTACCAAATTTGGCACCAGGAATAAGACAATTGTAGACGGAACACTGAAGTCTAAGCTATGTGAAAAACCTGATAAGCCAGAATACTTTATGTTCACTTTTATTTTGTCCAAACTTTATGTTCACTTAATAGGAGAGTTCATGACAACTTATTATTCTTATCTCCACCAAGAAAAAGGATGGAAATATCTAGGACCATTCGTATAAGTAGTCACAACACAAATCACTTCTAATTATTGCGGCCAGATCCTATTATCTATTATCTATTTTGTAGAATGTTAATGTGTTTGGTTTACTTATGTTTTGGATTATTATTGTTATCTTACAAATAATATAAGAGTAAAAGACACTTACCACCCCTGACAATTGGATTAATTCCATCCCGCTACCCTGACGTTTGGAAAAAGACACTGGGCACCTTTTCTTTGGATGGAGCAGATGGTGGACTAACAGAGCCGGCAAAAATACTATTTTACCCCTGAAATTTTATAAAATTGCCCCCTATATATTACCCTAACCCCTCTCTCTTTCATTTCTAACCGTAATTCCTCTCTTTTCCCCCTCTTTCTCTCTTCCCCCAGTGAAACACAGCCGCCACAGCCGCTCCTTCTCCTTTTCCTTCCCCACCTCTAACTCTCTATCTCTCTGCCCTCCACAACCATCGAGAGAACCCACACACCCACACACCCACCACCTAAATCAACAAATCAGACCCAAGGTTGCAGATTTCGATACACCACCACCAGTGGCGGCTCTGCAAATCAAATCGGACCAAGAAAAGTTGGACGGGGCTTCTCCAATGGCAGCAGATAGTGATCTGGGTTTGACGGAGGATGGGTTCGACGGAAGTTATGGAGGTTCGGTGGTGAATGATTGTGGGTTGAAGATCGACGGAGACGTGTGGCAATGGTGGGTTGTGGGTCGGAGGTTCATCGGAATCAATGGAGGAGGGTCAGATCCATGCTGAGAACAATTCACTCTACAACACCCCACCTTGTTATGGGATGTACATGTGTGGGCTAGTGTTTAAGGATCTATTTGCGGTGGGTTTGGTAGAGGCTGAGAAGAACAACATCCACAAGGATCAGATCCTTTATGACACAATTGATCAAGGCAATGGTTTTTACAGGTGCCCATTTGAGAAATCAGTGAGGTCATTGATGAATATGCCTCTCAGGGGAATTTACACTGATGTCCAAATAGCACGCAAAACGAGAAGAGATTGAAGACAAGGTGTGTGTATAGATGTTCAACTATATGTAAATCATTCTATATGGTGTAAAATTGTTTGATTTTGGTGCTTTGTCGAATGGTTTTGTTGTTTGGATTACTGGAGCAAGCCGAGGGATAGGTATACAATTTTTTGTACTGGGTTCATTCATTTGGGATAAATCTTGAGAGTTTGATGTTCTTGGTGTTCTTGGGAATTTTGTGGGTGTGTTTTGGGTGTTCTTGATGATAAACATGAGCAGAAAAAGTCCAAAAAAATATACAGGGGCAATATGGTCCGAAAAAACTCAATCACCTACTTTTCTAATGGAACGTGACAGAAGGGTCTGCTTAGTGTCCGAGGAATATTCCGTCAAATGGGTGCCCAGTGTCTTATTCCAAACGCCAGGGTAGCGGGATGGAATTAATCCAATTGTCAGGGGTGGCAAGTGTCTTTTACCCATATATATATATACATATATATACATATATATATATATATATAATGAAAATTCGCCATGCCCCGCCGTGCCTGCACCACAAATTTTTGGAGAACCTGCGCAGCCGCACCCGGGTACGCACCTGTGCTACATAACCTAACACACTCTTGCAACTTGTTTTCTTCCTACAGCTTTCCTCTTTTATTTGCCACTGAATATAGTGTGTTGATCATACCTGACCTTGTTGCACTCGAACATCTAGTCTTTCTCACTTACTATCCTGTCAGTACTTTTCCTATAAAATTACATTTTGCCAATTTCACCTCAAAAAAGAAACTTGGACATTGATGAAATATCGAAGGAAATACAGTCTGTTGAGAGCTCAAACCAACTCCAAACATCTACCCCTCCCATTGCTTGCGAGAAACTCCCCTCCTACGTGAGGTTCCTCTCTCCCTCTTGAAATCACTTTCCCCACAAAAATCTTTTATTCGTCAAGTTTTCTGGCATAGTTTTCCTCCTCATTACAGTCTTCCCTTCTTGTTTGGGTAAATTTATGCCTCCTGTATACTCCATCAACAAGTAAGACAAAACTAACCTAACATCCACTTTGTCAATGAAACAGTTCAAACTCGCCTTGCTTTCTTCTTTGAGAGGAAAAAAAAGACAAGTTTATTTATACTTCATCTGTCCCACAAAGGTTGTCCATCTTTGGAACTCCAAATTTTAAGGAGACATGCAGTTAATGCACCAAAATTCAAATTTTAGCATGTTATTTCCACAATTATCCTCCCGCTCTCATTCCCCAAGACTAAGTTTCTTATATATTTATGGGCAATGTTGGAATTTCGTTATATTTTCATTCTTCGAAAAGAAAATGGACAAGCTTTTTGGGACGTCCCATAAAGGAAAATGGACAACCTTTACGGGACGGAGCAAGTATCGAATACAATGGTGGTTCCCATGCGACCGGAAAATAACCAGAGGCAAACCTATATAGTATTTCCAAAATAAGTAAACACGCAACTAGTAACTGATACTTTATGGATCATAACTTTTATTCAAAAAGTCAGGTCACCTCAAGATAACAGCTATTTGAAAAAATATACACGTACCAACTACTGGAAGCACTCTCCTTACTTCAATTCCGAATAAAATACTGGAGTACTAACCTATAGGCATCACGACATTCTGAAAAGCAAAAATATAATCATTGTCACCAACTCCTCCACAATTCCAAGGGACATTTACACAGTATCCTTCTGCACCCATGGTGCCAACCTGGAGAGAAGGGGCATCAGATCAGAACTATGCCGACTGATCTCAAAAATCAACTTTACATGGATATTCGGCTTCAAGAGAGACAAAAATAAGGAAATTAACTCTCCATTTAAAATATGCAGAACTTAAAATTCTTGTTACTTTTGAACAGAGACTAGCCAAATAGGTGTTTCGTAATGATATGGAGAAACAGAGAAGGAAGAGGAACCTCGTGGGCAGCACCAGTACAAGGATAGAACCGTCCACCCTCATGTCTATGCAAGGATATATACAAAACCTACAACAAATCAAAACTCATAAGTCTGCTAAAATAAACAAATTATATTGGGTAAAATAAACAAATGCAGAAGCAGGTAGCTGTTCTATTCTTGATAGTTACATGTGGTGAAATCTTTTACATAGAAAATATGAAGATCCACTAAAAATTGAAAACTTTAGTAAGCAACAAATAGATGCCAATCTTTTATTGAACAGGAATCTCACTGGAAGTAAACAGTAATCTCACAGCTTTTACAGAAACAACTAGAGTCCAAAAACATGAATGAATAAAATACTAAAATCTGCAGTGTTCACCGATTTATTTCCATCAAATATCTCCTGTGTGCCATTTCCGTGATGTACATCCTGAAAGAGAAATAAAGTAACTATATCATCAGAAACATTTTATTACAGATAATGATCAGTATTCAGTAGTTAGATAAGTTCATGGCATGCAAGAAATTTATTAAAACTGTTTCTGTAAATTGTAATGAGCATTATCATCACTACTTTCTAGCTAGTAACAAAGAAGTGAGAAGAAAGTAATTGATAGGAATTTAAATTGAGCTCATCATATTACCCAATCAACAATAAGCACTTTTTTAGCCCCGGCAACCTGAGCAGCTAATGCAGCGACTGCTGCATTATTGTGGAGGCAGAACCCCATGACATCACTAACGCCAGCATGGTGTCCAGGAGGCCTCACCTGAACCATAAATAAAATGAAATTAAGCTTCAAGTTAGCTGGTTACTATCAGTCAACAAATGGGATGCGATATTTTACCAGAGCAAAACCATTTTTAGCACGTCCAGAGAAAATTGCGGAAGCAAGATCAGCACACAATCCAGCAGCAAGCCTAGCAGCGGTAGCTGAATGCTTGTTCGCGTATGTATCAGTAGTGAAGTAGCTGCTCATCACCAGCAACCCAAATAATCAGTCTAAATATCTAACTCCACTTTGCCCACACCAACAACAACACCGCCTACTGAATCCCCTGCACCCTAGCAAGATAAAACTGAAAAAGAGACAAAAGGAAAACACACCTAGCAAAAATTTGGCTTGAGATATCAACAGTTTGGATATGCTCCATAGAGTGGACCTGAGAACTCCAGTAGACGGATTCAGAAATTCAGGATAGAAAAACCCCTCACCAGTATCAACTTACAATATCCAGAAAATAGCAGATCAAACCATATCATAAGTGAAGTATTCCAGAATACAAATTTCAGCTAGTTATATCAACTTCCACCTATGTTCAGATTCTCTTCTTCAAAAGAAACTCAAATGAGATGACACATTGTACAGTTACTACCATCTTAATGGTCATTAATCAAGTTCGTAAACCTCCAATATAATTATCTTGACTTACCATATGCAGTTCTTCTGATGTAATTTCCCTAGCCGGAATCAGGGAGCATCTTCCAGGGAATATACCTGTGAAAAAGTTCAAGTACCAAAGTAGTGTGTCAGTTGTCAGGCAAGACAAGCATGCTCAAGAAAGAGTGCGTAGTTTTGCGCAGCACAAGTGAGCAGCTGGATGGTAACTTGAATCATTGGACAGAGAATAGATTGACACAGAACAAGAAAAAGATCAAAACATCCACAAAATCGCAACAAACCTGCATTTGCAAGGCTAGTAAGGATGGCACGAAGACGCTCTGGCCTTTCTGGATGTGGATGTGAATTCAATTCAACCTATTCCAAACAAAACCAAGAAACAAAAGAATTACGAAATGATACTGTTTTAGTAGGTGGAGAAACCACCCTCTCAATCATAAATTAACGTAGTAAAACAATCCCTAGAGATATTTTTTAAAATATAGTTGAAGCAATGTATGAGGAATAAACCAGGTGTTAATCTAACTGAAGCGCAGCCGATGTCCTGGGTCTCTATCAGTTTTCCCAGGGAGCTCTTCAGGAAGTGACAATTTCAGAGCCGAGAGGTTTGGTATTGAAGAAGGGTAAGAGAAAACCTGAATATTCTCTTGTCAGCCAGAATCCAATAACATAAGGGCATCAATCAAGATGGGCAAGTGTGTACAAAGAGGGTCTTGTTATTCTTTATATATAATTGGCTGTCATTCGAGAGAATGAGTGGTGTGCCAGAAGGCTTCTCCTGTAACTAAGAATAGAATTTCTGTACTATAAAAGCCGGGCCCATGTTTTCATAGACGTAGAGCTACCTTTCCAACTTGGAATCAGAAGACAACTTGGGTTACCCCAGGGTTCTAGAAGCCTAGAACTACAGAATGTTAATAAGATAAGCATTACTCGTATTCAGAGTATCCGGGATATCATGTACTCATTATTAGATGATGCAGGTTATCCGTATCAAAATGAAATCATAATGATGATTAATGATGAGAAGGTAAATTAATGAGACAGTGTCTCATAATTGGCCCAGCAACACAATGAAGACCACGACTATTATAGGTAAGCTAACTTTTTCGGCAACTATAGGGGCCCAGTACAAAACATTGATTTTGTGGATAAGCCAGTTCTTCCAGGAAGCTGCACTCACACTGGTGAGTTTCCTCCCCAAAGGATGATTGTCCTACTTCAGTGATGGAGAGTCAGGTACTAGTTGAACTGGCCTCTGAAGCACTAAGGGTAGAGGAGATTGTTACAGTAAAAGCCAATTTGAAAATGTGAGGCACAGTTACAGCCTGATAAGGAAATTTATTAATATAATATTGTTCTTTTTAGTTTCATAAAGATATAGTCTCGGCATATTCTTTTGAACAATCAGCGAAATAATGCTATCTACTAAAATTAGGCTACTGAGTCCAGAAAATCCAACTGGTCATCTATAGACCCATGCGGCACGTGAGTCCACCACTCCAGGATCAACTGAATAACAAGGCTTCTGACAAAACCATCTGAGATACGAATCCCAATAAAGATTTGCCTGTTACGCACCAAAATGATCCACACGACAACTAAAGGAGCAGAAATCAAAGATACATGAACACCACACAGAAAAACACAATATTAACTAACAGAAAACAACCAAGAGGAAGAAAGGTGCCACTCTAGATAATCAAAACTCCCGGATAGGGTCCGAAACAATAAGAGGATTTCAAGAAGTTTTATGAAATCATTTACCCCCTAGTATTTTAAAACTCGTCTAAACCGAACATCCCAAACGACAGTCACTCCCCTAACCCTCAACCTCTCCAACACAGAATGACTAGAACAGAAAGATCTTGCCCTACACGGAAAAGAGACTTAAACTGGCGCGATAAAGGTTCATCACCTATCGATCATCCTCCCAAAACCGAATACAACCCCTCACAAAATCCTAAACTGCAGCTTCTCTGCAAATTGATCACACCCTTCCCTGATTTCCTACCACAGACCACACCCAAAAGGGCCGACAACCGCATTTGACCACCACCTGCCTCTCTGAGCTAAAGCTAGCATCAATCCAAAGGTTCTCGAGCTCGAAGCCATACCTCCAAAACCACTTCCTAATAAAGACCGATTGAACAAGACCAAGTAACAAATACCTAAGCCACCACTCTCCATCAGGTGACACACTGAATCTCAATCTACCAGATGATACTTCAACTCATCCCCCATCCCTCCCCACAAGAAATCGCTCGGAATTCTTTCTAAAAGTTTAGCCACAGAGACTGGCAAAACAGAAAAAGAGACACAAAATATGTTGGGAAGGCTGCTAGACAGAGTACTCTGGTACTTTGCCTCTTTCCTACCCGCCAACCTACGCTGATAGCACTCAATGATCAGATCCTACACCTTGATACCCTTGTACTTCGCCTCCAAAGGGAACCTCAAGAACCAAATCAGACCTGAGCAACCTGACACCCCAAGATACTAGCAAAATCATAACCCTTGGAACGTCCCCAGTCGGAAGTCGGAACCACCTCAGACTTGCTAAGGTAAACCCTCAACCCAGACACCATCTGGAAACAATCAAGAACCCCTAAAAGATAGCCCAAACAACTTGCTTTTGCCTTAGAGAAGACAAGGGAGGATAAGCCTTATATGATGCCTCCCTTATGTTGGCTAGAATCCTCTTTCATGCTGCTGCCAATTCGAGAGAACGGATACTAGGATCTTAAAGTTTTACCTCATGGTTGTTTGGCTGGGTGAAGTAAATAAATAAAGAAACCTAAAAGGAGGTAGAGAGCAATCTCAGTAAAACTTCTAAGGCGAAGCAAACTTCTTGATTGTATCAGAGGAGATTTGACTGGCGTTCAGATCATTACCGCTCCGTAAAATAACCGTTTCAAGTAAGGCTTCAACGAGTCGTTGAATTCTTCTGGCAATTGGATTCACAGGCTGCTGTTACAACGCAGAAGGTGCAAAAACTCTCCGAAAGAGGAATCAAGCAGAGTGGCAGGCAGCTGGCAATCGGGAAGGATCAAGATTTTGCAGGGCTCCAATATGAGAAAGATGGTAGAGCTTGTCTGACAACGCTGTTTCTGTAGTTTTCCTTGAACCTTCAGAGAGCCAACATTTCAAGACACGATTGTGTTGGAGCATTGAGTCTGTACCCCCAAGGTCCAAGGAGATGTCTAAAAACAGGAAAGCTAGATGTACTACCAAAAACTGAAAGCTCAGAGGCGGGAAAAACTATGAAATGTGGGCAGCATTTTAATCAAACGGAGAATTAAACCAAAAAATTCATGATTTACTAACATTTTCAGTTCCTGATAACTTTATAAATTTCATATGAATTTGAATTCCAGAAAACTAGTGGATTACTATGCTCTCTCAGTTACAAAAGAAGAAACTTAACAGTAATAGATTGGACACTTATTTGTTATATATGGTGTACACGAACGAAAATATTAGTTAAACTGTGGAAGATTACGTAGGAAACAATCACATACTTCTGAGTGCAGCAACATCCTCTCATCGAATCCCACTGCAGTGGAGCTCTCCGATGCCAAAATTTGTGACAGTGAATCTGAAAGGAGAAAAATAAATATTTAGCGTGATGGCGATTTGACTTTGCATTGTCCGAACCCAAACAACTGATCTGGCAGAATAGTAATGAATCTTTGAAATATACCCGTTTAATAGTACATTAGTACTAGAGTTCTTATGGAAAAAAATAACATCCAATCTAGAATCTGATTCGAATATATGTGTCCCAATACATATATTAGGCAAGGGCCTTTAAAAATGGGCAATGATCCTTAATGTGATTTCATGTTTTCAAGACGTCCTTGTAGGTAAAAGATAAATTTAGTGTCCACAAATATTGATATAGAGCTATCTGGGTGCAGATCTAATCTTATAGATATTCTTATTGTCGTGTTGATATTTCTCATTTTAAGATGAATGATAAGAAAGAAAAGCCCATTATTAGTCATTCAAATTTACATAGAACCCTTAGCTGAAATCTGAAGGTACAATCTACAAACCATAAACTGTCTTGGATTACCTATTGAGTCAACAACATCAAATCCGGTTGACGACAAAACAATTTCCCAAAAAAAAGTAAACAACGTCAAAGAGACGTCTTATCAGAAAAGAAAAACAAATGAGACCAATTAAAAATTAGTGGGCCAAAGGAGAAATACCTGAACCATTTTCAGTATTTTAAAATAAAAACAATTCAGTAGGCGAATAAAAGCATCCTGAGTTGACTTCAAACTTCAAGAGTACACTTATAGACAAACCACATGTAAACTACCTCTATATCTTTCTAATATTTCAGCCTCATTTGGGGAAAGATCTGCTTCTTTCGATAATGGGGGTGCAAAAAATCCATGCTTAAGGATACCGGATTCTTTGTGTTCTCCGCAAATCTGCATGGAGAAAATCGTTGCCAATCATCTTCACAAGTCACGTCATAAATAATAGTAGTAAATTTACGTATCCAAATAATCTTAAGCAACTGCCAAATCAGGTCGAAGTGCCCATCAATGAAATTGTGGTTTGCAGCCTTAAATTGGGAAAAATTAAATATGCTCATTGAGTATGAGAATTACATCACAATAGACAACATCCCCGAGATTTGGCACTGTACAGTTAACACAAAACCACTTCTCAACCGCAAGAGGTTTTTGCACTGGCTCCCAGTCACTATCATCTTCTTCATCACCAAAACTGTATTCCTTGTCGTACATGTCTTGAAAAGTCATTTCTCTCTGCCGCCTCCGCTTTTTCTGCAGAGTGAAATGCAGAAGTGATTACATCATAATCTGAAACAAGGCAATAACACAAGAAACTGCATTATCGCAGTCAGAGCATGCGTACATACACGTACAACATCTGGCTGCAAGTTTCCATTGCCATTTTCTGTTAGTTCACTGTCAGATATCCTAGATGCTCTTTTAACCCCATTCTTCTCGTCATCTGAAGCGCTGGTACCAACAGAGACTAAATTCTCTTTTCTACCATTGTACACATGGCATACATTTGAGTCGTTTTGTTTGTGAAGATTAGTTCCAGCCTCCCTATTTTCTAGACGAGTCGCCGAAATTTTTTCTGAGACCATGATTGCAGATGCGGTTGATAGTGCAATGCTCTACCAGAATCATTCCTACATGTAGACAGTCACCAATTAATGAGTTCAAATCAACAAGAATGAGACAGACAGACAGGAACCAAGGAAGATCAAGGAGCAAGGAAAGGATACAAGCACATAAGTAAAAAAGCATAAAAAAAAAGTTCTCATAGAAAGATGCACAAAATATAAGTACAGAGCTATTTAGACATGAAATCTCCTAGGACCCAGAAAGGATCTCAGGAAACACCACTTGAGCAACCACTAGCACTCTTGAATACGTATTCTCATTTATGGAGCGATCTGATTTCTGAACAACCTCAGTGACTATTGCCAAGAACTCATCAGCCTAGACTGTCATCTAGTTTCTTCTCACACTTTAAATACGAGCTTAGAGCAGCAACAGTCATTATGCAGTTAGCAAACATAATTTAAGAGATATAGAAGTCATTGAAGTTGAAGAACGACCAAAAACATGCATTTACGAATTGCAATTTTTCAATAACTTAAAGAATCAGATTGACCAACATGTTTCAATTGACGGCTTGAGGAATTCAATGCATCATAAAAGCAACTTCTTCCCAAGAGAAAATGCCATGTAAATACGAAGTGTAAGAATCATATGATAAGATATCCATAAGAAGAAGAAAATGAAAATAACTTTCAAGGAGGTCCAAAGAAATAACGCAGGCGGTGCTCTAAATCAAGCAGCTTTTACAGGCGTTATATGAGGAAACAGAATCTCTTTTCTAATATATAATGGATCATCAACCTTAGAGGTACAATAAATGGTCAAAATGACAAAGGATCCAAGTAATAATATTTTTCTTAATTCAGCCAAAACAGTTCCCAGTCCTTGAAAACAAGTAAAAGTGACAAAAAGTTCAATTGACAAATGCAGTTCACAAATCCAGTGCTATAGTTCAAATTGTTCAATCCTCTCAGAAGTTACAGCAGCGGTAATCCATAGCTCGACAGCCTCTGGTCTTACAAGAACCACTCTTGTTTCTTCTTCATACCCAATGTCTTTGCAGCTCTTTCTGGTCTCTACCTTTTGTTTTCCCAATAGTAAGAAGACACAGACCTAAGTAGGAACATGTTTGACTTCAAATCTTTTGAACTGGTTGCCTATGAGGCTTTGGAGCCTTTGGATTCCCCTGTTCATAAAAAGTTCGGAATAAAGATACTGCTTCTGATGCCATAATTCCTCCCCGGCATTTGAAACCCTTCTCTTTTGGTACACCACCACTTAAGGGTTCCACATTACTTACATGCAAGGACAATATAGATCCACAACCACCAAATTTATCGTTCGAGCAACCATAGTATACTTCCTTCACACCTAGAATTGATAAGGCAGCTGCACACATGATACATGGTTCACAAGTGACATAGAGAGTGCACTGAGAAAAGTTTTCAGCAATTTCTGCAGCTGAGAGTTTATTCTGCTTCCACTGCTCAAGAAGGACATCAATAGCTTCCATTTCTGCATGTCGTGTAGCATTTCTTGTCTCTGTGGTCCTGTTTCTCCCAGAAGCTGCAACCTCCCCGTCTTTGACAATGACACAACCAACAGGCACCTCAAGGTTATCTAAAGCAAACTTTGCCTGTTGCAGAGCAAGGTCCATAAAAGCAACAATTTCATGGGATATTTCATCCCCGAGTGAGTCCATCTCCAGAAGAAAAGCAGTTGACAACCAGAAAATCCCAATCCCAATCTGGTACACTGTTTTGTGTCTTAACCTTCAGTGGCAATCTTTTAATCTTCTCTTTGTCTCACTCTCTTCCTTTCCTTTTTTTGCGTCCTAGGGTTTCTGCAAAACGAAACCCAGCAAAAAAGAGAAGTGACTGTCAGCAACAAGGTCGAGAGGACATGGAAGGACCCATAGAGGACCAAAACTAAGTCTAGAAAGCCAACATATGGAAGTCGACATAGCTGATGATGATGGAGAAAGGCAGTTCTATCATGATTCATCCTAGTGTGAGCAAGGTTTTAAAAAACGGAAGCGACTGACGTATCGGTCGCGGTCGCGTGTAACGGGATCGGATAATATCCGAGGGACTGTAACGGAGAACCGGGATCGAATGTGTGAATTTTAGAAAACACTCACGGACGTTTTCTCTGTTTTTCCACTTTTTACCGATTTCCCCGACACGAAACGGCTGTTTTCCCCGTTTTTTCGTTTTCCCGACGCGAAATGGCCGTTTTTCCCGTTACCGACGCGGAACGGACGTTTTTTGTGCGAATAAAATCCACACGACGCGTAACGGCAAAAACGGCCACGCTCTCTGCCGCTTCCGTTACAACATGGCTGCTCTGCGCCGCTTTTGCCTTTTTAAAAAACTCTGAGTGTGAGACGGCAAAGATAGCAAAACGGTCACTGTTCCTACATTCTGCGAAGAAGGACGAATTCAAGAGTTCGGGTACCTACGTTCTCCAAGTTACAGAACAGAGTGGAGCTTCTTGGGAGATTTCGATCAATGTAAATGCTGATTGTGAATTCTTCAGCATTTACAGCTCCCAGAACAATATTCTTCACTAACAAGAGCACCCATAGTCCAATGCAGCCTATACTTCCAGTTCATTCAAGCTTAACAAGTGAAGAAGCCCCATAAGACACCATACAAGCTTCTATCTTCAAAGTGGTCTCCAAATCAATAATTTCTTCACTCCATTTCTGCTACAGGCACACACGAGTAAAACCCAGAACAGATCTGAAGCACTTACCTAGGGTTTTAGGCCGGTCCAGTGAAAGTCTAAATCAGCAAACACCAACTCACCTTTTCCAATTCCCCAGAAACCAAATCAGAGACAGAATCAACTCATTGAACAATCAAACAACGAAACAACACAAACATGTACACACAGAGCACGCAAGTGTAGGCGATGAGAGCAAGGGCGAGCACAACGGTAGAGAAAACAGTATAGGGAGAAGCGTTGCTGACCTGGTCTAGGACGACATCGGAGACCTTCCCGGAGTGATTCTGGTTCAGGCGACACGGCGGCAGATACGGCGGGTTGAAGGTGAATTTACAGAGTGGGCGACCTGGACGAAGAAGAAGGAGGTGAATTGGGATCTGTTGGTGTCCGGTTTTACCCCTCCGTTTTAACCGTGATTCTAATTTCCCCCAACTTTCGGCTTTGTTGGAATCTGCTGGTTTCCGGTTTTGCCCCTTTGTTTTAACCGTTATTGTAGTTTCCCCCAACGTTCGGCTTTCATTGTCCCCTCCTGTTTCGACCAGAGACTCTTTGGGGCTGTTTGGTTTTAGTCTTGGGTATGGTATGTTTTTTTAGCTCCTACGAAAAATAAAGACAAACAACGCAAACAACAACAAGCTACTACGAAAACATCCCCATTCTTAGCTTGTCAGCCATGAGAAGACCCTTGGCTATGGTATCTATCTATCTATCTATCTATCTATGTATATAGTTGTGGAGGATGGTTAGGGGATGTTGATTATGAGGTGGTGTGGCGTTGGAGAAGAACGCATCTGACACAGGAACTAGTTGTAAGCTTTTTTATAATAAGGGTAGAATTATCAGCAAGCCACTGTTTGAGAAATATTTTTCTTTTAAAACTCACCAAGTTAGGGGATTTGGTCATGTTAAGAATCAACCGTGTTTTGCGAGTAAAGCTACATTAAAAGTCGAAAATCCTTGAAACATATGCGGCCTATATCCTTCATCTATATTATCTTTCCCCAGTTAATCCATAAGAGCCCATGCTTTTCTTTGTTTTCTCTTCTGCCAAAACCTTCTTATTGTATGTTTCAGGGTTTGAAAAATTTTCGTTCGGAGAAAAAAGCATGACATGCTGTAGTTTGGTAGGGCTTGAATGACCGGTTTGATGAGAACTTCATTCTCTGTGACTGAGCGAGTATCTCTCTCCCAACTTTTCAGTTTTTTTTTCTTCCTTTGTCTAAACATGCACTAAAAAGTGATATTTATGTTTTTGTCCGTTATTATAGGTAATCCCAAGTACCGTTCATATTGATGGACTGCATGAACTCCGAAAGAGGAAATAATTAACCCTTTGTATTCACCGGTGCATTTGACAAGAAGGATGGTGCCGACTTCTCAATGTTGATTTTCGGCCGAGAAGCTAGTTCATACTTGGGTAAAATTTGTAGTATGCCTGAAATCTATGCAGCAATCTCTCTAGTAAAATATGATCTATCATCTACCAAAATGGATGGGACACTATCGGACCCCCCCCCCCCCCCCTCACCCTCCCTGTGAAGTTGCGAGGCCCGATATGTCCCTCTCTTTGCGTTGCCGAAATCTCCCTAGATAAACCTTCCTTACACAACAATAACACATAGGGCAACAGCGGACAACCTTGTCGAAGTCCACATTGCGTCCGTACAAAAACCCCAACTATACCATTTCGGATGAAATAAAACGATACCCTAGTGAGACAGTCCCACATAAGCCTCAACCATCGTGGTCCAAACCCCATTCGTGGCGTTAAATCTCTAACATAATTCTACTCGACCGTGTCATATGCTTTACTCATATCAACCTTCAACGCCACAAAGCCTTCTTTGACCTTCTTTTTGTGTTGTCATAAGTTCAAAAGTTGTAATGATATTATGTAATATATTAAATGAGCTTGAACAAATGGTGATTGATTTTTCAAAATAAGCCCATTCAACAATGGTATTAGTCTATTACTCATGGTTTTCGCAATGAACTTGTCGAGGATAGTACATTTAATTGGTTCATAGGAACTCCCTTTTTTGGTCCGCTTAATTTGTTGAATAAGAGCAGTCATATTATGCTTGTATTCTACAACTCTGGGTGCGCATTTACGCAAACAGTTTCAGCATCGTTTCCAACATTGACCAGAATTTTTGATAACATAAAGGAGGATGACCATCAATTCCCGGTGACTTTAGATGACCAATCTGTTTCAGCGCTCGACATATTTCACATACCTCGAACAAGTTCTCAAAAGGGTTGGTGTAAGTTGTAGGATCTCTTCCCGTTCTTGCTCAGAGGGCTTGTTGTATTTGAAAGACCCTGAAAATGACTCTTCAAAATTCTGCAAATATTTCGATATGTCGTCCGCCATCTCCAGTCCCCGTCTACAATTCCCCAGATCTAGTTTTGAGCTTCCATAGTCGTGGTTTTTCGGTGAAAGAAAACCATTTTTCTGTCACCCTATTGCATCCAATCAATCCGTGATCTCTGTTTCCAAAGTTCTTCTTCCTGATACAACAACTAATTTATTTGTGCCTTAACACTTGCTTTGTCAACTACACGTTTTAATTTGACTATCCAAACTTTGAAGTATGTCCCGTAGAATTGCCAAATCTCGTCTCACATGACCAATGTGGTCTTTATCTCATCTTTGCAGCTGCTATTCGGGTACTCATCAGCCTCGGCCATAAGGATTGATGTCCTCTTGTCGAGTCCCATTGTTGTTCCACCTCATCTTTACACGACTGATCATGTATCCATATAGCTGTAAAAGTAAAATTTCGTCTTTTCCTGATGGAAGTTCCAATCGCAAAATTAGTGAGAGATAGTCAGACATTGAAGCATGAACATGATCTACCCAAGTCCCCATAAAGATTTGTATCCACTCCGAGTAAGCTACCACCCTATCTAGCCTTTCGCAGATACTATCCACCCTATCTAGCCTTTCGCAGATACTATTCACTTCCCCGTATATATGTGAACAACCGTTAAGGACGGAAACTTTGAGATTGTCGTTTTCGGTTAATAAATGTGGTGGCATCCAATTTAATCACAACAAAAACTAAACTGTCTGAGGTGTACAGCCACACTTGCATTATTCCGTTGGACACACTTTTCTTATCTAACCCAAAACTCAGCATGTGGGTACCAAGTAGGGAGGGAGACATCATCTATCCATTCACAAATCACCAACAGTGGAGCCTTGAGCAAAATATATATATATATATATATATATATATATATATATATATATATATATATATATATATATATATATCGCAACAGACGCATACTCTTCTGGACACTATTGTATGGAAATTGCAACAAAAATCATTAACCAGAGCATCATATACAAAAGTTATCCGCATCAAATGCCCAATTTAAACATCTGATTCATATATGGAGTAAGAAATCTAAACATCCGAAAATGGCTAAAACCAAGTCCAGAATCCGCTCATAACTACTAAACAGAGAATGATGGAGCAGCGCAGCATTTGCAACTCCCAAGTATAGAAAACCAACCAGTCTCTAATCATGCCAGCAGAGAAGCATAGTGATGCATCGTCTGATGATGTAAATCTTAGCTCTTCCTTCTTTCAGGTGTTCTCCGACGCCTTTACATGGGTATCTTCTCTTTGATCCTTCCATGGAACCACTTGTCATCGTCGCCTCCTCTTTATATTCCTTCTGTACCTCTCTCTGCATGCAGCTGTCAATATCAAGTATAGCAGAGTTGGAGATTTCTGAAACCTCTGAGAAGCTATATTTAAGGAAGCAATGATTTGAATGAAGTGCAAAATGCAAGTGCATACTTATAGGAAGTGATCTAGACTCCGAGAAACATGCTGATGAAGACAATACAAATGGGCAAGAAAATAATCATATCTGGGGACTCAAATCACCCACCGGAGGCCCCATGCTGACTGGGCACTTCTCCTCGTGTCTTATTAACAGAGATTCCTACTTCTACGGGACAGATAAGGGCGAGGAGTACACGTGACAGTCACAATACAGACATGGACAATGTCTGTGACATGGAAGACAACCTAGGTCATTGGTTAAGAGTTCTGAGCCACATTCTCTTGATTGTTGAATTCTAAACCTCTACTGTCAAGTGTCTATGGCCCCTCTCCATTATCACGAAGGAACTTTCCACCCCTTTCACTAGCCTCTAATTGTTTCCCTATCAAGTCAAATCATAAATGGAAAAGAAGTGACACTCCAAGTTTCACTTCATGAATATTAACTTGGATGGTTGGACCTAGATCACCTACAACCTCTGGGAGGGGCTTCGCTCCCGCTCCCAATCCTCGCTCCGGCGCTTTCAGCTCGAATTCGCTTTCGCTCCCAAAATTCTAGAGCGGGTTTTTTTTACCAGCGCTCTGTACTTTTTTAGCAATTGACCTCAGTATTAAGTTACCAAGCCTACTCAAAACTAAGTCAAACTAAATTTCAACTAAAATGATGACTTGGCCAACCCCAAACTGCGATAGCCCCCTGCCTCACTGTATGTCAAGTTCTCATTGCTAACACTCAGTCAAGTTGAAGTTCTATAACATTTTTCACCATAGGAGGTTCTAGTCTCATATTTAAGCTTTGTAGTTAATGCCATAAAATCTAGATAACACAAAAAAATTATTTATAACATTATTATATCTAAAATTATATTAAATATATATAATTTATATAGGCGCTCTCATAATGCAACTTTTTTAGAATTTGTCGCTTTCGCCCTCCCGCTCTCGCTCCCGTTCCAGGTGACTTAGGGTTAGACCATAAGTATTCCCTCACAATAATGCTAGCAAGGTTTCAGCTGACTGCTCATCATTGTATTTCCCTTGCCTTCTATTGCTGGTCAAAATATGCTTCTTAATTAAGCATTTGTTTCCAGCTCTAGGACTTCTAATCAGCAAATAAACACACACACATACGTGTATACATAATACGATGAACAAAAGTTGTTCAAGCTTATGGCATGGAACCGACCTGTTTCCTAGTACTTCTAGAGATCATCTTAGAGCTTGTTTGGTATCCGTTTAAAAACAAGAAAAACAGTGGAAAAAAAAGTACCGAAAAAACACGTCTAAAAACAGAATAAAAAAACTGTCTGGTATCTGTTTAAAAAAAGTGTTTAAAATTAAAATCATGTTTGGCAACATTACTAAATTTCAATGTTTATTTGCTTGAATATCATATTTACGTACAATACCGACATATATTTGATATTTGTTGCATCTAATCATAGTTGAAATGTCTTTAAACACCAATAGTATGAAAAAAAAAAACACCAAAAAAAACACCACATTTGCTGTTTTTTTAAACAGCTGTTTTTCAGCATGTTTTTGTTTTAAAACAGGCATACCAAATGAGTTTAAAAAAAACAACCCTGTTTTTAATCAATGTTGATTAAAAACAGGGATGCCAAACATGCACTTAGTATTAGATGAGTTGAATCCTTGTAAGGAGACGGATGGATATTTTCACTTTAATTACAATGTTGAGTGATTATAACTTTGCCGGCCAAAAATCTACAGTCTACAGTAAACTACTCTTAAGGTTGGGGGAGTCTCAACCTTTGCCCTTTTTTTTTTTTTTTTTTGGGGGGGGGGGGGGGGGGGGGGATGCTCACAGTATTAAGCTGTCTAGTGTCAACATAATATCCAATGCAATCATGGAAAGAAACTCTACAGGCATGATTTCATTGCACTAATGAAATGAGTGATAGGAATTGCGCGTTATAAATATCTGCTATAGTAACAATATCTTCAAGAAAGGAAGATTCACAGGATGACCAATGAGATCATGTTTGCTTACATCAAGTTGATTTTAACAGAACGGGAAGATAGACCAAAAGTCTTAAGTGGCTGAACAGTGATAAAATAATTGATTCCTCGTGATTCGGACTTCCATGAAAATTACAGAAGTTTTAGGTTCAAATTGGACTCCAAATTATTTGCAAGCAGAAATGGTACAACATTTTCTTTAGCAGTGACATGACTCCTCTTCTCCTCTAGTGGACACATAACCCTCTCTCTAAAGGCCTCACTTTCCTACTTAAACTGATATGACCGTGGAACAAACTCTGAATGCACATCAATTAGCACCCTAAATAATGAAAGCAACTCTATCAATCTCCTTAAAAAGTAAGATTTCATATCTCAACAGCAATAATAAGACAAGCGACGCCAGTGATCTAACCTATATCTCCACTATAATTCAAACCACACAAAAGTGGATCTTTCCGAATAGTAACATACAGCCCTTTCCAGCCAATTTAATTGCAGGTCGAACATGGTTCCCTGGATATTTCCTTGAAAGTTTGGTCAGATTATCAAAGTCACAGACAACATATAAAAGCATTCTGTGATGTTCATTCTCCATATTCATTTGTGAGGATTATCTTCCTTCTTTAAAAGATAAACCAAGCTAACAAATGATGGCCACCTACCCTACACATTTTGTCTATCTTATCTTTATTAAGCTGTATGTCTTTTGGTAATATTCCATGTCTTTTCAAGATACACATATATCTAGTTTGACTCTTAGTTTATATTTCCATAGTAAAAGCATACGAGAGAACACAAGAACCTACTGTGAGGTTTATGTTTAATACCAACCAGTCCCTTGAAGTTCTAAATCTTACAAAATCCCATTAACTCAAGCATAGCAGGAGACAAGGGCTAATAAAAGAGTACAATACTATTCAACCCCCATTTCCTTGGTATACCAAGTTCGTCCCCTACCGTTTAACACTCACCACTGCTACATCTCTCACTCTACAGTACCAACTATGCACGGTGCGCCCATATCTCAGTAAAAGGTGGCGGTGTCAAGGGAAAGAAGAAAGAAAAAGCTATAAAACTCAAATGCCGAGGGAGGTTTTGCAATGTTATCTAGAACAGAAATAAGTCTGCTGACATCACAAGGCTAAGAATCTTAGACACTAACAGGTGTTGTTATATTAACACCGCCTTCACACTGAGGATTCACTTCATCAACTTCCTTAAGAAATATTTGCAATTATAAAAGTAGAAAACTAATTACAGACAGCAGATTGTCCATCCCGAAACAGCAAGAAAAACATGATGATAGAGTGCAATATCCAGTATAGATTGAATCCTGCAACTAGCGCTTTTAGCCGAGACTATCTTATCACAGAATGATTAACCCTTTAACAGAAGCATACTGATCATAGATATATCAAATAACTGACAACGGAGCTACGAGTTTCGCCTAATGGGGTTACTAATATTTATCAACTCTGCAAGTATTCCAAATCAGAAAAAAAAATACCAGTACAATCCTAATTTAAGGTACTACATATCATAATTCACATGCATCGTCGACTTCTAGGGAAATTCATAACTCAATTAGGGATTAAATATTCGTTTTCTAGCAAGTTCAGCGGTACAATCGCCAATTTCACATATTCCATAAGGAGCTATACACCCTTGGGAGTTGGGACTTAGTGGCAACAACATCATACAAATAATACGTTAGGGACCAAAAGTTTTCAATGAATAGTTCACGTGCCTTGAGTTTTACCATATTGACCTACTGATCTAATGGTGAATTGTAAGTTTTAAAATTTTGGTAGTGTTATCGTTACCTTATGCCTGGAGCGAGAGACCACAGGTTTATCTTATTGATGTTACTTAACCTTAAACTTTAGCCTTGTGCATAAACTGAATATAATCGCCCACACTAAACTCCCACCTTGCAGCGAATGATTCTATACATAGACTCCAACAAAGTGCAAACAATCTTAGCAATGCGTAGTTTCTTGTGATGTTTACGGTGTTTAGCTACACAAATTTAACTTCTATTACTAAGGGGAAATTCATAGAATCCAAGTGGCACACCAATATTTTATTGAGCTGATGATCCATTGAATATCGTATCGAACAAAATCAGCATAGCAATAGACAAGAGACACCATGGTGACACAAATGAGTTGGGGTTTACCATTTCAGATGACAGTTACAAATAATACATTGGTTGAACACTTCACGGCAGGTCACTTCTTTTCCGATCTGCAAGTTACAATGGAGGATGCACTTAAAGTCTCAACAAATGTTAAAGGACCAGATAAACACCACCATGATTGGTAAAATTACCATGGATCTTCATTACACCGGAATAGCGGAAAGTAGAGTAGCCTTCAACTCATCAATATCTCTGAGCAATTTCTCATTCTCAATCTTTCCATTCTCCAACTCCAGGAGCAAAGCTGTGTGTGACAATAATTTGCAAAAGATCAGAAGACTAATAATGAAATCATAATGTCCAGTAAACAAAGATCATAAAGGATCACATCAAAGGTAAGAGTCAATGTGGATAAATTGTCAGTATCCCACAAAGCAAGCTCGCTAACAAGATTGATATCATGACATTAGCTCAAAAATTGTGAGTCTTATTCACAATGGAAAAAGTATGTATCCCATAAGACTAATTCCCTAACAAGATTCATATCATGACATTCGCTAAAACATTATGAGCATAAGGCAATAACGAAATCAATGAATTTTAAGGATCCCCACAGGACCTGCAGTGGCATAAGTACTTTGTAGATCAATAACTGAGACCTCAAACAGACAAACTAGTTTAGAAGTAATCTATTGTGTGCACAATTTTCATCTATTGTGTCCACCAAGCGCTTTTTCGTTTTTCCTGTTTTCCCATACTTTTCTACTTCCAAATATATTTGGCAAAATACCAGTCTTTATGCTTATATTATTGCTGTTGCAAACATAAATGTTATGAAAACACTTCTCAACCCTAGATTACTAGCTTAAGATGACGTTTAGTTATAACTTTCATTTTCCGTAACAATTGTCAATAACCATTAGGAATACTGTATGTCTTTTACTACCTGGTCTAGATTTTCTACGTTTAATTAGGTTTTCAGCTACATCTACAACTAAAAGTTTAAAAATCGTTAGCAACAATAGCAAAATAAATGGATTCATAAGTTAAGTAAAAGTATAAATAGTTTCGGCCCCTACAAGGAACATAGTTTGCGTCTACCACTGTCCACTGCTAACAAAAAGCTGTGCAAGCAAACTAAGAACACATCCACAGTCTGCTGTAGGTGGAACTAAATTTATCTGCATTATGGCAGCATCAAACCATCTTGCACAAATATTTTAATACTATAAATAAATAAATCATTTTAAACAATGAAAAGTGAGTGACTAGAGACTGGACACAGAAAATATGGAAGTGGATAAATAGCCTAGAAGAAAGAAATAAGCAAACAAGAGTAACAGATGCAAGCACACAGCACTACTGCTTAAAAGGATAATTTTGCTTTTA
Source organism: Linanthus parryae (assembly GCA_023055425.1). NCBI lineage: Eukaryota > Viridiplantae > Streptophyta > Magnoliopsida > Ericales > Polemoniaceae > Linanthus > Linanthus parryae. The sequence goes on from JALGPY010000030.1 coordinate 178,650, forward strand.
CCAGAATTGGAATCATTTATATCTACAAGCACCTCCTCCATAAATGCAGACATTGAGGTCAGCAGAGAATTATGCTTTTGACTCAAAAGATAAATTTCGTTTTCAAGAAGCTCTTTTTCAGCCAATAAATTCCACGGAGTATCACTTTGTGCCTTCTCAATGTTCTTCTGAAAAGCTAGGCATGACGAGATAAAGTGTTCCCTAAGCCAAATAAAAGAAAAATATCAGTCCTTTGGTGCACAATAAGCTACAAAGTTTGGAGACAAAATTGCGTACTTTACTTTAGGAACTGAAAATAGATTCGCATATTTGAGGATACATCATATTATATTGAAAATTCTATGACAACCAGATAATACTGATTCAGCAAATAGAAAACACGAGATTGTTCATTAAGTCAGTCTTGCAAGTGTTCAGGGAAGGACTCCATAGACATGAATAATAAACGCCAAACCTGTTTCGTAAAATGACATCAGCAACATGCACATATCATCAGTATAATGCCGTATAAGTGTTTGAACAAGGTGTATGACTCAATGAAGACGAAACATCCAATCTCCTTCAAATAGAGGTTTTACTTCAAAATTATAGCATGATGACCTTGATGAGACTGAGGGTTTATTTGTTAACTAGTTTGTTTCAAGCCAAACTTATATAGAGGCAAAGTTACCCGCAATTGTGCAAAAAATGTTCAAGAAACAACATTGCATCAAGAACAGTTTATTAATTTCACTTTCTGGGAACAAAGATATGGACAAATCACACTCATCATAAATTCAACTGAAACCGATTGGCCTGAGGTTCGTGAGAAAACTTCATCCTCGATGCTAGAGGAATTCTCAGAACCCTGTATAACCCAAAGATAGTGGTACACTAGACGTCATGCATACATGGCACTGTGGCCGAGTATGATATAAAGAAACCGTTTATCTAACCATCGGTACTATTTATTTCAAAAGAGACTTGAGGAGGTTTTAAAGATCGAGATTCATAGGAAGACATTTTACAGCCTAACTCCCAACTCCAGCCAGCAGAGCTATGCAGATTTACACACTGATACTAATCATAGGTCTCTGGTTCAGTTGCGCAGACTGCAGAATGCCTCTTACAATGTCAAGACGGACAGCATGCAGTGAGACATGAAATTGGATTAAACCTGTAGTACCCTCTACTAGTCATCATATGTACATTTCAAAGGGCTTTTGAGTCTAGGAGCAGTACCGTGCGCTGTTTGTTCTCTCAGATATCTCATTGCGCTTCGCTTTTAGATTACATAATTTCTCTTCCAACAAGTTCACATGGCATCTTGAATCAGCTGCAAGCGAACATTTAAATATCCAATTAAGTGAGTGAGGCAAATAGGATATCTACTTACGATACCAACCAATAAAAAATGATCAATCTTTTTTTTGACAAATAATGGTATATTAACATCAAGCATGATAAGGGTGTCAGTACGTAACCAATTTAGATTGATTTATAACATAAACATAACATGATTTTGGCAACATTCAAGACATTCATAGGTCAACAAGAGTTTAAAACCTACTACAGTACATACTAGTGCGTGATAGTACGACCCGGTGGTGACATCAAATATCTACATTTCAGGACCTGACGTCTCTAGCCAGCCACCTGACAACGACAACTTTAATACTACAAATTACTGAGCAGGTCCAATGCGTTAAATTTTCATAAATTCAATCGCGACTAATTCACCAACCGTTCACATGGCATAGCCATATGCCTAACAGCATTAACCCCCAATCAGCAAAAGAAGGGGAAAGAAGGTGCTATGACATTTAACAAAGCCCACCCACCAGGGTCATTGGGCATAACTCCATCACAGTTTTGAACAACAAAATATTCAAACCAACCTCACACACCACACCACACAGGCTCTGTTTGGTTCGCAGTAAAATGTTTTGTGTGAAAAAGCTTTCCCTGCAATTATTTTCTCGTGTTTGGTTGACTCTTGCCAAGACATTGGGCCGTGACGGAAATGGCAGTGAGGTGGCGGTGAAGGTGGGTGGCGGTGATGGGTCGTGGAGGAGGTAGGTGGTAGTGGTGGTGGAGGTGTTAGTATGAGTTGCTGTTGTGCTCCTTCACTCTCCGGAAAATGGCTTACAAATTTCAAATGTGTAAATCATTTTACATCATTTTACAGAAAAACATTTTACTTCCAACCAAACAACACCAAAACGAGGGAAAACATTTTACAGGAAAATGTTTTACCACCAACTAAACGGAGCCTCAGTGATACAAATTTATCAGTTCATGATTGATAGTGTTACCCTTCATCCACACAAGACAAGATCATCTTATTATTGTGAATTAAAGACTAATAGACCTTAAGTTTAGCAGATTTTAGAACCTAAACAAAAAGAATACAATGTGATGAGAACTGAGAAAGCATGTAAAGTAGCTAATTTACCAGCCACGGTGACCAATCCGTTGATCTCGAAACCCAGCAAGTAGACCATCTTGGTGAGCTCCGTCTCTCTGGCAGCCAAAGCGGTCTCGAACTCCGAACACTTGACGATCTCCGATTCAATCTCTCGTGTCACCTGAATACTCGACTCGATTTCTTCGTTCACCTGCAAAAAAAAGGAAAGGAACGTGTCGGAAAACTTGCCGAAACCCTAGATTTTGAATTTAGGAAAGCCGAATCAGAACATGAGAGGCATGGTGAGAGAGACCTGATCGAGCATGTCCTTGAAGGAGGAGATCTGACAGAGAATCGCTCCTGAATCGTCCATTCTCGCTCCCTTTGCTTTGCTTCTTCTCACCGAAACTTCACCAAAATAGCTTCCCGCGCTTGATTGGAATTATTATACCAGTACATGAACTCGGTGGGAGCAGATTATTTTTTATTCTTGTAACTTTTGACAGAAAAACCCTTCAAGTGTCGTCTCGCTGACACTTAGTTAACAGTAGTATTGATTTTGTCAAAAAATATCCATGCAGTATCACTTCTGTTGACATCGCACACGATTTTTCAAACGCAAATCCGCTTGCAGTTTCACTACGTTTTAGTAAATGGTGTATAATGTAGGTAAAAGTGAAACTATAAGGAGACTTTCTGATAAAATCAATACTACCTAAACTTCGGTGAGACAATGCTACAAGGTTTTTTGGTCAATAGTTCTAAGTCTTTTTTTTTTTTTTTTTTTGACAAGGGAACGTATTATATCATTAAACAAGAACAACAGGAAAAGCCGTAGCAACTTCCCGGGCAGCAGTGTGAGCAAGTTGCACTGCTACACGGGGAACAAAAGAGAAAATACATGAAGAAAAAGACTTTGCATCTTGCAGTATTTCATGATGAAGCATGAAAGTATGTGAGTGCGGCTTGGAGGTCCGAAGTTGTGTGATGAGGAGTTGGGAATCTGTCTTGATATGGATGTTGGTGTAACCATGAAAGAGTAACCACTTAAGAGCTTGAGAAACACCACGTGCTTCAGCTTGAAGAGGTGAGACTGCGTAGAAGGTATAATGGCCACGTATATTGGGGTCATCAGTATTAACCCAAGCAGCTGCTGAGCGACGACCATCTTTCCATGTCGCATCCACAACAAAAGTAGCACAGGGTGAGGAAGAATTTGAGGGGGAGTGGCTGAAAGTTATGGTGTGCTGTGAGGGTGGTATGGGAGGAGGAGGCTGGGTTTTGGCATGAGAAAGGGAGCGGGTTGATTGGCAGGCTGCTGCAGCGGAAATGGCTATGAGAGAAGTCTTTGGGGTGACAGCAACGTGCTTCATCGTCAAAGAGTTCCTGGCGAGCCATATTTGCCGGAGGACGAGAATTGCTAGAATTCTATCATCTTTTGAGGGGAGTGATATGAAAAGGGCGAGTAGGTGTTGGGTGGTGGACGTGGAGATAGACGTGGGGTGGCGAACACCTAGCGTGGACCCAAACCAGATAGAACGCGCATGCGGACATTCAAAAAAATAGTGCATGGTAGTTTCAAGGGTTGTGGAGCAGAGATCACATAAGGGGTTGAGTATGGGAACCTGTCGTCGCTGAAGATGAGCTTTAACGGGTAAAGCACCCACACTAACCTTCCAGATGAAGAAGAAGAGCTTCGGTTGGAGGGCGAGCTTCATAAAAATATGCATGAGGGGCTGAAGTGAAGGAGAAGGCACAATACCAGGGTCGAAGACCATTTTTGCTAATCGATGCGCTGAGCTGACTGAAAACTGGCCATCCGCAGTGTCTTTCCAAATAATGGTATCCGGCTGGTCAGTGACAATCAGTGGAATAGTCTGAATACGTCGAATCTGGTCAGACGTGAAAAACGAGCTGAGGAGAGTCTTGTTCCAAGCCAGCTTATCCGCACGGACAAAATCTTTTACAGTAAGCGAGGGATACATGTGTCTGATAAGTGGCGTAGGTTCGGGCGGGGCGGGCTCGTCAGGGATCCACGGGTGGATTAGCGGATGGGTGTTTCTGCCATTCCCAATTAACCATTGAGAGCCTCGGAAAGCAAGAAGACGACCCCAGCAAATACTACGCCAGCCCCAAGAAGAAGATGAAGGCTCTTTTGCATCAACGAACGAGCTGTGGGGGAAGTAACGTCCTTTGAGAACCCGAGCCAGCAAGGTATTCGGGTTGGATAGAAGGCGGAAGGCTGTCTTGGCTAAGAGGGCCTGGTTGTGTGCCTCAATATTCCGGAACCCGAGCCCCCCCAATTTTAGATCAAGAGAGAGGAACTTCCAGGATTTCCAATGGATGCCTCGCTTGCAATTTTTAGACCATAGGAAACGAGCCATAATTTGTTGTAGTTCCTTGTGAAAGGAAGCCGGCGCCTTGTAGACTGAGAGCATGTAGGTGGGAATAGATAGCAGCGTAGCTTTGATGAGCGTGACCCGCCCAGCAAAGGAGAGGGAACACTGTTTCCAAGTAGTAAGTTTGGCACGAACACGGGCAAGAATGTGGTTGAAAATGGCATGCTTGGGCAACGTGAAGTCCATGGGGCTGCCAAGGTATACTCCCGGTTGCAAGACTTGCTTAACACCAAGAGTGGCGGTCAGATACGTAACATGATCCGGATTCATGTTTGGACTGCAGTACAATTCAGACTTATGAAGATTGATAAGTTGCCCCGACTGGCTACAATAAGACTGCAGTACCTCTTGGAGAGTATCGACGAAATTGTCGTCATATCGTTGGAAAATGAACGTGTCGTCTGCAAAAAGAAGATGAGATATCGCGGGAGCTGTCCTTGCAATGCGGACTCCTTCTAAAAGTCCCGTGTCCGTCATATGGCTAATAGTAGAAGAGAACGCTTCCGAAATAATAAGAAACAGAAATGGCGATAATGGGTCGCCTTGTCGCAGACCTTGTGAAGGACTAAAAAAAGAGGTTGGCTGTCCGTTGACTAGGACTGCTGATGAGACGGTAGATATGCACATCATGATATTGCGAACATAGAGGGGGCCGAAACCCAACTTGAGTAGGCACTTTTGGAGGAAGTTCCAAGAGACGCGGTCGAAAGCCTTATTCATATCCAATTTAAGTGCGAAGAAGGAGGTTTTACCTTGCTTTTTTTTTCCGAATAAAGTGAAGCAATTCATGGGCCAGCAGTATGTTGTCTGAAATAAGCCGGTCTTTTTGGAAAGCAGCCTGAGTTGGCGAGATAATATGAGGAACGACAGTGGCCAGCCGATTTGCTAATACCTTTGCAATAATCTTGTAGATGGAGTTGCATAAGCTGATAGGACGGAAATCGTTGGCAGAAAGGGGCTCTCGGTGCTTGGGAATAAGAGTAATGTACGTGAAGTTTAATTCCCGTAGCATGAACCCCGTGGAGAGTGGTTTCAAGACCGCTTCCGTAAGTAAATCGCCAATAATAGACCAGTGTTCTTGGAAGAATTCGGCTACCATACCATCTGGCCCAGGAGTTTTATTTTTCTCCAGCTGAAAGACAGCTGCCTTAACCTCCGATGGCGTGTAAGATTGTTCCAAACTGTCCGCTTCAAACCGGGAGAGCTGGAGAGTGAAGTAATCGGTGCAATGGAAAGCATCTACCCGACCATCCTCAGATGTAGGCTGCGGCCGGAGGAGTTGTTTAAAGTGAGCCGTCATGCAGGTCAAAATCTCGTGGGGGTCCTGCGTGAAACGTCCATCTGGAGTGTTGATACCCACAATAGTCGCTTTATTAGTCCGCAAAGTGGCTGCTCGATGAAAGAATTTTGAGTTTGTGTCGCCGTGTTGGAGCCAAGATTGCTTGGACCTTTTTTTCCAATAAATTTCTTCTTCCATCATTAGTTTGTCCAAGTGAATTCGTATAAGCTGCTCCTATTTTGCAATAGTCATTAACCGTGTGGGCGATAAATTCGAGGAACCCAACTGTTTTTGTAGGGCTGCCATGTCGTTGTTGGCGGCGAGGATACGATTTGGCAAGGACCTAATAGTTGTGGACGCCCAATTTTTCATATGGGTGAGAAGAAGCCTTTGTTTGCGGACGTGTTCATAGGTAGGAGAACCCGCAATAGACAGGGACCATACTTTTGTCGTGATCTGCTTCAAGGCGTCGTGAAGTAGCCAAGATAACTCAAAACGTAGAGGTCGCTTGGGCTTAAAAGTGTGGCCATCCGTATGCAAAATAATTGGGCTGTGATCGGATCTCTGTATTGGTAAATTAACCAGCAATGCTTTAGGGAAGAGGGAGTACCATTCCTCCTGGACAAACGCCTTATCAAGCTTTTCATAGGTAACTTTCCGTCCTTGCCTCCCATTCGTCCAAGTGAAATAAACACCATGGGATGGGAGTTCAATCAGACGGTTAGATGAAAGTAGCGACTGGATGAAGTGTGTAACGGGCGGTGTGGATGCCTTTGCCGAGAGTTTGTCATGTGAGGACGCAACTTGATTCGTATCGCCAATAATAACAAAAGACTGAGAGAAGAAGTCCAAGTGACGTTGTAACTGTTCAAAGACTTGGTGCCGTTGCGAGAATTTTGAGTGCCCATAAAATAAGACCAAGTTCCAGGGACCCCGTCTCGAGTCGTAGACTTGTAATACAATGAACCAAAGGCAAGTAAAGATCGGTGTAATATTAAGTGAGGAACGCCACATTGCTAGAAGACCGCCTTTTGTACCAACCGCATCCTGATAACTCCTTAATAAGAGTTATCCTATGTACACTTCACATTGTTATTTGTGTGCGTTTCGGTGCAAAAGTGATGGATTTTTGGCTAATTTGAGAAGAAAATGCACTTCTAGATGTTTTTGAGCTTTAATGCACAATCCGGGCGTTTCTTAATGGTTTTGAGTATGATTTGGATAATTTATCACATTTGATCTTCGCGGTAGTGTTCGTGTTGTTGTTTGACAGGAATTACGTATGCGGGAATCAAGTGGAGAGAAGAAACGAGCTTCGGAATAGAAGAAAAGACGAATTTGGCGCGTTTTGGATGTTTTTGCCAAATATTGGGCAATAATTGAGAAAAACGAGGAAATGATCCGGAAACGGGAATTTCTCTACATGGATGAAGTCTACGTCGCAAAAGGAATCCAAAGGTGCGAAAATCACATTTATCGGAATCCGGATGAAAAAGTTATGTCAAAAAGGATGCTCAAAGAGATAAAACGCGGCCGAAAGCATCCGGAAATGCCAAACACGCCTTTCGAGGAGTTAAATTGATGAATGAAGGGTTCCCCGGAATTTGAGAATGTTTTATAGCATAAAAGGAGTCTCGAGGTCGAGGAGATACTTAAGGAAGCAAAGGCGCGGGCAAGGAATCGGAAATTAGTCGAAAAAGGATGTTTTTGGGTGACCCAGACTTCTCTTCGTACGAAGAGAATTGTCTTCGTACGAAGAGATTATACTTAAGCCAAATTTTGAGTTGCTTAAAATGTCTTCCTAAAACAGCTTGCAGTATCTATCTGGGAAGATCTTCCTACGAAGAGAAAAAGTCTTCGTACGAAGACTCTTCCTACGAAGACCCTTCCTACGAAGAGAAAATGTCTTCGCAGGAAGACTCTTCCTACGAAGAGAAAAGTCTTCGTACGAAGACACTGTGCAGAGGCGGCCAAAATTAAGGAAACGATGCTTAAAACTTTCCTAATTGACCCGGGACTCTTAGGGAACGTATTTTAGACATATTAGGTCATATTTTCAGAGGAGAGACGCATTATTGAAGGACGGGACATCAACTTGGAGCTTGGATCACATCGTGGAGCTTGGGAAATCTTGTTTGATCTCTTTTCTGCTTCTTTTCTTTGTTTTTGATCATGATCACACAAACGCTTGTATTTGTGATCATGAATATGCGTAGCTAAACTTCTTAGATCAGGACCCGAGTTTGGGGTTAGGGTTTTCACATTGATTATGCGTTTTATGAATTGATATTCATGTTTTGATAAACCTAATTGATGATTTTACGTTTGCTATGATTGTTTTGTGATCTTCATCCTATCTAGTTAATTGGAGACGTCTTGTTAGCTAGAACTTAGTTTGCAATTATTTGGTAACTCGGTCATTGTTAACCGGAAAATCAAACAATCACCCGTTCATAGGCTTGGTAACTCGGCTGCGTCGAATGGGATCGTTAGAGTAGAATTCATCGTTAATGCATGTTTAGGGATAATTAGAACTTGGTAACTCGGTTTTAATCTAACCTAGGCATAGGATGCTCACTTGGTAACTCGGTGAGTTAGTTTTGCTCGATTAGCAAAGTAAAATTTGTCTGTGTTTCACAAATCGTAGAACGACGTCAACAAGAGAATCCTAACAATCCCCCAAACGAGGTGTCCTGGTTGGTTCTCCCATATTAAATCTTAATATTTAAATACTTAATTTGTCTTTTTAATTATTTAGTTCAGAAAAAATCTCTCAATTTCTAGCCCACATAAAGTTAATCATACTAATTAGTTCACGACAAGTCCTTTGGGTTCGATAAACCCGGATTTCCGGATATTACTACACGCGACAGCCGTACACTTGCGGTTGGATCGTGTCAAGTTTTTGGCGCCGTTGCCGGGGACTTCGGTTGAATTAGTTAGAATTATTAACTTTAGGGATTTTTTTTTTCTTTTGTTTATTTATTTTTTTGATTTCACCTGCTTCCTAGTGAATAATTGTGCAGGTATCTTGGTGATCATGTGGGGGCAGAATTACTATGGGCATTCTCCAGTCTACCAACCGTACTACTCCTATGAGGATATGTACACCCCTCCTCCTTGCAATCAAGAAGATGAGCATATTAAAGAAGTATTGAAGCTCATGATAGCTAGTATGGACAGAATTGAGGAAGGGATTAATAGGATGGATGAAAGTCTCCAGTTGAAGGGACAACACTTGGCAAAACTTTCGAGTGCATTGGCATATGCAGATAATGACGATGGGCCAAGTAGTATCATGCCTGACTTAGTTGAGGAGTGTGAAGAGGAAGACGAAGAACTCCCAGAGGTCTATGTTTATAATGTTGTTCATCGTGAAGTAATAGATCATCGGGCTGCTTCAGACTCAGATTCGGACTCAGATTGGGATGATATTTTGAATCCTATCCAACTTGTGCCTCGCATAATTCCGGATCCATGGCATGAATGGGAGAGTTTGGACATCGCGATCTTATGGCCCACTGAAGATATTTGCTTTAAAGAACAAAGCCATGAAGCTAAGAAATTATTGCAGGGAGATGTTCACATGGACATATATAAAGAAATTCCTGAGTCTAATCCATATCTCTTTGAGATCATAAAATGGGGTGAATCACATGAGAAAGACCAAAGACCCCTGTTTTATGCAATACATGATTTACCACCTGTGATTCCAAGACATGAGCTAGGGAAGGAAGTAGTCAAGACGGCACTCCTTGCCATTACTGTTCCAACTGAGGTTCTATTTCCACATAACCGATCCTCGATGATATTGATTCTGAAGAATTGGAAGAAGAAGAAGAAGAAGAAGAGGAAAGGTACAAGGGATCATGATGGGGAGAATGAATTCTCGAGAAGACCGGTGATCAAGGAGTGGAAGCACAGAAAGAAGAGATTTTTTCAGCCCGTCTTCTACAAATTCTTCTTGCCATATGCGTCTCATGCATGCTCACTTGAGAAGAGACAAAAAGAGAGACAATGGTGGAAGAAGAAAAAGTGGAGAGAAAAATCTCCTAAACATGTTTTGAGGTAACTAGGTCGGGTCGTCGACCTTAAATTACCCGGCGCTTGTTGGGAGGCAACCCAACCTATTTATTTGCTTAAAGTAGGGAGTGCGTTTTTAATACAGTTGCGTAGTTTTGTTTATTTATTTTGGAGAGATCAGAGAGAGATGTACTAACATTTGTTTCCAAGTGACATATTTGAGCAGGATATGGGAGAGTCTACCCCGGTGTGCCATGGCACACTTGACCTTTACAGGGGCTTGCATTGGCGAGTTGGGGATTCTCCAAGACACATATTTTAGTAGAGGAGGGCAGTCGACCCCGGTGTGCGAGTACACATTGACTGTATAGGAGCATGGTGGCACCACTACTGTGCTTGGGGACTGTTTGGCGTGATTTCGTCCCCACCCTTGAGGTGGCTGTGAGTATCTTTTCTCTTGCTAAATTTTGTGTTTATTTTATATTGTATGTCATAGCTCCATCTCATCTACTGGCCTACACATTGATTGCAGAGTTCTCTTGCATAATCTCTAAATTTGTTGAGGACAACGAAGCATTCAGTGTGGGGGTGGTTTAACTGTTTACTAGCCATAGTGTCTTGCATAGGCAGTTACATGTAGGATGTGTTTAGATTGTATTGTGAGTCAGTTTTGTGGTTTTTGTTATGTTTTTACTTATATTGTCGTATTGTGTAGAGTAGATTTATATTCTGTTTGCACTTTTACATAATTGAGTCTACCCACCAAAGAGTTGAGTTGTGTAGTGTCAAATTTTTTCGAGTCAAAGCCTTTCATATAGAGTTAGGATATTATTGAAAAAAAAAAATTAAAAAAAAAAATAGAAAATTGAAAATTTTGAGAAAAGGCAATTGAGAGAAGCTTAGACTTTGTTGATTTAGTGAGATGTGAAAATTTTAGGCTTAGGGTGTGAATTTTGACCGAGAGTGACAATTTTAGTTCCCCCTAGTAAGTATAGAGAGAATCTCATTACGGGAATGCCTACCTATTTTCAAACTAAAGTTAAATTTTCAAAGCTAAAGTGTGTGCTGTTTTTCACCTAAAAGAGTTGAGCTTGGTGTTTGCTAAACAAGCCGAACGTTCATGTTGGCCGTCTTAGGTAGTCGCCAGCCCGCCTCGTAGTGGCACACAGAACAGCTGTGCGAGGATGTGTATTAGAGCACTCACTGCTTTTTAGATCTTACCTTGTAGGACCACTAGTATACCATAATTGATCCTTGGATTCATTGTTAGCCTCTATGACCTAGGGAGACGATTCTTGGCCTTCATCATATATCGTTTAGAATTACCTTCCTAGAGCGTCACGAGGGAGTAGTAGTTGAGGGGTTAGTTGAGGGAGTACTTCATTTCATATTTTTGTGAGTTCTGCATATCGCATATGCTTCATTTGATATGTACGAGGGGATGCGAGGGTGAGTGAGTTGGCTTGCACACTAAGGTGTGGTGGTGTTCCATGTCATTACATCGTGGACACAGTAGTGGAGAGCCTGAGTGCGTGACATCTAGTCCGCACAAAAATGGGATTGGTTGTTCTTGATTGGTGGAATGTGCTAGGTACCGGATTTTTATCATCTTGGTGTAGGAGGTTCGGTTGGATTATGCACGTGACATATCTTATTTGGTTACTTGAGAGGGGGATGTGACTGCATTCTAGTGTGGGGTGTCGACATTTGACTACGGACATAGAGATTGTGCATTGACGACTCCACCCCCAGACACGCTTTGACTTGGACGGTTTGTGGCATCTTGCGCTTCATGGAGTTAGGGGGAGATGAACTATTCTTGTGATACTTATTCATTATTTTGTTTATTTCCTTCCCCTGACATTATTACATTGCTTGATTCTTGGAGGAGGACCATTCGTACATTTTTTTTATTGTATTATTGTTGTTTTATAGAAAAAAATAGAAAAAAGAAAAAAAATAAAAAAAAAAAAGAGAAAAAAAAACATGAGAGGAATAAAGAAAGAATACAGTTGTGCTTATTGGAAATCGAGTGGTGAGAGTTCCTAGTTCCAAATTGAAGACAAAGATGAGTTTTTGCATATCATTCGCTTTGATGGCCACGGAATTGACATTGTACCGGGGTTTGAGGGGATTGAGGGCCGGAGTCGGTGAGATTCGGGTTGTGGATTCCTATCATCAAGGTGAGGGTGTGCGAGATGTGGGGTTTTAATGTGAGAATGTGACGCTTTAGGATTTTTTGCTTCATACAAGTTATATCCTTTTTGTCCTTAAGCCTCATCATATTTGACCATTAGCGGAATAGGAGCTCGGACTATGAATGTGGCTTAGCCTTGGTTAGACTCTTATTTTCGTCAGCACACATGAAGAGGTAGGTTGTTCTTTATAGTAAAGTTAAGCTTTCTATACTAACTATGGGGAATTACTTTTTGTCGAATTTAGTTGCGATTCACACCTCTTGCCTAACTTTTTCATCATCCATGAGCACCAGTATATGTTATTGAAATTGCCTGATCTCACAAAAAGAAAGAATTTAAAAGCTTTTATGTGTTTAAGATCGAGTCTAGAATTGCATTTGCATCATCTTGCTGCATTGTAGTGTCTTGAGTCATGTTAGAGTCGTTTGTGTCTTGTTGGCTAGTATACAGTTGAATGCAGTAGATGAGTCGTTGCTCGGGACGCGCAAATGGCAAGTGTGGGGGTATTTGATAACTCCTTAATAAGAGTTATCCTATGTACACTTCACATTGTTATTTGTGTGCGTTTCGGTGCAAAAGTGATGGATTTTTGGCTAATTTGAGAAGAAAATGCACTTCTAGATGTTTTTGAGCTTTAATGCACAATCCGGGCGTTTCTTAATGGTTTTGAGTATGATTTGGATAATTTATCACATTTGATCTTCGCGGTAGTGTTCGTGTTGTTGTTTGACAGGAATTACGTATGCGGGAATCAAGTGGAGAGAAGAAACGAGCTTCGGAATAGAAGAAAAGACGAATTTGGCGCGTTTTGGATGTTTTTGCCAAATATTGGGCAATAATTGAGAAAAACGAGGAAATGATCCGGAAACGGGAATTTCTCTACATGGATGAAGTCTACGTCGCAAAAGGAATCCAAAGGTGCGAAAATCACATTTATCGGAATCCGGATGAAAAAGTTATGTCAAAAAGGATGCTCAAAGAGATAAAACGCGGCCGAAAGCATCCGGAAATGCCAAACACGCCTTTCGAGGAGTTAAATTGATGAATGAAGGGTTCCCCGGAATTTGAGAATGTTTTATAGCATAAAAGGAGTCTCGAGGTCGAGGAGATACTTAAGGAAGCAAAGGCGCGGGCAAGGAATCGGAAATTAGTCGAAAAAGGATGTTTTTGGGTGACCCAGACTTCTCTTCGTACGAAGAGAATTGTCTTCGTACGAAGAGATTATACTTAGCCAAATTTTGAGTTGCTTAAAATGTCTTCCTAAAACAGCTTGCAGTATCTATCTGGGAAGATCTTCCTACGAAGAGAAAAAGTCTTCGTACGAAGACTCTTCCTACGAAGACCCTTCCTACGAAGAGAAAATGTCTTCGCAGGAAGACTCTTCCTACGAAGAGAAAAGTCTTCGTACGAAGACACTGTGCAGAGGCGGCCAAAATTAAGGAAACGATGCTTAAAACTTTCCTAATTGACCCGGGACTCTTAGGGAACGTATTTTAGACATATTAGGTCATATTTTCAGAGGAGAGACGCATTATTGAAGGACGGGACATCAACTTGGAGCTTGGATCACATCGTGGAGCTTGGGAAATCTTGTTTGATCTCTTTTCTGCTTCTTTTCTTTGTTTTTGATCATGATCACACAAACGCTTGTATTTGTGATCATGAATATGCGTAGCTAAACTTCTTAGATCAGGACCCGAGTTTGGGGTTAGGGTTTTCACATTGATTATGCGTTTTATGAATTGATATTCATGTTTTGATAAACCTAATTGATGATTTTACGTTTGCTATGATTGTTTTGTGATCTTCATCCTATCTAGTTAATTGGAGACGTCTTGTTAGCTAGAACTTAGTTTGCAATTATTTGGTAACTCGGTCATTGTTAACCGGAAAATCAAACAATCACCCGTTCATAGGCTTGGTAACTCGGCTGCGTCGAATGGGATCGTTAGAGTAGAATTCATCGTTAATGCATGTTTAGGGATAATTAGAACTTGGTAACTCGGTTTTAATCTAACCTAGGCATAGGATGCTCACTTGGTAACTCGGTGAGTTAGTTTTGCTCGATTAGCAAAGTAAAATTTGTCTGTGTTTCACAAATCGTAGAACGACGTCAACAAGAGAATCCTAACAATCCCCCAAACGAGGTGTCCTGGTTGGTTCTCCCATATTAAATCTTAATATTTAAATACTTAATTTGTCTTTTTAATTATTTAGTTCAGAAAAAATCTCTCAATTTCTAGCCCACATAAAGTTAATCATACTAATTAGTTCACGACAAGTCCTTTGGGTTCGATAAACCCGGATTTCCGGATATTACTACACGCGACAGCCGTACACTTGCGGTTGGATCGTGTCACATCCGCACCGCAAAAAGAGTCATATCCAAGAGAATTTCCCAAGAACAAAAGATCAGCCACTGCCTTCTTGGTCTCCATTACAAAAGTGATACAAGGCCGATGCTCAGAACATAGCTTTTTAAGCGAATGAACCGTAAGGTCATGTCCTAAACCCCTACAGTTCCAGCTAAATATTTTCATGGCGGCGATGGAGGCCGACGAGCAGCCTCCATCGATTTACAATACAAATAAAACTCATCGCTGAGATAGTACATCACAGTGTCGTAGTCATAATCAAAATAGGCCATGAAAGTGTTGAAGCGTTCTTCGAAGAAGACCGAGGCGAGAATGTGATCTGTCTCTGTGAACTTGTAAGGATCAGCAAATAAAGGCATGAAATCCGGTAGTACATCAGAAATACGAGGGCTCTTGGGCATGCTCTGTTGGTGCTCCGTGACTGGCGATTCCCGGCGTTTCCCTGTAACTGCCGCAGCACTGGTTTGTCCTTGTTCGAAACCTGGCGGTAAGGTATTGGAGGACCTGCTCCTCTTTGACGAGCCTTCCCCCTGAGAGGAGGCCCCAAGACGAATGGGGGAGTCATCATCGGAGGAGTCAGTGCCTGGCGGAGATATAGCCTTCCTCTTGCCCTTATCAAAGTCTGTGTCCGCTGAGTTTTTGGCTGGAGCGATTTGTTGACGGTTCTGCAAGGGTGCCTCTCGGATTTGTAACGGCGGCAGGATGAGGCGGCCACCTTCTGATCTGTTTGCCGGAGAAGAGAGAACCTTGACTGCGTCTGTCCCCACTTCCAAGGAGATGTCGAACATGTCATCATCCCAATCTTTTTCAAAACAGTGCAGCACAATTGATTTTTTCCCTTTGGAGGCCATGAAGGAAGCCCAAAAATCAGAGATCTGTGCCCATTCATCTTCGGAGGGGACGAAATTTTCATCAAGTAGCTTCTCTGACAACGAGGGTGGGAGTGAAACTGGGTGTGGTATGAACTGATCATGATTATGCTCAAGTGGTGGGGGGGTTGGCGGCAGAGATGGTGGGGACGCCGACGGTGTTGCAGGTGGTGTGTGATTTGGAGACATGGCTAAGGGGGGATGGAGGGGGGCTTGGAAAATTTCTGCATTTTGGGCAATTTGTTGTGGATCCGGGGGCTGCTCTTGAATGTTGAAAAGGTTGTGAGGTTGAGCACCATGGTGTTCCCAGTGAGTGTCGTAGAGCTGTATGAAATTGGCGTAGTGAGCCTCATTGATGTTTGGGTGGGGATATATGAAGATCTCACTCTGGGTGGTATCAACTGCGGGGTGTAATGGTGTGTTGTGCTGGAAGGGATTGAGGTGAGCAGGCATGAGAAGAACTGGTGAGGCTGGCGGTGTTGGAGGAGGTGAGTGAGGTCGTCTCCATTGATTCCGGTAGAGGCTCAGTTGGGGTTGCGCCATGATGAGAGCGTTAATGGCAGCCGCCATACGTTGCAGCCTTTGGTCAATCAAAACCCTAGCTTGATCCGCAGTGAGAGGGCAGTGGCGATGGAGGTGTCCAATTCTTCCACAGGCATTACAGTACCTGAAGACTCGCTCCGGCTGGCATGCAATCCATCTAATACGACCAAGATCATCCATGAGGTAGAACCCGGGTATGATGGGGTCATCTGGGTTGACCCAAACTTGGAATCGGAGATAGCCATGTGGTCGGGAGGAGGAGAAGGCAATATCAGTCCGTGCGACATCTCCGAGAAGGGAGCCGAGGAACTCCGCGGTGGCCGGGGTAAAAGCACGAAGAGGAGTGTTATACAGGCGAAACCAGATAGGGAGTCGTGGCTGCGGCAGTCCCTCTAGCGCCAGAGATGGGTCCCAATGATCTACCACCATTAGAGCTCCATGAATGGAGTAAGGGCCCCCATAAAGAACACCCACCAGTTCATTGAAGTCCTCAAATTGGACGACAAAAATGTTGTTGAGGGAACCAATAATCTGGAGGTCAGATTGGGGCCTCCAAAGTTGCCGCAAAAGGGGGAGTATTTGATCCGGGTTAAAGGCAGTGTCATCAACGATGCATATGGTGAGACTTTGATGCGGAGTGGGTTCATAGTAGTCAGAGATGGAGTTGGGGATGTAACTCTGGACTCCTCTGCGAGCTGGGTCCTCTGGCCTTCCAGGGGGGCGGTAAATCCGAGGAGCTGGGAACAGACGGTTTGGCGGCCGTGGGGGAACGTGCATATGGCGAGGGTTGAAGGCAGCAGGAGGTGCTGGAGTTCTATGATGGAAGTGAGGGAGAGGGGGTTGATGGGTGGTCGAGGGTGGCGGTGGCGGAAGTTTGGGGGCGGTTGTGGCGGTGGATGACGGTGACCCTGGCGGCGATGTGGCAGAAGGTAAGGGTTTCTATCCATGGAGGAGGGCTTGTTGGGAGAAGGGAGATGCAGTGGCTGGTGTGAAAAACCCATGGTGGTCTCCATTAAATCTTGACGAGTTTGGATGGAGGAGTGTCCGGCGTGCTAATGGCGGAAAACGAAGCGGTTGGTGGGCGGTTTAGGTTAGGTTTAATGATGAGGGTGGGTTTTAGGGTTATGGTGGGTTAAGACTATTGGGGAGGTCTCTGGTGGCGTGCAGAGGTGGATGAGGGGGAAGATTGGGAGAGATGAAATTTGAGGAGAAGAGATATGGTGAAGGAGATTATCGAAGCCGAAGACAATTCCCAAGCAAGCTATGATTGCCTTGGAACTAAAACCTAGTTGCAGATAATGAAAGAAAGAAGGTTGATAGAGGTTTGATGAAGAAGCAGTGGAAAGATGGGTCTGTTTGGAAAACGCAAAATAGGAATAGCTAGGTTGATAAATCCAAGTTTAGAGATTTGCTAGTTTGCTTGTATGTTGATGGTGATAAAGACGTGAACAGAGTAGAGGAAGAGTTGAATTTGCAGTAGGAGAATTGATGTGGAGATGGAGCTTTTTGAAGAACACGAAGGAGATGGGAAGATCAGTAGAGAGGATTTTCTCTCTCTAGAAAACTTTTTTTTGCAAACAGTTTTGAATCTAATAGTTCTAAGTCTTATATGTGCTCAATTAATTAGGGAACTTTTTATTTTGAAAGGGTGATATTCATTTGGGTAAACCAGAGAGAAATACATAATGGGCTACCTCTACACCTCATTTATACAAACTACACTAGATTTGGACTCATTAACATGATGGGGCAGGAAGCCCAAAATAAAGTCGTGTGGTTGGTGAAGAAAATTAGCCCAAAATGCTCTTCTTGAAAGTTGTTCGTATTGTCCTTCAATAATAGGATTTTAAGTCACTCCATGCTCGAATATTGCATTAAACTTAACTTGAGGATGAGCTTTTGATTTGGAGATGAGAATGGAAGGAGTATAAGTGATGGTTGTCGAATATTAAAAAGTTGATTAGTTTATGGTGGATAAGTGTTGGAACTTTATCTAGAAAATGATCTTGATTATGATTTCTCATGGAAACGCGCCTCGCGTATGACTTGGTGGTATGATGAATTATTTGATTAGAGAGGTTTGAAGTTTCATGTAATACCCCTATTTCTTTTAATAGGGTATTTAGTGTGTTATTCCTAAAGTTGGAGTTACTTTCTATCTCTTATTGAACTGTGGGGGTGTATTTGTAGTTTACTAAACATAAATGTGGGGGTTAAAGTGTCTTTTACTTAAAATTGGGTGTAAACCCACCTGCTATCTCTCTCTCTCACGATCAGGAAACAATCCCCGCTTCTCCTTCACGTTCACCACGACCTTCTCCCACGACCTCCTCAACACCACCACTGCCACCTTATATGAACCCTCATTCCCTACTCTTCTTCACCCTCCATCTCACTCGATCTCTCACCCTCTGTTTTGCCGAAGGAAGGAACCCACCTCCTCTGTTTTTCAGAATCACCGCCGAACACCACCACCACTTATCCCTGTAATTTCCGGCGAAAACCCACCAGAAACAGCGCCGCCAAGGTCGCCACCTCCCTCTCTTCTTCCCGACGAACCAGACGGACCAAGAGAGCCTTCGTCTGCTCTGTTAATGTGCCGACCCGGTTCGGACCCGAGAAGGACCGGACGCAAATCCGGCGACCCACCGCCGTCTCTGACCGTTCGTCGTCGCCTCTATCTCTCCCGTCGTCCCCTCTGTCCGGCGAGCTTAGAAGACCAGCAGTAGCAGCGCCGGACTTCCCCAAACCGCCGCCGTCGTCGCCGCTTCGTTCTCCTCTGTTTCTCTTTGTTCGGTAAACACCCAGCCCGTGTTCTATTCCCAGTTGGTTCGTGAATTTGATTTCTCCAATACTATTACATGTTGATCGTTTATGTGGGTTCATGGTTGTTCTGTGAATTGAAAGTTTAGAGGATGATGTCGATTGAATCAGTTTAATTGATTTTGGGGGTGGTTGTGGTAACTTTCAGAAACTTTTGGGGAGGTCATAGTTAAAACTAGAAACTATTTTATTTTAATTGTTATTCTTACATCTTTAATTAGTGTTTTGTTTATTGCTTTTAATTATAATTAACTAGTTTCTATAATATGAAAATAAATATAATATTTATAGTACAATTTTATAAGGAGAGTTTTATTAATAAAATAAATAGCCTTCAATAAATAAAAGTTGTATTTCTTGAGATTTATATAGCTTTACATTATTATGTTTTTTATTCCAAGTTTTCCTTATATAGATAAATATATATCCTTTTCTTAATAAGTAAAACTTTTATTTACTACCAATATCAATTTTTGAATATTATACTCTTTCCTAAATACTAATTATAAATAGCTTTTTCTTAAGTATAATATTTAATAGTTTAAATCCTACCTTTAATTGTTTTAGTCTTATTTATTTTCATAATTTATAAATTAATATTCTTTTTCTAATACTAGAGTTTCGTAATGTAATTTGGGATAAAATTTTATTGGGAACTTGTCGGGGAAATATTCTTTGCATTTGCATATAGGGCATACTTGCATTTGTTGTATGAGATTGGTCGTGTATTAATGTTAGGATTATTCAACTATTGTAGGGTTCGTAGACGATCAGTTCATTGAGAACCCGTACGACGAGTACTAGTTTTCGTGCTTGCTTGTGTGTGTGGAGCTTTCTTTAATCCAAGTAAGTTATATGCTCGACTCTTCTACCATCAAAATGAGTTTCCAAGATGTGTTATATGCCAAATTTGTTACTGTTTTGATTATCGTACTACCCATTTGTTGAAACTCTAAAAATCATGTCTACTTTGGCACAAAGTGTGAAACTCAAATCTCTCTTTTGAAAACATGAGTTATTTTATCCTGAAACTGATCAGCACTGTAATCCTTTCTTTCCTTATTGGTTTTGAATACCTGGTTTGGATCGAGAATCACCTTCTTTCGAGAAATGCACATAAGACGCTAAGTAACGTAAAGTGAAAGATAACTTGTACGAGCTTTTCGTTAGTTCACTTCGGTGATTATATTGTTAAGGACCATACGTTCTGGTAAAGAGATTTTGGGAGCCAAACTCTGGCGTACCCTTGGTACCCATAGTCCTACACTACCATGAGGACTTGGGGGTTCCTACTTGTACTACTCTAGCGGAGTTGCTAACCTCTAGGGGGTGTCGACACTTAAGGTCTTGTAGGTCAGTATTGAGGCGGGAAGGCCATATTTAGAGGGGCTTTCACAACTGCCGGGTTGAAGTAGGGTTTGTTAGACCCACGAAGTAACTCTGAGTTATTTATTTCCGAGGCAGGCGGGAACTCTGCATTCGCTCGTACAATGTTTAATTTCTGGGGCTCATGGGGCAGTAGAGCTAGCTGCTCCCGTGGCACGTGGCCAGGTGGCCGCCAGAAAAGTTTCAGAAGAGGACTTTGTTAAGAAAGATTAAGCTGGAATCTCAAATCCAAGTTTATCCCTTTACCTTTCTTGTTTGCCTTTGCAATCTCAATTTAAAGTTTTAATCATCTTTTACTTTACTTTTTCCTTTACTTATTCTTGAATTATGTGCCCAATCATCTGTTTGCATGTTGAGGTATTTCTTACTCAGCTTAAGCTGACTTTTAGAAAAACTGCGGTCGACTTTGTCTATTGTAAAACCCGCATGTTAGCACCGCTGCAGACTCTGGGGGAACGAATCACTAGCTTGGATCAAGGAATCACTTTAGCTCTCACGGAATAAGTCACTAGTTTCTTGTTTTTGTTTCTTTTCAAACAATTTGGTTTGATTTCATGTTTCCATGTTAAGGACCGTGTTCGGTCATTTCCTTTATTGTAATAAAGTTGATTTTGAATTAAATTTGAAGTTTTGTTCTTTATGGTTTGGTACGAGGCGGACGTTCTACTCCGTTCACAATGAGGTAAAAATCCTCGTGCGGGGGACATCTTAGCGGTTTGGACTAGGCCTGGAATCGCGGGGTGTTGCATTTCATGTGAGTCATGGAGATCGTTATGATCTGGGCAGAGCTTAGAGAACGATGAATTGGACGAAACAAGATCACACGAACACACACGATATAACGTGGTTCACTAGCGATGAGTTAGCTACCTCCACGACCCGAAATACCCCGACTTCATTGAGAGAAACTCACGAATACAACCCACACATTGTAATGCACGACCTATAGCATTTATGTAGGCCTACAATGCAGCTTGTGCCCAAAGAAATACCAAAATCGAGCTAAACGAACAGAGAAACAACTAATTGGCCGCCTTCAGCAGTGTCTTCGCACGAAGACAAAATCTCTTAGCACGAAGACCCTGATCCTCCTGCTTGTTTCTCTTCGTTTTGCTCCTCTGTTTGGTCCGTTTCTTCCCCCGCTACGTCGCCAACTCCTCACCAAGCCCAAGTACATTCAAGGCACCCTTGATTCCCAACAAATCTCCACCTTGCCTTGAATCCTCTCGTCCGCTTGCGCTTTAATTAGCTGGTTCTCTCCAATAACCCAAATTCCACAAGTTACTCCATCTTCGCCGAGATCCTGCAACGTGTGCCCCCCAGCGATGCTTCAACCCCCGTCTAGTTCCTGCAATCGAACCATTCCATGCTCCAATAACGGCCGAGTTCCTACAGTCGAATCCTCTGCTTGTTGTTCTAACTCCCACTGAGTTCCTACAACAAGTTTGTTTGTTGTTCCGACTCCCACCGAGTCCCTACAACAAACCCCCAGCACGTGTAATACCCCGTTTTCGTTATAGGAAAGATTGTTGACTTTTCATATATTTTAGATGTTATTATATGACAAGAGGGGAGATAGTTGTAGTATCCGTTTACCACGATGTCTCAATAACATTTATGATACGTCAAAAGTTTCCCGATTAATTCTTTCAGATATGGTATGACTGTTCGTAACAGGACTTACAAATAACTTTTTCAAATATAGTAATCATATTATTATTGATCTCACAGTACCCGGGTAGACCAGTGACCACAATCAGACATTCTAGACCTTAAGTGTTGCAACATCCTCCTAAGAGCGTCAATCAAAGGAGTGGTACCTAGATGCTGGACCCTAGCCAACAAGGCAAAGAGCCGGGGCACGCGAAGTCCCGCATTTTAGTGACCTGAGCCCAAGGGATCGAAACCTGAGGGGCACAAGGAGTCCCGCATTTTAGGGACCTGAGCCCAGGGGATCGAAACCCGAAATAAGTAACATAACTGGTTCCGGTACATGCGAATCATTTTACTTTACTCCGGGGATCGAACCCGAATATATCTTTAGGGACTGAGCCCAGGGAATCATCACCCAATATAAGTAACTCCGGGGATTGAACCCGATTATCTCTTTAGGGACTAAGCCCAGGGAATCATCACCCAATATAAGTAACTCCGAGGATTGAACCCGATTATCTCTTTAGGGACTGAGCCCAGGGAATTATCACCCAATAACATTACATGTTCGTACAATATTATGTTATTACTGATTTCTGATCAAGTATGACAAGTATTCCAAAATCAAATAATATTTCGAGGATTTTTAAAACAATTAAACACATTTCAAGTGGGGGAGGAAATACGACAACTATTTTCCATTTAAACAAGTAGCTGACAAGAGATAAGCTGGCACGCGAGGCTAGTCATGTAAAATTCACAAGTATATTTTGAGACAGAAAATATAAATCACATTTTGACACGAAATGAGCTAGGAAATCAAGGCTAGGCATATAACTCGCCTGATCCGATAGCAATTATCACATAAAGCTCATTCGATCGGTCGTGGTCCTTGTTTGGGAACCCGTCGCCTGCAATTACCAATTTCAAATTACAACAATAGTACTTCTAAATAAACAGATGCACTATCCTTATACGAATGCTCGGCTAGGTCGACTACTAAGCTCAATCTCACGTTTCCCCCAATAAAACCCGTCTCAATTGAATTAAATGATCGAACCAACTCAGTTTAAAATAAGCAAATAATCTTTGAGAATTATTATAACTACAATCACTAGCAATAAGAAAAAGAGTAATCTTTATTGAGTAAGCAAAGACTACGTATAAATAAATAAATAGTTGTTTTTGCTAGAGGACTTTTTTTTTGGATACGAATGCCATTTCTTGAAAAAGAGATTTGTAACTAAAAACTTAAAAATTACTATTTATAGACTTAAAAGTGACATTTAGCATTTAAAACGATATATACATATGTACACGGATTGTGTCATTAGTTTATTTTAAAGAATAATAACGGATTACTCAACTTGTAATTTTTTTACTAGTAAAGTTATCATCTTATTTGTAAAGAAATGGAAAATTGTAGTATTTAATTATAAACATGATTCTTTTATTTACTTAGAATAGTAATATCACAAACAATATATACTAAAATGTAGTTATATAATGAAGTTTAGGTAAAAGACAAGGGGCTCCCCAAGAAAAATCAGCACTTTAAATAATCAGTTTCAGTTCTAATACTTTATACCCTCATAGTTTCTGAAAAGACACTTTAACCCCCAAACATGAACACACTCAAATCCACTGATCAAAGCACGAATTCAAGGCCTACCGACATGATTTCGATTACTAAAAACAACTCGTAGGGGGATTTAGAGCATACCCACGCCAAATTTTGCGAGAAACGGTCAAGAAACGAGACGGGTCGAAGCCCTGAAAAAGTCGCCGGAGTTGGAACTCGACCGGAGCTTCTCCGGTTGTTCTTGGCCTCGGTTGAGGCCTCCTCAAGCTCGGTCGGACCTCTAGGATGTGATAGAGATAGGTGAGAGGTCGTGGGTGCCGCTGGTTTGAGGTTGCCGAAGCTCTCGCCGGAAAAAATGGAGCTCCGGTGGCGGCTTCGGCTTCCTTTGCTACGGTAGCTGCCTGTTGTTGCTTTTTCTTGTCTTCAGGTTGCTATAGAGTGAGGGACGATGATCAGAGGGGTCGAGGGAGAGAGAGAGGGGTAGAAATAGGTGGTGGCTGTGATGGGTCTTCTCGGTGGTTTTCCGGCGGTGGCAGCGGCAGTGGGTTGCCGCTGCTTTCTGCTGCTGCTGGTGGTGGTTGGTGAACGAGGGAAAGAGAGGGAGATGGTGGTGGAGGAGATCAGAGAGAGATGGTGGTGATTGTGTGGTGTCCCGTTGGTGGGTCTCCGGCGGTGGCAGCGGCCATTGCCGCTGCAGCTGCTGCTGCTTCTTTGTCGGCAGAACAGAGAGGAATAGGGAGGTCAGGGGAGAGAGATGGGTTGTGGTGGAGGTAGAGGCTGTGGTGATGGCGTTGGGGCGTCGGGGGTGGTGTTCTCCGGCGGGTGAAGATGCGTCGGAGGTGAAGGTGGAGCTGGGTTTTCTCCAGCCAAACAGAGGAGGGCGAGAGAGAGAGAGAGACGGAGGCAGAGAGAGGCGGAAAGGAGGAGAAGGTGGTGAAGGTATTGGGAGTGGTGTTGGTTGCCTCGGGGGTGTGTTGCCGAAGAAGAGAGGGAGGAGAAGAAATAGGGAGAAGGGAGGAGAGAGAGAGAGAAGGTAACGGGGAGAGAGGGAGAGAAAGTGAGGGAGAGTTTTGTGTTTTCCAAAAAAAAACTCAGCAGAGTGTTGAAAAATGTGGAAAAAGCATTTGTTTTAATTTAACTCTTTTATTTAATTTCTCTCAAGGTGATGAAAAGGTTTTACAAACTACAAATCTTACCCCCAACTAAATGTCTAGTTAACTAATTATGCTTTCTGATACTACAAACACCTCCCCACTTGTCATAGAATTAACTAAACTTATTAAAGAAAATTCAACAATTACACTTTTAATCACACGGGGTATTACATTCAATATGATGTAATAACAAAGATTTTTTTAACAAAGCTCATTCCTCTCTTTGCAGCGTCATCGAGCGTACTTTTGGTGTATGGAAGGCACGTTGGGCGATTCTCAGGGACATGCCTCCATATTCTATTTAAAATCAAGCAAAAATTATTTGTGCTAGTATAACGTTGCATAATTTCATTCGTAGGGCAAACATTCAATATGATGGGTTTGATGCCATGATAGGCGATAGATACAATTACGAGATGCATGAAAACCCATTTGATGAAGCGGGGCCTAGCCAACCACCCTTGAGTGCAAACAATATGGATGCAATCCTCTTGGAAATCACAAGAGCTCTAAAACCTAACAGAAATAGGGTTTAATGACTTCATGTGTTTGATATTTATTATTGATAGTGGCAGTGTTGGTAGTCGTTCTTAATGTAATATGCACTTTTTTTATCATGTAATCCGACAGTTTGATGTAATGACATATGCAAATTTTATTTAAATATGTCAATTTATGTACGTTTAGTTTCGTGCAATTCCTACAATTATTTGTTTGTATTAGTAAAATAATTTAGTGGTGAGTTTATTCGTTAAGGTTATTAAGATAAATGAGAGTCAATAAATAGACAAAAGGGCATAATAGTAACTTTCACTAAACGACAAAACTGTCACATCACTAACTTTTTACAGCACCAACTTTTTTTACCAAACCCATATTTCTTTTGTCTTTAGCTTCTGTGTCACAAATTTTTCTCACACCATCTCTTTAGACCACTTAAAATATAAAAAGTTGATACCAAACCCACCCATAGACTCTGTTTGGTTCGCAGTAAAATGTTTTACAAGGGAATTTTGTGTGAGAAATTTTTTTCTGCAATTATTTTTGCGTGTTTGGTTGATACTTCCCAAAACAGTGTGGGCATGACGACAGTAGCAGTGGCAGGTGGCGGTGAAGGTGGGTAGCGGTGATGGGTCGTGGTGGATGTAGGTGGTAGTGGTGGGTATTGGTGGTGGAGGTATTAGTATCTGTTGTTGTTGTGCGACTTCACTCTCCGAAAAATGGCTTACGAATTTGAAATGTGTAAATCATTTTACATCATTTGAGGGAAAACATTTTACAGGAAAATATTTTACCTCCAACCAAAAAGCACCAAAACACCAAAACAAGGGAAAATGTTTTACCAAACAGAGCCCTAATCACAAACAAGTAAAACAATTGGGTAAAAGACACCTTTACCATATAGTTTGATTGGAGGACAATTTCACCCATTCTAGTTTAGAAAATGACACTTTCACCCCTTTAACGAGCCAAACTTCAAATAACATGAACCCCCAACTGCGATACCGTTAGTCTATGAGTTGTCCGGGATTGAAAATAGTTTTGGAGACAAGTTTGCTCCTCACATCATGCAAAATGTCTGTTATACAATCGGATAAGTCCTAGCATCTTGTATAATATTGGAGCAAATTGTCCAAAAAATCATTTTAGCAACAAATCTCAACTCCAAACTAATAGATAGCGCCACAGTAAGAGATGTAAGTTTTATCAAATTCGGCACACATAATGGGTGAAAGTTTCCTCATCTTAACTGGTAGGGGTCAAAAGTTCCTTTAGTCAAACTAGAGCGGGTGAAAGCGTCTTTTAAGTTTTACCCTTAATAATTAGAAGACAGCAGGGGGATATGAGTTAAGTCGGCTACAATTGGTAATAGCGTAAAAAATTTAGAATACTCAGGGGTAAAAGGGGAAAAGTGAGTCAGCATACACACGTTTAGGCGGTGGGTGATGAAGCTATAAGAATAAGAAAGGGGAAAAGTTTCCTTTTATGAGTTAGAACGTTTTACTTTCCAAAAACAAGGGTTTTGGGTTCCGAATCGGCGGAGAGCTTGGCGCCGTCGATTCCATCGGAGGAAAGATGGTCGGCGCTGGTAGGGTTTGCTAGTTGGCGCGATTTGGCTGCGGCGCGATGGAGGCAGGGATGGATCTGGTGTATTCGGTGCCTGAGAAGTCAGGCAGAGTCTTCGCCGGAGATGGCGATGGGTTTGGGTTCGCTGCCATAGAGACAACTTCTCTGGTTATGGTAAGTTGTCCCCTATCCTTATTTTGTTGTTTTATGTTTTGATACTTGTATTTATCCCTGTATTGTTGTTTTATGTTTATGAGTTGTGCCTGCATGCTGAAGAAAGATCTGATGACACTACTTATTTTTATTTGTCTAATGTTGAGGATGTGCTATCTAATTAGAGAGATTTGGATATACATGTGGGTCAATGAGATAGATATATCTGCAATTCAAAATTACTGTTCACCCTGACATGCCAGGAAACAGTGTTGGTTTTAGTTATCAGGATGCCTTAGTATTTAAGAAAGATGCAGATGAGGGGAGACACAATATGAATTTAGGTTAGATGAATTTTGTTGAAAGTTGTGTAGACTTAGGATCCACCGTAACATTGTGTTGTGTCACTTGAGCGCCTCATGTACTCAATTTCCGTTAATCTTATTAGCTTACTGGTTGTTACTTTACCAGATGGGATTCCAAAAAGGTGTAGTGGGGTTGGTCGTGGAGTCTCTTTGGTATTTAAGAAGTGATATAAGATAAAGAGTAGGGGGTAGGAATAGTGTAATCCGAAAAGTTAAAAGCAAAGTTGAATTTTTCTTATGGTTGTTTTGGACTAGTAGTTGTTTAAAACTGACGGGCTCTCGATTTGAGAAGGGTGTCTTGGATATTAAGGTTTGCAAAACCGGGTTGGGCAAGGAATTGAAGAGTAAGGATGGAGGCAGGGCGAGAATAAGTGAAATTGAAGTAGATTTGTGGTCGGTTTTTTGTCCCCAATGGAAAGATGAAATCTCGGAGTTGCTTTGCTGTCTTTTACCATTTCCTGGGTCTAGTCACATGATTTTGATAGTTCTTTCTTAAAAAAAAGGTTAAAATTAAAATAAACGTTTGTTATGACAAATAAATCTCAAGATTTAAGAAGCTTTTCCTTTACTATTTATACTTTTCAACAAGCTTTTCTTCCACTCAGGCTTTCACGAACTGACCATTGATAACTTTCAAGATTCAAGAATATTTGAAGTTTCTGAAGCCTTTGACCAGCATTGTACCTAGTAAATTTTTTTTTTGTACTCTTTAAACATTTTTCTTTCAAGCTTTGTACTCTGTTATGACAAATAAATCTCTTCCGTTTCAACCATATCCAGCTTCTATAATCCTAATGTGTTGTCAGGATTTGCATTTAAAGTTTTCAAACTTATTGATATAGAACTCCTCATATGATTTTTTCGAAGTTTCAGTGAGCATATTTGCAGTTTTGCTTTAAAGTTTGCACGTAAAGGGTTCTCAAAGTCAACAATTTTCAAATAGAAGCGGATTTCTCATGTTTGTTTATTTCAAATGCAACTTCTTATATGAATAAAAAAGCAACATTTCAATTGCATTTTAATTTAAGTTAATTTTACGTAAGCCCCACTCGAGTATCAGAATAGACGGACCCAGGATTCGTTGGAATTTCTTTGTTCTATTCTCAAGGTTGAAGGGTAATTAATGGCATGGCAAGGTGATATATGAAGTTATGTGATAGAAAGTTGAAATACCTTGGAATTAGTTTTCTTTTGTCCGGTGCTAGGCAAATCGTGGTGTTTTGGTATATTTTAGTTGCTTTATGGCAGTCGATAAGGTATGTTCGCGAAATTGTTAGGGAGGAGTGACAATTGGAGAAATTTTGATAGATAAAGGAGTTAGTGAATTATCCTTTGTGTCTTTCTAGAGTTTGATGTGCTACTGAAATGAAGATAGGATTTAAGTTTGCAACTGCTCGGTCTTTTTTTGCGTTCAGCCTTGCCGAGAGGATTTGGATTAGAAGAAAGGGGCACATGTGTTGGAATTATGGCTGTCGAATATAGGGGTTCTTATGAGGTTATGGTTACTTCCGATGGCCTACAATCCCCATTTTGATTTGTCATGGAAATGTGCCTCGTTTATGACTTGGTCATAGGATATGTTACTTGATAAGAGAGATTTAGAGTTGCATGTGGGTCTTGGCGATAGTGTGGAAAGTGAACGTGAAGGTTGAATAACCTAAATAGACGGGAGTGGAATCTATTATATTACGAAAGGGGTCATTCTTCATGGTTTGGATTTCAAAAGTGAAATGTATCATCTCAAAAACATTATTGTTACCGTCCTGAATTGTTTAGTTTTCCTATACCACTTATAGTTATCAACAGACTTCTCCTTCCATTCTTTCCACTAACTGACCGTTGTTATATATCATGATTCAAGAATATCTGAAGTATCTCAAGCCTTGGCAAGCATTGTAACTAGTGCATTCTTTTTAATACTCTTCAATCATTTTCCTCTTCGAGTTTTGTACTAAGTTATGACATTGATATTTCTTCCCTTTTAGCTATTTCCAACATTAGTAATCCTAATTTGGTCCTGGGGTTTGAATTTAAACTTTTCAAACTTATTGCGTTAAACCTCCGTACCTATTTTTTCTAAATTTCAGTAAGCATATTTTCAATTTTGCTTTGAAGTTTGCACTTGAAGTCATAAATTTCAAATATAAGCGGACTTCTCATGTTTGTTTATGTCAGTTGAAACTTCCCATTTGGATAAAAAAGAACCCAAACTTTTCGATTGCATTTGCATTTAAATTAATTTTACGAAGGCCCCACTAGATAAATACGATAGACAGGTTTTGTTTGAATTTGTTTGTTCTACTCTCGAGGTGGTAAGGCTAATTAATGGCGGGGCATGGTGATATATGAAGTTATGGGATGGTAAGTTCAAATACCTTCGAATTGGTTATGTTTTTGTTCATTACTAGGCAAATCGTGGTGATATCTAGTAGTCTCTTTATGTCAGTCGACGAGGTCTGTTTAGAAATGGTTTTGGGAAGGATTAGCATTTGGGAAACTTTGATGGCTAATAGAGTTGCTAAAATTTCTTTAGTGTCTTTCTAGAGCTTGATGTGCTACTGAAATGAACATAGGATTTTAATTTTTTTTCCGGTTTTGTATATTTTGCGTCAAACTTTACCGAGAGGATTTGGATTAGATGCAAGTTAGGCCCTTCTCTTCTTCACTTAATCTAATAGGGAATTTCCCTGTCTTTTCTTTCTACCCCAGCAATGTCACCTAGTCGCAACCAATCCTCTCTTGATTTCTGCCTTATAAAGTTTTCTTCTGCTGTACTGAGTTTTCTAGTGAATGGAAGATTCTAAGATGTTGAGAGTTGTGGGTGTAGAAATTTAATGAATTAGTGGTAACTTCAGATGGACTACGATTGTCATTTGATTTGTCATTGAATTCTTTCGTGGTTATGACTTGGTTATATGATGTGTTATTTGGTTAGAGAGATTTGGAGATCCATGTGGTTGATAGTGTGGAAATTGAACGTGGTTGAATTACCTAAATAGATGGGAATGGAATCTTTTATATTAGGAGTGGGGTCATCTAACAAACATTTTTAGAGTTTCAAAAATAAAGCGTATTATCTCAAAAACATATTCTTGTAACCGTCCTAAAATGTTCAATTTTTCCTATATTGTTTAGACATTTCATCACGTTTTTGTTCCACTTTGGCTTTCATTAACTGACCATTGATAACGTTCAAGATTTAAGAATATTTTTTATATGTATTTACGATTTGCTTTTGTGACATTGAAATCAAAATTCTTTTTTATAGTCTTCAATCATTTTTCTTTTCGAGTTTTGTACTCTGTTATGACAATGAAATATCATGTTTCAACTATATCCAACTGTTGTAATCCTATTGTGTTGTCGGGATTTGCATTTAAACATTTCAAACTTATTGATTCAAAACTCCTGATTTGATTTTTTCTAAATTTCAGTAAGCATATCTTCAACTTTGCTTTAAACTTTGCACTTAAAGGGTTCTCAAATTCAACAATTTCCTAATGTAAGCGGACTTCTCCTGTTTGTTTATGTCAATTGCATGTTTCCATTTAAATCAAAGAAGAAAACAAAAACTTTTTAATTGCATTTTTAATTTGAGTTAATATCATGATGGCCCCACTATAATAATATAATGGGCCGATCCAGGCTTGGCTTTATTTTTGTTCTTTTCTGGAGTTGGAATGAGGAATTAATGGATGGGTAAGGTTATATATGAAGTTATGTTATGGGAAGTTCAAATACCTTGGAATCTGTTTTCTTTTTGAACAGTAATAGGCAAATTGTGGTGTTGTGGTAGCTTCTAGTTGCTTTGTGGCAGTCAATAAGGTATGTTTACGAATAGTTGTGGCAAGGAGAAGCATTTGTGGAACTTTGATGGCAATGGAGTTACAGAAATATCTTTTTTGTCTTTCTAGAGTTTGACATGCTACTGAAAGGAACTTAGGATTTGATGTTTGTTTCTGCTCAGTGTATTTTGCATGAAACCTTACGAAGAGGATTTGGATTGGAAGAAAGGAATGGAAGAGACTTAGGTGTTGGAAGTTGTGGTTGTCGAATATTAGAAGTTTTAGTGAGCAATTTGATTTTGGAAGTATTAATGGCAACTTCAGATGGACTTCGATTGTCATTTTGATGTGTTATGGAAGCGTGTCTCGTTTACGACTTGGTTATAGGATGTGCTATTTGATTACAGAGATTTAGATATACATGTGGGTCTTGGAAGTAGATATATCTGACATTCAAAATTACTGTTCACCCTGACATGCCAGACAACAGTATTGGTTATAGTTATCGAGATGCATTAATATTTAAGGAAGATGCAGATGAGGTGAGACACAATATGAATTTATGTTTGGATAAATAAAGAACACAAACTTTTCGATTGCATTCGCATTTGAATTAATTTTACGAAAGCCCAACTAGATAAATATGATAGACAGGTTTGGCTTAAATTTGTTTGTTCTACTCTCGAGGTGGATGGGCGAATTATTGGCGGGGCCCAGTGATATATGAAGTTATGGGATGGTAAGTTCTAATACCTTCGAATTGGTTATGTTTTTGTTCAGTACTAGGCAAATCGTGGTGTTTTGATATTTAGTATTCGCTTTACGGCAGGTGATAAGGTATGTTCAGAAATGGTTTTGGGAATAGTAGCATTTGGGAAACTTTGATGGCTATTAGTTTTAATGAAATTTCTTTAAATGTCTTTCTAGAGCTTGATGTGCTACTGAAATGAACATAGGATTTTAATCTTTTTCTGTTTTGTGTATTTGGCATCAAGCTTTATCGAGAGGATTGGATTAGAAGAAGTGAATGGAAGATTCTAAGATGTTGAAAATTTTGTCTGTAGAAGTTTTAATGAATTAATGGTAAATTCAGATGGATTACGATTGTCATTGAATTGTGTCGTGGTTATGACTTGGTTATATGATGTGTCAATTGATTAGAGAGATTTGGAGTTACATATGGGTCATGGAGGTAGTATGGAAAGTGAACGGGGTTGAATTACCTTAATAGACGTGAATGGAATCTATTATATTAGGAGTGAGTTCGTCTAACATGCTTAGAGTTTCAAAAGTAAAGCGTATTATCTCAAAAAAATATTCTTGTAACTGTCTTAAAATGTTCAATTTTTCCTAAATTGTTTAGACATGTCATCAAGTTTTTTGCTCCACTTTGGCTTTCATTAACTGACCATTGATAACTTTCAAGATTTAAGAACACTTTACGTATTTACGATTTCCTTCTGTGACCATGAAATCAAAATACTTTTTTATAGTCTTCAATCATTTTTCTTTTCGAGTTTTGTACTCTGTTATGACAATGAAATCTCCTGTTTCAACTTTATCCAACTGTTGCAATCCTATTGTGTTCTCGGGATTTGCATTTAAAAATTTCAAACTTATTGATTTAACTCCTGATTTGATTTTTTCTAAATTTCAGTAAGCATATCTTCAACTTTGCTTTAAACTTCGCACTTAGAGGGTTCTCAAATTCAACAATTTTCTAATGTAAGCGAACTTCTCCTGTTTGTTTATGTCAATTTCATGTTCTCATTTGAATCAAAGAAGAAAACAACTTTTTAATTGCATTTTCAATTTGAGTTAATTTTATGAAGGCCCACCAAGAATAATATAATGGACCGACCCAGGTTTGGTTTTATTTTTGTTCTATTCTCGAGGTGGGATGGGGATTAAATGGCTGGGCAAGGTGATACATGAAGTTATGTTATGAAAAGTTCAAATACCTTGCAATCTGTTTTCTTTTTTTGCAGTACTAGGCAAATTGTGGTGTTGTGGTAGCTTCTAGTTACTTTATGGCAGTCGATAAGGTATGTTTGCGAGTGGTTGTTGGATGGAGTAGCATTTGTGGAACTTTGATGGCAATGGAGTTACTGAAATTTCTTTGATGTATTTCTAGTGTTTGATGCGCTCCTGAAAGGAACTTAGGATTTTATGTTTGTTTCTGCTGAGTGTATTTTGCATGAAACCTTACGGAGAGGATTTGGATTGGAAGAAAGGAATTGAAGAGACTTAGGTGTTGGAAGTTGTGGCTGTTATATATTAAAAGTTTTAGTGAGCTATTTGATTTTGGAAGTATTAATGGCAACTTCAGATGGACTACGATTGTTATTTTGATGTGTTATGGGAGTGTGCCTCGTTTACGACTTGGTTATAGGATGTGCTATTTGATTACAGAGATTTAGATATACATGTGGGTCTTGGAGATATATATCTGCAATTCAAAATTGATGTTCACCTTGACATGCCAGGCAACAATATTGGTTATAGTTATCGAGATGCATTAGCATTTAAGGAAGATGCAGATGAGCGGAGACACAATATGATTTTAGTTTTTGGATAATAAAAGAATAAAAAACTTTTCGATTGCATTCACATTTGAATTAATTTTACGAAAGCCCAACTAGATAAACATAATAGACAGGTTTGGTTTGAATTTGTTTGTTCTACTCTCGAGGTGGTTAGGCGAATGAATGGCGGGGCATGGTGATATATGAAGTTATGGGATGGTAATTTCAAATACCTCCGAGTTGTTTACATTTTGTTCAGTACTAGGCAAATCGTGGTGTTTTGATATTTAGTATTCGCTTTATGGTAGGCGATAAGGTATGTTCAGAACTGGTTTTTGGAAGGAGTTGCATTTGGGAAACTTTGATGGCTTATAGTGTTAATGAAATTTCTTTAGCGTCTTTCTAGAGCTTGATGTGCTACTGAAATGAACATAGGATTTTAATCCTTTTCTGTTTAGTGTATTTGGCATCAAGCTTTATCGAGAGGATTGGATTAGAAGAAGTGAATGGAAGATCCTAAGATGTTGAAAGTTATGTCCGTAGAAATTTTAATGAATTAATGGTAACTTCAGATGGAATACGATTGTCATTTGATTTGTCATTGAATTTGTCGAAATGCAATGGACTTACTTTTTATTTATCGAAAATTTGATAATAATTACACATAGTATGCCCGGACCGTCCCGTGGTTATCACTTGGTTATATGATTGATTAGAGAGATTTGGAGTTACAAATGGGTCATGGAGATAGTATGGAAAGTGAACGGGGTTGAATTAACTAAATAGACGGGAATGGAATCTATTATATTAGGAGTGGGGTCGTCTAACATGCTTAGTGTTTCAAAAGTAAATCGTATTATCTCAAAAACATATTCTTGTAACCGTCCTAAAATGTTCAATTTTTCCTATATTGTTTAGACATTTCATCACGTTTTTTGTTCCACTTTGGCTTTCATTAACTGACCATTGATAACTTTCAAGATTTAAGAACACTTTACGTATTTACGATTTCCTTTTGTGACATTGAAATCAAAATTCTTTTTTATAGTCTTCAATCATTTTCTTTTCGAGTTTTGTACTCTGTTATGACAATGAAATCTCCTGTTTCAACTATATCCAACTGTTGTAATCCGATTGTGTTGTCGGGATTTGCATTTAAACATTTCAAACTTATTGATTCAAAACTCCTGATTTGATTTTTTCTAAATTTCAGTAAGCATATCTTCAACTTTGCTTTAAATTTGCACTTAAAGGGTTCTCAAATTCCACAATTTTCTAATGTAAGCGGACTTCTCCTGTTTGTTTATGTCAATTGCATGTTCCCATTTGAATTCAAAGAAGAAAACAAAAACTTTTTTGATTGCATTTTTAATTTGAGTTAATATCATGATGGCTCCACTATAATAATATAATGGGCCGATCTAGGCTTGGTTTTATTTTTGTTCTTTTCTGGAGTTGGAATGGGGAATTAATGGATGGGCAAGGTTATATATGAAGATATGTTATGGGAAGTTCAAATATCTTGGAATCTGTTTTCTTTTTGAGCAGTACTAGGCAAATTGTGGTGTTGTGGTAGCTTCTAGTTGCTTTGTGGCAGTCAATAAGGTATGTTCGCGAATAGTTGCGGGAAGGAGAAGCATTTGTGGAACTTTGATGGCAATGGAGTTACTGAAATATCTTTTGTCTTTCTAGAGTTTGACGCGCTACTGAAAGGAACTTAGGATTTGATGTTTGTTTCTGCTCAGTGTATTTTGCATGAAATCTTACGAAGAGGATTTGGATTGGAAGAAAGAAATGGAAGAGACTTAGGTGTTGGAAGTTGTGGTTGTCGAATATTAGAAGTTTTAGTGAGCAATTTGATTTTGGAAGTATTAATGGCAACTTCAGACGGACTACGATTGTCATTTTGATTTGTTATGGAAGTGTGCCTCGTTTACGACTTGGTTATAGGATGTGCTATTTGATTACAGAGATTTAGATATACATGTGGGTCTTGGAGGTAGATATATCTGGCATTCAAAATTACTGTTCACCCTGACATGCCAGACAACAGTATTGGTTATAGTTATCGAGATGCATTAATATTTAAGGAAGATGCAGAGGAGGCGAGACACAATATGAATTTAGGTTTGGATAAAAAAAGAACACAAACTTTTCGATTGCATTCGCATTTGAATTAATTTTACGAAGGCCCAACTAGATAAATATGATAGACAGGTTTGGCTTGAATTTGTTTGTTCTACTCTCGAGGTGGTTAGGCGAATTAATGGCGGAGCATGGTGATATGTGAAGTTATTGGATGGTAAGTTCAAATACCTTCGAATTGGTTACATTTTTGTCCAGTACTAGGCAAATCGTGGTGTTCTGATATTTAGTATTCGCTTTATGGCAGGCGATAAGGTATGTTCAGAAGTGGTTTTGGGAAGGAGTTGCATTTGGGAAACTCGGATGGCTAATAGTGTTAATGAAATTTCTTTAGTGTCTTTCTAGAGCTTGATGTGCTACTGAAATAAACATAGGATTTTAATCTTTTTCTGTTTTGTGTATTTGGCATCATGCTTTATCGAGAGGATTGGATTAGAAGAAGTGAATGGAAGATTCTTAGATGTTGAAAGTTGTGTCTGTAGAAATTTTAATGAATTAATGGTAACTTCAGATGGAATACGATTGTCATTGAATTGTGTCGTGGTTATGACTTGGCTATATGATGTGTTTTCTGCTTAGAGAGATTCGGAGCTACATATGGGCCATGGAGTTAGTACGGAAAGTGAAAAGGGTTGAATTACCTAAATAGACGGGAATGGAATCTATTATTTTATTAGTGTGGTCGTTCAACAAGCTTAGAGTTTCAAAAGTAAAGCGTATTATCTCTAAACAATATTCTTGTAACCGTCCTAAAATGTTCATTTTTTCCTATATTGTTTAGACATTTCATCAAGTTTTTTGTTCCACTTTGGCTTTCATTAACTGACCATTGATAACTTCCAAGATTTAAGAACACTTTATGTATTTACGATTTCCTTTTGTGACAATGAAATCAAAATTCTTTCATAGTCTTCAATCATTTTTCTTTTCGAGTTTTGTACTCCATTATGACAAGGAAATTTCCTGTTTCAACTATATCCAATTGTTGTAATCCTATTGTGTTCTCAGGATTTGCATTTAAAAATTTCAAACTTATTGATTTAAAACTCCTGATATTATTTTTTTCTAAATTTCAGTAAGCATATCTTCAACTTTGCTTAAACTTCGCACTCAAAGGATTCTCAAATTCAACAATTTTCTAATATAAGCGGCCTTCTCCTGTTTGTTTATGTCAATTTCATGCTCTCATTTGAATCAAAGAAGAAAACAACTTTTTTATTGCATTTTTAATTTGAGTTAATTTTATGAAGACCCACTAGAATAATATAATGGACGGACCCAGGCTTGGTTTTATTTTTGTTCTATTCTCGAGGTGGAATGGGGAATAAATGGCTGGGCAAGGTGATACATGAAGTTATTATGGAAAGTTCAAATACCTTGCAATCTGTTTTCTTTTTTTGCAGTACTAGGCAAATTGTGTTGTTGTGGTAGCTTCTAGTTACTTTATGGCAGTCGATAAGGTATGTTTGCGAATGGTTGTGAGGAGTAGTATTTGTGGAACTTTGATGGCAATGGAGTTACTGAAGTATCTTTGATGTATTTCTAGAGTTTGATGCGCACCTGAAAGGATCTTAGGATTTATGTCTGTTTCTGCTCAATGTATTTTGCATGAAACCTTAGGGAGAGGATTTGGATTGGAAGAAAGGAATGGAAGAGACTTAGGTGTTGGAAGTTGTGGCTGTTGTTTATTAAAAGTTTTAGTGAACAATTTGATTTTGGAAGTATTAATGGCAACTTCAGATGGACTACGATTGTCATTTTGATGTGTTATGGGAGTGTGTCTCGTTTACGACTTGGTTATAGGATGAGCTATTTGATTACATAGATTTAGATATACATGTGGGTATTGGAAATCGATGTATCTGCAATTCAAAATTACTGTTCACCCTGACATGCCAGGCAACAGTATTGATTATAGTTATCGAGATGCATTAGCATTTAAGGAAGATGCAGATGAGGGGAGACACAATATGAATTTAGGTTGGATAAAAAAAGAATAAAACTTTTCGATTGCATTCACATTTGAATTAATTTTGCGAAGGCCCAACTAGATAAATATAATAGACATGTTTGGTTTGACTTTGTTTGTTCTACTCTCAAGGTGTTTAGGGGAATTAATGGCAGGGTGTGGTGCAGTATGAAGTTATGGGATGGTAATTTTAAATACCTTCAAATTGGTTACGTTTTTGTTCAGTACTAGGCAAATCGTGGTGTTTTGATATTTAGTAGTCGCTTTATGGCAGGTGATAAGGTATGTTCGTGTACCAAAAAAAAAAAAAGATAAGGTATGTTCAGAAATGGTTTTGGGAAGGAGTAGCAATTGGCAAACTCTGATGGCTAATAAAGTTAATGAAATTTCTTCAGTGTCTTTCTAGAGCTTGATGTGCTACTGAAATGAACATAGGATTTTAATCATTATCTGTTTTGTGTATTTTGCATCAAGCTTTACCGAGATGAGTTGGACTACAAGAAGTGAATGGAAGATTCTATGATGTTGAAAGTTGTGTCTTTAAAAATCTTAATGAATTAATGGTAACTTCAGATGGACTACGATTGTGATTTGATTTGTCATTGAATTGTTTCGTGGTATGACTTGGTTATATGATGTGTTACTTGATTAGAGAGATTCGGAGTTACATATGGGTCATGGAGATAGTGTGGAAAGTGAACGGGGTTGAATTACCTAAATAGACGGAATGAAATCTATTATATTAGGAGTGGGGTCGTCTAACATGCTTAGAGTTTCAAAAGTAAAGCAAATTACCTCAGAAAAATACTCTTGTAACAGTCCTAAAATGTTTTTCCTATATTGTATTAGATATTTCATCAAGTTTTTTGTTCCACTTTGGCTTTCATTAACTGACCATTGATAACTTTCTAGATTTAAGAATACTTTCTCTTACGTATTTACGATTTCCTTTTGTGACAATGAAATCAAAATTCTTTTTTATACTCTTCAATCATTTTTCTTTTCGAGTTTTGTACTCTGTTATGACAATGAAATGTCCAGTTTCAACTATATCCAACTGTTATAATCCTAATGTGTTCTTGGGATTTGGATTCAAATATTTCAAACTTATTGATTTGAAACTTATGATATGATTTTTTCTAAATTTCAGTAAGCATATCTTCAACTTTGCTTTAAACTTCGCACTCAAGGATTCTCAAATTCAACAATTTTCTAATATAAACGGACTTCTCATGTTTGTTTATGTCTATTGCATGTTCCCATTTGAATCAAAGAAGAAAAAAAAAACTTTTTAATTTCATTTTTAATTGGAGTAAATTTAATGAAGACCCCACTAGAATAATATAATGGACCGAGCCAGGATTGGTTTTATTTTTGTTCTTTTCTGGAGGTGGAATGGGGAATTAATGGCTGGGCAAGGTGATATATGAAGTTATGTTATGGAAAGTTCAAATACCTTGGAATCTGTTTTCTTTTTGTGCAGTACTAGGCAAATTGTGGTGTTGTGGTAGCTTCGAGTTGCTTTATGGCAGTCGATAAGGTATGTTCGTGAATGGTTGTCGGAAGGAGAAGCATTTGTGGAACTTTGATGGCAATGGAGTTACTGAAACATCTTTTGTGTCTTTCTAGAGTTTGATGCGCTACTGAAAGGAACTTAGGATTTTATGTTTGTTTCTGCTCAGTGTATTTTGCATGAAACCTTACGGAGAGGATTTGGCTTGGAAGAAAGGAATGAAAGAGACTTAGGTGTTGGAAGTTGTGGCTGTTGAATATTAAAAGTTTTAATGAGCATTTTGATTTTGGAAGTATTAATGGCAACTTCAGATGGACTACCATTTTTATTTTGATGTGTTATGGAAGTGTGCCTCGTTTACGACTTGGTTATAGGATGTGCTATTTGATTACAGAGATTTAGATATATATGTGGGTCTTGGAGATAGATATATCTGCAATTCAAAAAACTGTTCACCCTGACATGCCAGGCAACAGTATTGGTTATAGTTATCGAGATGCATTAGTATTAGAGGAAGATGCCGATGAGGGGAGACACAATATGAATTTAGGTTTTGAGAAGAAACGTTAGATGAAACGTTGAGTTGTGTCACTTGAGCGCCTCATGTACTCAATTTCCGATTATTTTATTAGCTTACTGGTTACTTTACCAGACGGGATTCCACTTCAAAGAGAAAATGAAAAAAGGTGTAGTGGGGTTGGTCGCGGAGTCTCTTTGGTGTATAAGAAGTTATATAAGATATAGAATAGGGTGTAGGAATAGTATCTGCAAAGCTGATTTTTCCATATGGTCGTTTTGCACTAGTTGTTTAAAACTGACGGCTCGTGGTTTCCAGAAGGGTGTCCTGGATATTAAGATTTGCAAAACCTGGTTGGGCAGGGGATTGAAGAGTAAGGATGGAGGCAGGGCGAGAGTAAGTGAAATTGGTGTAGATTTGTGGCTGGTTTTTTTGAACCCAATGGAAAGATAAATTTTGGAGTTACTTTGCTGTCTTTTACCATTTCCTGGGTCTAGTCACAAAATTTTGGATGTGGTTCTTTCTTAAAAAAAAAAGTTAAAATTAAAATAAACGTTTGTTCAAGATTTTGGTCTTCAATCAATTTTTTTTTCTTTCCATTTGGTATTCTAAACCCATGGGGGACATCATGTCTTTTGTATTAAAAATTAACCTTGGCTTATGGAAGTTTTTTTGACTAAATTACATATTTTGACTTATTAAATTCAGTAACGCACTTGAATTTAAAACTGAAGCTACATGTCATTTACGCGTACTTTTAGTTTCAGCTAATTTAGACCCCATGAGTAATTTTGTAGGTCTGACCTGGGGAGACAATCTTGAACTCCCATTGCCATGAAGGGAAAATTGTGTGTTCAGGTCTGATATCCATATGGGGAATGGAGGTCAGGGCAAGTAAAATGGGTGATAACTTTTTTTGGATATATGAAATTATGTGATGGAAAGTTTAAATACCTGGGATTTGGTTTTCTTTTTGTGCAGTACTAGGAAAATCGTGGCGTTTTGGTATATTCTTGTCGATTTATGGCATTCGATTAGGTATGTTCGGGAAATCGTTGTGTGAAGGAGTAGCATTTGGGAAAATTTGATGGCTAATGGAGTTACTGAAATATCTTTAGTATCTTTCTAGAGTTTGTTTTTGCTAGGTATATTTTGCATTAAGCCTTACCTAGAAGATTTGGATTAGAAGAAAGGAATGGAAGAGGATATGGTGTTGGAAGTTGTGGATGTCGAATATTAGAAGTTTTAACGAGGTTATTGTAACTTCATATGGACTATGATTGTCATTTTGGGTTGTCATGGGAATGTGGCTCGTTTTTGACTTGGTTATATGATGTGTTATTTGAATACAGAGATTTGAGTTACATCTGGATCGTGGGGATAGTGTGGAAATTGAACGCGAAAGTTAAATAACATAAATAGACAGGAATGCTATCTATTATATTACGAATGGGGTCGTTTCACATGCTTAGGGTTTCGAAAGGAAAGCGTATTATCTCAAAAAAGTATTCTTTTTACCGTCCTAAAATGTTCTTTTTTTTCCTGTAGTGTTTATACTTTTCAAAAAGCTTTTCTTCCACTCAGGCTTTCACTAACTGACCATTGGTAACTTTCAAGATTCAAGAATATTTGAAGTTTCTCAAGCCTTTGACAAGCATTGTATCTAGTGTTCTTTTTTTACACTCTTTAATCATTTTTCATTTCGAGTTTTGTACTCTGTTATGGCAAATAAATCTCTTCCTCAACTATATCCAGCGGTTGTAATCCTATTTTGTTGTCAGGATTTGCATTTGAACTTTTCAAACTTATTGATATAGAACTCCTGATATGAGTTTTTCTAAATTTAAGTGAGCATTTTTACAATTTTGCCTTACAGTTTGCACGTAAAGGGTTATCAACTGCAACTTCTTATTTGAAAAAAAAGCAACTTTTCAATTGCATTTTAATTTAAGTTAATTTTACGTAAGCCCCACTCGAGTATCAGAATAGACGGACCCAGGATTCGTTGGAATTTCTTTGTTCTATTCTCAAGGTTGAAGGGTAATTAATGGCATGGCAAGGTGATATATGAAGTTATGTGATAGAAAGTTGAAATACCTTGGAATTGGTTTTCTTTTGTTCGGTACTAGGCAAATCGTGGTGTTTTGGTATCTTCTAGTTGCTTTATGGCAGTCGATAAGGTATGATCGCGAAATTGTTGTTGGAAGGAGTAACATTTGGGAAATTTTGATGGGTAAAGGAGTTAGTGAATTATCTTTTATGTCTTTCTAGAGTTTGATGGGATCCTTAAATGAAGATAGGATTTACGTTTGTAACTGCTCGATGTTTCCCGAGAGGATTTGGATTAAAAGAAAGGGGCTTAGGTGTTGGTATTATGGCTTTCGATTATAGGAGTTCTTATGAGGTTATGGTATCTTCCGATGGCCTACGATTGCCATTTTGATTTGTCATGGAAATTTGTCTCTTATCTGATTTGGTCATAGGATATTTTACTTCATAAGTGAGATTTGGGGTTACATGTGGGTCTTAGAGATAGTGTGGAAAGTGATCGTGAAGGTGGAATGACCTAAATAGACGGGAATGGAATCTATTATATTACGAGTGGGGTCATTCACCATGGTTAGGGTTTCAAAAGTGAAATGTATCATCTCAAAAACATTATTGTTAGGATCCTGAATTGTTTAATTTTCCTATACAGCTTACACTTTTCAACAAACAACTCCTTCCATTCTTTCCACTAACTGACCGTTGATATTTATCATGATTCAAGAATATCTGAAGTTTCTCAAGCCTTAACAAGCATTGTAGCCAGTGCATTCTTTTTTATACTCTTCAATCATTTTCCTCTTCGAGTTTTGTACTCAGTCATGACATGGATATTTCTTCCCTTTTAGCTATTTCCAACATTATAAATCCTAATGTGTTCCTGGGATTTGAATATAAACTTTTCAAACTTATTGATTTTATACTCCCTACCTGAATTTTATTAAATTTCAGTAAGCATATTTACAATTTTGCTTTGAAGTTTGCACTTGAAGTCAACAAATTTCAAATATAAGCGGACTTCTCATGTTTGTTTATTTCAATTGCAATTTTCCATTTGGATAAAAAAAGAACACAAACTTTTTCGATTGCATTTGAATTAATTTTACGAAGGCCCCACTAGATTAATATAATAGACATGTTTGGTTTGAATTTGTTTGTTCTACTCTCGAGGTGGTTAGGCGAATTAATGGCTGGGCATGGTGATATATGAAGTTATGGGATGGTAAGTTTAAATACCTTCGAATTGGTTATGTTTTTGTACAGTACTAGGCAAATCGCGGTGTTTTGACTTTTGATATCTAGTAGTTGCTTTATGGCAGTCGATAAGGTATGTTCAGACATGGTTTTGGGAAGGAGTAGCATTTGGGAAACTCTGATGGCTAATAGAGTTACTAAAATTTCTTTGGTGTATTTCTAGAGCTTGATGTGCTACTGAAATGAAGTAATGAACATAGGATTTTAAATTTTTTTTCTGTTTTGTGTATTTTGTATCAAGCTTTACCGAGAGGATTTGGATTAGAAGAATTGATTGGAAGATTCTAAGATGTTGAAAGTTGTGGGTGTAGAAATTTTAATGAATTAATGGTAACTTCAGCTGGACTACGATTGTCATTTGATTTGTCATTGAATTGTGTCGTGGTTACGATTTGGTTATATGATGTGTTATTTGATTAGAGAGATTTGGAGTTATGTGTGGGTCATGGAGA
Source organism: Linanthus parryae (assembly GCA_023055425.1). Taxonomy (NCBI): domain Eukaryota; kingdom Viridiplantae; phylum Streptophyta; class Magnoliopsida; order Ericales; family Polemoniaceae; genus Linanthus; species Linanthus parryae. The sequence goes on from JALGPY010000030.1 coordinate 222,111, forward strand.
TAGTGTGGAAAGTAAACGGGGAATGAAATCTGTCATATTAGGAGTGGGGTCGTTTAACATGCTTAGGGTTTCATAAGTAAAGCGTGTTATCTCAAAAAAAAAATTCTTGTAACCGTACTAAAATATTCTATTTTTTTTACTCCCTCCGTCCCACAAAGATAGTCCATTTTTGAATCCACAACTTTTTTTTGGAGACATGCAATTAATGCTTTCCACTACAAGTTGTTGATATGCCATTTCCACTATTACCCTTGATTTTATTTTCTCTATGATTATGTGCATTGAATATGAATGGGTAGTATTGTAACTTCATTGTTTTTTTTCCTTGAAAATGTAAGTTGGACAATCATTTTGGGACATACCAAAATAGAAATATGGACTATCTTTGCGGGACGGAGGGAGTATATTGTTTATACATTTCATCAAGTTTTTTGTTCCACTTTTGCTTTCATTAACTGACCATTGATAACTTTCAAGATTTAAGAATACTTTTTTTTGTACGTATTTACGATATCCTTTTATGACAATGAATTCAAAATTCTTTTTCATACTCTCCAATCATTTTTCTTTTCGAGTTCTGTACTATGTTATGACAATGAAATCTCTTCTGTTTCAACTGTTATAATCCTAATGTGTTCTCGGGATTTGCATTTAAATTTTTCAAACTTATTGATTTAAAACTCCTGTTATGATTTTTTCTAAATCTCAGTAAGCATATCTTCAACTTTGCTTTATGTTCACACTTAAAGCGTTCTCAAAATCAACAATTTTCTAATGTAAGCGGACTTCTCATGTTTGTTTATATCAATTGCATGTTCCCATTTGAATCAAAGAAGAAAACTACTTTTTAATTGCATTTTTAATTTGAGTTACTTTTATGAAGGACCCACTAGAATAATATAATGGACCAACCCAGATTTGGTTTTAATTTTGTTATATTGTGTAGGTGGAAGGGGGTATTAATGGCTGGGCAAGGTGATACTTGAATTTATGTTATGGGAAGTTCACCTTGGAATATGTTTTCTTTTTGTGCAATATTAGGCAAATGGTGGTGTTGTGGTAGCTTCTAGTTGCTTTATGGCAGTGGATAAGGTATGTTCGCGAATGGTTGTGGGAAGGAGTAGCATTTGTGGGACTTTGATGGCAATGGAGTTACTATAATATCTTTCGTGGAGTTCTAGAGTTTGATGCGTTACTGAAAGGAACTTAGGATTTTATGTTTGTTTCTGCTCAGTGTAATTTGCATGAAACCTTACGGAGAGGATTTGGATTGGAAGAGACTTAGGTGTTGGAAGTTGTGGATGTCGAATATTAAAAGTTTAATGAGCAATTTGATGTTGGAAGTATAAACGGTAACTTCAGATGGACTACGATTGTCATTTTGATGTGTTATGGAAGTGTGTCTAATGTTGAGGATGTGCTATTTGATTACAGAGATTTAGATATACATGTGGATCTTGGAGATGGATATATCTGCAATTCAAAATTACTGTTCACCCTGACATGCCAGGCGACAGTATTGGTTTTAGTTATCGAGATGCATTAGTATTTAAGAAAGATGCAGATGAGGGTAGACATAATATGAATTTAGGTTTGAGAAGTAATGTTAGATGACTTTTGTTGAAAGTTTTGTAGATTTTAGTATCCATCGTACGGCTGAGTAGTGTCACTTAAGCGCCTCATGTACTCAATTTCCGATTATCATATTAGCTTACTGGTTGTTAGTTTACAAGATGGGATTCCACCTCAAAGAGTTATAGAAAAAAAGTTGTCGTGGGGTTTGTCGTGGAGTCTCTTTGGTATATAAGAAGTGATAAAAAATAAAGAGTACGGGGTAGGAATAGTATCGTACGGAAAGTTAAAACCAAAGCTGAATTTTCCTTTTGGTTGTTTTGGACTAGTTGTTTAAAACTGACGGCTCTCGATTTCGAAAAGGGAGTCCTGGATATTAAGATTTGCCAAACCGGGTTGGTCAGGGAATTGAAGAGTAAGGATGGAGGCAGGGCGAGAATAAGTGAAATTGGAGTAGATTTGTGGTTGTTTTTGTACCCAATGGAAAGATGAAATCTTGGAGTTAATTTGCTGTCTTTTACCATTTCCAAGGTCTAGTCACAGGATTTTGGATGTTTCCTTCTTATAAAAAAATAAAATTTAAATAAATATTTGTTCAAGTTTCTGGTCTTTAATCATTTTTTTTTCCATTTGGTATTCTAAATCCATGGGGGACATCATGTCTTTTGTATTAAAAATTAACCTTGGCTTATGGAATTTTTTGATTAAATTACTTATTTTGTCTTATTAAATTCAGTTACGCACTTGAACTTAAAACTGAAGCTACATGTCATTAACGCGTACTTTTAGTTTCAGTTAATCAGACCGCATGGGTAATTTTGTAGATCTGACCTGTGGAGAGAATCTTGAACTCCCATTGCCGTGGTGGGCGAAATGTGTGATCAGTTTTAAAGTGGAGATGGGGAATGGAGGTCAGGGAAAGTAAAATCGATGAGATTTCTTTTTTGATTTATGAAGTTATGGGATGGAAAGCTCAAATACCTGGGATTTGGTTTTCTTTTTGTGCAGTACTAGGAAAATCGTGGTGTTTTGGTTACTTCTTGTAGATTTATGGCATTCGATTAGGTATGTTCGGGATATCGTTGTGGGAAGGAGTAGCATTTAAGAAACTTTTGATGGGTAATGGAGTTACTGAAGTATCTTTAGTATCTTTCTAGAGGATTTGGATTAGAAGAAAGGAATGGAAGAGGCAATGGTGTTGGAAGTTGTGGCTGTCGAATATTAGAAGTTTTAACGAGGTTATTGTTACTTCAGATGGACTATGATTGTCATTTTGAGTTGTCATGGGCTGTGGCTCCGTTTTTGACTTGGTTATATGATGTGTTATTTGAATACAGAGATTTGGAGTTACATCTGGATCGTGGGGATAGTGTGGAAAGTGAACGCGAAGGTTAAATAACATAAATGGACAGGAATGGTATCTATTATATTACGAGTGGGGTCGTTTCACATGCTTAGGGTTTCAAAAGGAAAGCGTTTTATCTCAAAAAAGTATTCTTCTTACCGTCCTAAAATGTTCTATTTTTCCTGTACTGTTTATACTTTTCAACACGATTTTCTTCCACTCAGGCTTTCACGAACTGACCATTGGTAACTTTCAAGATTCAAGAATATTTGATGTTTCTCAAATCCTTTGACAAGCATTGTAACTAGTGAGTTCTTTTTTTTATCTCTTTAATCATTTTTCTTTTCGAGTTTTGTACTCTTTTATGACAAATAAATCTCTTCCGTTTCAACTATATCCAGCTGTTGTAATCCTAATTTGTTGTCAGGATTTGCATTTAAACTTTTCAAACTTATTGATATAGAACTCCTGATATGATTTTTTCTAAATTTAAGTGAGCATATTTACAATTTTGCTTTACAGTTTGCACGTAAAGGGTTCTCAAAGTCAACAATTTTCAAATAGAAGCGGATTTCTCATGTTTGTTTATGTCAAATGCAACTTCTCATATGAATAAAAAAAGCAACTTTGCAATTGCATTTTAATTTTGAGTTAACTTTACGTAAGCCCCACTCGAGTATCAGAACAGACAGACCCGGGTTTCGTTGGAATTTCTTTGTTCTATTCTCAAGGTTGAAGGGTGATTAATGGCATGGCAAGGTGATATATGAAGTTATGTGATAGAAAGTTGAAATACATTGGAATTGGTTTTCTTTTGTTCGGTACTAAGCAAATCGTGGTGTTTTGGTATCTTCTAGTTGCTATATGGCAGTCGATAAGGTATGTTCGCGAAGTTGTTGTGGGAAGGAGTAACATTTGGAAAATTTTAATGGCTAAAGGAGTTTGTGAATTGTCTTTTGTGTCTTTCTAGAGTTTGATGTGCTACTGAAATGAAGATAGGATATAAGTTTGTAACTGCTCGGTTTTATATTTTGCGTTGAGCCTTGCCGAGAGGATTTGGATTAGAAGATAGGGGCTTAGATGTTTGAATTTTGGCTTTCGAATGTAAGAGTCCTTATGAGGTTATGGTAAGTTCCGATGGCCTACTATTGCCATTTTGATTTGTCATGGGAATGTGCCTCGTTTATGACTTGGTCATATGATACGTTACTTGATAAGAGAGATTTAGAGTTACATGTGGGTCTTGGAGATAGTGTGGAAAGTGAAAGTGAAGGTTGAATAACCTAAATAGACGGGAATGGGAATGGAATCTATTATATTACGAGTGGGGTCATTCATCATGGTTAGGGTTTCAAAAGTGAAAAATATCATCTCAAAAACATTATTGTTACTGATTTGTTTAATTTTCCTATACAGCTTACACTTATCAACAAAGTTCTCCTTCCATTCTTTCCACTAACTGATCGTTGATATGTATCATGATTCAAGAATATCTGAAGTTTCTCAAGCCTTGGCAAGCATTGTAACTAGTGCACTCTTTTATACTCTAAATATCGTTTTCCTCGTCGAGTTTTGTACTCAGTTATGACATTGGTATTTCTTCTCTTTTAGCTACTTCTAACATTAGTAATCCTAATGTGTTCCCGGGATTTGAATTTAAACTTTTCAAACTTATTGATTTGAAACTCCTTAACTGATTTTCACTAAATTTCAGTATGCATATTGCCAATTTTGCTTTGAAGTTTGCACTTGAAGTCTAGAAATTTCAAATATAAGCTGACTTCTCATGTTTGTTTATGTCAATTGCGACTTTTCATTTGGATAAAAAAAAGAACACAAACTTTTTGACTGCATTTGCATTTGAATTAATTTTACGAATGCCCCACTAGATTAATATAATAGACAGGTTTGGTTTGAATTTGTTTGTTCTACTCTCGAGGTGGTTAGGCGAACTTATGGCAGGGCAGATATATGAAGTTATGGGATGGTAAGTTCAAATACCTTCGAATTGGTTATGATTTTGTTCAGTACTAGAAATCGTGGTGTTTTGATATCTCGTAGTCGCTTTATGGCAGTCGATAAGGTATGTTCAGACATGGTTTTGGGAAGGAGTAGCATATGGGAAACTCTGATGGCTAATAGAGTTACTGAAATTTCTCTAGTGTCTTTCTAGAGCTTGATGTTACTGAAATGAACATAGGATTTTAACTTCTTTTTCTGTTTAGTGTATTTTACATCAAGCTGTACCGAGAGGATTTGGATTTGAAGAAGTGAATGGAAGATTCTAAGATGTTGAAAGTTGTGGCTGTAGAAATTTTAATGAACTAATGGTAACTTCAGATGGACTACGATTATCATTTGATTTGTCATTGAATTGTGTCGTGGTTATGACTTGGTTATATGATGAGTTATTTGATTAGAGAGATTTGGACTTACATGTGGGTCATGGAGATAGTGTGGAAAGTGAACGGGGTTGAATTACCTAAATAGACGGGAATGAAATCTGTTATATTAGGAGTGGTGTCCTTTAACATGCTTAGGGTTTCAAAAGTAAAGCGTGTTATCTCAGAAAAAATATTCTTGTAGCCGTCCTAAAATGTTCTATTTTATCTCGATTGTTTATACATTTCATCAAGTTTTTTGTTCCACTTTGGCTTTCATTTGACAGACCATTGATAACTTTCAATATTTAAGAATACCTTTTTATACGTATTTTCGATTTGCTTTTATGACAGTGAAATCAAAATTCTTTTTATACTCTTCAATCATTTTTCTTTTCGAGTTTTGTACTCTGTTATGACAATGAAATCTCCTGTTTCAACTATATCCAACTGTTGTAATTCTACTGTGTTACTGGGATTTGCATTTGAACTTTTCAAACTTATTGAAATGTTGTATCCTGTATTGTTCTCCATATTTGAATTTAAACTTTCTAAACTTAATGATTTAAAACTCCTAACCTGTTTTTTTTTTTTTTTTTTTTTTTTTTTTTTTTTTTTAATTTTAGTAAGTCCATTTACAGTTTTGATTTCTAGTTTGCAATAACATTTTTCAAAGTTAAGCGGATTTCTTTGTTTCAGTCAATTGCAACTTCCCATTTGAATATAAAAAAACTTACTTTTTCGATTACATTTCCAATTTGAGTTGATTTTCGAAGGACCACTAGAGTAATATGATAGACCGACCTTGGTTTGGGTAGAGCTTGTTTGTTCTATTCTTGTAATGGAAAGTGGAATGAGTGGCAGGGAAGTTGATATATGAAGTTATGTGATTGAAAGTTTAATACCTTGGAATTGGATTTCTTTTTGTCCACTGTGGTGTTCTGGTAACTTCTTGTCGCTTTATGGTAGTCGATGTAGTCGATAAGGTCTGTTTGCTAAATGGGAAGGAGTTGGATTTTGGAAACTTCGACGGCTAATGGAGGTATTAAAAGTATCTTTTGTGTTTTTGTAGAGTATGTGCTACTGAATAGATTGGGGATTTCAAGTTAGTTCTGCTCTCTGTGTTTTGCACTATGGTTACTGAGATGATTTGAATTAGCAGAAAGTAATGTAAGAGGTGGAAGTGTTGGATGTGGCGGTTTGTTATTCAAAGTTTTAATTAGTTTGGACTACGGTATTTGTCATGCATCGTGTATGACTTGGTTTTCATGATGAAGTTATTTGATTAGAGAAGTTTGGAATTATCACGTGGGTCTTGGAAATAGTGTGGAAAGTGAACTGGAAGGTTGGATAACCTAAATAGAGAGGAATTGAATCTATTATATTACTAGTGGGATCCTTTAACATGCTTAGGTTTTTAATAGTGAAGAGTATCATTTTGAAAAAATCTTGTTACCGACCTAAACTGTTATATATTTCCTATATTGTTTATACTTTTCAACAAGTTTTTTCTTCCTTTTTGACTTTCACTAACTGACCATTGATAACTTCCAAGATTCAATAATATTTTAAGTTTCTCTAGCCTTGACAAGCATGTAACTTGTGCATGCTTTTTTATAGTCTTCAATCATTTTCCTTTTCGAGTTTTGTACTCTCTTCTGACAACTCAATCTCATCCGTTTAAACTATATTCACTGCTGTATCCTACATTGTTCTCCGTACTTGAAAACTCCTAACCTGATTCTTTCTAAATTAAAGTAAGTCTATTTATTATTTTGCTTTCAAGTTTGCAACAACAATTTTCAAAGATAAGCGGACTTCGCATGTTTTCTCTGTCAATGGATACTTCTTTTTGACTCTATAAAGGAAACAACTTTTCGACTGCATTTCCAATTTGAGTTAATTTTACGTAGGCCGCACTAGAGTAATATGATAGACCAACCTTGGTTTGGGTGGAATTTATTTGTTGGATCTGGAGATGGAAAGGGGAATAAAATGGCACGGCAAGTTGATATATGAATTTATGTGATTGAAAGTTCAAATACCTTGGAATTGATTTACTTTTTATCCGTTACTAGGCAAACAGGGAATCTTCTTGTCGATTTATCGGACCTTGGAATTGTCTTTTTTATCCGTTACTAGGCAAGCAGTCTCAATTATATGTCTATGCTTCCGCTTTGACACTCCATTTTGTTGTGGAGTGTGAGGCCAAAACTTTTGATGCAGAATACCAGACTAGATTAACTTCCTTTAAAACACAAAAGAGATGTATTATGTGACATAATACATCTCCTCCATCTTTCCTTATAATCTTGGTAGGGAATCCCAAAGTTTTCTCAATTTATTATGTGACATAGGAAACAAGCAACTGTATCTAGAGTAATCATTCACAAATGACCTTGCATAAACTATTAAGGACTTAATTGAGGCAGAACCCCATCACTATGAATTACGTTTAAACGTTCATGAGACCTTCACTGAGAAACTTATAGGGAATTCTAGACATCTTCCCATGTAGACAGTACTGACACGGTTCATTAGAAGAAACATTATTAGAGCCAGGAATGATATGTTTAAGAACTTCTTTAACATGATGTCCTATTCTTGTATGCCAACGGGGTGAAAGTGAAACAATCCTTTTACCCAAATGAGACTAGACTTTGTGTTGAGACAAGAGATGACTTGGTAGATTTGTGATAGGATAAAGACCTCCACTACTCTGCTCCCTATATAGAGTTATGCCTGTAGCTATGTCCCGAATTAGAAAAGTGTGCATCGACTGTTTAGCTAATGATACAATGCTCTGGAACAACAGAGTATCGACGAGGTCAGCAGTTTAGTGGGAGTATCCACAGTTTGAATGGGGAAACTGATGTTTGCATATGCAAAAAGCAAAGGAAATGGTGTTCCTCTGCTGCTTTTTTAATCTAAAGCAATACTGAGATTGAAGGTTTCACATAACCGCCTTGCAGAAACCCCAAAAGGATTATTATAATAAATATACTTATACACAGGATAAAAGAAGAATCATAGTACATGCATCTACCTCGCAAGGATTTCCCTTACTGAGCCTTTCTCTTGTCAAGCCATCTCAGATTCAAAACATTGCTTCAATTTGTAGTCCCCTGAGGAAAACTCCTTCAAAAAATAGTAGTTGGTTCCCATAAATGAATCGTGCAGCCAGGATTTCACTAGTGGGGTGGCACAAAAGTGCATGCCAGGATTGTTAGGGTGCACTTATGCCAAATTAATTTTTTTTGGGTGCACTTATGTCATTTAATGAAGTAAAAAGTTGAAAATACACAGAAAATAAGGGGTGTAGTAATAGTAAACGGAAAGTTTAGGGGTGCACTTGCACCCCCGTGCCACCATGTGCCTCCGCCCCTGCGTGCTCGTATCATGTCCGTTTGGTCTTCGCCTTTTGCAGGTGTTAGAGTGTAACAATTAATTTGTAGTCCTTTGAGAAAACTCCTCAGAAAAATCAAACTGCTGCTGATCATCATCGACCAAGTTGGACTTCTTCTAGTCCGGGGATATGGTGTTATCTATTTACACTGCAGAGTCTGTAAATGGAACTGCTGCTGATCATTAACTTGTTGTTTCCCTTTCAACTTAACAACAAGCTGCATAAATACAAGAAAGCAGTTCATGCACTGGAATTTCTAACCAAAGAGGAACAATAATCCATTTACAATTTTTTACATAGTCAAGATCTTATTCATATAGCTAGAGGATGTGTAACATACACTTATAAAATTCACCCAGCAATATGCAATTTTCTTATAGTTAGGTAGTTTTCAAGCTACAAAACAATATGATCCTGTGGTCAGATTTGTACAAAGGGACGGGGTTCATGATCGAGACCATAGGATTAGGGCTTCGTTATTTCTCCTGTTTAATGCAATGTTGTTTCTTTAATAAAATGCATCTCTAGACTAAGTTCTGGCTAGAGTACTGTCAACCTAAACAAAAACAAGAAACTCAAATAGAAATATAAGTTCACAAGAAAAAGGCAAAGAACACAAGTAATCTTAACAGTGCTAACTTATCTTATCTATAAGCCTTATATAAAAGAGGGTAAAGCTTGTTTACACAACGACTAAGCAATAGCTTACATGGCCCAATTGTAGTTATATCTTTTTGCATGCCTACATGCGCATGTGTTCTCCGAGCGGGGTTTAAAGCTCAAGCACCGAGAAACTGAAGCAAACCTATCGCATGTTGGAGAAAAGGCTAAACCTTTGGACTTGAAAAACTGTAGATCGGACACGCCACCTTTCCCCTCTCTCACCTACCTTCTAGGCCGAGAACCCACCACCGTAAGAGGAGTGAAGATTGAGTAATTGAGAGTGTGTTGATAGACAAGAGATTGAACAATGAATTGTATATTGAATCAAGATTCAGGACTACACTTATCTAGACTGACCTAGGGACTAGACAATAAATTATAATAACAATAATTGCCCTAAAATAATACTAAAACTATTTATTGTTCATACGCCCCGCAAGATGGAGGATCTAGAGAAGACTCCAATCTTGCCACGAAGACCAAGAAACGTAACTCTAGAAAGAGTCTGGGTAAGACAGTCCGCAAGCTGATCAGCCGAGGAAACATGAGAGACTTGTAGTTGACGAGCCTGAACTTGCTCGCGCACAAAGTGAAAAGCCAATGTCAGATGCTTCATGCGAAAGTGGAAAACGAGATTGGAGCACATGTAAGTGGCAGCATTATTATCACAATAGATAACCAGAGACGAGCTGAGGGTAACTCCAAGTTTAGCTAGCAAGTAAGACACGCAACATAACTTAGCAAAAGTGGCAGCCACAGCACGATACTTAGCCTCAGTAGACAATCGAGCCACAGTCTTCTGCTTCTTAGAACTCCAAGCGACGAGGGAACCACCGATGTACACTAAGTAGCCAGTCGTAGAGAAAAAATCGTTCTTGTTCCCTGCCTGTCAGCATTGGAAAAGGCATAGAGGGAAGCCCACGACGAATAACAATTCCCATATCAATGGTACCCTGCAGATAGCGAAGCAGACGCCGGACGACATGCCAGTGAGTAGTGGTGGGACGATGCATGAACTGAGACAGCTTGTTAACAGCATAGGCAATATCTGGCCTAGTGAGAGACAAGTACTGCATGCTCTCAACAATAGTCCTATAAGCAGTAGCATCTGAGAGTGCCAAACCAGTAGTGAGGGAGAGAGTGGCAGATGGATCCAGCAGAGTCTAAACAGGGTTGGCATCTGTCAACTGGAGAAGATCACAAACAAAACCACTCTGAGAGAGCAACAAGCTGTTGCGATGGCGAAGAACCTCAACAATCAGAAAATAAGATAAGTCTCCTAAGTCTTTGAGATAGAACCTGTGAGACAAGGCAGAGATACACTTCTGGACAGAGGAAGCATCAAAACCAGTAACAATGATGTCATCAACATAAACTAGAAGGAACACAGTTGTGCCTGAACCACAATACTTAAAAAGAGAAGTGTCAGCCTTGGAGTCAGTGAACCCCTGCTGAAGAAGGAGCCGACGCAACTCTGCGTACCAGGCCCGTGGAGCCTATTTAAGGCCATGAATCGCCTTTTTGAGGCGACATACATGAGCAGGACGATTCCAGCCAATGAACCCCTGAGGCTGAGCCATGAATACGTCATCGTGAAGAGTACCATGTAGGGAGGCGTTGTTGACATCCAACTGCTTCAGTGGCCAACCCTGACTGACAACAATAGGGAGGATAATGCGAATGGTAGTCAGCTTCACAACCGGACTGAAAGTGTCATGATAGACAATACCAGGGCGCTGATGAAAGCCCTTGGCCACAAGCCGAGATTTATACCTGTCAACAGAGCCATCCTGTCGTCACTTGATGCGAAACACCCACCTGCAACCAATCGGATTCTGTCCAGAAGTGGCAGGAACTAATTCCCAAGTGTCATTGCTCAGTAGAGAATCAAACTCAGCAACCATAGCAGACCACCACTGAGGGTCCCGTAAAGCCTGAGTAGCTGTAAGAGGCTCAGCATCTGAAGAGCTAACGGTGGTACTTAGAGAGTACTTCTGACGAGGCGACAATGTCCCTTCTTTAGATCAGGTAACCATGCCAAGACCAGAAGGAACTGAAGGACCCACGAAAACTGATGAGGGAGCTGACACTTCAGAGTCCGAGGCAACAGTGGGGATCGCAGGGTCCAGGGAGGCCGTGGGGGCCGCTAGATCAGAAGATGCTGGTGGAGCCGACGGGTTGGGCCGTCTACTGTACAGGTAACCCAGTGTACCTCTGAGGGGTGGATCAGGAGGATCAGTGGGGGCGCCACTACGGGGGGTAAGAACTATATAGGAGAGAACCAGTCATTAGAAGGAAGCTCAGTGCTAGGAAGAAGAGATGGAGATAGGGGAAACTAGGAATCATCAAACTGAACATGTCTGGAGACGTAGGCGATGAGTGACAGGATCAAGACATAGATACGCACTCTGAGAGAGAACCTGTGAGACAAGCAGAGATACACTTCTGGACAGAGGAAGCATCAAAACCAGTAACAATGATGTCATCAACATAAACTAGAAGGAACACAGTCGTGCCTGAACCACAATACTTAAAAAGAGAAGTGTCAGCCTTGGAGTCAGTGAACCCCTGCTGAAGAAGGAGCCGACGCAACTCTGCGTACCAGGCCCGTGGAGCCTATTTAAGGCCATGAATCGCCTTTTTGAGGCGACATACATGAGCAGGACGATTCCAGCCAATGAACCCCTGAGGCTGAGCCATGAATACGTCATCGTGAAGAGTACCATGTAGGGAGGCGTTGTTGACATCCAACTGCTTCAGTGGCCAACCCTGACTGACAACAATAGGGAGGATAATGCGAATGGTAGTCAGCTTCACAACCGGACTGAAAGTGTCATGATAGACAATACCAGGGCGCTGATGAAAGCCCTTGGCCACAAGCCGAGATTTATACCTGTCAACAGAGCCATCCTGTCGTCACTTGATGCGAAACACCCACCTGCAACCAATCGGATTCTGTCCAGAAGTGGCAGGAACTAATTCCCAAGTGTCATTGCTCAGTAGAGAATCAAACTCAGCAACCATAGCAGACCACCACTGAGGGTCCCGTAAAGCCTGAGTAGCTGTAAGAGGCTCATCATCTGAAGAGCTAACGGTGGTACTTAGAGAGTACTTCTGACGAGGCGACAATGTCCCTTCTTTAGATCAGGTAACCATGCCAAGACCAGAAGGAACTGAAGGACCCACGAAAACTGATGAGGGAGCTGACACTTCAGAGTCCGAGGCAACAGTGGGGATCGCAGGGTCCAGGGAGGCCGTGGGGGCCGCTAGATCAGAAGATGCTGGTGGAGCCGACGGGTTGGGCCGTCTACTGTACAGGTAACCCAGTGTACCTCTGAGGGGTGGATCAGGAGGATCAGTGGGGGCGCCACTACGGGGGGTAAGAACTATATAGGAGAGAACCAGTCATTAGAAGGAAGCTCAGTGCTAGGAAGAAGAGATGGAGATAGGGGAAACTAGGAATCATCAAACTGAACATGTCTGGAGACGTAGGCGATGAGTGACAGGATCAAGACATAGATACGCACTCTGAGAGAGAACCTGTGAGACAAGCAGAGATACACTTCTGGACAGAGGAAGCATCAAAACCAGTAACAATGATGTCATCAACATAAACTAGAAGGAACACAGTCGTGCCTGAACCACAATACATAAAAAGAGAAGTGTCAGCCTTGGAATGTGTGAACCCCTGCTAAGCAGGGGCTGATGCAACTCAGCATACCAGGCCCGTGGAGCCTATTTAAGTCCATGAATCGCCTTTTTGAGGCGACATACATGAGCAGGACGATCCCAATCAATGAACCCCTGAGGCTGAGCCATGAATACGTCATCGTGAAGAGTAACATGTAGGAAGGCGTTGTTGACATCCAACTGCTTCAGTGGCCAACCCTGACTGACAACAATAGCGAGGATAAACACGAATGGCATTCGGCTTCACAACCGGACTGAAAGTGTCATGATAGACAATACCAGGGCGCTGATGGAAGCCCTTGGCTACAAGTCGGGCTTTATACCTGTCAGCAGAGCCATCCCGTCGTCGCTTGATGCGAAACACCCACCTGCAACCAACCGGATTCTGTCCGGAAGTGGAAGGAACTAATTCCCAAGTGTCATTGCTCAGTAAAGCATCAAACTCAGCAACCATAGCAGACCACTGAGGGTCCCGTAAAGCCTGAGTAGCTGTAAGAGGCTCAGCATATGAAGAGCTAATGGTGGTACTTAGAGAGTACTTCTGACAAGGCGACAGTGTCCCTTCTTTAGATCAGGTAACCATGCCAAGACCAGAAGGAACTGAAGGACGCACGGAAACTGATGAGGGAGCCGGCACTTGAAAGTCCGAGGCAACAGTGGGGATCGCAGGGTCCAGGGAGGCTGTGGGGGCCACTAGATCAGAAGATGCCGGTGGAGCTGACGGGTTGGGCCGTCTACTGTACTGTAACCCAGTGTACCTCTGAGGGGGTGGATCAGGAGCATCAGTGGGGGCGCCACTACAGGAGGGGTTAGAACTAGACAGGAGAGAACCAATTTACTAGAAGGAAGCTCAGTGTCAGTGCTAGGAAGAAGAGATGGAGATAGGGGAAACTCGGAATCATCAAACTGAACATGTCTGGAGACATGTAGGCGATGAGTGGCAGGATGAAGACGTAGATACGCACTTTGATTAAGGTAGTAGCCAACAAAGATGCATGTAACAGATCTGGGCTCAAGCTGCCACTACAGGGGTAAGAACTGGACAGGAGGGAACCAGTCATCAGAAGGAAGCTCAGTGATGGAGTGGGACTCATCGTACTGAACAAGACATACAGGCGTTGAGTGACAGGATCAAGACATAGATACGCACTTTGAGTAAGGGAGTAGCCATCAGAGATGCAGGGAACAGATCTAGGCTCAAGCTTATGGGAGGTGTAGGGACGCAACCCGGGATAGCACCTACAACCAAAGATGCGAAGCTTGAGATAATTAGGAGTCTGTTTAAATATCACTTCGAAAGGAGACACCATGTAGTGGCAGAGATTTTGGGAGCCAAACTCTGGCGTACCCTTGGTACCCATAGTCCTACACTACCATGAGGACTTGGGGTTCCTACTTGTACTACTCTAGCGGAGTTGCTAACTCCTAGGGGGGTGTCGACACTTAAGGTCTTGTAGGTCAGTATTGAGGCGGGAAGGCCATATTTAGAGGGGCTTTCACAACTGCCGGGTTGAAGTAGGGTTTGTTAGACCCACGAAGTAACTCTGAGTTATTTATTTCCGAGGCAGGCGGGAACTCTGCATTCGCTCGTACAATGTTTAATTTCTGGGGCTCATGGGGCAGTAGAGCTAGCTGCTCCCGTGGCACGTGGCCAGGTGGCCGCCAGAAAAGTTTCAGAAGAGGACTTTGTTAAGAAAGATTAAGCTGGAATCTCAAATCCAAGTTTATCCCTTTACCTTTCTTGTTTGCCTTTGCAATCTCAATTTAAAGTTTTAATCATCTTTTACTTTACTTTTTCCTTTACTTATTCTTGAATTATGTGCCCAATCATCTGTTTGCATGTTGAGGTATTTCTTACTCAGCTTAAGCTGACTTTTAGAAAAACTGCGGTCGACTTTGTCTATTGTAAAACCCGCATGTTAGCACCGCTGCAGACTCTGGGGGAACGAATCACTAGCTTGGATCAAGGAATCACTTTAGCTCTCACGGAATAAGTCACTAGTTTCTTGTTTTTGTTTCTTTTCAAACAATTTGGTTTGATTTCATGTTTCCATGTTAAGGACCGTGTTCGGTCATTTCCTTTATTGTAATAAAGTTGATTTTGAATTAAATTTGAAGTTTTGTTCTTTATGGTTTGGTACGAGGCGAACGTTCTACTCCGTTCACAATGAGGTAAAACTCCTCGTGCGGGGGACATCTTAGCGGTTTGGGCTAGGCCTGGAATCGCGGGGTGTTGCATTTCATGTGAGTCATGGAGATTGTTATGATCTGGGCAGAGCTTAGAGAACGATGAATTGGACGAAACAAGATCACACGAACACACACGATATAACGTGGTTCACTAGTGATGAGTTAGCTACCTCCACGACCCGAAATACCCCGACTTCATTGAGAGAAACTCACGAATACAACCCACACATTGTAATGCACGACCTATAGCATTTATATAGGCCTACAATGCAGCTTGTGCCCAAAGAAATACCAAAATCGAGCTAAACGAACAGAGAAACAACTAATTGGCCGCCTTCAGCAGTGTCTTCGCACGAAGACAAAATCTCTTAGCACGAAGACCCTGATCCTCCTGCTTGTTTCTCTTCGTTTTGCTCCTCTGTTTGGTCCGTTTCTTCCCCCGCTACGTCGCCAACTCCTCACCAAGCCCAAGTACATTCAAGGCACCCTTGATTCCCAACAAATCTCCACCTTGCCTTGAATCCTCTCGTCCGCTTGCGCTTTAATTAGCTGGTTCTCTCCAATAACCCAAATTCCACAAGTTACTCCATCTTCGCCGAGATCCTGCAACGTGTGCCCCCCAGCGATGCTTCAACCCCCGTCTAGTTCCTGCAATCGAACCATTCGATGCTCCAATAACGGCCGAGTTCCTACAGTCGAATCCTCTGCTTGTTGTTCTAACTCCCACTGAGTTCCTACAACAAGTTTGTTTGTTGTTCCGACTCCCACCGAGTCCCTACAACAAACCCCCAGCACGTGTAATACCCCGTTTTCGTTATAGGAAAGATTGTTGACTTTTCATATATTTTAGATGTTATTATATGACAAGAGGGGAGATAGTTGTAGTATCCGTTTACCACGATGTCTCAATAACATTTATGATACGTCAAAAGTTTCCCGATTAATTCTTTCAGATATGGTATGACTGTTCGTAACAGGACTTACAAATAACTTTTTCAAATATAGTAATCATATTATTATTGATCTCACAGTACCCGGGTAGACCAGTGACCACAATCAGACATTCTAGACCTTAAGTGTTGCAACATCCTCCTAAGAGCGTCAATCAAAGGAGTGGTACCTAGATGCTGGACCCTAGCCAACAAGGCAAAGAGCCGGGGCACGCGAAGTCCCGCATTTTAGTGACCTGAGCCCAAGGGATCGAAACCTGAGGGGCACAAGGAGTCCCGCATTTTAGGGACCTGAGCCCAGGGGATCGAAACCCGAAATAAGTAACATAACTGGTTCCGGTACATGCGAATCATTTTACTTTACTCCGGGGATCGAACCCGAATATATCTTTAGGGACTGAGCCCAGGGAATCATCACCCAATATAAGTAACTCCGGGGATTGAACCCGATTATCTCTTTAGGGACTAAGCCCAGGGAATCATCACCCAATATAAGTAACTCCGAGGATTGAACCCGATTATCTCTTTAGGGACTGAGCCCAGGGAATCATCACCCAATAACATTACATGTTCGTACAATATTATGTTATTACTGATTTCTGATCAAGTATGACAAGTATTCCAAAATCAAATAATATTTCGAGGATTTTTAAAACAATTAAACACATTTCAAGTGGGGGAGGAAATACGACAACTATTTTCCATTTAAACAAGTAGCTGACAAGAGATAAGCTGGCACGCGAGGCTAGTCATGTAAAATTCACAAGTATATTTTGAGACAGAAAATATAAATCACATTTTGACACGAAATGAGCTAGGAAATCAAGGCTAGGCATATAACTCGCCTGATCCGATAGCAATTATCACATAAAGCTCATTCGATCGGTCGTGGTCCTTGTTTGGGAACCCGTCGCCTGCAATTACCAATTTCAAATTACAACAATAGTACTTCTAAATAAACAGATGCACTATCCTTATACGAATGCTCGGCTAGGTCGACTACTAAGCTCAATCTCACGTTTCCCCCAATAAAACCCGTCTCAATTGAATTAAATGATCGAACCAACTCAGTTTAAAATAAGCAAATAATCTTTGAGAATTATTATAACTACAATCACTAGCAATAAGAAAAAGAGTAATCTTTATTGAGTAAGCAAAGACTACGTATAAATAAATAAATAGTTGTTTTTGCTAGAGGACTTTTTTTTGGATACGAATGCCATTTCTTGAAAAAGAGATTTGTAACTAAAAACTTAAAAATTACTATTTATAGACTTAAAAGTGACATTTAGCATTTAAAACGATATATACATATGTACACGGATTGTGTCATTAGTTTATTTTAAAGAATAATAACGGATTACTCAACTTGTAATTTTTTTACTAGTAAAGTTATCATCTTATTTGTAAAGAAATGGAAAATTGTAGTATTTAATTATAAACATGATTCTTTTATTTACTTAGGATAGTAATATCACAAACAATATATACTAAAATGTAGTTATATAATGAAGTTTAGGTAAAAGACAAGGGGCTCCCCAAGAAAAATCAGCACTTTAAATAATCAGTTTCAGTTCTAATACTTTATACCCTCATAGTTTCTGAAAAGACACTTTAACCCCCAAACATGAACACACTCAAATTCACTGATCAAAGCACGAATTCAAGGCCTACCGACATGATTTCGATTACTAAAAACAACTCGTAGGGGGATTTAGAGCATACCCACGCCAAATTTTGCGAGAAACGGTCAAGAAACGAGACGGGTCGAAGCCCTGAAAAAGTCGCCGGAGTTGGAACTCGACCGGAGCTTCTCCGGTTGTTCTTGGCCTCGGTTGAGGCCTCCTCAAGCTCGGTCGGACCTCTAGGATGTGATAGAGATAGGTGAGAGGTCGTGGGTGCCGCTGGTTTGAGGTTGCCGAAGCTCTCGCCGGAAAAAATGGAGCTCCGGTGGCGGCTTCGGCTTCCTTTGCTACGGTAGCTGCCTGTTGTTGCTTTTTCTTGTCTTCAGGTTGCTATAGAGTGAGGGACGATGATCAGAGGGGTCGAGGGAGAGAGAGAGGGGTAGAAATAGGTGGTGGCTGTGATGGGTCTTCTCGGTGGTTTTCCGGCGGTGGCAGCGGCAGTGGGTTGCCGCTGCTTTCTGCTGCTGCTGGTGGTGGTTGGTGAACGAGGGAAAGAGAGGGAGATGGTGGTGGAGGAGATCAGAGAGAGATGGTGGTGATTGTGTGGTGTCCCGTTGGTGGGTCTCCGGCGGTGGCAGCGGCCATTGCCGCTGCAGCTGCTGCTGCTTCTTTGTCGGCAGAACAGAGAGGAATAGGGAGGTCAGGGGAGAGAGATGGGTTGTGGTGGAGGTAGAGGCTGTGGTAGTGGCGTTGGGGCGTCGGGGGTGGTGTTCTCCGGCGGGTGAAGATGCGTCGGAGGTGAAGGTGGAGCTGGGTTTTCTCCAGCCAAACAGAGGAGGGCGAGAGAGAGAGAGACGGAGGCAGAGAGAGGCGGAGAGGAGGAGAAGGTGGTGAAGGTATTGGGAGTGGTGTTGTTTGCCTCGGGGGTGTGTTGCCGAAGAAGAGAGGGAGGAGAAGAAATAGGGAGAAGGGAGGAGAGAGAGAGAGAAGGTAACGGGGAGAGAGGGAGAGAAAGTGAGGGAGAGTTTTGTGTTTTCCAAAAAAAAACTCAGCAGAGTGTTGAAAAATGTGGAAAAAGCATTTGTTTTAATTTAACTCTTTTATTTAATTTCTCTCAAGGTGATGAAAAGGTTTTACAAACTACAAATCTTACCCCCAACTAAATGTCTAGTTAACTAATTATGCTTTCTGATACTACAAACACCTCCCCACTTGTCATAGAATTAACTAAACTTATTAAAGAAAATTCAACAATTACACTTTTAATCACACGGGGTATTACATTCAATATGATGTAATAACAAAGATTTTTTTAACAAAGCTCATTCCTCTCTTTGTAGCGTCATCGAGCGTACTTTTGGTGTATGGAAGGCACGTTGGGCGATTCTCAGGGACATGCCTCCATATTCTATTTAAAATCAAGCAAAAATTATTTGTGCTAGTATAACGTTGCATAATTTCATTCGTAGGGCAAACATTCAATCTGATGGGTTTGATGCCATGATAGGCGATAGATACAATTACGAGATGCATGAAAACCCATTTGATGAAGCGGGGCCTAGCCAACCACCCTTGAGTGCAAACAATATGGATGCAATCCTCTTGGAAATCACAAGAGCTCTAAAACCTAACAGAAATAGGGTTTAATGACTTCATGTGTTTGATATTTATTATTGATAGTGGCAGTGTTGGTAGTCGTTCTTAATGTAATATGCACTTTTTTTATCATGTAATCCGACAGTTTGATGTAATGACATATGCAAATTTTATTTAAATATGTCAATTTATGTACGTTTAGTTTCGTGCAATTCCTACAATTATTTGTTTGTATTAGTAAAATAATTTAGTGGTGAGTTTATTCGTTAAGGTTATTAAGATAAATGAGAGTCAATAAATAGACAAAAGGGCATAATAGTAACTTTCACTAAACGACAAAACTGTCACATCACTAACTTTTTACAGCACCAACTTTTTTTACCAAACCCATATTTCTTTTGTCTTTAGCTTTTGTGTCACAAATTTTTCTCACACCATCTCTTTAGACCACTTAAAATATAAAAAGTTGATACCAAACCCACCCATAGACTCTGTTTGGTTCGCAGTAAAATGTTTTACAAGGGAATTTTGTGTGAGAAATTTTTTTCTGCAATTATTTTTGCGTGTTTGGTTGATACTTCCCAAAACAGTGTGGGCATGACGACAGTAGCAGTGGCAGGTGGCGGTGAAGGTGGGTAGCGGTGATGGGTCGTGGTGGATGTAGGTGGTAGTGGTGGGTATTGGTGGTGGAGGTATTAGTATCTGTTGTTGTTGTGCGACTTCACTCTCCGAAAAATGGCTTACGAATTTGAAATGTGTAAATCATTTTACATCATTTGAGGGAAAACATTTTACAGGAAAATATTTTACCTCCAACCAAAAAGCACCAAAACACCAAAACAAGGGAAAATGTTTTACCAAACAGAGCCCTAATCACAAACAAGTAAAACAATTGGGTAAAAGACACCTTTACCATATAGTTTGATTGGAGGACAATTTCACCCATTCTAGTTTAGAAAATGACACTTTCACCCCTTCAACGAGCCAAACTTCAAATAACATGAACCCCCAACTGCGATACCGTTAGTCTATGAGTTGTCCGGGATTGAAAATAGTTTTGGAGACAAGTTTGCTCCTCACATCATGCAAAATGTCTGTTATACAATCGGATAAGTCCTAGCATCTTGTATAATATTGGAGCAAATTGTCCAAAAAATCATTTTAGCAACAAATCTCAACTCCAAACTAATAGATAGCGCCACAGTAAGAGATGTAAGTTTTATCAAATTCGGCACACATAATGGGTGAAAGTTTCCTCATCTTAACTGGTAGGGGTCAAAAGTTCCTTTAGTCAAACTAGAGCGGGTGAAAGCGTCTTTTAAGTTTTACCCTTAATAATTAGAAGACAGCAGGGGGATATGAGTTAAGTCGGCTACAATTGGTAATAGCGTAAAAAATTTAGAATACTCAGGGGTAAAAGGGGAAAAGTGAGTCAGCATACACACGTTTAGGCGGTGGGTGATGAAGCTATAAGAATAAGAAAGGGGAAAAGTTTCCTTTTATGAGTTAGAACGTTTTACTTTCCAAAAACAAGGGTTTTGGGTTCCGAATCGGCGGAGAGCTTGGCGCCGTCGATTCCATCGGAGGAAAGATGGTCGGCGCTGGTAGGGTTTGCTAGTTGGCGCGATTTGGCTGCGGCGCGATGGAGGCAGGGATGGATCTGGTGTATTCGGTGCCTGAGAAGTCAGGCAGAGTCTTCGCCGGAGATGGCGATGGGTTTGGGTTCGCTGCCATAAAGACAACTTCTCTGGTTATGGTAAGTTGTCCCCTATCCTTATTTTGTTGTTTTATGTTTTGATACTTGTATTTATCCCTGTATTGTTGTTTTATGTTTATGAGTTGTGCCTGCATGCTGAAGAAAGATCTGATGACACTACTTATTTTTATTTGTCTAATGTTGAGGATGTGCTATCTAATTAGAGAGATTTGGATATACATGTGGGTCAATGAGATAGATATATCTGCAATTCAAAATTACTGTTCACCCTGACATGCCAGGAAACAGTGTTGGTTTTAGTTATCAGGATGCCTTAGTATTTAAGAAAGATGCAGATGAGGGGAGACACAATATGAATTTAGGTTAGATGAATTTTGTTGAAAGTTGTTTAGACTTAGGATCCACCGTAACATTGTGTTGTGTCACTTGAGCGCCTCATGTACTCAATTTCCGTTAATCTTATTAGCTTACTGGTTGTTACTTTACCAGATGGGATTCCAAAAAGGTGTAGTGGGGTTGGTCGTGGAGTCTCTTTGGTATTTAAGAAGTGATATAAGATAAAGAGTAGGGGGTAGGAATAGTGTAATCCGAAAAGTTAAAAGCAAAGTTGAATTTTCCTTATGGTTGTTTTGGACTAGTAGTTGTTTAAAACTGACGGGCTCTCGATTTGAGAAGGGTGTCTTGGATATTAAGGTTTGCAAAACCGGGTTGGGCAAGGAATTGAAGAGTAAGGATGGAGGCAGGGCGAGAATAAGTGAAATTGAAGTAGATTTGTGGTCGGTTTTTTGTCCCCAATGGAAAGATGAAATCTCGGAGTTGCTTTGCTGTCTTTTACCATTTCCTGAGTCTAGTCACATGATTTTGATAGTTCTTTCTTAAAAAAAAGGTTAAAATTAAAATAAACGTTTGTTATGACAAATAAATCTCAAGATTTAAGAAGCTTTTCCTTTACTATTTATACTTTTCAACAAGCTTTTCTTCCACTCAGGCTTTCACGAACTGACCATTGATAACTTTCAAGATTCAAGAATATTTGAAGTTTCTGAAGCCTTTGACCAGCATTGTACCTAGTAAATTTTTTTTTGTACTCTTTAAACATTTTTCTTTCAAGCTTTGTACTCTGTTATGACAAATAAATCTCTTCCGTTTCAACCATATCCAGCTTCTATAATCCTAATGTGTTGTCAGGATTTGCATTTAAAGTTTTCAAACTTATTGATATAGAACTCCTCATATGATTTTTTCGAAGTTTCAGTGAGCATATTTGCAGTTTTGCTTTAAAGTTTGCACGTAAAGGGTTCTCAAAGTCAACAATTTTCAAATAGAAGCGGATTTCTCATGTTTGTTTATTTCAAATGCAACTTCTTATATGAATAAAAAAGCAACATTTCAATTGCATTTTAATTTAAGTTAATTTTACGTAAGCCCCACTCGAGTATCAGAATAGACGGACCCAGGATTCGTTGGAATTTCTTTGTTCTATTCTCAAGGTTGAAGGGTAATTAATGGCATGGCAAGGTGATATATGAAGTTATGTGATAGAAAGTTGAAATACCTTGGAATTAGTTTTCTTTTGTCCGGTGCTAGGCAAATCGTGGTGTTTTGGTATATTTTAGTTGCTTTATGGCAGTCGATAAGGTATGTTCGCGAAATTGTTAGGGAGGAGTGACAATTGGAGAAATTTTGATAGATAAAGGAGTTAGTGAATTATCCTTTGTGTCTTTCTAGAGTTTGATGTGCTACTGAAATGAAGATAGGATTTAAGTTTGCAACTGCTCGGTCTTCTTTTGCGTTCAGCCTTGCCGAGAGGATTTGGATTAGAAGAAAGGGGCACATGTGTTGGAATTATGGCTGTCGAATATAGGGGTTCTTATGAGGTTATGGTTACTTCCGATGGCCTACGATCCCCATTTTGATTTGTCATGGAAATGTGCCTCGTTTATGACTTGGTCATAGGATATGTTACTTGATAAGAGAGATTTAGAGTTGCATGTGGGTCTTGGCGATAGTGTGGAAAGTGAACGTGAAGGTTGAATAACCTAAATAGACGGGAGTGGAATCTATTATATTACGAAAGGGGTCATTCTTCATGGTTTGGATTTCAAAAGTGAAATGTATCATCTCAAAAACATTATTGTTACCGTCCTGAATTGTTTAGTTTTCCTATACCACTTATAGTTATCAACAGACTTCTCCTTCCATTCTTTCCACTAACTGACCGTTGTTATATATCATGATTCAAGAATATCTGAAGTATCTCAAGCCTTGGCAAGCATTGTAACTAGTGCATTCTTTTTAATACTCTTCAATCATTTTCCTCTTCGAGTTTTGTACTAAGTTATGACATTGATATTTCTTCCCTTTTAGCTATTTCCAACATTAGTAATCCTAATTTGTTCCTGGGGTTTGAATTTAAACTTTTCAAACTTATTGCGTTAAACCTCCGTACCTATTTTTTCTAAATTTCAGTAAGCATATTTTCAATTTTGCTTTGAAGTTTGCACTTGAAGTCATAAATTTCAAATATAAGCGGACTTCTCATGTTTGTTTATGTCAGTTGCAACTTCCCATTTGGATAAAAAAGAACCCAAACTTTTCGATTGCATTTGCATTTAAATTAATTTTACGAAGGCCCCACTAGATAAATACGATAGACAGGTTTTGTTTGAATTTGTTTGTTCTACTCTCGAGGTGATAAGGCTAATTAATGGCGGGGCATGGTGATATATGAAGTTATGGGATGGTAAGTTCAAATACCTTCGAATTGGTTATGTTTTTGTTCATTACTAGGCAAATCGTGGTGATATCTAGTAGTCTGTTTATGTCAGTCGACGAGGTCTGTTTAGAAATGGTTTTGGGAAGGATTAGCATTTGGGAAACTTTGATGGCTAATAGAGTTGCTAAAATTTCTTTAGTGTCTTTCTAGAGCTTGATGTGCTACTGAAATGAACATAGGATTTTAATTTTTTTTCCGGTTTTGTATATTTTGCGTCAAACTTTACCGAGAGGATTTGGATTAGATGCAAGTTAGGCCCTTCTCTTCTTCACCCAATCTAATAGGGAATTTCCCTGTCTTTTCTTTCTACCCCAGCAATGTCACCTAGTCGCAACCAATCCTCTCTTGATTTCTGCCTTATAAAGTTTTCTTCTGCTATACTGAGTTTTCTAGTGAATGGAAGATTCTAAGATGTTGAGAGTTGTGGGTGTAGAAATTTTAATGAATTAGTGGTAACTTCAGATGGACTACGATTGTCATTTGATTTGTCATTGAATTCTTTCGTGGTTATAACTTGGTTATATGATGTGTTATTTGGTTAGAGAGATTTGGAGATCCATGTGGTTGATAGTGTGGAAATTGAACGTGGTTGAATTACCTAAATAGATGGGAATGGAATCTTTTATATTAGGAGTGGGGTCATCTAACAAACATTTTTAGAGTTTCAAAAGTAAAGCGTATTATCTCAAAAACATATTCTTGTAACCGTCCTAAAATGTTCAATTTTTCCTATATTGTTTAGACATTTCATCACGTTTTTGTTCCACTTTGGCTTTCATTAACTGACCATTGATAACTTTCAAGATTTAAGAATATTTTTTATATGTATTTACGATTTGCTTTTGTGACATTGAAATCAAAATTCTTTTTTATAGTCTTCAATCATTTTTCTTTTCGAGTTTTGTACTCTGTTATGAAAATGAAATATCCTGTTTCAACTATATCCAACTGTTGTAATCCTATTGTGTTGTCGGGATTTGCATTTAAACATTTCAAACTTATTGATTCAAAACTCCTGATTTGATTTTTTCTAAATTTCAGTAAGCATATCTTCAACTTTGCTTTAAACTTTGCACTTAAAGGGTTCTCAAATTCAACAATTTCCTAATGTAAGCGGACTTCTCCTGTTTGTTTATGTCAATTGCATGTTTCCATTTAAATCAAAGAAGAAAACAAAAACTTTTTAATTGCATTTTTAATTTGAGTTAATATCATGATGGCCCCACTATAATAATATAATGGGCCGATCCAGGCTTGGTTTTATTTTTGTTCTTTTCTGGAGTTGGAATGAGGAATTAATGGATGGGTAAGGTTATATATGAAGTTATGTTATGGGAAGTTCAAATACCTTGGAATCTGTTTTCTTTTTGAACAGTAATAGGCAAATTGTGGTGTTGTGGTAGCTTCTAGTTGCTTTGTGGCAGTCAATAAGGTATGTTTACGAATAGTTGTGGCAAGGAGAAGCATTTGTGGAACTTTGATGGCAATGGAGTTACAGAAATATCTTTTTTGTCTTTCTAGAGTTTGACATGCTACTGAAAGGAACTTAGGATTTGATGTTTGTTTCTGCTCAGTGTATTTTGCATGAAACCTTACGAAGAGGATTTGGATTGGAAGAAAGGAATGGAAGAGACTTAGGTGTTGGGAGTTGTGGTTGTCGAATATTAGAAGTTTTAGTGAGCAATTTGATTTTGGAAGTATTAATGGCAACTTCAGATGGACTTCGATTGTCATTTTGATGTGTTATGGAAGCGTGTCTCGTTTACGACTTGGTTATAGGATGTGCTATTTGATTACAGAGATTTAGATATACATGTGGGTCTTGGATGTAGATATATCTGACATTCAAAATTACTGTTCACCCTGACATGCCAGACAACAGTATTGGTTATAGTTATCGAGATGCATTAATATTTAAGGAAGATGCAGATGAGGTGAGACACAATATGAATTTATGTTTGGATAAATAAAGAACACAAACTTTTCGATTGCATTCACATTTGAATTAATTTTACGAAAGCCCAACTAGATAAATATGATAGACAGGTTTGGCTTAAATTTGTTTGTTCTACTCTCGAGGTGGATGGGCGAATTATTGGCGGGGCCCAGTGATATATGAAGTTATGGGATGGTAAGTTCTAATACCTTCGAATTGGTTATGTTTTTGTTCAGTACTAGGCAAATCGTGGTGTTTTGATATTTAGTATTCGCTTTACGGCAGGTGATAAGGTATGTTCAGAAATGGTTTTGGGAATAGTAGCATTTGGGAAACTTTGATGGCTATTAGTTTTAATGAAATTTCTTTAAATGTCTTTCTAGAGCTTGATGTGCTACTGAAATGAACATAGGATTTTAATCTTTTTCTGTTTTGTGTATTTGGCATCAAGCTTTATCGAGAGGATTGGATTAGAAGAAGTGAATGGAAGATTCTAAGATGTTGAAAATTTTGTCTGTAGAAGTTTTAATGAATTAATGGTAAATTCAGATGGATTACGATTGTCATTGAATTGTGTCGTGGTTATGACTTGGTTATATGATGTGTCAATTGATTAGAGAGATTTGGAGTTACATATGGGTCATGGAGGTAGTATGGAAAGTGAACGGGGTTGAATTACCTTAATAGACGTGAATGGAATCTATTATATTAGGAGTGAGTTCGTCTAACATGCTTAGAGTTTCAAAAGTAAAGCGTATTATCTCAAAAAAATATTCTTGTAACTGTCTTAAAATGTTCAATTTTTCCTAAATTGTTTAGACATGTCATCAAGTTTTTTGCTCCACTTTGGCTTTCATTAACTGACCATTGATAACTTTCAAGATTTAAGAATATTTTTTATATGTATTTACGATTTGCTTTTGTGACATTGAAATCAAAATTCTTTTTTATAGTCTTCAATCATTTTTCTTTTCGAGTTTTGTACTCTGTTATGAAAATGAAATATCCTGTTTCAACTATATCCAACTGTTGTAATCCTATTGTGTTGTCGGGATTTGCATTTAAACATTTCAAACTTATTGATTCAAAACTCCTGATTTGATTTTTTCTAAATTTCAGTAAGCATATCTTCAACTTTGCTTTAAACTTTGCACTTAAAGGGTTTTCAAATTCAACAATTTCCTAATGTAAGCGGACTTCTCCTGTTTGTTTATGTCAATTGCATGTTTCCATTTAAATCAAAGAAGAAAACAAAAACTTTTTAATTTCATTTTTAATTTGAGTTAATATCATGATGGCCCCACTATAATAATATAATGGGCCGATCCAGGCTTGGTTTTATTTTTGTTCTTTTCTGGAGTTGGAATGAGGAATTAATGGATGGGTAAGGTTATATATGAAGTTATGTTATGGGAAGTTCAAATACCTTGGAATCTGTTTTCTTTTTGAACAGTAATAGGCAAATTGTGGTGTTGTGGTAGCTTCTAGTTGCTTTGTGGCAGTCAATAAGGTATGTTTACGAATAGTTGTGGCAAGGAGAAGCATTTGTGGAACTTTGATGGCAATGGAGTTACAGAAATATCTTTTTTGTCTTTCTAGAGTTTGACATGCTACTGAAAGGAACTTAGGATTTGATGTTTGTTTCTACTCAGTGTATTTTGCATGAAACCTTACGAAGAGGATTTGGATTGGAAGAAAGGAATGGAAGAGACTTAGGTGTTGGGAGTTGTGGTTGTCGAATATTAGAAGTTTTAGTGAGCAATTTGATTTTGGAAGTATTAATGGCAACTTCAGATGGACTTCGATTGTCATTTTGATGTGTTATGGAAGCGTGTCTCGTTTACGACTTGGTTATAGGATGTGCTATTTGATTACAGAGATTTAGATATACATGTGGGTCTTGGATGTAGATATATCTGACATTCAAAATTACTGTTCACCCTGACATGCCAGACAACAGTATTGGTTATAGTTATCGAGATGCATTAATATTTAAGGAAGATGCAGATGAGGTGAGACACAATATGAATTTATGTTTGGATAAATAAAGAACACAAACTTTTCGATTGCATTCACATTTGAATTAATTTTACGAAAGCCCAACTAGATAAATATGATAGACAGGTTTGGCTTAAATTTGTTTGTTCTACTCTCGAGGTGGATGGGCGAATTATTGGCGGGGCCCAGTGATATATGAAGTTATGGGATGGTAAGTTCTAATACCTTCGAATTGGTTATGTTTTTGTTCAGTACTAGGCAAATCGTGGTGTTTTGATATTTAGTATTCGCTTTACGGCAGGTGATAAGGTATGTTCAGAAATGGTTTTGGGAATAGTAGCATTTGGGAAACTTTGATGGCTATTAGTTTTAATGAAATTTCTTTAAATGTCTTTCTAGAGCTTGATGTGCTACTGAAATGAACATAGGATTTTAATCTTTTTCTGTTTTGTGTATTTGGCATCAAGCTTTATCGAGAGGATTGGATTAGAAGAAGTGAATGGAAGATTCTAAGATGTTGAAAATTTTGTCTGTAGAAGTTTTAATGAATTAATGGTAAATTCAGATGGATTACGATTGTCATTGAATTGTGTCGTGGTTATGACTTGGTTATATGATGTGTCAATTGATTAGAGAGATTTGGAGTTACATATGGGTCATGGAGGTAGTATGGAAAGTGAACGGGGTTGAATTACCTTAATAGACGTGAATGGAATCTATTATATTAGGAGTGAGTTCGTCTAACATGCTTAGAGTTTCAAAAGTAAAGCGTATTATCTCAAAAAAATATTCTTGTAACTGTCTTAAAATGTTCAATTTTTCCTAAATTGTTTAGACATGTCATCAAGTTTTTTGCTCCACTTTGGCTTTCATTAACTGACCATTGATAACTTTCAAGATTTAAGAATATTTTTTATATGTATTTACGATTTGCTTTTGTGACATTGAAATCAAAATTCTTTTTTATAGTCTTCAATCATTTTTCTTTTCGAGTTTTGTACTCTGTTATGAAAATGAAATATCCTGTTTCAACTATATCCAACTGTTGTAATCCTATTGTGTTGTCGGGATTTGCATTTAAACATTTCAAACTTATTGATTCAAAACTCCTGATTTGATTTTTTCTAAATTTCAGTAAGCATATCTTCAACTTTGCTTTAAACTTTGCACTTAAAGGGTTTTCAAATTCAACAATTTCCTAATGTAAGCGGACTTCTCCTGTTTGTTTATGTCAATTGCATGTTTCCATTTAAATCAAAGAAGAAAACAAAAACTTTTTAATTTCATTTTTAATTTGAGTTAATATCATGATGGCCCCACTATAATAATATAATGGGCCGATCCAGGCTTGGTTTTATTTTTGTTCTTTTCTGGAGTTGGAATGAGGAATTAATGGATGGGTAAGGTTATATATGAAGTTATGTTATGGGAAGTTCAAATACCTTGGAATCTGTTTTCTTTTTGAACAGTAATAGGCAAATTGTGGTGTTGTGGTAGCTTCTAGTTGCTTTGTGGCAGTCAATAAGGTATGTTTACGAATAGTTGTGGCAAGGAGAAGCATTTGTGGAACTTTGATGGCAATGGAGTTACAGAAATATCTTTTTTGTCTTTCTAGAGTTTGACATGCTACTGAAAGGAACTTAGGATTTGATGTTTGTTTCTACTCAGTGTATTTTGCATGAAACCTTACGAAGAGGATTTGGATTGGAAGAAAGGAATGGAAGAGACTTAGGTGTTGGGAGTTGTGGTTGTCGAATATTAGAAGTTTTAGTGAGCAATTTGATTTTGGAAGTATTAATGGCAACTTCAGATGGACTTCGATTGTCATTTTGATGTGTTATGGAAGCGTGTCTCGTTTACGACTTGGTTATAGGATGTGCTATTTGATTACAGAGATTTAGATATACATGTGGGTCTTGGATGTAGATATATCTGACATTCAAAATTACTGTTCACCCTGACATGCCAGACAACAGTATTGGTTATAGTTATCGAGATGCATTAATATTTAAGGAAGATGCAGATGAGGTGAGACACAATATGAATTTATGTTTGGATAAATAAAGAACACAAACTTTTCGATTGCATTCACATTTGAATTAATTTTACGAAAGCCCAACTAGATAAATATGATAGACAGGTTTGGCTTAAATTTGTTTGTTCTACTCTCGAGGTGGATGGGCGAATTATTGGCGGGGCCCAGTGATATATGAAGTTATGGGATGGTAAGTTCTAATACCTTCGAATTGGTTATGTTTTTGTTCAGTACTAGGCAAATCGTGGTGTTTTGATATTTAGTATTCGCTTTACGGCAGGTGATAAGGTATGTTCAGAAATGGTTTTGGGAATAGTAGCATTTGGGAAACTTTGATGGCTATTAGTTTTAATGAAATTTCTTTAAATGTCTTTCTAGAGCTTGATGTGCTACTGAAATGAACATAGGATTTTAATCTTTTTCTGTTTTGTGTATTTGGCATCAAGCTTTATCGAGAGGATTGGATTAGAAGAAGTGAATGGAAGATTCTAAGATGTTGAAAATTTTGTCTGTAGAAGTTTTAATGAATTAATGGTAAATTCAGATGGATTACGATTGTCATTGAATTGTGTCGTGGTTATGACTTGGTTATATGATGTGTCAATTGATTAGAGAGATTTGGAGTTACATATGGGTCATGGAGGTAGTATGGAAAGTGAACGGGGTTGAATTACCTTAATAGACGTGAATGGAATCTATTATATTAGGAGTGAGTTCGTCTAACATGCTTAGAGTTTCAAAAGTAAAGCGTATTATCTCAAAAAAATATTCTTGTAACTGTCTTAAAATGTTCAATTTTTCCTAAATTGTTTAGACATGTCATCAAGTTTTTTGCTCCACTTTGGCTTTCATTAACTGACCATTGATAACTTTCAAGATTTAAGAACACTTTACGTATTTACGATTTCCTTCTGTGACCATGAAATCAAAATACTTTTTTATAGTCTTCAATCATTTTTCTTTTCGAGTTTTGTACTCTGTTATGACAATGAAATCTCCTGTTTCAACTTTATCCAACTGTTGCAATCCTATTGTGTTCTCGGGATTTGCATTTAAAAATTTCAAACTTATTGATTTAACTCCTGATTTGATTTTTTCTAAATTTCAGTAAGCATATCTTCAACTTTGCTTTAAACTTCGCACTTAGAGGGTTCTCAAATTCAACAATTTTCTAATGTAAGCGAACTTCTCCTGTTTGTTTATGTCAATTTCATGTTCTCATTTGAATCAAAGAAGAAAACAACTTTTTAATTGCATTTTCAATTTGAGTTAATTTTATGAAGGCCCACCAAGAATAATATAATGGACCGACCCAGGTTTGGTTTTATTTTTGTTCTATTCTCGAGGTGGGATGGGGATTAAATGGCTGGGCAAGGTGATACATGAAGTTATGTTATGAAAAGTTCAAATACCTTGCAATCTGTTTTCTTTTTTTGCAGTACTAGGCAAATTGTGGTGTTGTGGTAGCTTCTAGTTACTTTATGGCAGTCGATAAGGTATGTTTGCGAGTGGTTGTTGGATGGAGTAGCATTTGTGGAACTTTGATGGCAATGGAGTTACTGAAATTTCTTTGATGTATTTCTAGTGTTTGATGCGCTCCTGAAAGGAACTTAGGATTTTATGTTTGTTTCTGCTGAGTGTATTTTGCATGAAACCTTACGGAGAGGATTTGGATTGGAAGAAAGGAATTGAAGAGACTTAGGTGTTGGAAGTTGTGGCTGTTATATATTAAAAGTTTTAGTGAGCTATTTGATTTTGGAAGTATTAATGGCAACTTCAGATGGACTATGATTGTTATTTTGATGTGTTATGGGAGTGTGCCTCGTTTACGACTTGGTTATAGGATGTGCTATTTGATTACAGAGATTTAGATATACATGTGGGTCTTGGAGATATATATCTGCAATTCAAAATTGATGTTCACCTTGACATGCCAGGCAACAATATTGGTTATAGTTATCGAGATGCATTAGCATTTAAGGAAGATGCAGATGAGCGGAGACACAATATGATTTTAGTTTTTGGATAATAAAAGAATAAAAAACTTTTCGATTGCATTCACATTTGAATTAATTTTACGAAAGCCCAACTAGATAAACATAATAGACAGGTTTGGTTTGAATTTGTTTGTTCTACTCTCGAGGTGGTTAGGCGAATGAATGGCGGGGCATGGTGATATATGAAGTTATGGGATGGTAATTTCAAATACCTCCGAGTTGTTTACATTTTGTTCAGTACTAGGCAAATCGTGGTGTTTTGATATTTAGTATTCGCTTTATGGTAGGCGATAAGGTATGTTCAGAACTGGTTTTTGGAAGGAGTTGCATTTGGGAAACTTTGATGGCTTATAGTGTTAATGAAATTTCTTTAGCGTCTTTCTAGAGCTTGATGTGCTACTGAAATGAACATAGGATTTTAATCCTTTTCTGTTTAGTGTATTTGGCATCAAGCTTTATCGAGAGGATTGGATTAGAAGAAGTGAATGGAAGATCCTAAGATGTTGAAAGTTATGTCCGTAGAAATTTTAATGAATTAATGGTAACTTCAGATGGAATACGATTGTCATTTGATTTGTCATTGAATTGTGTCGTGGTTATCACTTGGTTATATGATTGATTAGAGAGATTTGGAGTTACAAATGGGTCATGGAGATAGTATGGAAAGTGAACGGGGTTGAATTAACTAAATAGACGGGAATGGAATCTATTATATTAGGAGTGGGGTCGTCTAACATGCTTAGTGTTTCAAAAGTAAATCGTATTATCTCAAAAACATATTCTTGTAACCGTCCTAAAATGTTCAATTTTTCCTATATTGTTTAGACATTTCATCACGTTTTTTGTTCCACTTTGGCTTTCATTAACTGACCATTGATAACTTTCAAGATTTAAGAACACTTTACGTATTTACGATTTCCTTTTGTGACATTGAAATCAAAATTCTTTTTTATAGTCTTCAATCATTTTCTTTTCGAGTTTTGTACTCTGTTATGACAATGAAATCTCCTGTTTCAACTATATCCAACTGTTGTAATCCGATTGTGTTGTCGGGATTTGCATTTAAACATTTCAAACTTATTGATTCAAAACTCCTGATTTGATTTTTTCTAAATTTCAGTAAGCATATCTTCAACTTTGCTTTAAATTTGCACTTAAAGGGTTCTCAAATTCCACAATTTTCTAATGTAAGCGGACTTCTCCTGTTTGTTTATGTCAATTGCATGTTCCCATTTGAATTCAAAGAAGAAAACAAAAACTTTTTTGATTGCATTTTTAATTTGAGTTAATATCATGATGGCTCCACTATAATAATATAATGGGCCGATCTAGGCTTGGTTTTATTTTGTTCTTTTCTGGAGTTGGAATGGGGAATTAATGGATGGGCAAGGTTATATATGAAGATATGTTATGGGAAGTTCAAATATCTTGGAATCTGTTTTCTTTTTGAGCAGTACTAGGCAAATTGTGGTGTTGTGGTAGCTTCTAGTTGCTTTGTGGCAGTCAATAAGGTATGTTCGCGAATAGTTGCGGGAAGGAGAAGCATTTGTGGAACTTTGATGGCAATGGAGTTACTGAAATATCTTTTGTCTTTCTAGAGTTTGACGCGCTACTGAAAGGAACTTAGGATTTGATGTTTGTTTCTGCTCAGTGTATTTTGCATGAAATCTTACGAAGAGGATTTGGATTGGAAGAAAGAAATGGAAGAGACTTAGGTGTTGGAAGTTGTGGTTGTCGAATATTAGAAGTTTTAGTGAGCAATTTGATTTTGGAAGTATTAATGGCAACTTCAGACGGACTACGATTGTCATTTTGATTTGTTATGGAAGTGTGCCTCGTTTACGACTTGGTTATAGGATGTGCTATTTGATTACAGAGATTTAGATATACATGTGGGTCTTGGAGGTAGATATATCTGGCATTCAAAATTACTGTTCACCCTGACATGCCAGACAACAGTATTGGTTATAGTTATCGAGATGCATTAATATTTAAGGAAGATGCAGAGGAGGCGAGACACAATATGAATTTAGGTTTGGATAAAAAAAGAACACAAACTTTTCGATTGCATTCGCATTTGAATTAATTTTACGAAGGCCCAACTAGATAAATATGATAGACAGGTTTGGCTTGAATTTGTTTGTTCTACTCTCGAGGTGGTTAGGCGAATTAATGGCGGAGCATGGTGATATGTGAAGTTATTGGATGGTAAGTTCAAATACCTTCGAATTGGTTACATTTTTGTCCAGTACTAGGCAAATCGTGGTGTTCTGATATTTAGTATTCGCTTTATGGCAGGCGATAAGGTATGTTCAGAAGTGGTTTTGGGAAGGAGTTGCATTTGGGAAACTCGGATGGCTAATAGTGTTAATGAAATTTCTTTAGTGTCTTTCTAGAGCTTGATGTGCTACTGAAATAAACATAGGATTTTAATCTTTTTCTGTTTTGTGTATTTGGCATCATGCTTTATCGAGAGGATTGGATTAGAAGAAGTGAATGGAAGATTCTTAGATGTTGAAAGTTGTGTCTGTAGAAATTTTAATGAATTAATGGTAACTTCAGATGGAATACGATTGTCATTGAATTGTGTCGTGGTTATGACTTGGTTATATGATGTGTTTTCTGCTTAGAGAGATTCGGAGCTACATATGGGCCATGGAGTTAGTACGGAAAGTGAAAAGGGTTGAATTACCTAAATAGACGGGAATGGAATCTATTATTTTATTAGTGTGGTCGTTCAACAAGCTTAGAGTTTCAAAAGTAAAGCGTATTATCTCTAAACAATATTCTTGTAACCGTCCTAAAATGTTCATTTTTTCCTATATTGTTTAGACATTTCATCAAGTTTTTTGTTCCACTTTGGCTTTCATTAACTGACCATTGATAACTTCCAAGATTTAAGAACACTTTACGTATTTACGATTTCCTTTTGTGACAATGAAATCAAAATTCTTTCATAGTCTTCAATCATTTTTCTTTTCGAGTTTTGTACTCCATTATGACAAGGAAATTTCCTGTTTCAACTATATCCAATTGTTGTAATCCTATTGTGTTCTCAGGATTTGCATTTAAAAATTTCAAACTTATTGATTTAAAACTCCTGATATTATTTTTTTCTAAATTTCAGTAAGCATATCTTCAACTTTGCTTAAACTTCGCACTCAAAGGATTCTCAAATTCAACAATTTTCTAATATAAGCGGCCTTCTCCTGTTTGTTTATGTCAATTTCATGCTCTCATTTGAATCAAAGAAGAAAACAACTTTTTTATTGCATTTTTAATTTGAGTTAATTTTATGAAGACCCACTAGAATAATATAATGGACGGACCCAGGCTTGGTTTTATTTTTGTTCTATTCTCGAGGTGGAATGGGGAATAAATGGCTGGGCAAGGTGATACATGAAGTTATTATGGAAAGTTCAAATACCTTGCAATCTGTTTTCTTTTTTTGCAGTACTAGGCAAATTGTGTTGTTGTGGTAGCTTCTAGTTACTTTATGGCAGTCGATAAGGTATGTTTGCGAATGGTTGTGAGGAGTAGTATTTGTGGAACTTTGATGGCAATGGAGTTACTGAAGTATCTTTGATGTATTTCTAGAGTTTGATGCGCTCCTGAAAGGATCTTAGGATTTATGTCTGTTTCTGCTCAATGTATTTTGCATGAAACCTTAGGGAGAGGATTTGGATTGGAAGAAAGGAATGGAAGAGACTTAGGTGTTGGAAGTTGTGGCTGTTGTTTATTAAAAGTTTTAGTGAACAATTTGATTTTGGAAGTATTAATGGCAACTTCAGATGGACTACGATTGTCATTTTGATGTGTTATGGGAGTGTGTCTCGTTTACGACTTGGTTATAGGATGAGCTATTTGATTACATAGATTTAGATATACATGTGGGTATTGGAAATCGATGTATCTGCAATTCAAAATTACTGTTCACCCTGACATGCCAGGCAAAAGTATTGATTATAGTTATCGAGATGCATTAGCATTTAAGGAAGATGCAGATGAGGGGAGACACAATATGAATTTAGGTTGGATAAAAAAAGAATAAAACTTTTCGATTGCATTCGCATTTGAATTAATTTTGCGAAGGCCCAACTAGATAAATATAATAGACATGTTTGGTTTGACTTTGTTTGTTCTACTCTCAAGGTGTTTAGGGGAATTAATGGCAGGGTGTGGTGCAGTATGAAGTTATGGGATGGTAATTTTAAATACCTTCAAATTGGTTACGTTTTTGTTCAGTACTAGGCAAATCGTGGTGTTTTGATATTTAGTAGTCGCTTTATGGCAGGTGATAAGGTATGTTCGTGTACCAAAAAAAAGAAAGATAAGGTATGTTCAGAAATGGTTTTGGGAAGGAGTAGCAATTGGCAAACTCTGATGGCTAATAAAGTTAATGAAATTTCTTCAGTGTCTTTCTAGAGCTTGATGTGCTACTGAAATGAACATAGGATTTTAATCATTATCTGTTTTGTGTATTTTGCATCAAGCTTTACCGAGATGAGTTGGACTACAAGAAGTGAATGGAAGATTCTATGATGTTGAAAGTTGTGTCTTTAAAAATCTTAATGAATTAATGGTAACTTCAGATGGACTACGATTGTGATTTGATTTGTCATTGAATTGTTTCGTGGTATGACTTGGTTATATGATGTGTTACTTGATTAGAGAGATTCGGAGTTACATATGGGTCATGGAGATAGTGTGGAAAGTGAACGGGGTTGAATTACCTAAATAGAAGGAATGAAATCTATTATATTAGGAGTGGGGTCGTCTAACATGCTTAGAGTTTCAAAAGTAAAGCAAATTACCTCAGAAAAATACTCTTGTAACAGTCCTAAAATGTTTTTCCTATATTGTATTAGATATTTCATCAAGTTTTTTGTTCCACTTTGGCTTTCATTAACTGACCATTGATAACTTTCTAGATTTAAGAATACTTTCTCTTACGTATTTACGATTTCCTTTTGTGACAATGAAATCAAAATTCTTTTTTATACT
The DNA here is from genome assembly GCA_023055425.1 of Linanthus parryae. Taxonomy (NCBI): domain Eukaryota; kingdom Viridiplantae; phylum Streptophyta; class Magnoliopsida; order Ericales; family Polemoniaceae; genus Linanthus; species Linanthus parryae. Next base: position 258,992 of record JALGPY010000030.1, read on the forward strand.
CTTCAATCATTTTTCTTTTCGAGTTTTGTACTCTGTTATGACAATGAAATGTCCAGTTTCAACTATATCCAACTGTTATAATCCTAATGTGTTCTTGGGATTTGGATTCAAATATTTCAAACTTATTGATTTGAAACTTATGATATGATTTTTTCTAAATTTCAGTAAGCATATCTTCAACTTTGCTTTAAACTTCGCACTCAAGGATTCTCAAATTCAACAATTTTCTAATATAAACGGACTTCTCATGTTTGTTTATGTCTATTGCATGTTCCCATTTGAATCAAAGAAGAAAACAAAAACTTTTTAATTTCATTTTTAATTGGAGTAAATTTAATGAAGACCCCACTAGAATAATATAATGGACCGAGCCAGGATTGGTTTTATTTTTGTTCTTTTCTGGAGGTGGAATGGGGAATTAATGGCTGGGCAAGGTGATATATGAAGTTATGTTATGGAAAGTTCAAATACCTTGGAATCTGTTTTCTTTTTGTGCAGTACTAGGCAAATTGTGGTGTTGTGGTAGCTTCGAGTTGCTTTATGGCAGTCGATAAGGTATGTTCGTGAATGGTTTTCGGAAGGAGAAGCATTTGTGGAACTTTGATGGCAATGGAGTTACTGAAACATCTTTTGTGTCTTTCTAGAGTTTGATGCGCTACTGAAAGGAACTTAGGATTTTATGTTTGTTTCTGCTCAGTGTATTTTGCATGAAACCTTACGGAGAGGATTTGGCTTGGAAGAAAGGAATGAAAGAGACTTAGGTGTTGGAAGTTGTGGCTGTTGAATATTAAAAGTTTTAATGAGCATTTTGATTTTGGAAGTATTAATGGCAACTTCAGATGGACTACCATTTTTATTTTGATGTGTTATGGAAGTGTGCCTCGTTTACGACTTGGTTATAGGATGTGCTATTTGATTACAGAGATTTAGATATATATGTGGGTCTTGGAGATAGATATATCTGCAATTCAAAAAACTGTTCACCCTGACATGCCAGGCAACAGTATTGGTTATAGTTATCGAGATGCATTAGTATTAGAGGAAGATGCCGATGAGGGGAGACACAATATGAATTTAGGTTTTGAGAAGAAACGTTAGATGAAACGTTGAGTTGTGTCACTTGAGCGCCTCATGTACTCAATTTCCGATTATTTTATTAGCTTACTGGTTACTTTACCAGACGGGATTCCACTTCAAAGAGAAAATGAAAAAAGGTGTAGTGGGGTTGGTCGCGGAGTCTCTTTGGTGTATAAGAAGTTATATAAGATATAGAGTAGGGTGTAGGAATAGTATCTGCAAAGCTGATTTTTCCATATGGTCGTTTTGCACTAGTTGTTTAAAACTGACGGCTCGTGGTTTCCAGAAGGGTGTCCTGGATATTAAGATTTGCAAAACCTGGTTGGGCAGGGGATTGAAGAGTAAGGATGGAGGCAGGGCGAGAGTAAGTGAAATTGGTGTAGATTTGTGGCTGGTTTTTTTGAACCCAATGGAAAGATAAATTTTGGAGTTACTTTGCTGTCTTTTACCATTTCCTGGGTCTAGTCACAAAATTTTGGATGTGGTTCTTTCTTAAAAAAAAAGTTAAAATTAAAATAAACGTTTGTTCAAGATTTTGGTCTTCAATCATTTTTTTTTTCTTTCCATTTGGTATTCTAAACCCATGGGGGACATCATGTCTTTTGTATTAAAAATTAACCTTGGCTTATGGAAGTTTTTTGACTAAATTACATATTTTGACTTATTAAATTCAGTAACGCACTTGAATTTAAAACTGAAGCTACATGTCATTTACGCGTACTTTTAGTTTCAGTTAATTTAGACCCCATGAGTAATTTTGTAGGTCTGACCTGGGGAGACAATCTTGAACTCCCATTGCCATGAAGGGAAAATTGTGTGTTCAGGTTTGATATCCATATGGGGAATGGAGGTCAGGGCAAGTAAAATGGGTGATAACTTTTTTTGGATATATGAAATTATGTGATGGAAAGTTTAAATACCTGGGATTTGGTTTTCTTTTTGTGCAGTACTAGGAAAATCGTGGCGTTTTGGTATATTCTTGTCGATTTATGGCATTCGATTAGGTATGTTCGGGAAATCGTTGTGTGAAGGAGTAGCATTTGGGAAAATTTGATGGCTAATGGAGTTACTGAAATATCTTTAGTATCTTTCTAGAGTTTGTTTTTGCTAGGTATATTTTGCATTAAGCCTTACCTAGAAGATTTGGATTAGAAGAAAGGAATGGAAGAGGATATGGTGTTGGAAGTTGTGGATGTCGAATATTAGAAGTTTTAACGAGGTTATTGTAACTTCATATGGACTATGATTGTCATTTTGGGTTGTCATGGGAATGTGGCTCGTTTTTGACTTGGTTATATGATGTGTTATTTGAATACAGAGATTTGAGTTACATCTGGATCGTGGGGATAGTGTGGAAATTGAACGCGAAAGTTAAATAACATAAATAGACAGGAATGCTATCTATTATATTACGAATGGGGTCGTTTCACATGCTTAGGGTTTCGAAAGGAAAGCGTATTATCTCAAAAAAGTATTCTTTTTACCGTCCTAAAATGTTCTTTTTTTTCCTGTAGTGTTTATACTTTTCAAAAAGCTTTTCTTCCACTCAGGCTTTCACTAACTGACCATTGGTAACTTTCAAGATTCAAGAATATTTGAAGTTTCTCAAGCCTTTGACAAGCATTGTATCTAGTGTTCTTTTTTTACACTCTTTAATCATTTTTTATTTCGAGTTTTGTACTCTGTTATGGCAAATAAATCTCTTCCTCAACTATATCCAGCGGTTGTAATCCTATTTTGTTGTCAGGATTTGCATTTGAACTTTTCAAACTTATTGATATAGAACTCCTGATATGAGTTTTTCTAAATTTAAGTGAGCATATTTACAATTTTGCCTTACAGTTTGCACGTAAAGGGTTATCAACTGCAACTTCTTATTTGAAAAAAAAGCAACTTTTCAATTGCATTTTAATTTAAGTTAATTTTACGTAAGCCCCACTCGAGTATCAGAATAGACGGACCCAGGATTCGTTGGAATTTCTTTGTTCTATTCTCAAGGTTGAAGGGTAATTAATGGCATGGCAAGGTGATATATGAAGTTATGTGATAGAAAGTTGAAATACCTTGGAATTGGTTTTCTTTTGTTCGGTACTAGGCAAATCGTGGTGTTTTGGTATCTTCTAGTTGCTTTATGGCAGTCGATAAGGTATGATCGCGAAATTGTTGTTGGAAGGAGTAACATTTGGGAAATTTTGATGGGTAAAGGAGTTAGTGAATTATCTTTTATGTCTTTCTAGAGTTTGATGGGATCCTTAAATGAAGATAGGATTTACGTTTGTAACTGCTCGATGTTTCCCGAGAGGATTTGGATTAAAAGAAAGGGGCTTAGGTGTTGGTATTATGGCTTTCGATTATAGGAGTTCTTATGAGGTTATGGTATCTTCCGATGGCCTACGATTGCCATTTTGATTTGTCATGGAAATTTGTCTCTTATCTGATTTGGTCATAGGATATTTTACTTCATAAGTGAGATTTGGGGTTACATGTGGGTCTTAGAGATAGTGTGGAAAGTGATCGTGAAGGTGGAATAACCTAAATAGACGGGAATGGAATCTATTATATTACGAGTGGGGTCATTCACCATGGTTAGGGTTTCAAAAGTGAAATGTATCATCTCAAAAACATTATTGTTAGGATCCTGAATTGTTTAATTTTCCTATACAGCTTACACTTTTCAACAAACAACTCCTTCCATTCTTTCCACTAACTGACCGTTGATATTTATCATGATTCAAGAATATCTGAAGTTTCTCAAGCCTTAACAAGCATTGTAGCCAGTGCATTCTTTTTTATACTCTTCAATCATTTTCCTCTTCGAGTTTTGTACTCAGTCATGACATGGATATTTCTTCCCTTTTAGCTATTTCCAACATTATAAATCCTAATGTGTTCCTGGGATTTGAATATAAACTTTTCAAACTTATTGATTTTATACTCCCTACCTGAATTTTATTAAATTTCAGTAAGCATATTTACAATTTTGCTTTGAAGTTTGCACTTGAAGTCAACAAATTTCAAATATAAGCGGACTTCTCATGTTTGTTTATTTCAATTGCAATTTTCCATTTGGATAAAAAAAGAACACAAACTTTTTCGATTGCATTTGAATTAATTTTACGAAGGCCCCACTAGATTAATATAATAGACATGTTTGGTTTGAATTTGTTTGTTCTACTCTCGAGGTGGTTAGGCGAATTAATGGCTGGGCATGGTGATATATGAAGTTATGGGATGGTAAGTTCAAATACCTTCGAATTGGTTATGTTTTTGTACAGTACTAGGCAAATCGCGGTGTTTTGACTTTTGATATCTAGTAGTTGCTTTATGGCAGTCGATAAGGTATGTTCAGACATGGTTTTGGGAAGGAGTAGCATTTGGGAAACTCTGATGGCTAATAGAGTTACTAAAATTTCTTTGGTGTATTTCTAGAGCTTGATGTGCTACTGAAATGAAGTAATGAACATAGGATTTTAACTTTTTTTTTCTGTTTTGTGTATTTTGTATCAAGCTTTACCGAGAGGATTTGGATTAGAAGAATTGATTGGAAGATTCTAAGATGTTGAAAGTTGTGGGTGTAGAAATTTTAATGAATTAATGGTAACTTCAGCTGGACTACGATTGTCATTTGATTTGTCATTGAATTGTGTCGTGGTTACGATTTAGTTATATGATGTGTTATTTGATTAGAGAGATTTGGAGTTATGTGTGGGTCATGGAGATAGTGTGGAAAGTAAACGGGGAATGAAATCTGTCATATTAGGAGTGGGGTCGTTTAACATGCTTAGGGTTTCATAAGTAAAGCGTGTTATCTCAAAAAAAAAATTCTTGTAACCGTACTAAAATATTCTATTTTTTATATTGTTTATACATTTCATCAAGTTTTTTGTTCCACTTTTGCTTTCATTAACTGACCATTGATAACTTTCAAGATTTAAGAATACTTTTTTTTGTACGTATTTACGATATCCTTTTATGACAATGAATTCAAAATTCTTTTTCATACTCTCCAATCATTTTTCTTTTCGAGTTTTGTACTATGTTATGACAATGAAATCTCTTCTGTTTCAACTGTTATAATCCTAATGTGTTCTCGGGATTTGCATTTAAATTTTTCAAACTTATTGATTTAAAACTCCTGTTATGATTTTTTCTAAATCTCAGTAAGCATATCTTCAACTTTGCTTTATGTTCACACTTAAAGCGTTCTCAAAATCAACAATTTTCTAATGTAAGCGGACTTCTCATGTTTGTTTATATCAATTGCATGTTCCCATTTGAATCAAAGAAGAAAACTACTTTTTAATTGCATTTTTAATTTGAGTTACTTTTATGAAGGACCCACTAGAATAATATAATGGACCAACCCAGATTTGGTTTTAATTTTGTTATATTGTGTAGGTGGAAGGGGGTATTAATGGCTGGGCAAGGTGATACTTGAATTTATGTTATGGGAAGTTCACCTTGGAATATGTTTTCTTTTTGTGCAGTATTAGGCAAATGGTGGTGTTGTGGTAGCTTCTAGTTGCTTTATGGCAGTGGATAAGGTATGTTCGCGAATGGTTGTGGGAAGAAGTAGCATTTGTGGGACTTTGATGGCAATGGAGTTACTATAATATCTTTCGTGGAGTTCTAGAGTTTGATGCGTTACTGAAAGGAACTTAGGATTTTATGTTTGTTTCTGCTCAGTGTAATTTGCATGAAACCTTACGGAGAGGATTTGGATTGGAAGAGACTTAGGTGTTGGAAGTTGTGGATGTCGAATATTAAAAGTTTAATGAGCAATTTGATGTTGGAAGTATAAACGGTAACTTCAGATGGACTACGATTGTCATTTTGATGTGTTATGGAAGTGTGTCTAATGTTGAGGATGTGCTATTTGATTACAGAGATTTAGATATACATGTGGATCTTGGAGATGGATATATCTGCAATTCAAAATTACTGTTCACCCTGACATGCCAGGCGACAGTATTGGTTTTAGTTATCGAGATGCATTAGTATTTAAGAAAGATGCAGATGAGGGTAGACATAATATGAATTTAGGTTTGAGAAGTAATGTTAGATGACTTTTGTTGAAAGTTTTGTAGATTTTAGTATCCATCGTACGGCTGAGTAGTGTCACTTAAGCGCCTCATGTACTCAATTTCCGATTATCATATTAGCTTACTGGTTGTTAGTTTACAAGATGGGATTCCACCTCAAAGAGTTATAGAAAAAAAGTTGTCGTGGGGTTTGTCGTGGAGTCTCTTTGGTATATAAGAAGTGATAAAAAATAAAGAGTAGGGGGTAGGAATAGTATCGTACGGAAAGTTAAAACCAAAGCTGAATTTTCCTTTTGGTTGTTTTGGACTAGTTGTTTAAAACTGACGGCTCTCGATTTCGAAAAGGGAGTCCTGGATATTAAGATTTGCCAAACCGGGTTGGGCAGGGAATTGAAGAGTAAAGATGGAGGCAGGGCGAGAATAAGTGAAATTGGAGTAGATTTGTGGTTGTTTTTGTACCCAATGGAAAGATGAAATCTTGGAGTTAATTTGCTGTCTTTTACCATTTCCAAGGTCTAGTCACAGGATTTTGGATGTTTCCTTCTTATAAAAAAATAAAATTTAAATAAATATTTGTTCAAGTTTCTGGTCTTTAATCATTTTTTTTTCCATTTGGTATTCTAAATCCATGGGGGACATCATGTCTTTTGTATTAAAAATTAACCTTGGCTTATGGAATTTTTTGATTAAATTACTTATTTTGTCTTATTAAATTCAGTTACGCACTTGAACTTAAAACTGAAGCTACATGTCATTAACGCGTACTTTTAGTTTCAGTTAATCAGACCGCATGGGTAATTTTGTAGATCTGACCTGTGGAGAGAATCTTGAACTCCCATTGCCGTGGTGGGCGAAATGTGTGATCAGTTTTAAAGTGGAGATGGGGAATGGAGGTCAGGGAAAGTAAAATCGATGAGATTTCTTTTTTGATTTATGAAGTTATGGGATGGAAAGCTCAAATACTGGGATTTGGTTTTCTTTTTGTGCAGTACTAGGAAAATCGTGGTGTTTTGGTTACTTCTTGTAGATTTATGGCATTCGATTAGGTATGTTCGGGATATCGTTGTGGGAAGGAGTAGCATTTAAGAAACTTTTGATGGGTAATGGAGTTACTGAAGTATCTTTAGTATCTTTCTAGAGGATTTGGATTAGAAGAAAGGAATGGAAGAGGCAATGGTGTTGGAAGTTGTGGCTGTCGAATATTAGAAGTTTTAACGAGGTTATTGTTACTTCAGATGGACTATGATTGTCATTTTGAGTTGTCATGGGCTGTGGCTCCGTTTTTGACTTGGTTATATGATGTGTTATTTGAATACAGAGATTTGGAGTTACATCTGGATCGTGGGGATAGTGTGGAAAGTGAACGCGAAGGTTAAATAACATAAATGGACAGGAATGGTATCTATTATATTACGAGTGGGGTCGTTTCACATGCTTAGGGTTTCAAAAGGAAAGCGTTTTATCTCAAAAAAGTATTCTTCTTACCGTCCTAAAATGTTCTATTTTTCCTGTACTGTTTATACTTTTCAACACGATTTTCTTCCACTCAGGCTTTCACGAACTGACCATTGGTAACTTTCAAGATTCAAGAATATTTGATGTTTCTCAAATCCTTTGACAAGCATTGTAACTAGTGAGTTCTTTTTTTATCTCTTTAATCATTTTTCTTTTCGAGTTTTGTACTCTTTTATGACAAATAAATCTCTTTCGTTTCAACTATATCCAGCTGTTGTAATCCTAATTTGTTGTCAGGATTTGCATTTAAACTTTTCAAACTTATTGATATAGAACTCCTGATATGATTTTTTCTAAATTTAAGTGAGCATATTTACAATTTTGCTTTACAGTTTGCACGTAAAGGGTTCTCAAAGTCAACAATTTTCAAATAGAAGCGGATTTCTCATGTTTGTTTATGTCAAATGCAACTTCTCATATGAATAAAAAAAGCAACTTTGCAATTGCATTTTAATTTTGAGTTAACTTTACGTAAGCCCCACTCGAGTATCAGAACAGACAGACCCGGGTTTCGTTGGAATTTCTTTGTTCTATTCTCAAGGTTGAAGGGTGATTAATGGCATGGCAAGGTGATATATGAAGTTATGTGATAGAAAGTTGAAATACATTGGAATTGGTTTTCTTTTGTTCGGTACTAAGCAAATCGTGGTGTTTTGGTATCTTCTAGTTGCTATATGGCAGTCGATAAGGTATGTTCGCGAAGTTGTTGTGGGAAGGAGTAACATTTGGAAAATTTTAATGGCTAAAGGAGTTTGTGAATTGTCTTTTGTGTCTTTCTAGAGTTTGATGTGCTATTTAAATGAAGATAGGATATAAGTTTGTAACTGCTCGGTTTTATATTTTGCGTTGAGCCTTGCCGAGAGGATTTGGATTAGAAGATAGGGGCTTAGATGTTTGAATTTTGGCTTTCGAATGTAAGAGTCCTTATGAGGTTATGGTAAGTTCCGATGGCCTACTATTGCCATTTTGATTTGTCATGGGAATGTGCCTCGTTTATGACTTGGTCATATGATACGTTACTTGATAAGAGAGATTTAGAGTTACATGTGGGTCTTGGAGATAGTGTGGAAAGTGAAAGTGAAGGTTGAATAACCTAAATAGACGGGAATGGGAATGGAATCTATTATATTACGAGTGGGGTCATTCATCATGGTTAGGGTTTCAAAAGTGAAAAATATCATCTCAAAAACATTATTGTTACTGATTTGTTTAATTTTCCTATACAGCTTACACTTATCAACAAAGTTCTCCTTCCATTCTTTCCACTAACTGACCGTTGATATGTATCATGATTCAAGAATATCTGAAGTTTCTCAAGCCTTGGCAAGCATTGTAACTAGTGCACTCTTTTATACTCTAAATATCGTTTTCCTCGTCGAGTTTTGTACTCAGTTATGACATTGGTATTTCTTCTCTTTTAGCTACTTCTAACATTAGTAATCCTAATGTGTTCCCGGGATTTGAATTTAAACTTTTCAAACTTATTGATTTGAAACTCCTTAACTGATTTTAACTAAATTTCAGTATGCATATTGCCAATTTTGCTTTGAAGTTTGCACTTGAAGTCTAGAAATTTCAAATATAAGCTGACTTCTCATGTTTGTTTATGTCAATTGCGACTTTTCATTTGGATAAAAAAAAGAACACAAACTTTTTGACTGCATTTGCATTTGAATTAATTTTACGAATGCCCCACTAGATTAATATAATAGACAGGTTTGGTTTGAATTTGTTTGTTCTACTCTCGAGGTGGTTAGGCGAACTTATGGCAGGGCAGATATATGAAGTTATGGGATGGTAAGTTCAAATACCTTCGAGTTGGTTATGATTTTGTTCAGTACTAGAAATCGTGGTGTTTTGATATCTGGTAGTCGCTTTATGGCAGTCGATAAGGTATGTTCAGACATGGTTTTGGGAAGGAGTAGCATATGGGAAACTCTGATGGCTAATAGAGTTACTGAAATTTCTCTAGTGTCTTTCTAGAGCTTGATGTTACTGAAATGAACATAGGATTTTAACTTCTTTTTCTGTTTAGTGTATTTTACATCAAGCTGTACCGAGAGGATTTGGATTTGAAGAAGTGAATGGAAGATTCTAAGATGTTGAAAGTTGTGGCTGTAGAAATTTTAATGAACTAATGGTAACTTCAGATGGACTACGATTATCATTTGATTTGTCATTGAATTGTGTCGTGGTTATGACTTGGTTATATGATGAGTTATTTGATTAGAGAGATTTGGACTTACATGTGGGTCATGGAGATAGTGTGGAAAGTGAACGGGGTTGAATTACCTAAATAGACGGGAATGAAATCTGTTATATTAGGAGTGGTGTCCTTTAACATGCTTAGGGTTTCAAAAGTAAAGCGTGTTATCTCAGAAAAAATATTCTTGTAGCCGTCCTAAAATGTTCTATTTTATCTCGATTGTTTATACATTTCATCAAGTTTTTTGTTCCACTTTGGCTTTCATTTGACAGACCATTGATAACTTTCAATATTTAAGAATACCTTTTTATACGTATTTTCGATTTGCTTTTATGACAGTGAAATCAAAATTCTTTTTATACTCTTCAATCATTTTTCTTTTCGAGTTTTGTACTCTGTTATGACAATGAAATCTCCTGTTTCAACTATATCCAACTGTTGTAATTCTACTGTGTTACTGGGATTTGCATTTAAACTTTTCAAACTTATTGAAATGTTGTATCCTGTATTGTTCTCCATATTTGAATTTAAACTTTCTAAACTTAATGATTTAAAACTCCTAACCTGTTTTTTTTTTTTTTTTTTTTTTTTTTTTTTTTAATTTTAGTAAGTCCATTTACAGTTTTGATTTCTAGTTTGCAATAACATTTTTCAAAGTTAAGCGGATTTCTTTGTTTCAGTCAATTGCAACTTCCCATTTGAATATAAAAAAACTTACTTTTTCGATTGCATTTCCAATTTGAGTTGATTTTCGAAGGACCACTAGAGTAATATGATAGACCGACCTTGGTTTGGGTAGAGCTTGTTTGTTCTATTCTTGTAATGGAAAGTGGAATGAGCGGCAGGGAAGTTGATATATGAAGTTATGTGATTGAAAGTTTAATACCTTGGAATTGGATTTCTTTTTGTCCACTGTGGTGTTCTGGTAACTTCTTGTCGCTTTATGGTAGTCGATGTAGTCGATAAGGTCTGTTTGCTAAATGGGAAGGAGTTGGATTTTGGAAACTTCGACGGCTAATGGAGGTATTAAAAGTATCTTTTGTGTTTTTGTAGAGTATGTGCTACTGAATAGATTGGGGATTTCAAGTTAGTTCTGCTCTCTGTGTTTTGCACTATGGTTACTGAGATGATTTGAATTAGCAGAAAGTAATGTAAGAGGTGGAAGTGTTGGATGTGGCGGTTTGTTATTCAAAGTTTTAATTAGTTTGGACTACGGTATTTGTCATGCATCGTGTATGACTTGGTTTTCATGATGAAGTTATTTGATTAGAGAAGTTTGGAATTATCACGTGGGTCTTGGAAATAGTGTGGAAAGTGAACTGGAAGGTTGGATAACCTAAATAGACAGGAATTGAATCTATTATATTACTAGTGGGATCCTTTAACATGCTTAGGTTTTTAATAGTGAAGAGTATCATTTTGAAAAAATCTTGTTACCGACCTAAACTGTTATATATTTCCTATATTGTTTATACTTTTCAACAAGTTTTTTCTTCCTTTTTGACTTTCACTAACTGACCATTGATAACTTCCAAGATTCAATAATATTTTAAGTTTCTCTAGCCTTGACAAGCATGTAACTTGTGCATGCTTTTTTATAGTCTTCAATCATTTTCCTTTTCGAGTTTTGTACTCTCTTCTGACAACTCAATCTCATCCGTTTAAACTATATTCACTGCTGTATCCTACATTGTTCTCCGTACTTGAAAACTCCTAACCTGATTCTTTCTAAATTTAAGTAAGTCTATTTATTATTTTGCTTTCAAGTTTGCAACAACAATTTTCAAAGATAAGCGGACTTCGCATGTTTTCTCTGTCAATGGATACTTCTTTTTGACTCTATAAAGGAAACAACTTTTCGACTGCATTTCCAATTTGAGTTAATTTTACGTAGGCCGCACTAGAGTAATATGATAGACCAACCTTGGTTTGGGTGGAATTTATTTGTTGGATCTGGAGATGGAAAGGGGAATAAAATGGCACGGCAAGTTGATATATGAATTTATGTGATTGAAAGTTCAAATACCTTGGAATTGATTTACTTTTTATCCGTTACTAGGCAAACAGGGAATCTTCTTGTCGATTTATCGGACCTTGGAATTGTCTTTTTTATCCGTTACTAGGCAAGCAGTCTCAATTATATGTCTATGCTTCCGCTTTGACACTCCATTTTGTTGTGGAGTGTGAGGCCAAAACTTTTGATGCAGAATACCAGACTAGATTAACTTCCTTTAAAACACAAAAGAGATGTATTATGTGACATAATACATCTCCTCCATCTTTCCTTATAATCTTGGTAGGGAATCCCAAAGTTTTCTCAATTTATTATGTGACATAGGAAACAAGCAACTGTATCTAGAGTAATCATTCACAAATGACCTTGCATAAACTATTAAGGACTTAATTGAGGCAGAACCCCATCACTATGAATTACGTTTAAACGTTCATGAGACCTTCACTGAGAAACTTATAGGGAATTCTAGACATCTTCCCATGTAGACAGTACTGACACGGTTCATTAGAAGAAACATTATTAGAGCCAGGAATGATATGTTTAAGAACTTCTTTAACATGATGTCCTATTCTTGTATGCCAACGGGGTGAAAGTGAAACAATCCTTTTACCCAAATGAGACTAGACTTTGTGTTGAGACAAGAGATGACTTGGTAGATTTGTGATAGGATAAAGACCTCCACTACTCTGCTCCCTATATAGAGTTATGCCTGTAGCTATGTCCCGAATTAGAAAAGTGTGCATCGACTGTTTAGCTAATGATACAATGCTCTGGAACAACAGAGTATCGACGAGGTCAGCAGTTTAGTGGGAGTATCCACAGTTTGAATGGGGAAACTGATGTTTGCATATGCAAAAAGCAAAGGAAATGGTGTTCCTCTGCTGCTTTTTTAATCTAAAGCAATACTGAGATTGAAGGTTTCACATAACCGCCTTGCAGAAACCCCAAAAGGATTATTATAATAAATATACTTATACACAGGATAAAAGAAGAATCATAGTACATGCATCTACCTCGCAAGGATTTCCCTTACTGAGCCTTTCTCTTGTCAAGCCATCTCAGATTCAAAACATTGCTTCAATTTGTAGTCCCCTGAGGAAAACTCCTTCAAAAAATAGTAGTTGGTTCCCATAAATGAATCGTGCAGCCAGGATTTCACTAGTGGGGTGGCACAAAAGTGCATGCCAGGATTGTTAGGGTGCACTTATGCCAAATTAATTTTTTTTGGGTGCACTTATGTCATTTAATGAAGTAAAAAGTTGAAAATACACAGAAAATAAGGGGTGTAGTAGTAGTAAACGGAAAGTTTAGGGGTGCACTTGCACCCCCGTGCCACCATGTGCCTCCGCCCCTGCGTGCTCGTATCATGTCCGTTTGACCTTCGCCTTTTGCAGGTGTTAGAGTGTAACAATTAATTTGTAGTCCTTTGAGAAAACTCCTCAGAAAAATCAAACTGCTGCCGATCATCATCGACCAAGTTGGACTTCTTCTAGTCCGGGGATATGGTGTTATCTATTTACACTGCAGAGTCTGTAAATGGAACTGCTGCTGATCATTAACTTGTTGTTTCCCTTTCAACTTAACAACAAGCTGCATAAATACAAGAAAGCAGTTAATGCACTGGAATTTCTAACCAAAGAGAAACAATAATGCATTTACAATTTTTTACATAGTCAAGATCTTATTCATATAGCTAGAGGATGTGTAACATACACTTATAAAATTCACCCAGCAAATTGCAATTTTCTTATAGTTAAGTAGTTTTCAAACTACAAAACAATATGATCCTGTGGTCAGATTTGTACAAAGGGACGGGGTTCATGATCGAGACCATAGGATTACGGCTTCGTAATTTCTCCTGTTTAATGCAATGTTGTTTCTTTAATAAAATCCATCTCTAGACTAAGTTCTGGCTAGAGTACTGTCAACCTAAACAAAAACAAGAAACTCAAACAGAAATATAAGTTCACAAGAAAAAGGAAAAGAACACAAATAATCTTAAGAGTGCTAACTTATCTTATCTATAAGCCTTATATAAAAGAGGGTAAGCTTGTTTACACATCAGCGACGACTAAGCAATAGCTTACGTGTCCCAATTGTAGTTATATCTTTTTGCATGCCTACATGCGCATGTGTTCTCCGAGCGGGGTTCAAAGCTCAAGCACCGAGAAACTGAAGCAAACCTATCGCATGTTGGAGAAAAGGCTAAACCTTTGGACTTCAAAAACTGTAGATCGGACACGCCACCTTTCCCCTCTCTCTCCTACCTTCTAGGCCGAGAACCCACCACCGCAAGAGGAGTGAAGATTGACTAATTGAGAGTGTGTGTTGATAGACAAGAGATTGAATAATGAATTGTATATTGAATCCATATTCAAGACTACACTTATATAGACTGACCTAGGGAATAATAAATTATAATAACAGTAATTGCCTTAAAATAATACTAAATCTATTTATTGTTCATACGCCCCCGCAAGATGGAGGATCTAGAGAAGACTCCAATCTTGCCACGAAGACCAAGCAACGTAACTCTAGAAAGAGCCTGGGTAAGACAATCCGCAAGCAGATCAGCTTAAGTCCGCAAGCTGATCAGCTTAAGTCCGCAAGCTGATCAGCTTAGGACACATGAGAGACTCGTAGTTGACGAGCCTGAACTTGCTCGCGCACAAAGTGAAAATCCAATGCCAGATGCTTCATACGAAAGTGGAAAACGGAATTGGAGCACATGTAAGTGGCAGCATTATTATCACAATAGATAACCGGAGACGAACTGAGGGTAACTCCAAGTTTAGCTAGCAAGTAAGACACCAAACATAACTTAGCAGAAGTGGCATCCGTATCACGATACTCTGCCTCAGTAGACAATCGAGCCACAGTCTTCTGCTTCTTAGAACTCCAAATGACGGGGAACCACCGATGTACACTAAGTAACTAGTCGTAGAGCAAAAATCGATCTTGTTCCCTGCCAGTCAGCATTGGAAAAGGCTTAGAGGGAAGCCCACGATGAATAACAATTCCCATATCACTGGTACCCTGTAGATAGTGAAGCAGACGCCGGACGACATGCCAATGAGTAGTGGTGGGACGATGCATGAACTGAGACAGCTTGTTAACAACATAGGCAATATCTGGCCTAGTGAGAGACAAGTTTTGCAGGCTCTCAACAACAGTCCTATAGGCTGTAGCATCTTAGAGTGCCGAACCACTAGTGAGGGAGAGAGTGGCAGATGGATCCAGTGGAGTCTGAACAGGGTTGGCATCTGTCATGCCCTGTCGCTGGAGAAGATCACAAACATAACCACTCTGAGAGAACAACAAGCCGTTGCGATGGCAAAGAACCTTACTATCAGAAAATAAGATAAGTCGCCTAAGTCTTTGAGAGAGAACCTATGAGACAAGGCAGAGATACACTTCTGGATAGAGGAAGCATCAAAACCAGTAACAATGATGTCATCAACATAAACTAGAAGGAACACAGTCGTGCCTGAACCACAATACATAAAAAGAGAAGTGTCAGCCTTGGAGTTAGTGAACCCCTGCTAAGAAGGAGCTGATGCAACTCAGCATACAAGGCCCGTGGAGCCTATTTAAGGCCATGAATCGCCTTTTTGAGGCGACATAAATGAGTTGGACGATCCCAGTCAATGAACCCCTGAGGCTGAGCCATGAATACGTCATCGTGAAGAGTACCATGTAGGAAGGCGTTGTTGACATCCAACTGCTTCAGTGGCCAACCCTGATTGACAACAATAGCGAGGATAACGCGAATGGTAGTCGGCTTCACAACCGGACTGAAAGTGTCATGATAGACAATACTAGGGCGCTGATAGACGCCCTTGGCCACAAGCCGGGCTTTATACCTGTCAACAGAGCCATCCTGTCGTCGCTTGATGCGAAACACCGACCTGCAACCAACCGGATTCTGTCCTGGAAGGAACTAATTGCCAGGTGTCATTGCTCAGTAGGGCATCAGACTCAGCAACCATAGCAGACCACTGAGGGTCCCGTAAAGCCTGAGTAGCTGTAAGAGGCTCAGCATCTGAAGAGCTAATGGTGGTACTTAGAGAGTACTTCTGACGAGGCGGCAGTGTCCCTTCTTTAGATCAGGTAGCCATGCCAAGACCAGAAGGAACTGAAGGACGCACGGAAACTGATGAGGGAGCCGGCACTTGAGATTCCGAGGCAACAGTGGGGATCGCAGGGTCCAGGGAGGCCGTGGGGACCACTAGATCAGAAGATGTCGGTGGAGCCGACGGGTTGGGCCGTCTATTGTACTGTAACCCAGTGTACCTCTGAGGGGGTGGATCAGGAGGATCAGTGGGGGCGCCACTGCAGGGGGTAAGAACTAGACAGGAGAGAACCAGTCATCCGAAGGAAGCTCAGTGTCAGTGCTAGGAAGAAGAGATGGAGATAGGGGAAACTCGGAATCATCAAACTGAACATGTCGGGAGACATACAGGCGATGAGTGGCAGGATCAAGACATAGATATGCACTCTGAGTAATGCAAGGTAGTAGCCAACAAAGATGCATGTAACAGATCTGGGCTCAAGCTGCCACTACAGGGGTAAGAACTGGACAGAAGAGAACCAGTCATCAGAAGGAAGCTCAGTGATGGAGTGGGACTCATCGTACTGAAATAAGTCTGGAGACATACAAGCGTTGAGTGACAGGATCAAGACATAGATACGCACTCTGAGTAAGGGAGTAGCAAACAAAGATGCAGGGAACAGATCTGGGCTCAAGCTTATGGGAGGTGTAGGGACGCAACCAGGGATAGCACCTACAACCAAAGATGCAAAGCTTGAGATAATTAGGAGTCAGCTTAAATATCACTTCGAAAAAAGACACCATGCTGAGAGTACGAGTAGGCAGTCTATTGATGAGATAAACAGTTGTGGCAAAGGCATAGGGGAAGTAGGTATTGGACACACATGCGTGGTGAAGAAGAGCTAGGTCAGTTTCTACAATGTGCCGGTGCCGGCGCTCGGAGTAGCCATTATGCTCGGGCGCGTGAGGTGGAGAAGTGAGATGTGAGATTCCATTTGAGGACAGAGAGTCACGAAGCCCAGTCTACTCACCACCATTGTAAGAAAATAAAGTTTTGATGGATATGTCAAAATATTTTTCAACCAGGGCTCGAAAGCGGACAAAAATGTTGGATAATTGAGATTTGCGCTTCATGGTATAAAACCAAATATATTGAATAATGATCAAATGAATATTACAAAGTATTTTGATCCATCAAAGGAATAAACTGGAGATGTCCAAACATCAGAAAAGATAAACTCTAGCGGCCTAGTAGACCTAATACTAGCCTGAAAAGACAGTTTATGACTGTTGGCACATTGACACGCAAGACAGATGTGCGACTCAGACTTATAAGCTACTGAAAGAGAAAACCTAAAAATAAGATGCTGACAAATGGGGACTGCAGGATGACCAAGGCGATGATGCCAGGAACTGAAAGTGGGTCTGGACTCCACGGTAAGTGCAAGAGGAGGTGGATGGTTGGCTGGCCAGAGGTAGACCATTCCTAAGAGGTCTTGTGAGAAGTGGTGCCCCTGTAGTACGATCCTTCAAAACAAAACCACTATGTGAGAACTCAACAGTCAAATGATTGTGTTCACACAATTTAGCAACATATATCAAGTTTTGTTTAATTGAAGGAACACATAAAATTCCAGATAGAGAAAACGATAAGCACCATGCTGAGGATAAAGAACCAGTGTGAGTAAATGGAAGACCTGTACCATCACCAATCATGACATCCTCAGTATGCTGATAAGGGTGATGAAAAGAAAGATTCTGCAAGTCGGGCGCTGCTGTCCAAGAGCCACGCAGGAGTAACTGGACTGGGTGCTGAGGGAGCAGTGGCAAGATTAGCCCCGGCAGGAGGCCTGAATGATCCAAATTGTGGAGGTCCAGATTTAACTGAGACATTGAACTGTGGGCAGTCTCGAATCTGATGACACTGGGCATTACACCCCTGACAGAACCCTTTGAAGGGTTTGGGAGCGCGGTTGCCAGATGACGGTTGCTGTGAAAGTGTTGGGTTCCATGGACCCGTCCGACCACTGCTGTGGCTGTGTAGGTGGCCACTGTTGGGACATGTGGTTCGACCAGTACTGCTGAGAAGTCTGTGAGGGCTGCGGCTGTGGGTGCTGCTGGCCACGGTTGCGTCCTTTGTTTTTGGCCGAAGGTCCCGTGCTGTAATTGGCAGATGCAGGAGAGCCACTGATCGGAGTTAGAGACTGACTCTGGAGCGTAAGTTCATGATGCGACAGTTTCAAATAGCTCTTCGTAACCAATATCAGTGTCCCTATGCTTAATAGCTGCAATCACTAGATGATAAACTTCATTAAGGCTATCTAAGATCCGATCAACCACATCAACTTCGTCCATGGGTTTGCCAAGGAGGGCAAGTTCATCGGCTTTGTGTTTAACAAACCGGAGAAACTCCCCAATTGTGCGAGTTCCTTGGAGAGGACGCTTCAGGTGCTCCTTAATATGCATAATATGACTCCGGGAGGGTCTGGCGTAGATGTTGCGAAGGGTATCCCAGATTTGAACCGCAGATTGTGCGTGTGCTACATGGGAGGATGTCGTGGGTGTCAGTACTGACTGAGTATGCAGCAATCGATTGATCCTGCTGGCACCAAGCAATATAGCTTGGATTGGGGACCACTTGTCAAGCAACATGCGGAGCCGAAGTGACGGAGGTGGATTCGAACACGCCGGGCGAGGCAATTCCGGTACCGGTGGGGGCAGCAGTGGGGGCGACGGTTCCCATCGCCGTCTGTGTTGTCGTCGTCGGCGGCGGCGTTTGAGCGGCGACAGTGGCCGGTTTCGTCACAATTGGTGACGGTGGGAGGATCTGAGAGAAGACACGGATCTTCTGCTTTGACGATGATAGACAAGAGATTGAATAATGAATTGTATATTGAATCAAGAGTCAGGACTACACTCATATAGACTGACCTAAGGACTAGACAATAAATTATAATAACAATAATTACCCTAAAGTAATACTAAATCTATTTATTGTCCATATGTGTGAGAGAGAGCGTGTGCGGAGGTTGATGTGGTAATAGCCTTCTCTTTCTTATCAACCCCCCCTCTCTGTGCATCTACTTCTCTTCGATTTGGAGTGGTGGTTCTGCTGGTTGAGCCTTGGTTGTGAATGGGTTAGAGGATTAAACGACGTTTGGGTTGGGACAGGGTTCGGAGTGTGCTGGAATCTGGGTTTGGATAGTGGCAGCAGTTTCGGTGCTCAATATATTGTTCTGGGTTGTGATTTCGTACTGCATGTGATTGGGGTGCGAATTTGGTCTGTTTTGAGAGTGTAAAATCTTATTCCCGAGTGAGTTTTCTAATGACGGCTTTTCATTTGTTTTGCAGGCATTTTGTTCTCCTTTCGTAAGCCGCGAAATTGCTCGCCAGGCAACAGCAGGTCCGACCCTCTCTTCTCTCAATTTTGTTTTCTTCTATTAGTTCCAGAAAGTTTTTGTCTAACATGACTCCCAATGACATTAGAATCTTGGAAATCGTTATCATAAAGAATAACCTTGGCAAGATAAACCATTCACATGAAGAAATCTGTAGGCATAGAAGAAAGTATACCTCCTGTGGTGATGAATCTGGCATAGATCTGTAAGCTTTCTTCGAGTTTCCACTGGAAATCAGAAATATACAGCTAAGCATCTACTCTGTTCTTGTTCGAGCTCATGTATTTGGAATTGAGCCATCTAGAAAGAAAAGACGATGCATATATATTTTACAAACTTATGTGTGCAGTGTCTTGAGGTTCAAGGTTGTTATAAACTAGAGGAAAACCAAATAGATACGGGGTTAAGAAGATAAAACACGTCTTATTAATCAATACAGAACTGAAAATATTTTAGTTTTACTGATATAGCTGATAGATATCATGAGTGAAATTAAGAGTTTCAGATTTAAGCCTATTTTTATTTGTTCTTTTAGCGTTCTGTCATTAGATTGTTTTACTTCCTTCACCTTCGTGTGATTCAGACACCTGTCCTCTCTATGTCGTCGTGGAGGATGGTTGGCAATGAAGATCTACCTGTTGCAAATCCACGGTCTAGACTAATCGTTTCTTCCATTTATGGCAAGGCAGATCCTTTTTGCAGCTATGGTGGTAGGAAACTTGCCTCTTATCGTGATTCCAAATATGCGTTTGAGCCAATAAAAGTTCCTTCATTTTCATGTTATTTTCATTCTTGGGCGTTTGAGTTTTATGCTGGTGTATATCTTGTTAGAAGGTTGGCCATTTGTTTGATTTTGGGGATTCACTACTTGGTTTCAATCTAGTTGGTTTCAAAACCTAAGGCTCATCTCTGTAAGGTTTGTTGGCTGTTTTGATCTAACATGTGATTTGAGGTTGCATCTTCCACTTCATATACGTCTTGGATTGGGGTCTTCTAGTCAAGAAGAAAATCTTGATAACCATGAGATTAGATTGCCACAGCTGAGAAATTGACAATATGGTAGTGATCTCACTCGGTCCTCCCACAATTTGGCTCCTCCGATTTATCGGTCCTTGCTTCAGAGAAAAGTCCCCTGTACACAGTCTCATTTGGCTAATCAGAAGTTACATTTGACTATAAACAGTTGAAAGTTATGAGTAAAGAACACTTGAATTCTGTTTATGGGCATCAGACTATTTGTAAAATCTGACATGGCTTTTCAAAGTTGATCTTGTATGGTCATTCTTAATGTACATTTTGCAAACAAAGAATATTCAAGGGGACATCATCATAATGACAATTAAGCTATCATGACTAAAAGTAATACCTTGGATTGGTATGTACTTCATCTGTTTCTTCTTTGTCCCACTTTTATCACTATTCACGAGGTCACTTTGACCCGATGATTTGATCAAGAGTACGATGCTAGAATGTAACATTTTCAAAGTGTTGTAGAGTAAACTTTATTCTACAACACTATGAAAAAATTATCAAAAAAATTGTATTATTTTGCTATTCAAATCACCGAGTTAAAGTGACATCACTACGGATGAAAAAGTCAAACTAAGAAGAAACAGAAAGTTTACTTTATCAGTCTATCCACTCTTGGTTGCTGATAGGGTAAAATTCACTTACACCCCCTAAGTTTTGGTTGATCTTCACTTTCACCCCTCCTAGTTTGGAAAACTTCACTTTCACCCCTTATAACTACCAAACATGTTGTCACTTACACCCCCTCTATGCATTAACTATGCTAGTTTTTATGGTAACTTCTCAAAATTAGTTTTTCGGATAAATTTAGCTTTGCAGAGGCTGTAAAAGTCAATCCAGGCCAGTATATTCTTAACACATGCAAAATATTTGTATTCTATGACAGGTTTCATATGCATTTCTAAACATGATACAACTATTATAAGTAAAAATCAGGATTAACTTGTGGTAGAGCTTACAAAATTAATGGTGAATTGACCTTTATAGCATTTTCAATGGTAAATCTATCCAAAAAATTGAATTTGGAATGTTACGCTACCAAGTAACAGAGTAAATACAAGTAGGGGTGTAAGTGACAACATTGTTTGGTAGTTATAAGGGGTGTATGTGAAATTTTCCAAACTAGAAGGGGTGTAAGTGAAGATCAACCAAAACTGAGGGGGTGTAAGTGAAAATTACCCTTGCTGATATCATCTATACTGTACTCTATGCTTATCTTCAGTGGAAGAGCCAAAAAAAATAAAAATGAAACAGTGATTCATTTTCTTTTTTCTCTGCAGGTGGTAACTCGATGATGATATTTACTCCCCAAGGCCGGTGGTTTTTCCATAGCTAGAAAAAATGCAGGCCAGTCTGCTCCATGAAAAATAAATATAATGAACTAATAATCGGGTTCCCTTCACACTATTCTGGTCAGTAATGTAGGAATTTCCAAGCTTCTTTGGCAGTAAGCGTTTTCCTGTAAAATGTTTTCCCTTGTTTTGGTGTTTTGGTGCTGTTTGGTTGGAAGTAAAATGTTTTCCTGCCAAATATTTTTCCTCAAATGAAGTAAAATGATTTACACATTTCAATCCGTAAGCCATTTTCCTGAGAGTGAAGGAACAAAACAACTCATACTAACACCTACACCACCACTGCCACCTACCTCCACCACGGCCCATCACCGCCACCCACCTTCACCGCCATTTCCGGTGACGGCCCACTGTTTTGGCAATAGTCAACCAAACACGAGAAAATAATTGTAGAGAAAGTCTGTTCACACAAAACATTTTACGCCTAAAATATTTTCCCTTGTAAAACATTTTACTGCGAACCAACAGAGCCTAAGTACGACACAGTAGACTAGAGAATATACCAGGACATTGAAGGTTATTTATGTTTGAATGAATCAGTATGAAGTTACCATAAGTAGTCCTCCTGCCCCGTCCCCAGGCTCCAGCATCCACTACTATTGCTTCTGTTGTGAGATTTGTCATCTTACCGTTTTAAAAAATAAATAGAACTTTTGACCGAAAGTCCCCTCACAGTTTTGTCTTGCTGATACTTAGGTACATGCAGTATTTGTATTACCAGTTATCGTCTCTGCAGGTTGTAAAATTGCGACACTTGTGTCCAAATGGGCTAACACCGTCAAGTTCCGTTAGATAAATATGAAGAAAAAAAGAAGAAAAAAAAGAACAAGAAAACAAAAAAAAAAAAAGAAAAAAAAGAGAGAGAAACAAAATTAGAAGAGAGAAACAAAAAATAAAAAAGGAAAACAAAGGAGAAAAGACCGCGCTATCCCTTAAAAATACTAAAATGCCACTTATTTATCTAACGGAAGTTGACGGTGTTAGTCCATTTGGACCTACGTGTCGTAATTTTACAAACTGCAGAGACGTAAACCTGATACTGCGTGTAGCTAACTGTTAGTGAAGCTAAACTGCGAGGAGATTTTCTGTCAAAGGTCCAAATAAATATAATGAAGTTGACAGTGATTTATCCCTAAAGTCTCTGATAATTCCTCTCTTGCCCCACAACTTCTAGAACATCACAGTCACCCCTTAATAACTAGTCATTTTCCAGTCTAATCTCTCCCGAAGATACCTAAAAGTTTTATTTGCACTCTTGCCCCACAAGTCTCGATAATTACACAAGTACTCCCACAATAGTCTAGAATCACTTTTAAGCATTGTACTACTATCATTGCTACATTATAATCTCCTCCATATTCAAACTCAGTTAGGTTGTCAGAAAATTTCAATTGTACAATTATCTCAGAAGTTTCTTGGAATTGCACTCATAACCTGTTTGACAATTTAGGAGCGTTACACTTTGACCACCCGTAGGGGTCTTGAAATTCTCCACAACTGCCATACCATACTATCATTGCTACATTATAATCTCCTCCATATTCAAACTGAGTTAGGTTGCCAGAAAATTTCAATTGTAAAATTATCTCGAAGTTTTTTGAAATTGCACTCATAACCTGCTTGACAATTTAGGAGCGTTACACTTGACCACCCATAGGGGTCTTGAAATTTGATGTCTAAATGAGATTAAATATAAACACAACTAATGAATATAAATTTGTGTGTGTGTTTGTGTGTTGTAATTCTATTAAGTGAATAAATGCTATGGGGCATCACTAATGTTTATTCTATAAACACCATGGATTGTGCGGTGTGAGGCCCAAAAGTAGGTCTTCATCTGGGAATTCGATGGCAGCGTCATCGTAACCTTGAAAACTTTCGTTCTCAAGGTGCTTTGGTGAAGCATCTAACTCATGTTCTTCTCCAACCTTTTCCTTAAGGGTTGTTGCAACACCCCCTTATTAAATAACAAGGGATGTCTCCGCCCGAGGTGATGAGCCTCATTGGGAACGGATAAGGATGGTCGGTTCATAGCTAGTACAACCATCGATAACAGTTCAAAACATAACTTAATACAAATTTAAGATCAACCGTGATAACTTTTAAAAAGTCAGGAATACATTTTTCAGTGACGTGATAATACTAGATGATCTTCTAAGCCAAAAGCATTCCTATGCAGCTGTGTCGTGCATGTTTCCCCCACCTCGAACAATAACATGCGGTTTTAAAATAGCAAAAGCCGACGCAGTTTTACAGAAAATGATCAGCAAACGGCTGAGTAAGCTAACACCCATAGCACGTAAACAGATTATGAGACATATGACAGGAATAACATATTCGCTAATGAAGATCAGATATTTGTGGGAACAACGTTCTTGTTGATTTGATGTGACAAGCTTCGTATCGATTTCAAATTTCATATTCCAACCCAATGATGTGGACCATCTCGGGAAATCACTTTTAATAGCATCTCGCAATATCACTTTAAATCTCAAGATGATAACATTTTCAATTCTCAATGATAAGATAATCGAGAAACAGGAGTTCATTTTACCAACTAGTTGATACGGGGAGTGACCTTATCCAATTCACAAGTGCTTTCTCATAATTTGCAAAAGCACAGCCATAACCATAACTCAATCGCAGGAGTTCGCATCACAATGCCTCATAACCATAACATAATCAAAAGGAGGTTCGCATCGTAGCGCCTCATAATCTCATAACAGCAACCAATCACAATATGTCAGAAATGTATCGTATAAGGGATATGGCACAAACCCACGCACAACGGTTTCCACTTTACATGATTACGATTTTTCCTCCAAGATATCACAAGATGTAAATCGGGAGCTCCAAGTAAAGCCGGTGTGGCAATTTTCATAATAATCGATGTATGATTGAGAGAGATATTTAGATTTGACCAATAAGTGAGTGGTGTGCTAATATTGATAATCGTGGCACGTGAACTAGGTAAACACGGCCTAATTTGGTAGTCGTGATAGGAACGGTACTTTTTGATTTCACAATAAGAAATTAGATGTTCTTCTTTCGGATTCGTTATTTTGGATTTGGAATACCAATTTAATGCAATACTTCCAAAGTAGGGTTTTTCAAAAGCAAGTAAACAACTCAAATAAAACATGTATTGTAGTAGTTCACAAATAACACACGCGATACCCGATAGAATGAAAGGCACACAAGGCTAGGCATTTTAACTTACCGAAATCAAAGCACGTCCTAGAAGTCATTCTCGCCTACGAAATCGTCACCTACAATTGGAGCTTCTAAATCATCACAAACCCAAATATAAAGCTACAAGTCATAACAGGATTCCTACTTATTACTACCTCTGTTTTTTCTCTTTCACCTTAGGAGAATTTTTTTACCCGTATCTGGGTCACTTTGACTCGGTGATTTGGATAGCAAAACAATGTAATTTTTTGATAATTTTTTCATCGTATTGTAAAGTAAAGTTTTCTCTACAAGATCATGCAAAGATTACCGAATTCGTGTATCGTTTTGCTAACCAAATCACCGGGTCAAAGTGACCCAGTGAATAGTGTCAAAAAGTGAAGTAAGGTGAAAGAGAAGAAACATAGGTAGTAATTCTTAGGCTAACCCGGGTTTTTAAGTTTACAAAAACATCTTTTTCTATATTTGTTACACAATAGTTACCCCAACCGACTTATGAAAAACATATTTATTAATTATAATCTAAATAATTAAAGAAACTAAATTTATAAATGAATATGAAATTAAAAACTACACTTAGTATCCCAAAAGTTTATGAAAAGACAACTGCATCCCCCTAAATTTCTGAAACTGCAAAATAACCCCCAAAAACTTTCAAAAAATTACATTTTAACACCCCAATCAAGAACATTCGAACTAACGGATCAAAACATGGATTCAAGGTCCTAAAACATGATTTTAATTACTGAAAACAACTTAGGGGAAGAAACGGGACGGGTCGGGTTCAACTGTGAAGAAACGGGACGAGTCAAGGTCGCTGCCGACGTCGCTGGTGGTGGAGCTCGACAGTGCTTTATCTGGCCGTTTGTGGGCGCGGTTGAGCCTTTCAACAGCTTGGTCGGACATTTCTGAGGCTAGGGAGACCGGTGGAGCGAGGTGGTGGCCTTGGTTGCGTTGCTCGAACTTTTCGCCGGAGAAAATGGAGGTTCGCCGGAGTTCTTGCTTTGCTGCTACCGTGGCTGCCTCTTTTCTGCTTCCTCTTCGTGTTCTGGTCGCCACAGAGGGAAGGGTATGATCAGAGAGTTCGAGGGAGAGAGACAGAGACAAGTGGTGGTGGTATTTTTCCGGCGGGTCTCCCGACGATGGCAGGGCGGTGGTGGTAGCCGCTGTTGCTACCTGCTTCTGCTGGTCTTCTTTTCGGGACAGAGAGAGGGAGGTGGACGAGAGAGATGAGAGACAGAGAGATGGTGGTGGCAGGGGGTGGATATGGCGTCGGAGGTGGAGGTGGCGTTGATGGTGTTGTCGTTGGCGATGATGGTGGTGGGTTTCTCTCGGCAAAACCAGAGGAGAGAGAGAGACAGTGAGATGGAGGGAGGAGAAGAGATGCGAGTGGCGGTGATGAGAGTTGTGGTGGTGGTGGTGTTGTTGTTCCGAAGAAGAGAAGGAGGAGAAAATATAGGAGAAGGGAAGGGGAGAGAGAGAGAGAGAGAGAGAAAAATGACGGGAAGAGAGAGAGAGAGAGAGAGAGAGAGAGAGAGAGAGAGAAAAGAGAGAATGAGATGTGAGAAAAGTTTGTTGGAAAACACAAACTGCTGCAAAGTTTGGGGAAACTCTCTCCTCATTTTTTATTAGTGTTATATAAATATAGATGTATAATAGAGTATAGAATACAGTATAAAATACATAGTATTATACAGTATGAATACGTATAGTATAAATACAAATACGGAGTATGCATACCAAAATTTTTATAAAAGACAAATAATACCCCCAAGATTAACTATTTAATATCATCAAATACTACAACTACCTCGCCACTAGCAATATATTTCGAAAATAAACACTTAAACTTTACGAAAATGACGTCAATTATATTTAGAAAAATACGGGGTGTTACAGTTGTTGTGTTGCAACCAAACCCCCGTGAGCAAAAGGGTTCCGCTACATGCGAATCAAAGAGTTAAACTGAGACATAGGTCATGTTTGTTGCTGTTTCGGCTTCTTCTTCTAACAAGACATTTTCTTCCCTAACAAGTTGCATGATCTTTTCCTTCAGTATGAAGCACTTTGTGGTATGATGACCAAGAAGACTATGGTACTTGCAGTACTTAGGATCGTTAACCTTGTAAGATTCTTCGGGTCGTTTAGACTATAAAGATTCATGGATCTTTTGTTCCACAAGCTGTTCAAGCATTGCATGAACTTCTTCATCAGCAAATGGATACACTTTTGCTTGCAATTCTTTGACAGTAGAATTGACTCGGTCTGTATTATTTTTCTTTGTCTTGCTGGGCAACTTTACAGGTGTAGTTGTTACGACCATGGATTCTTTATTATTTTGTTTAAGAGTGAACTTCCCAATTTTACGAGAGTCTTGCTTGTTTCCTCCCTTCCAAGCTTCGAAAGGAAGTGGTCTTTGGCTTTCGCTCAACGTAATACTAAGTTCCATGTCGTGAGCACGAGTAGCAAGTTCATCAAAGAAAGTTGGTATTATTCCTCGAAGTATGTATCGCAAGCCCCAATTCATGCCTTGGGTGCACATCTTAATGGTCGAACCTTCAGATAGCCTATCCTTGCAGTTGAAGCTTAGGTTCCTCCAACGATTTATGTAGTCTATTGCCTTCTTGTATTTATTTTTGCGAGTGCTTGTGAGCTTGATCATGCTAACAGTACGGCGAGTACTGTAGAATCTATTGAGGAACTCGCTCTCCATTTTCTCCCAGTTGTCAATTGACCTTGGATCGAGTTGACGGTACGACTCGAACGCATAATCTTTTAGAGTCCTAACGAACTGCTTGACGAGAAGATCGTCATCAGTCCCATCACTGTTGCATGTCTCAATAAAGTGAGCTACATGCTGCGTAGGGTTCCCTTTGCCTGTGAGCTGTTGGAAATTTGGAGGGTTGCAACCAACATGCATGCTTAGCTTCTCGATTCGCTCAGTATAAGGCTTAACATAAGACTTCGAGGATGTCAATGATGACCCGGTCCGTCCATTCATTGTATCCAGGAGGAACTCCTGTAGCTGGTCGAGAGGAATAGGACCATCTGCTGACAACTGCACACTTGGTTGTGGCGTTTTCCTAGTGTTAGTCTCTTTGACTTCCTCATGATGCCTATGAGCATGTTCGAAGACTTGACTCGCTTCCTCGCGACTCTCCACTTTGTTCATTAGTCTTGCGAGTTGCACGTCACGATTACTCACAATCTTTCTCAGTTCTTCAAACCCTTTAGTGAGTTGAGTTACTTGTTCTTCGAGGGCAACGATGTTGGTTGTCATGACAGGCATGTCACTCTCATCATATGGAAGATCTTTATTACTACTGGACGATGCTTCATCGGAGCTATCTTCGCTTTCTCCACTTTCTTCAACAATGGGATTTTCCAATAGAAGATTCTTGAGACTTCGTTTGTCCTGACTTCCCCTTCTGTGACGAAGTATCGTCTTTGCCCCCAGTTGGGAGCCAAAGAGAGGAGAGACCCTTGGGAATGTTGTTGAAAGGATCGCATCACTTGATGCCTTAAAACCTGCTCCGAGTGACGGGACCAATGTCTTTGAGGCCTGACTCACCCACATTGGTAGAAGGTTTATGTCCTCCAATCTTGAGTGGTGAATCTTGAGAATCTTCCTTGGGAACCATCACAATACTCGGAGGATGAATGGATTTTAGGAGAAGAGATGAGAGGCAGAGAAGTCCCATTGGGCGTGCCACACAAATTTTGTGCTAATGAAAACAAAAACGATAAATTCGAATCACAATCTTGAGTGGATTATTGATGAAAGCAATGTAGCAGATTAAAATCTCTGTAACAAACTTCTAAACAGAAATTATAAATCCTCTGATTCTTCTCCTTAAACGTCGAACGAGGGCTTCGCAGCTTGATCTCAGATCGGACGATTAGACGTTCTTCGATTTCGGCGAAGAATGCGTTGAAGGTCTTGAAGAACGCGAAGAACTTGCTTGAAGATATTCGAACGGCTTGAAGAACCGGGCGACGATCTTGATGTTGGGTGTATGAACTCTTCATGGCTTTAGCAGCTTGATCTTCAGAGCTCTCTCCTTCTTGCAAGATCGAATTGTGTCCTTTGTGCCTACGGATGACTTCTTTATATATGCATAGGCTGACTTGCTGGCCAAGGTAGAAAATAAATATTATTACTTATTTATTTATTTTCTGCATCAATTTGAAAAGTGGCGCAACATGATTGGCCGTGCTTGCTAGTCTTGATAACTGCATCACTTTGACAAGTGGCACTATTTGATTGGCCTTACTTGCTAACGCGTAGCCGTGTCATGCAGCGACGTGGCGTCGCCATAAGCAGTCCTTAATTGTAAATAAGGTTTGGTCTCATTTATAATTGAGTCCTCCATTAATTAATGCTTAGAGACATTAATTTGACGGCAATTACAATTTGATCCCTCCAATTTGATCATGCAATAATAGACACGTGACACTATTTAATTGACAGTAGTTTTTGCGTGTCTACAGTCGTAACGTCACTGCCTTCCATTTTTTGGAAAGTGAGTACGCGGGAGGTTGAGAAGTAGACAAACACTCAGGAGTTGTCACGTCAGTATATGCAAGCTACAATATTAAATTTCTTAAGTTTCTTTAAGTTTGTCTGGTAAGAGAGCCGTTGGATTAGATTCCTTGCTGGACATTTATGTGCTCAACGGAGGACATCTCTGGAGAGTAAGTGGGATCCAAGTGTTGTTTCCCAATACTCTGGGATGTGATGTGCTACCTTCAAATGAGATTGTGCAGGAGATGCTACAAACTAGATGAGTCTTTACATTGCATAACAAAGATATGTTTTTGTTCGACAAGATATAACTATAAGACTTCAAGAGATTTCAAAATAGTGTAATTTTCATTTATACGTTTTTACCACGGTTACCGGCACATGACATCTGTAGTTCGTATAGCACGAGTTATTCTACTAGTAAAACCATATTAGAACTGACCAATTTTTTTATATTAGAATTGATTGTATCTCTACACTGTAATGAAATGATAGGCAAATTCTTGTTACGTTTCGCTAATTAAAAAACTCCTCGTGGTTCCTGAGTAGGGCCGGGGAAGTGCTTAGAAAAGAAACATGACAAATAATTGCAAACAAATAAAAGAACACGTGGGTAGAGGTAAATATTTCTTTTCCTCGACATAGTTATTTTTGTTTATATATTAAAGTTAATAATTGGGTAAAAGACACTTTTACCATTATAGTTTGATTGGGTAAAATTTCACCCATTTTAGTTGGGAAATGACACTTTCACCCCTTCAATGAGCCAAACTTCAAATAACATGAACCCCGTTAGTTTATGGGTGGATTCTGGGATTGAAAATAGTTTTGGGAAGAGTTTGCTCCTCATATCATACAAAATGTCTGTTATACCATTGGGTAAAAGTCCTAGCATTTTGCATATATGATATTAGAGCAAATTGTCCAAAAAATTATTTTAGCAACAAATCTCAACTCCAAACTAATGGCGCCACAACAAGAGGAGTAAGTTCAATGAAATTCGGCACACATAAAGGGTGAAAGTTCAAAAAAAAAGGGTGAAAGTTTCCTCTTCTTAACTGGAAGGGGTCAAAAGTTACTTTAGTCAAACTGGAGTGGGTGAGAGTGTCTTTTACCCTTAATGAAAGACATCAGGTGGGTAGGAGTTAAGTCGGCTAATATTGGTAATAGCGTAAAAAATTTAGATACTTAGGGATAAAAGGGGCAAAGCGAGTCATCAGAGACACGTTAGGCGGTGGGTGCTGAAGGTATAAGAATAAGAAGGGGAAAAGTTTCCTTATCCGAGTTAAAACGTTTCACTTACCAAAAACAAGGGTTTTGGGTTCCCAATCGGCGGAGAGATTGGCACCGTCGATCCCATCGGAGCAAAGATGGTCGGCGCCGGTAGGATTTGCTGTTTGCAGTGGTGACGTGGTGGATCCGGTGTATTCGGCGCCTCAGAAAACGACGGAAGTCAATCAGAATCTTGGTCGGAGATGGCGATGGGTCTGGGTTCGCTGATTCGGCACCATAGAGACAGCTTCTCTGGTTATGGTAAGTTGTCCCCTATCTTCTTATCATTTAAAACTTCCTTATTATCCTTATAATTTACCGTTTTATGTTTTGATACTTGTATTTATCCTTGTATTGCTGTTTCATGTTTATGAGTTGGGCCTGCATGTATAAGAAAAATCTGATGATGACGTAACTTAATTTTTTTTTGTTTAATGTTGAGATATTAATCTAAGTAATTACCTTGGAAAGCTAGAAACACACGATTAAAAACAGGGTTAGTGGATAGAGATAAAATAGTAAAATTATTATGATTTAGGTGAGAATGTTCTGTTCGGGAGCGAGTGAGGATGTTTGCCTTGAATTTAGGTTAGAGAAGTAATGTTAGATGAATTTTGTTGTGTAGATTTAGAATCCATCGTAACGTTGGGTTGTGTCGCTTGAGCACATCATGTACTCAATTCCCGATTATTTTATTAGCTTACTTACTGGTTGTTACTTTACCAGATGCGATTCCACCTCAAAGAGTAAAAGAAAAAAGGTGTAGTGGGGTTGGTCGTGGAGTCTCTTTGGTATATAAGAAGTGATATAAGATAAAGAGTAGGGGTAGGAATAGTATCATACGGAAAGTTAAAACCAAAGTTGAATTTTCCTTATGGTTGTTTTCGACTAGTTGTTTAAAACTGACGGCTCTCAGTTTCGAGAAGGGTGTCTTGGATATTAAGATTTGCAAAATCGGGTTGGGCAGGTAATTCAAGAGTAAGGATAAGGATGGAGGCTGGGCGAGAATAAGTGAAATTGAAGTAGATTTGTGGTCGTTTTTTGTACCCAATGGAATGATGAAATCTCGGAGTTGCTCTGCTGTCTTTTACCATTTCCTGGGTCTAGTCACATGATTCTGATGGTTCTTTCTTAAAAAGAAAAGGTTAAAATTAGAATAAACGTTTGTTATGACAAATAAATCTCAAGATTCAAGAACCTTTTCCTTTCTAGTTTATACTTTTCAACAAGCTTTTCTTCCACTCAGGCTTTCACGAACTGACCATTGATAACTTTCAAGATTCAAGAATATTTGAAGTTTCTGAAGCCTTTGACCAGCATTGTACCTAGTGAATTCTTTTTTATACTCTTTAAACATCTTTCTTTCAAGCTTTTTACTCTGTTATGACAAATAAATCTCTTCCGTTTCAACCATATCCAGCTTCTGTAATCCTAATGTGTTGTCAGGATTTGCATTTAAACTTTTCAAACTTATCAAACTTATTGATATAGAACTCCTCATATGATTTTTTCTAAGTTTCGGTGAGCATAGTTGCAATTTTGCTTTAAAGTTTGCACGTAAAGGGTTCTCAAAGTCAACAATTTTCAAATAGAAGCGGATTTCTCATGTTTGTTTATGTCAAATGCAACTTCTTATATGAATAAAAAAGCAACATTTCAATTGCATTTTAATTTAAGTTAATTTTACGTTAGCCCCACTCGAGTATCAGAATAGACGGACCCAGGACTCGTTGGAATTTCTTTGTTCTATTCTCAAGGTTGAAGGGTAATTAATGGCATGGCAAGGTGATATATGAAGTTATGTGATAGAAAGTTGAAATACCTTGGAATTGGTTTTCTTTTGTCCGGTACTAGGCAAATGGTGGTGTTTTGGTATCTTTTAGTTGCTTTATGGCAGTCGATAAGGTATTTTCGCAAAATTGTTAGGAAGGAGTGACAATTGGAGAAATTTTGATAGATAAAGGAGTTTGTGAATTATCTTTTGTGTCTTTCAGAGTTTGATGTGCTACTGAAATGAAGATGGGATTTAAGTTTGTAACTGCTCGGTTTTTTTTTGCGTTCAGCCTTGCCGAGAGGATTCGGATTAGAAGAAAGGGGCACAGGTGTTGGAATTATGGCTGTCGAATATAGGGGTTCTTATGAGGTTATGGTTACTTCCGATGGCCTACGATCACCATTTTGATTTGTCTTCCTATGGCCTCGTTTATTACTTGGTCATAGGATATGTTACTTGATCAGAGAGATTTGGAGTTGCATGTGGATCTTGGCGATAGTGTGGAAAGTGAACGTGAAGGTTGAATAACCTAAATAGACGGGAGTGGAATCTATTATATTACAAAAGGGGTCATTCTTCATGGTTTGGATTTCAAAAGTCAAAACATTATTGTTACCGTCCTGAATTGTTTAGTTTTCCTATACTGCTTATAGTTATCAACAAACTTCTCCTTCCATTCTTTCCACTAACTGACCGTTGTTATATATCATGATTCAAGAATATCTGAAGTATCTCAAGCCTTGGCAAGCATTGTAACTAGTGCATTCTTTTTTATACTCTTCAATCATTTTCCTCTTCGAGTTTTGTACTAAGTTATGACATTGATATTACTTCCCTTTTAGCTATTTCCAACGTTAGTAATCCTAATTTGTTCCTGGGAATTGAATTTAAACTCTTTCAAACTTATTGCGTTAAACCTCCGTACCTATTTTTTCTAAATTTAAGTAAGCATATTTACAATTTTGCTTTGAAGTTTGCACTTGAAGTCATAAAATTTCAAATATAAGCGGACTTCTCATGTTTGTTTATGTCAGTTGCAACTTCCCATTTGGATAAAAAAAATAACGCAAACTTTTTGCTTGAATTTGCATTTAAATTAATTTTACGAAGGCCCCACTAGATAAATTTGATGGACAGGTTTTGTTTGAATTTGTTTGTTCTACTCTCGAGGTGGTAAGGCTAATTAATGGCGGGGCATGGTGATATATGAAGTTATGGGATGGTAAGTTCAAATACCTTCGAATTGGTTATGTTTTTGTTCAGTACTAGGCAAATTGTGGTGATATCTAGTAGTCGCTTAATGTCAGTCGATGAGGTCTGTTTAGAAATGGTTTTGGGAAGGATTAGCATTTGGGAAACTCTGATGGCTAATAGAGTTGCTAAAATTTCTTTAGTGTCTTTCTAGAGCTTGATGTGCTACTGAAATGAACATAGGATTTTAATTTTTTTTTCCGGTTTTGTATATTTTGCATCAAGCTTTACCGAGAGGATTTGGATTAGGTGAAGTGAATAAAAGATTCTAAGATGTTGAAAGAGGTGGGTGTAGAAATTTTGATGAATTAGTGGTAACTTTAGATGGACTACGATTATCATTTGATTTGTCATTGAATTCTGTCGTGGTTATGACTTGGTTATATGATGTGTTATTTGGTTAGAGAGATTTGGAGTTCCATGTGGTTCATTGAGATTGTGTGGAAAGTGAATGTGGTTGAATTACCTAAATAGACGGGAATGGAATCTATTATATTAGAAGTGGGGTAATCTAACAAACATGCTTAGAGTTTCGAAAGTAAAGCGTATTATCTCAAAAACATATTCTTGTAACCGTCCTAAAATGTTCATTTTTTCCTATATTGATTGTTTAGATATTTCATCAAGTTTTTTGTTCCACTTTGGCTTTCATTAACTGACCATTGATAACTTTCAAGATTTAAGAATATCTTTTATATGTAGTTACGATTTGCTTTTTTGACAATGAAATCAAAATTCTTTTTTATTCTTCTCAATCATTTTTCTTTTCGAGTTTGTACTCTGTTATGACAATGAAATCTCCTGTTTCAACTATATCCAACTGTTGTAATCCTATTGTGTTTTCGGGATTTGCATTTAAACATTTCAAACTTATTGATTCAAAACTCCTGATATGATTTTTTCTAAATTTCAGTTAGCATATCTTCAACTTTGCTTTAAACTTCGCACTTAAAGGGTTCTCAAATTCAACAATTTTCTAATGTAAGCGGACTTCTCCTGTTTGTTTATGTCAATTTCATGTTCCCATTTGAATCAAAGAAGAAACCAAAAACTTTTTAGTTGCATTTCTAATTTGAGTTAATTTCATGAAGGCCCCACAAGAATAATATAATGGACCGATCCAGGCTTGGTTTTATTTTTGTTCTATTCTTGAGTTGGAATGGTGAATTAATGGATGGGCAAGGTTATATATGAAGTTATGTTATGGGAAGTTCAAATACCTTTGGAATCTGTTTTCTTTTTGAGCAGTACTAGGCAAATTGTGGTGTTGTGGTAGCATATAGTTGCTTTATGGCAGTCAATAAGGTATGTTCGCGAATAGTTGTGTCTTTCTAGAGTTTGACGCGCTACTGAAAGGAACTTAGGATTTTATGTTTGTTTCTGCTCAGTGTATTTGGAATGAAACCTTACGAAGAGGATTTGGATTGGAAGAAAGGAATGGAAGAGACTTAGGTGTTGGAAGTTGTGGTTGTCGAATATTAGAAGTTTTAGTGAGCAATTTGATTTTGGAAGTATTAATGGCAATTTCAGATGGACTACGATTGTCATTTTGATGTGTTATGGAAGTGTGCCTCGTTTACGACTTGGTTATTGGATGTGCTATTTGATTACAGAGATTTAGATATGCATGTGGGTCTTGGAGGTAGATATATTTGGCATTCAAAATTACTGTTCACCCTGACATGCCAGACAACAGTATTGGTTATAGTTATCGAGATGCATGAGCATTTAAGGAAGATGCAGATGAGGTGAGACACAATATGAATTTAGGTTTGGATAAAAAAAGAACACAAACTTTTCGATTGCATTCGCATTTGAATTAATTTTACGAAGGCCCAAGTAGATAAATATGATAGACATGTTTGGTTTGAATTTGTTTGTTCTACTCTCGAGGTGGTTAGGCGAATTAATGGCGGGGCATGGTGATATATGAAGTTATGGGATGGTAAGTTCAAATATCTTCGAATTGGTTACATTTTTGTCCAGTACTAGGCAAATCATGGTGTTTTGATATTTAGTATTCGCTTTATGGCAGGTGATAAGGTATGTTCAAAAGTGGTTTTGGGAAGGAGTTGCATTTGGGAAACTCTGATGGCTAATAGTGTTAATGAAATTTCTTTAGTGTCTTTCTAGAGCTTGATGTGCTACTAAAATGAACATAGGATTTTAATCTTTTTCTGTTTTGTGTATTTGGCATCATGCTTTATCGAGAGCATTGGATTAGAAGAAGTGAATGGAAGATTCTAAGATGTTGAAAGTTGTGTCTGTAGAAATTTTAATAAATAAATGGTAACTTCAGATGGAATACGATTGTCATTTGATTTGTCATTGAATTGTGTCGTGGTTATGACTTGGTTATATGATGTGTTATTTGATTAGAGAGATTTGAGTTACGAATGGGTGGTCATGGAGATAGTACGGAAAGTGAACGGGGTTGAATTACCTAAATAGACGGGAATGGAATCTATTATATTAGGAGTAGGGTCGTCTAACATGCTTAGAGTTTCAAAAGTAAAGTGTATTGTTTCAAAAACATAATCTTGCAACCGTCCTTAAATGTTCAATTTTTCCTATATTGTTTAGACATTTCATCAAGTTTTTTTGTTCCACTTTGGCTTTCATTAACTGACCATTGATAACTTTCAAGATTTAAGAACACTTTACGTATTTACGATTTCTTTTGTGACAATGAAATTAAAATTCTTTTTTATAGTTTTCAATCATTTTTCTTTTCGAGTTTTGTACTCTGTTATGACAATGAAATCTCCTGTTTCAACTATATCCAACTGTTGTAATCCTATTGTGTTCTCGGGATTTGCATTTAAAAATTTCAAACTAATTGATTTAAAACTCCTGGTATGATTTTTTCTAAATTTCAGTATGCATATCTTCAACTTTGCTTTAAACTTCGCACTTAAAGGGTTCTCAAATTCAACAATTTTCTAATGTAAGCGGACTTCTCCTGTTTGTTTATGTCAATTTCATATTCTCATTTGAATCAAAAAAGAAAACAACTTTTTAATTGCATTTTTAATTTGAGTTAATTTTATGAAGGCCCCACTAGAATAATATGATGGACCGACCCAGTTTTGGATTTATTTTTGTTCTATTCTGGAGGTGGAATGGGGAATAAATGGCTGGGCAAGGTGATACATGAAGTTATGTTATGGGAAGTTCAAATATCTTGCAATCTGTATTCTTTTTTTTTTAGTACTAGGCAAATTGTGGTGTTGTGGTAGCATCTAGTTGCTTTATGGCAGTCGATAAGGTATGTTTGCGAATGGTTGTGGGATGGAGTAGCATTTGTGGAACTTTGATGGCAATGGAGTTACTGAAATATCTTTGATGTATTTCCAGAGTTTGATGAGCTACTGAAAGAAACTTAGGATTTTATGTTTGTTTCTGTTCAGTGTATTTTACATGAAACCTTACGGAGAGGATTTGGACTGGAAGAAAGGAATGGAAGAGACTTAGGTGTTGGAAGTTGTGGCTGTTGAATATTTAAAGTTCTAGTGAGCAATTTGATTTTGGAAGTATTAATGGCAACTTCAGATGGACTACGATTGTCGTTCTAATGTGCTGTGGAAGTGTGCCTCGTTTACGACTTGGTTATAGGATGTGCTATTTGATTACAGAGATTTAGATATATATGTGGGTCTTGGAGATAGATATATCTGCAATTCAAATTGCTGTTCACCCTGACATGCCGGGCAACAGTACTGGTTAAAGTTATTGAGATGCATTAGCATTTAAGGAAGATGCAGATGAGGGGAGAGACAATATGAATATTTGGATAAAATAAGAATAAAAACTTTTCGATTGCATTCGCGTTTGAATTAGTTTTACGAAGGCCCAACGAGATAAATAACAGGTTTGGTTTGAATTTGTTTGTTCTTCTGTCGACTGGGTTGGGCGAATTATTGGCGGGGCATGGTGATATATGAAGTTATGGGATGGTAAGTTCTAATACCTTCGAGTTGGTTACGTAGGCAAATCGTGGTGTTTTGATGTTTAGTATTCGCTTTATGGCAGGCGATAAGGTATGTTCAGCAATTGTTTTGGGAAGGAGTTGCATTTGGGAAATTTTGATGGCTAATAGTGTTAATAAAATTTCTTAAGTGTCTTTCTAAAGCTTGATGTGCTACTGAAATGAACATAGGATTTTAATCTTTTTCTGTTTTGTGTATTTGGCATCAAGCTTTATCGAGAGTATTGGATTAGAAGAAGTGAATGGAAGATTCTAAGATGTTGAAAGTTGTGTCTGTATAAATTTTAATGAATTAATGGTAACTTCAGATGGATTACGATTGTCATTGATTGTCATTGAATTGTGTCGTGGTTATGACTTGGTTATATGATGTGTTATTTGATTAGAGAAATTTGGAGTTACATATGGGTCATGGAGATAGTATGGAAAGTGAACGGGGTTGAATTACCTAAATAGACGGGAATGAAATCTATTATATTAGGAGTGGGGTCGTCTAACATGCTTAGAGTTTCGAAGGTAAAGCGTATTATCTCAAAAAAAAAAATTCTTGTAACCGTCCTAAAATGTTCAATTTTTCCTATATTGTTGAGACCTTTCATCAAGTTTTTTGTTCCCCTTTGACTTTCATTAACTGACCATTTATAACTTTCAAGATTTAAGAACACTTTACGTATTTACGATTTCCTTCTGTGACAATGAAATCAAAATTCTTTTTTATAGTCTTCAATCTTTTTTCTTTTCGAGTTTTGTACTCTCTTATGACAATGAAATCTCCTGTTTCAACTATATCCAACTGTTGCAATCCTATTGTGTTCTTGGGATTTGCATTTAAAAATTTCAAACTTATTGATTTAAAACTCCTGATTTGATTTTTTCTAAATATCAGTAAGCGTATCCTCAACTTTGCTTTAAACTTCGCACTTAAAGGGTTCTCAAATTCAACAATTTTCTAATTTAAGCGGACTTCTCCTGTTTGTTTATGTCAATTTCATTTTCTCATTTGAATCAAATAAAAAACAATTTTGTAATTGCATTTTTAGTTTGAGTTAATTTTATGAAGGCCCCACTAGAATAATATAATGGACCGACCCAAGTTTGGTTTTATTTTTGTTCTATTCTCGAGGTGGAATGGGGAATAAATTGCTGGGCAAGGTGATACATGAAGTTATGTTATGGGAAGTTCAAATACCTTTGCAATCTGTTTTCTTTTTCTGCAGTACAAGGCAAATTGTGGTGTTGTGGTAGCTTGTAGTTACTTTATGGCAGTCGATAAGGTATGTTTGCGAATGGTTGTGGGATGGAGTAGCATTTGTGGAACTTTGATGGCAATGGAGTTACTGAAATATCTTTGATGTATTTCTAGAGTTTGATGCGCTCCTGAAAGGAACTTAGGATTTTATGTTTGTTTCTGCTCAGTCTATTTTGCATGAAACCTTACGGAGAAGATTTAGATTGGAAGAAAGGAATGGAAGAGACTTAGGTGTTGGAAGTTGTGGCTGTTGTATATTAAAAGTTTTAGTGAGCAATTTGATTTTGGAAGTATTAATGGCAACTTCAGATGGACTACGATTGTTATTTTGATGTGTTATGGGAGTGTGCCTCGTTTACGACTTGGTTATAGGATGTGCTATTTGATTACAGAGATTTAGATATACATGTGGGTCTTGGAGATAGATATATCTGCAATTCAAAATTGCTGTTCACTCTAACATGCCAGGCAACACTATTGGTTATAGTTATCGAGATGCATTGCATTTAAGGAAGATGCAGATGAGGGGAGACACAATATGAATTTAGTTTTGGATATAATAAGAATAAAAAACTTTTCGATTGCATTCACATTTGAATTAATTTTACGAAGGCCCAACTAGATAAATATAATAGACAGGTTTGGTTTGCATTTGTTTGTTCTACTCTCGAGGTGGTTAGGCGAATAAATGGCGGGGCATGGTGATATATGAAGTTATGGGATGGTAAGTTCAAATACCTCCGAGTTGGTTACGTTTTGTTCAGTACTAGACAAATCGTGGTGTTTTGATATTTAGTATTCGCTTTATGGCAGGCGATAAGGTATGTTCAGAACTGGTTTTGGAAAGGAGTTGCATTTGGGAAATTCTGATGGCTAATAGTGTTAATGAAATTTCTTTAATGTCTTTCTAGAGCTTGATGTGCTACTGAAATGAACATAGGATTTTAATCTTTTTCTGTTTTGTGTATTTTGCATCAAGCTTTACCGAGAGTAGTTGGATTAGAAGAAGTGAATGGAAGATTCTATGATGCTCAAAGTTGTGTCTTTAAAAATCTTAATGAATTAATGGTAACTTCAGATGGACTACGATTGTCATTTGATTTGTCATTGAATTGTGTCGTGGTATGACTTGGTTATATGATGTGTTACTTGATTAGAGTGATTTGGAGTTACATATGGGCCATGGAGATAGTGTGGAAAGTGAACGGGGTTGAATTACTTAAATAGACCGAATGAAATCTGTTATATTAGGAGTGGGGTCGTCTAACATGCTTAAGTTTCAAAAGTAAAGCAAATTACCTCAGAAAAATACTATTGTAACCGTCGTAAATTTTTTTTCCTATATTGTTTTAGACATTTCATCAAGTTTTTTGTTCCACTTTGGCTCTCATTAACTGACCATTGATAACTTTCAAGATTTAAGAATACTTTCTTATACGTATATACGATTTCTTTTTGTGACAATGAAATCAAAATTCTTTTTTATACTCTTCAATCATTTTTCTTTTCGAGTTTTGTACTATGTTATGACAATGAAATGTCCAGTTTCAACTATATCCAACTGTTATAATCCTAATGTGTTCTTGGGATTTGGAATTAAATATTTCAAACTTATTGATTTGAAACTCATGATATGATTTTTTCTAACTTTCAGTAAGCATATCTTCAACTTTGCTTTAAACTTCGCTATTAAGGGTTCTCAAATTCAACAATTTTCTAATGTAAACGGACTTCTCATGTTTGTTTATGTCTTTGCATGTTCCCATTTGAATCATAGAAGAAAACAAAAACTTTTTAATTTCATTTTTAATTGGAGTTAATTTAATGAAGACCCCACTAGAATAATATAATGGACCGAGCCAGGCTTGGTTTTATTTTTGTTCTTTTCTGGAGGTGGAATGGGGAATCAATGGATGGGCAAGGTGATATATGAAGTTATGTTATGGAAAGTTGAAATACCTTGGAATCTGTTTTCTTTTTGTGCAGTTCTAGGCAAATTGTTGTGTTGTGGTAGCTTCTAGTTGCTTTATGGCAGTCGATAAGGTATGTTCGCGAATGGTTGTCGGAAGGAGAAGCATTTGTGGAACTTTGTTGGCTATGGAGTTACTGAAACATCTTTTGTGTCTTTCTAGAGTTTGATGCGCTACTGAAAGTAACTTAGGATTTTATGTTTGTTTCTGCTCAGTGTATTTTGCATGAAACCTTACGGAGAGGATTTGGATTGGAAGAAAGGGATGGAAGAGACTTAGGTGTTGGAAGTTGTGGCTGTTGAATATTAAAAGTTTTAATGAGCATTTTGATTTTGGAAGTATTTATGGCAACTTCAGATGGACTACCATTTTTATTTTGATGTGTTATGGAAGTGTGCCTCGTTTACGACTTGGTTATAGAATGTGCTATTTGATTACAGAGATTTAGATATACATGTGGGTCTTGGAGATAGATATATCTGCAATTCAAAATTACTGTTCACCCTGACATGCCAGGCAACAGTATTGGTTATAGTTATCGAGATGCATTAGTATTTGAGGAAGATGCAGATGAGAGGAGACACAATATGAATTTAGGTTTTGAGAAGAAACGTTAGAGGAATTTTGTTGAATCTTGTGTAGATTTAGTATCCATCTGTGCACAAGAGATTCCGGCGGGGAGACCTCCGTGTGCACCGTGTGCAGTGGATCAAGGATCGCACAGGAAGAATAGGGGTGTGTGTAGGGAGAGAGTAAGTCAGTAGCAATGTCTGAGAGAGAGACAGAGGTTTGGCAGAGCTTCCGCGTATGGCAAGTGTGTTCTCCTTTGTATGGAAAGGTTGACGATCTATATATACTGGAGAACGTGACCGTTGTAGTGTGGTTAATGCGCCCATTGATGGCGGCTTAATTAGCTTAACCATAACGGCACGTTCGTCCGAGTATATAGGGACCGTTACAGCACGTGGTGCGCGAATACCGGAACCGTTACGGGGTTGACCGGGTTTGACCGGATTGACCGGGTTTATGGAGCTCGTGCCATAAATCTCTCAAAACAGTTACTAAAGGTCGCGTGCGGGCTTGGCTCGCACGCGACAGGGCTTACTCTAGCCTC
Organism: Linanthus parryae; assembly: GCA_023055425.1. Classification (NCBI taxonomy): domain Eukaryota; kingdom Viridiplantae; phylum Streptophyta; class Magnoliopsida; order Ericales; family Polemoniaceae; genus Linanthus; species Linanthus parryae. Next base: position 301,011 of record JALGPY010000030.1, read on the forward strand.
CAAACCACTAAGTCCCTACAAGTCCCCTGCAGTGGTATGCGAGGGCTCTGTCTCGCAGCCCCCACATGGATCAGCTCGGCTGGTGATCCAGTGTGTATGGAGCACAATATGGTGTGCTGGATGGCTGCCACGTGGCCAAGATCTGTCATGTCAGAAAGCAGTATCTACATTAGCCCCCTTTCTGCGCGTGAAGACTCATAGCCGTATAGACTTCCATGCGCGGAAACCAACATACGCGTCGCCGCCACACACCAATTCAAATACGGGTAAGTTCAGCCCCCGTGCGTGTCATTATGACCTAAAACCCCTAGAGTCGTGCCGTCTGACCTTTAGGGTTTTAGGCGTGACGTCAGCTTGTCCTTGTATCCCCCATTATTGCAAAGCATCACTTCTTTCTTAAAGTGAATGGTACCCGGAGATCTTCGAGAGCAGATCCAGATAATCAATCACCAGTTCAGAACTGCAAATCGTATTCTTCAATTGTGCATATCCAAGCAGGCTTCAAGAAAACAAGGTTGGCCTCGTTTACTTTTGATTTAAGATACCAGTGTTTGCCTTGAACTGCGTTGAATCTGTAAACCCATGTAATTTGTGAAGAGGTTTTGATCTTTGAACCCGCTTCGTTTTAATCTTTCAACAATATTGGATCTTGCAACTCCCCAATTTCTGAAATTGGTACCGGAACTGTTCGTTTTCCTTCGCATAGATCTTGAATTCCAAAATTCAAACTGAAGTGTGGTATTTCTCCCCCTTTTTTTCTTGCTCTTTCGCAGGAATGGCCAAGACAAGAGTAACCAGACCCGTCAAGGAAGATGAAGAGATACCCGACCTTCCGCAGGCCTTGTGGCGAAAAGCCCCCTTTTTAGGCGGCAAAGATTTCTACCATGCGAGGGTAAAGGCGAAAAGGATGCCTGATCCTGTTCCAGTTGAGCGATTGCTGACGCTGACTCGCCCAGTTAACTCAGCCTTGCTCGAGTTAGTTGGTTCCGAGGATGTAGTTCGATTGGGGATCGAGAACGGGCACTTCCCATATACTGCGATTTCTACTCAGGCGTTCGTCCAGAAATTGGACTATATGGATGAGTGGATTGACCACGTGTTGGATCATCACGCCGAGACTCTTAATGAAGCCGGCGTATACTTTGCTATCCGTGCTATGAAGGGTGCTGCCGTGAAGCTGGATCAATCCATGCTTCTAGACCTTCTGTCCCGTTACTCGCCTGCGACCCACACGTTCCATTTTGCTGAGTTCGAGACTGCCCCCACGCTCGAGGACGTGCAAATGCTGTACGAGCTTTCCCCCATGGGCGAGGTAGACCCTCTGACTCCCTTGAGGACATCTGCGGAGATTGCCTTGTACACGCAGATGGAGGAATGCTTGGCAGAGGTGAAGAAAATCTCCACTCGGTGGACCACTACCAAGCCTCTTCCTAACTGGCAGCTGGTTGATACATCCGCGAAGAATACCTGGAATAAATGGTTGCAATACTTCTTTCGCGATTATGCGAACAGCAGCATTACTAAGAAACTCCTGAGCGAGGATCCAGAGGCCGAGAATTACGTAGAGGGTAAGGGTTATCACTTGACCCTGTGTGCTTTTCTCTGTGCCTGGCTGTCGAGGTACTTGATTGATGGTCACCCCCATGACGGAGTCTTCTATCATGTGTTGCCGCTTGCTGTGAGGCTCGCTCTTGGCCAGAGGGTCGCACTCGGACCCTTGGTCTTGGGCACGCTGTACTATAGGCTTGATCAGCTGGTTCTGGCTATGAGGGAGTCGCGTGGCCGCCTCGATGTACTGACCTTTGTCAATATTTCCTTTTTGACAATGTGGGTGTTCGAGCGCTGGCCGTCTTATGCTCCAACTGCTCTCCAACTTGAAAAGTGGTGTCCCCCAGGCGAGACAGAAGCACGCAACAGCGGAAGAGCTGCGAGATGGTTCGGAACAGGCAACCCCAAGTGCGTTTGGAGTTTGATATGCGACAAACGGAAGGAGTTTACTGCCAGGCCCTATGCCACGCGTATCGAGAATGTACGATGGTTTCCAAAGCTATACCCCTCCAAAGGTATGGTCTTCTCAGAAGAACTTCTCTTTGAGAAGGGACCGCATTTCCACGAGCGCTATCGCGAGTTCTTTTGCTGGTGTCTGCGAGGTTCCCTTCCTGCCCTTGCAGAGCATATTCGTGAGCTCGCGCCAAGGTATGAAAAGATTACAGTGGATGTTGACCCCACTCGGGTTTCTCCTCAGTTTGGATTCGATGCGGTGGCCCCATCAATCTGGCCCCAGTCTATTATCAGAGGATGCTACAAGCGCTTGCTGACAAAGGAGTGCAAGACGGTCTTCATGAGCAATCTTCCCTTTGAGCAGCCTGCGGGAACTCGCGAGGGTGGTTGTTCCCAGAACTGGCTCGCATACTGGGTTGCCCAGCAAACGAGGATTGAAACGGAGGCGGCGGCGCAGCCAGGTAGGGCCCCCGTGCTCAAAAGAAACTCCTTTCCGTTTCGCCCCAATTGCAGTTTGAGCGAGTCTGAGTATGGTTGCTACTCACTGTGGGACCGTGAGAACCATTTGTGCCCTGATTTCATTCTGAAGGAGCAAGTCGCCGCAATCAAGAAGGGCGACACGCATGTCGTCAGATATAGCAAGGCGTTTGCTGAGGTAAGCAACTTCTTCGCGTGCGTTAAGCTTTTTGATTTTCTTACGCTGATACTTTCATTCTGTGCTGTTTTAGTGTCATGTGCGGAGGTTCGCAGCTGGTGATCGCTCCAAATCGCTGGTTAACACCATTGTTGCCACCAGAAGGCAAGGGGAGTCGTTCCGGCTAGCATGGAGGATGGACGCCGAGATCGAAACAAAGGTTCGCGCAGTCATGAAGGCTTTTGCCGACTCGCTGATAGACAATCCTCCGGCTCCATCTCCTCCCAGAGATGACCCGTCCCCTCCAGCGATTGCGGCGCCGAGGGTGAAGAGACCTAGGCAAAAGGGAATTACGATTTCTTCCCCTAGAAGTGCTCCAGCTTCTCCCCCAGTGAGGTCCCTTTCTATCAAGGACAAAGGCAAAGGTCGCATGCCCAGCAAAGTGCGAAAAGATCTCGCAGTTGAGACCTTTGTTCCATTCAATCAAGAGGAAGAAGAAGAGAGGCAGGAGCCCCAAGCGAGTGATGAAGAAGAAGTAACAGTCGTGATGCGTGAGGAAGAATCAGGAGGTACCTCCGTCGCATTTCTTTTCCGTTATTGTAACTTCTTTGCACTTCTTCTCTTTAAACCAGTTGGGTACTCGCAGATGATGATGATGAAACCATCGGCGGCCTTGTGGCCAAAAGAAAAAAGAGAGATGCCCATTCTGGCATTTCAGATGAGCCCATAAGCGAGGACGTTCTTGCTGAGTCCCGGAAGACAGCCGCGGAAGCTGCTGAAAGAAGAAGACGGCGAGAGGAAGAGGAGCTCGAGCGTGTGAAACAGCGGAGCCTCGAAGAGCAGCATGTTGACGACTTAGTGCGTCCAGTCGGCGAGGAAGACGAGCTTCCCGAAGAAGTGGCTCCTCATGTGGAGGAGGAAGATGAAGTTCCCGGAGAGGATGCAGCAGCACTAGAGCAAGTCCAAGCGGACTTCGAAGAGATCGCAGGCGGCGATAAAGGTGAGATCTTCAATCTCGCAGTAACTTATAGAGATGTTATTGTGGGTGCGTTAAAGCATGGTGTGTCAAAGGCTGACATTCGCCGTTGGTTAGTAGGCAAATGCGGAGAACCCTCAGGTAATTATTTGAGTGATATGCACGTACTAGGCTTTAGCCACTTGAGGCAGAATCATGACTGGTTTATTCGCACCTCAGGTCACGCTTCTCTTAAGGACCTGCTTAGTGAAGACACACTGATAGGGCATGGTTCCACGTCCTTAGTGTATGACGAGGATACCTCAATCCCACCTTCGCGTGGAGGTGCTTACTCTTAGCTTTAGTAAAGATAGCGAAAATAACTTATAACACAAGTTACCTCATATCATCGCATTTAATGTCGCAGGTCATGCTGAGGAACATGCGCTGGAGCAGAGAAGTCAGTCTTCTGCGTCCTATGTTCCGATTCCGAGCTCCCATACCGAGAAGCCCGTCGCGGCTGCTGACCACACGGGTGAGCCTCCTGAGGACATCATCGAGCTTTCCGACGACGCTGGAGCTGACACTGTGTTGATGGATGAAGATGTCCATGCTAGTGCTGAGGTGGGAAGGACAAGTGCTGCTGATGTTCTCGCATCTGAGAGCGTCCTTCGCCAAGCGACTTCGGCTGTCCCTTCGCCTCCGGCGACGACTGAGCCGGAGGCACCTATTCCTGCGTGGAGCATTTGGGGCTCGCAGGCTGGGAATGCAGTCGCAGCTGGTGCGGCCTACACTCTTCCTCCTGACTATGAGAGGTTGGAGCTCGCAGCTGATAGGAGAGTCATGGAGCGAGGGCAGTCTTCGAACAACCCGGCAGCCCGCATTCCTTCTCTTCATGAGATTCTGGAAGGAACTGGTAAGTAGAGCTTTACTGTTCGCACGTCGCATTATTCGCTTGCGAGTTTTGACATCATAACTTATCTTTGACGTCTCCTCAGGTTTGAAGCAAACCGATGTAGACTGGGTGGTTCGAATGCGTCTCAGGTACCCTCGCTCGTTTGTGAGATCTCTGGAGATCGGGCCTTTTGACAGGAGGCTGTTTCTTACTGAAGCCATTTGGATTTTGGAGCAGCTATCTGCGGCTACGCCTGCGACCATTTCGGTCCAGAGTGCTGAATTGTTATGCGGCATGTGCCAAAACCTCGTGACCAAATTCCAAGGCAGAATGGGCTTCAAGTTTCTTAAGGAGAGAGTCACGCTGATTCGCGCGGCCGTAACTTTGAAACTCGGTCACCAGAATCTCGCAGTCGAGATGCAGAAGGTGGAGCAGCAGAAGCAAAAGGTTGATGAAGCTCTAAAGCTGTATCATGAGATGAATGCCAGGTGCGAGCTACTGAAGCAAGAAGTGAAACAAGTGGAGGAGCTGAGCGAGCAGTTCGAGCCCCAAGACTCCTTAATCAAGAATTTGCTTTGATTTTTCGAGTCTTGAAAAATAGCAAAGAAATAGCTGAAACATTAATGTAATGTTTTGAAACATTAATGTAATGTTGCTAGGGTTTCTCCCCCTTTTTTTTAACAAGAACAATGAATTTTCCCGTTTTGCCCTTTTCCGGGATTTGATTGGACATTTCTGTGCATATCCAATTATGACATCAGCAATTGATTCTCTGCTTGATTTTCGCGCTAATTTCTCGGCAGATAAGCACGCTTCCGTTGGGAAGCCCATCCGAATCATGACTATCCGTCATTTATTAGGATACGCAACTGAATCGTCGTAGCCTTTAGTAGGGTAATTGATTGTTACCGCTTTTCAAGGCGTAAGTGATTGAACTTACCCTCTTTTTGAATTTTGCTGACTCATCTTAGGCAACCGAAGAGCCTGTACAGGGTCTATATAAACCCTGTCTTTGCCATTTGGGTTCTTCATCCCAAACATGTGCTTTGCCGTGAGTCTTTACGACTGCTGGCTTCAACGCTTGTTTTTCGTTGATTCATGGCAACTTCAAGTTTTGAATCCTAAGTTTGCGCTTTGTGCTATAGAAATAGTTTCCAAGATCCACTTTATGAGGCTTATTGCTCTTTATAACCATCATAAAGAAAATGCAGATAATATCTCATATGTGTTCGAAGAAGTTTCTTCGTGTATTATGTGTGCAGGTCATGTTTTCGGCCGCCTCGTGGCGAGGTGCAGCGCCAAAGTGACCGTGCTACCGTCTCGTAATGAACGGCGGAATTCTTCTTCAGCATCTCCGAAGAAGAATCCGTCACCTTCACGTTTGTGAGCTCGGGATGACGAACCGTCGCGTTCATCCCCGTCTACAAGGAGCCCTTGCCCTTTGGAGCTTCTGCTTGTCTGTGGATCGCCGGAACCGGTGGTTCCTTGGGCAAATGTTATGGGGTGCATATCTGACAACGGTCTTGTCGGATAGCGGGATCTCGAGCGTATGGCTTCATGTGGCTCTTTTAGAGCAAGATCCCCCCTGCTACAGATGTTCACCCGCAGATCTGGGCGTTGCGTAGCCGGTGTTTGAAACCGGTGGGTTCATCCTTTGCAGTCCGGGTTTCCGTACTGTGTCTTTGCTGGCTTACCAGCCACTTTTCGAATGTATTGTAAGCCATGTTGGCTGCGTAGTTAGATTCGAGCTTTTCGCTTGTAAGCTGCTATCTAGACAGATAAATTGTAAGTCATTTGACTCGTAATGATAAATAGCTTTCTGTATTATCTGCTGTCTCTTTACAACAAAATACAATTTTGCATGCGTTTCGGCATATTTCGCCTTGCATAATGCTATGTATTTGTTTCACATCTGCGATATATTAATTCGCGGGTGTTTTGCTAGATCGTTCGAGATCGTATCTTCGCAGCTGTACCATCCCGGCAGATGGGCTTGTTGGCTGGCCATTGCGGATCATTTAAGATCGTTTTCACAACGTTGCTATCGTAGTAGATAGTCTTTAGCAGATCAATTAAGATCGTTAAGTGGTGCGAATTGCTATCATGGCAGATAGGCTTTATTGAAGAATCGATTGAGATCGTTTCTCGCATAAACTGCTATCGCAACAGATAGACTTTTAGAAGATCCAGTAAGATCATCTTGCGCATGCGTTGCCATCGTAACAGAGGCTTGGGTGATCAACTAAAATCACTTTGCATATAAGTTGCTATCGTAACAGATAGGCTTGAGAAGATCAGGTAAGATCGTTTTGTGTATAAGTTGCTATCGTAACAGATAGGCTTAGATGATCAATTGAGATCGCATTTGCGTTTGGCTGCTATCGTAAGAGATAGGCTTTACATGATCAATTAAGATCGTATTTTCGCTTGGCTGCTATCGTAAGAGATAGGCTTTAGATGATCAATTAAGATCGCATTTGCGTTGGCTGCTATCGTGAGAGATAGGCTTTAGATGATCAATTAAGATCGCATTTGCGCTTGGCTGCTATCGTAAGAGATAGGCTTTAGATGATCAATTAAGATCGCATTTGCGTTGGCTGCTATCACGAGAGATAGGCTTTGGATGATCAATTAAGATCGCATTCGTGTTGGCTGCTATCGTGAGAGATAGGCTTAGATGATCACTTAAGATCGCATTTGTATTGGCTGCTATCGTAAGAGATAGGCTTAGATGATCACTTAAGATCGCGTTTGCATTAGCTGCTATCGTGAGAGATAGGCTTAGATGATCACTTAAGATCGCATTGCATTGGCTGCTATCGTAAGAGATAGGCTTAGATGATCACTTAAGATCGCGTTTGCATTAGTTGCTATCGTAGAGATAGGCTTATATGATCACTTAAGATCGCGTTTGCATTAGCTGCTATCGTGAGAGATAGGCTTAGATGATCACTTAAGATCGCATTGCATTGGCTGCTATCGTAAGAGATAGGCTTAGATGATCACTTAAGATCGCGTTTTCATTAGTTGCTATCGTAGAGATAGGCTTATATGATCAATTAAGATCACAGTTTGTATGGATTGCTATTGCAGCGAATAAACCATTGTTAACAGTAATAACAAATTAAGTAGAGCAACATAAACGGCTAGAAATATGAACTTCTCATTCGGGAGAATTCTTTTATTATAACGCTCTCATATGGGAGAGATGGGATTACAATCCTCTCATATGGGAGAGGAGATTGCGTAAATCATAGCCACATGAGACATTAAGCACGTTATCATAAAACGTATGAAATGAGAGAAGTCAGGGATAGTACTTCTTGATCCAGCGCATGTTGATTGAACTGGGAGTTGAGGTTGTGCCGTGCAACCTTCGTATGCTGCAGTAGCCACTATCGAAGACTTCTGTGACTTCGAAGGGTCCTTCCCAATTAGCTGCGAACTTTGGGTGAGTTGCTTCTCGCATGCAGTGGTCAGATGCGCGCAAGACCAAGTCTCCGACTGCGAAATCCCTTCGCTGGACTGTCTTGTTGTAGGCGCGAGCGATTCTTTCCTGGTACCGCTTGTTAGTCCTTTTGGCTTGTTCTCGCTTTTCTTCCAGCAAGACTAAGTCATGATCGCGTTGATTTTCATAGAGTGCATGGAAGGCCAGCCTTGCCGAATTGACTCTAACCTCCGCAGGTACCACAGCTTCGGCCCCATAACACAGTAGAAATGGCGAGGCCCCTGTGGGTGTCCTTGGGGAAGTTCTGTAGGCCCACAGAGCTATGCTTAGAGAGTCGGCCCACTTCTTGTGGTCGTCTGCGACCATTTTGCTCAATATTCTCAACAGCGTCTTGTTAGTCGCTTCGGCTTGTCCGTTTCCCTTTGGGTAGTAAGGGGTAGAACATATCTGCCTGATATTGTACTCCGCTAATTTCGAAGCTACCTGGCGATTAACAAAAGGAGTACCGTTATCCGAAAGAATGGTGTTTGGGATTCCGAACCTGCATACGATGCTTTCTTGGATAAAGTTGACCACAACCAACGCATTTGCCGTCTTTAGTGGTATTGCTTCCACCCACTTGGTGAACAGCTCGGTTGCGGTGAGAATGAAATGATTCCCGTGCGACGTTGGCCGGATGGGACCGATGAAGTCCAGAGCCCATGTGTGAAATGGCCATGGCGTCCCTAGTGCATGTAGATCCACAGCAGGAGCGTGCACTAGGTTCCCTTTGAATTGGCATTCCTGGCAACGTCGCACTTTGGTACGGCAATCGACTTCCATCGTGGGCCAGAAATATCCGATTGAGAGGAGCTGTCTGCATAATTTCGCACCTCCTTGATGCTCCACCTGATGAGAAAGGTCTATGACTTCTTGTGCTTCTCTGCCGTCTAGACATCGCATCAAGTTTCCCTCGTGACCCCTTCGCCAAAGCAGGTTTTCCTGTACCACGTATCGAGACGCTTTCCTTTTCAATTTTTCGGCTTCTTTTCTCGATTCGGGCACGGTGCCCTGGGTGAGGAAATCAAACAGTGGCTTCCTCCAGTCCGTGTCGTCATCGGTTAGGGCGACGAGTAGAGAGTCTTTGATTAGTGCGCAACTTTCGCACTTCCCTTGTATCAGGGCTGCAGCTGTCGACATGTCTGGCCAATGAATGCCATATCTCTGAGCCTTTCTGTAGATTGACACCTCGCTTTCTCCGCAAGCGTGTTGGTGAATCTTTTCTAACAGTTGTTGTCCCTCTTGCGCGGAGACACATCGCATGAGTATTCCCCCAGGACCCTTGTAGTAAAGGGTGTTGTCGTGGATGCAGTATCCTTTTGTGAGTGCCCAGCTTTCGCTGCTGGTGCCTTTTGCAATAGCTTGCAGGATTGGTTTTCGCCAGTCTGCGTCATCCATGCGTTCGTCGTTGCACGCCTCTTCTGTCAATGCCGACGATGTTCGCACTTCGATGGAAATCTTTGCGGGGCACTTGTCTATGCTGACCTTAGACCCCAGAGTTGCTAAGGCGTCTGCGTGCCTGTTGTCTGCTCGGGGCTTGTGCTCGTACTTCACATCGCAGAATTGTTGCATCAGTTTCTGTACTACGGTGCGATAAGACAGGAGGTTGATCTCCTTTAAACCATATTCGCCCGAGGCTTGCTTAACAATCAGCTTGGAATCTCCCATGACTGTTAAGTTGCTTACTTCCAAAGCTTTCGCCGCACGGAGTCCCACGATGAGGGCCTCGTATTCCGCCTCGTTGTTCGTGACCGCGAAGTTGAGCTTTGCGGGCATCTGTATGACTTCCCCGTCTGGCTTTGTCAAGACTATCCCAATGCCTCCGCCTTTTCTGGTTGACGAACCGTCGAAGTGGAGGGTCCAATAGGGCACGTCGATCGCGTAGATTTCAGGGCCTTCGAGCTCTTCTTCGATCACGGGTTCATGGCTGTTGTCGGGAAACTGTGCCAACAGATCTGCTACCGCCTGCGACTTGATCGCTCTTGGTTTCACGCATGTGATATCGTATTGAGAGATGGTCATGTACCATTTCGCCAATCTCCCGCCCGGAGTAGTGTGAGTTAGCAAATATCTTATGGGGTCGCTCTTGGTGACCACCACTACTTTGTGTGATGCAAAATAGTGTCTCAACTTCTCTATCACAAAGAATAAAGCAAGGCAATGACGTTCGATGTCTGTGTACCTTGATTCAGCAGGCTGCACAATGCGAGAGATATAGTAGATGGGCCTCTCTTGGCCTTCATACTCCTGAGCCAAGAGTGCTCCTATAGATCTCCTTGTTGATGTAAGATATAGCAGAAGCGGTGATCCCAGTTGAGGCGCGATCATTATCTTTGAGGACGTGAGTAGCTCTTTCAGCTTTTCGAACGCGGCTTCGTGGTCCGGAGCCCAGTTGTACGCGGCGTCCTTCTTGAGAAGAGTGCTGAAACAGCATGTGATTTCTGCAATTGCTGGGATGAATCTCCGCAGATATGACAGTTTTCCCAAGAATGTCTTCAAGGTACTTTGGTTGTGGGGTGGCGTCATGCTGGTGATGGCTGACACTTTCGCAGGGTCAGGCTCGATCCCTTGGCGATGGACTACACATCCCAAGAACTTCCCCGAGGTCACGCCGAACGCGCATTTCATGGGGTTCATTTTCAGTTGAAAGCTCCTGCATCTGTTGAACACCTTTCGCAGGTCTGCAAGGTGATCCGCTTCGTGCTTGGATTTAACCACCAGGTCATCCACATAAAATTCCACCTCTTTGTGCATCATGTCGTGGAATAGAGCCATCATGGCCCGCTGATAGGTCGCGCCCGCGTTCTTAAGACCGAACGGCATCACCGTGTAATTGAATACCCCCACAGGAGTGATGAATGCAGTTTTCTGCGCATCTTCGGGATCCATCTTGATTTGATTGTACCCGCCGAAACCGTCCATGAAACTGAACATGCGATGGCCTGCTGTTGAATCGATAAGTAAATCGATGTTGGGCAGTGGGAAATCGTCCTTAGGGCAGAAGCGATTGAGATCTCGGAAGTCCACACAGATGCGGAGCTGTCCGTTCTTCTTCACCACCGGCACGATGTTGGCCAGCCATGTGGGATGATGATTTGGCTCTATGAACTTGGCATCTAGGAGTTTGACTATCTCCTGCTTGATCTTCATGTTAAGCTCTGGTTTGAAGCTTCTGGTGCTCTGCTTGACCGGTTTAGACCCTGGGATGATGTCCAAACGGTGCATGGTGATGCTTGTATCCAGACCTGGCATCTCATCATATTCCCATGCGAACACGTCCTTGTACTCAGTTAGGAGCTGCAGCAGTCCTTGTTCCTCTTCGCTTGTGAGGTCCGCACTCAGGAAGACTGGCCTTTTCTTTTCCTCGTTCGGGCTGAGGAACACTTCCTTTAGTTCTTGCTTTTGTGGTCTTGGCCTGTCTTCCATGCATTCAGGCGCTTCTTTGAGTTTCTCGTCTGGAGTGCCTTGTGTTGGCTCTTCCGTCAGCGCAACTTGCTCGATTTGATTGATTTGCTCAGGGACATCCCCATGCCCGTGTGAGGACATCCCCGCGCACCTTCATATGCGATAGCATTTCTTCCCATTGGCGTAGAAGCTCTCTATATCCTTGCCCTCGGGGTCATGCTTTGCGATCCTCTTCAAAGTGTACACATTCTTTCGGTGATATGCGAAACGTGGCGCCTCTTCGCGTGTAGGCGGCTTTTCTTTGGCATCTTCCCTTGTCACCATCACGCCCGCAGGTGACTGGTCCTTGATGTCCTCCCAGAGAGGCAAAGGAGTAGGGTTGAAAGGCCCGGGTGTTTGCTCGTCCGCCATCTCAGTGAACCACACCGCCTCGCTGAGATGTGCTTCGTCCAAGTTGAACGGGTTAGTAGAAGCCGGTATCTCGACTATTCTGTCGTTCCAGATAGCTTTCATAACCTGGTGAGCCGTCGAAGGGACTGCGTCGAAGCGATGAATCCAGGCTCGACCTATAATCATGTGGTATGTGGTGTTCGCGTCTATGACATAGAACTTCGCCGAGCACTTGATCTTGCCAATCTGGACGCCCAGGCGGATCCACCCGATCGTCATTCTAGAGTCGCTTCCGAATCCCACCAGTGGAGATGGACGTTTGACTACCTTGTGCTCGGGGATCCCTGCTAGCTTCAGTGTGTGGAGTGGAACAACGTTGACCGCTGCTCCTCCATCGACGAATGCTCGCTTGAATTCGACGCCATTGATAATGGCGGTCACGTACAGAGGCCTCTGGTGACTCGCATCCGTCTTCTTGTCGCTGGCAGAAAGGGTCATGATCTTTTCTGTGGAACGAGACGCCCTGATGACTTTCCCGTTGGAGACTACGAGGTCCTCCTCGTAGTCCTCCGCTATCCTTAAGATTGCTTTTGTCATATCAGCCCGGCACCTCTCGGAGAAATTCATCTCGTCGAAGAATTTGTTGAAGCCGTGCGACCCTTTCATGCGGTCGGCACGTTCATCCTCCGTGTCCATGCTATAATCTTCGTCTTGATGGACCTCAGCAATGATGGGTAGACCATCCTCTGCGACTTCCTCCAAGTCTACGATCGAGATCATGGCGACCTCTTTGCCTTTCGAGCCTGACTCTGTATGGGCAGGAAGTGGGTTGTTGCGCACGTCCTTCCTGTTGTCGCTGACGATTAGCTCGCCGTTCTTCATCTTCTGATCGAACGCAAACCTGAGTTTCTTGCACTCGGCGGTGGGATGCATGATCTTGCCGTGGTACTCGCACCACTTAGGGTCCCTCACCATCTCCTTGGAGGGTGTTTTCTCGAGCGGTGGCAGGACGCCGTCCTTGCGCCACTGTTTGCAGAGGTCACTCGCTTCCTCTACCGAGCATGGCAGAGGCGGTACATCGAAGTTCACAACCTTCGCTTGTTTCTGGGGCGAAACTGTATTGACCTCAGCTTCGCGTCCCCGCTTGTAGCTGAACCTTCCGATCTTGTAAGTGGTGCCGCTCGCAGGTCGCTCGGGAGCGTTCTTCTTTTTCTGTCTCTCGACTATGGGCTCGATGTTCTTCGTGCATTCGATTAGTTTTGAAAACGTAGGTGTTTGCAAATTGATGAGCATACCTTTGTATTCATCTCGCATGCACTGTAGGCATATCTCCACGAGCCGGCTTTCGGGCATTGGATCTTTGCACTCCAAGGATTTCGCCCGGAATTTCTTGATGAAGGTGATCCCATCCTCCTCGCGCTTCTGGTACATCCGCGAGAGATGGATCATTGTCACCTTTTCCTCCATTTGAAAGAACTTGGTATAGAACTTTTGGACCATGTCGTCCCAAGTCTTCACGGATCCGGCCTCCAATGTCCGGTACCATTTGTATGCTACGTTCCCAAGAGATTTTGGGAACTCTCGCATCAGCAGTTTGGGATCGGCTCCGTACGGACCCATGACATCAATGAAACGCATGACATGCTCATGAGCGTTCCCATTGACGTCCTCGAACTTATCCCATTTGGGAGCCTTGTACCCCGCCGGGTTAGGCATGAGATAGATCTCTCGTGGAATAGGTGGATCATTGTCTAACTTCGGGATAATGGTATCCGCGAATGACTGATGAGCCAGGATGGTGTCCACGCGCTTTTGCAAAGACGTCATGCATTCCGGAATGCCCCCCTCGGTAGTCGCTGGAGGGGTTGCCGTAGGCGGTGGCGACACATATGCCGCCGGAGGATTGGGAGCATACTGAGTACCCGCGTTTCCCCAGATCATCGTTGGGGGAGGCAAAGGGTACTGCAAAGTTGGGTTGGACGCCAAAGCCGAGGGCTGAGGAGCGTGAGCAGCAGGAGGCAGCATTTGTGCCGTTGATCCTTGAACCGAAGGCAGTTGCGCAGCCGACGGTGGAGTCTGCAGATGAGGGTTGGGAGGTGTGGCTGGCACTCCCAATCCTGGAGCAGTAGGGGTTCCTCCTCCTTGAGGGATAGCGGTGGCTGGCGGAGGATTTGGCGCGAGGGTGCCCAGAACAGCCAAGATTTGTTCTAATTGTGCGGATTGAGACTTGAGAGCTTTCGCCTGACTTTGGACGGTGGCGTCCAAAGACTCTAACGTCGGTGCTTCGCCGGGAGTCGTCGGGGTACGGCGGGTCTCGTCTCCCGAGGGAGTTTCGGTGGAAGGCGATCGGTTGCTGACATCATCCTCCTGAGACATGGTTGCTTTTGCCGGTAAGTTTCACGTCGGGTTCACCAAAATGTGCACAAGAGATTCCGGCGGGGAGACCTCCGTGTGCACCGTGTGCAGTGGATCAAGGATCGCACAGGAAGAATAGGGGTGTGTGTAGGGAGAGAGTAAGTCAGTAGCAATGTCTGAGAGAGAGACAGAGGTTTGGCAGAGCTTCCGCGTATGGCAAGTGTGTTCTCCTTTGTATGGAAAGGTTGACGATCTATATATACTGGAGAACGTGACCGTTGTAGTGTGGTTAATGCGCCCATTGATGGCGGCTTAATTAGCTTAACCATAACGGCACGTTCGTCCGAGTATATAGGGACCGTTACAGCACGTGGTGCGCGAATACCGGAACCGTTACGGGGTTGACCGGGTTTGACCGGATTGACCTGGTTTATGGAGCTCGTGCCATAAATCTCTCAAAACAGTTACTAAAGGTCGCGTGCGGGCTTGGCTCGCACGCGACAGGGCTTACTCTAGCCTCCAAACCACTAAGTCCCTACAAGTCCCGTGCAGTGGTATGCGAGGGCTCTGTCTCGCAGCCCCCACATGGATCAGCTCGGCTGGTGATCCAGTGTGTATGGAGCACAATATGGTGTGCTGGATGGCTGCCACGTGGCCAAGATCTGTCATGTCAGAAAGCAGTATCTACACCATCCTAACGTTGAGTTGTGTCACTTGAGTGCCTCATGTACTCAATTTCCGATTATTTTATTAGCTTACTGGTTACTTTACCAGATAGGATTCCACTTCAAAGAGAAAATGAAGAAAGGTATAGTGGGGTTGGTCGCGGAGTCTCTTTGGTTTATAAGAAGTTATATAAGATAATAGTAAGGGGTAGGAATAGTATCTGCAAAGCTGTTTTTTCCTTATGGTCGTTGTGCACTAGTTGCTTAAAACTGACGGCTCGTGGTTTGCAGAAGGGTGTCCTGGATATTAAGATTTGCAAAACCTTGTTGGGCAGGGAATTGAAGAGTAAGGATGGAGGCAGGGCGAGAGTAAGTGAAATTGGTGTAGATTTGTGGTTGGTTTTTTTGAACCCAATGGAAAAATAAAATTTGGAGTTACTTTGCTGTCTTTTACCATTTCCTGGGTCTACTCACAAGATTTTGGATGGTTCTTTCTTAAAAAAAAGTTAAAATTAAAATAAACGTTTGTTCAAGATTTTGGTCTTCAATCATTTTTTTTTCTTTCCATTTGGTATTCTCAACCCATGGGGGACATCATGTCTTTTGTATTAAAAATTAACCTTGGCTTATGGAAGTTTTTTTGACTAAATTACATATTTTGACTTATTAAATTGATTAACGCACTTGAATTTAAAACTGAAGCCACATGTCATTTACGCGTACTTTTTGTTTCAGTTAATTTAGACCCCATGAGTAATTTTGTAGGTCTGACCTGGGGAGACAATCTTGAACTCCCATTGCCATGAAGGGAAAAATGTGTGTTCAGGTTTGATATCAATATGGGAATGGAGGTCAGGGCAAGTAAAATCGGTGATAATTTTGATATATGAAATTATGTGATGGAAAGTTCAAATACCTGGGATTTGGTTTTCTTTTCGTGCAGTACTAGGAAAATCGTGGTGTTTTGGTGTATTCTTGTCGATTTATGGCATTCGATTAGGTATGTTCGGAAATCGTTGTGGGAAGGAGTAGCATTTGGGAAAATTTGATGGCTAATGGAGTTACTGAAATATCTTTAGTATCTTTCTAGAGTTTGATGTGCTACTGAAATGAGCTCATGATTCTAAGTTTGTTTTTACTCGGTATATTTTGCATTAAGCCTTACCTAGAGGATTTTGATTAGAAGAAAGAAATGGGAATGTGGGTCGTTTTTGACTTGGTTATATGATGTGTTATTTGAATACCGAGATTTTGAGTTACATCTGGATCGTGGGGATAGTGTAGAAATTGAACGCGAAAGTTAAATAACATAAATAGACAGGAATGGTATCTATTATATTACGAGTGGGGTCGTTTCACATGCTTAGGGTTTCGAAAGGAAAGCGTATTATCTCGAAAAAGTATTCTTTTTACCGTCTTAAAATGTTATTTTTTTCCTGTAATGTTTATACTTTTCAACAAGCTTTTCTTCCACTTAGGCTTTCACTGACTGACCATTCGTAACTTTCAAGATTCAAGAATATTTCAAGTTTCTCAAGCCTTTGACAAGCATTGGATCTAGTGTTCTTTTTTTATACTCTTTAATCATTTTTCTTTTCGAGTTTTGTACTCTGTTATGGCAAATAAATCTCTTCCATTTTAACTATATCCAGCTGTTGTAATCCTATTTTGTTGTCAGGATTTTCATTTAAACTCTTAAAACTTATTGATATAGAACTCCTGATATGAGTTTTTCTAAATTTAAGTGAGCATATTTACAATTTTGCCTTACAGTATGCACGTAAAGGGTTATCAACTGCAACTTCTTATTTGAACTAGTTTGATGCACGTGCGTTGCACGTGGAATTTCTCTTTTTACCAGATAATTAGAAATAATAATTTATTCATACTTTTCGATCGCATTTTTCACATATTTTGTACGATTATTTACCCTAAACCTAACAGCATTATTACTTTGTGACACTTAACATACTGCATTATCAATTTGCCACCAAAACCTCATGCATTATTGTAATTATTGAAAAATCGCATGTTTCTGTCCATTTCCATCAATTACAGTAGCGACATCCCTTCAAGAGATGGCTATGGATGCCCAGCACTTGATGGGCTACCGTTAGTATAATTAAAGGAAATATACAGAAATAGACGGATATAGGCAATTTGTCAACAGTTGCAATAATGCAAGTGGTTTTTTTCGTAAATTGATAATGTAGCAAGTTAAGTGTCACAAAAAACAGTAATGTAGCTAGGTTTAGGGTAAAAAATTCTATTTTATATACTTTTTTTTCCTAAATGCTCTACCAGTAAGCTAGCACCCATTTATTTCCATGTGTGCGTGACAATCTAGACGTAATCCTCGTTTTGGTAGTTGAAATTGGGATAACTTGCATATGGTCGAGCATATGTCTGATCATTATAGCTAGAAGGTTCTAGGACATACGATTCATCGTACTTCCTCCACTCGCCCATTGACCAAAGTTTAAGTTCCGTGCTACTCAATGCATATTATCGCCCTCATGGTCAAATAGATTAGACATGTGTCAAGTAGAATTTTTAAAGTGTTATTCAATCATTTTACAATTTCGTGTAATATTGTTTTGGTAATACAATATTATTATTTTATTTTGATAGTTATGGAATTCATGCTTTGGTGATAAAATTTGATAATTTGTTGTGGGATGCCGAAAATACCGTTCTCTAAATTTGATGAATTGGTGAAATAACTATCTGATGTAAAAATTAGTGAAAACTGTGGGAGACCAAAAGTGCTATTTTCCACAAAAATGGTGAATTGGTATTTTTTAGGATTAACTGTCGGAGGCAAACCATTTTTGTCCACAAAATATAAAATTTGGTGTAAAATTTGATATCAACTGTGAAAGATGCTCTAAAACAAAGAGAATCTCCATATTTGGCGATTGGCAATACATCTTGTAATGGTTATCTTCACAGTTTCAGTAGTACATCACTTAACTCTAAAAATGAGTTTTTAGATTAGACGTTACTATTATATTTTATTTTTATAATGAAAACATTACAGGCTTATTTAATCAAATTTTTCCTATGAATCACATAATGTAGAAATGTTCTTTGCGAAATATTGATGTATTTCGCCCTCCAGTAAGTACAAGAGATATAAAGATCATGGTATAGTAGAAAGAACTATGGTAACAAGGTTATTTTATCAATTTCTCTGTAACATTATAGCATAACAATATTGCAAAAAGTTTGCATGCAAATTGTGTATGTGTATATTTAGTGTTGTATTTTACAAATTCTTCACGTAATTTAGAATTTTAAAGAAAAACAAAAATTGAGTGCACTGACTAAATCGTTACGTTATGTGAAGCAATTTGGAAAATTGATTGACCCCCTTGAACTAAATCATTAAAGTAAAATACATACACTGGAAAGATAGCCATAACAAAAGTCATAAACTATATGAAGAAACTTCTCTCTTGAATGGTTGTCAAAGCAACAAGATTAGAGAACTGAGAGTGACTCTTAGCGTTGTCAAATCATCCTTGATAAAGCAGAGCTCATCTTTCTTTTCTTCAATCAACCAGCATCTTTGCTTCCGTGGAGGTGTGGAGGTTTTTGCAGAAATACCCAAGCTTCAACAGAGGCAAGGGTCTTCTTTAAGGGGGATATGAAAGATGAGATTATCTGTATCATGTATAGTGCAAAGAAAACAATCTATATACAACAAACCTTACAAGGGAACTTGTTTGAAACATCTTCAATTAAGAAATCAGAAATATATTTTTTCTACAAAAAAGTGTGAAGACCCTTGTACCTATCTTCATATCCTCAAAATTCTGCAACTGAAAACCTAAATTCGAAATTAAAATCTCCATATTGAAACCTTCAAATTGTTATATCAGCAAAACTCATATAGCATAAACAAAATGTATGAATGTTTCCTCGAAAAAGAAAACAAGAGAGGCCATCGTGTCAAACATTCAGTAAATCTTGAGTATTTAACTCTATGTATAAAAGGATAACCTTAAAGATTAATAAAGTGAATCTCATCGTATTATTTCGAAGACACAAGTAGTGAGAGACAAAACGTTACATACCCAATAACATGTTATTTTGCTCTTGAGAGGCACTCCCACGTCACAATGAACCTGTAAAGAATAGTTGAATCAAATAATAAAGCCCTTGAAATTAGTGGAAGTAAAAATCAAATTGAAGAATTTTGGAACACAAAATATCAAAATTTCAGATCTGTGCGATGCTGTTAAGCAGAAAGGAGTAAATCCAGTAAAAAAGAAATATAAAGCTGAAGTGAAGAGGAAAGTGACAAGTCAAGAACAAACTATAATTGCGATTGTTTGCAAGAGTCCGGTCTCATCGTGGAGAGGACTTCTGTTGGTAGTTCATTGGACGACCTAAGAATACAAATTCAAAATCCAGGTTGTCGACAATTTAGATCAACTGAAAATGAATCAAAGGAAGAACGATCATTTACAATAAATCATGTACCTGATGATTAAATTGGATGTAGCATTTTTTAGAATAGATTGATGAATAAAAGGGGTGAGAGAGAGGTTTTTGTGTATGAGATATGGAGTAATGGAGGTAAGAACAAAGAAGAAACCATTTAACAAGTTACTAATGCGCAAGAAAAATGGAAGGAGCTGAAGAGTCTTGTAACTACTAACATAACATAGGTTAGAAACATGATAATTGTTTTCTTAATTTTTGTTTACATCCTTCCATAGAAATTACATCAATTAAAAGGTAGTAAATTCATCAGTTACAAAATTTATTCCTCCATCATTATAACAATGGTTTTTGTTATTTCCGTTTGTATTCTTCCACCAATTATTAACTTTATAGTACTATACTAATGACCAATAATAAATACATCCCGTCCGTTTCATGTAAAACAATAATGAGATTCAGGGGTACTTTGGGCATCTGAAAAAAGTAGGAAACACCTCAAGTGAAAAAACACTTGAAGTGGTTAAACACTAATATGCTCTTCACTCTTTTTAGTAGTAGAGATTTACATCCTTCCATAGAAATTACATCAATTAAAAGGTAGTAAATTCATCAGTTACAAAATTTATTCCTCCATCATTATAACAATGGTTTTTGTTGTTTCCGTTTGTATTCTTCCACCAATTATTAACTTTATAGTACTATACTAATGACCAATAATAAATACATTCCGTCCGTTTCATGTAAAACAATAATGAGATTCAGGGGTACGTTGGGCATCTGAAAAAAGTAGGAAACACCTCAAGTGAAAAAACACTTGAAGTGGTTAAACACTAATATGCTCTTCACTCTTTTTAGTAGTAGAGATAAAAAAGCAACTTTTCAATTGCATTTTAATTTAAGTTAATTGTACGTAAGCCCCACTCGAGTATCAGAATAGACGGACCCGAGTTTCGTTGGAATTTCTTTGTTCTATTCTCAAGGTTGAAGGGTAATTAATGGCATGGCAAGGTGATATATGAAGTTATGTGATAGAAAGTTGAAATACCTTGGAATTGGTTTTCTTTTGTTCGGTACTAGGCAAATCGTGGTGTTTTGGTATTTTCTAGTTGCTTTATGGCAGTCGATAAGGTATGTTCGCGAAGTTGTTGTGGGAAGGAGTAACATTTGGAAAATTTTAAAGGCTAAAGGAGTTAGTGAATTGTCTTTTGTGTCTTTCTGGAGTTTGATGTGCTACTGAAATGAAGATAGGATATAAGTTTGTAACTGCTGTTTTTTTTTTTTTTTTTTTTTTTTTTTTTTTTGGGTTCAGCCTTGCCGAGAGGATTAGAAGATAGGGCGTAGATGTTTGAACTTTGGCTTTCGATTATAGGAGTTCTTTTGAGGTTATGGTAACTTTCGATGGCCTACGATTGCCATTTTGATTTGTCATGGAATTCGCCTCTTATCTGATTTGGTCATAGGATATGTTACTTCATAAGTGAGATTTGGGGTTACATGTGGGTCTTAGAGATAGTGTGGAAAGTGAACGTGAAGGTGGAATAACCTAAATAGACGGGAATGGAATCTTTTATATTACGAGTGGGGTCATTCACCATGGTTAGGGTTTCAAAAGTGAAATGTATCATCTCAAAAACATTATTGTTAGGATCCTGAATTGTTTAATTTTCCTATACAGCTTACACTTTTCAACAAACTTCTCCTTCCATTCTTTCCACTAACTGACCATTGATATTTATCGTGATTCAAGAATATCTGAAGTTTCTCAAGCCTTGACAAGCATTGTAACCAGTGCATTCTTTTTTATACTCTTCAATCATTTTCCTCTTCGAGTTTTGTACTCAGTCATGACATGGATATTTCTTCCCTTTTAGCTATTTCCAACATTATAAATCCTATTGTGTTCTTGGGATTTGAATTTAAACTTTTCAAACTTATTGATTTTATACTCCTTACCTCAATTTCAGTAAGCATATTTACAATTTTGCTTTGAAGTTTGCACTTGAAGTCAAAAAATTTCAAATATAAGCGGACTTTTCATGTTTGTTTATGTCAATTGCATTTTCCCATTTGGAGAAAAAAAGAACACAAACTTTTTCGATTACATTTGAATTAATTTTACGAAGGCCCCACTAGATTAATATAATAGACATGTTTGGTTTAAATTTATTTGTTCTACTCTCGAGGTGGTTAGGCGAATTAATGACAGGGCATGGTGATATATGAAGTTATGGGATGGTAAGTTCAAATACCTTCGAATTGGTTATGTTTTTGTTCAGTACTAGGCAAATCGTGGTGTTTTGACTTTTGATATCTAGTAGTTGCTTTATGGCAGTCGATAAGGTATGTTCAGACTTGGTTTTGGGAAGGAGTAGCATTTGGGAAACTCTGATGGCTAACATAAGTAAAGCGTATTATCTCAAAAGAATATTCTTGTAACCGTCCTAAAATGTTATATTTTCCTATACTGTTTATACATTTCATCAAGTTTTTTGTTGCACTTTGGCTTCACTGACCATTGATAACTTTCAAGATTTAAGAATACTTTTTTTGTACGTATTTACGATATCCTTTTGACAATGAATTCAGAATTCTTTTTCATATTCCTTTTGACAATGAATTCAGAATTCTTTTTCATACTCTTCAACCATTTTTCTTTTCGAGTTTTGTACTCTGTTATGACAATGAAATCTCTTCTGTTTCAACTATATCCAACTGTTATAATCCTAATGTGTTCTCGGGATTTGCATTTAAATTTTTCAAACTTATTGATTTAAAACTCCTGATATGATTTTTTCTAAATCTCAGTAAGCATATCTTCAACTTTGCTTTAATGTTCGCACATCGTTCTCAAAATCAACAATTTTCTAATGTAAGCGGACTTATCATGTTTGTTTATGTCAATTGCATGTTCCCATTTGAATCAAAGAAGAAAACTACTTTTTAATTGCATTTTTAATTTGAGTTACTTTTAGGAAGGACCCACTTGAATAATATAATGGACCGACCCAGATTTGGTTTTATTTTTGTTATATTCTGGAGGTGGTATGGGGTATTAATGGCTGGGCAAGGTGATACTTGAATTTATGTTATGGGAAGTTCACCTTGGAATATGTTTTCTTTTTGTGCAGTACTAGGCAAATCGTGGTGTTGTGGTAGCTTCTAGTTGCTTTATGGCAGTCGATAAGGTATGTTCGCGAATGGTTGTGGGAATGAGTAGCATTTGTGGAACTTTGATGGCAATGGAGTTACTATAATATCTTTTGTGGAGTTCTAGAGTTTGATGCGCTACTGAGAGGAACTTAGGATTTTAGGATTTTATGTGTTTTTCTGCTAAGTGTATTTTGCATGAAACCTTACGGAGAGGATTTGGATTGGAAGAAAGGAATGGAGGAGACTTAGGTGCTGGAAGTTGTGGATTTCGATATTAAAAGTTTTAATGAGCAATTTGATGTTGGAAGTATTAATGGTAACTTCAGATGGATTACGATTGTCATTTTGATGTGTTATGGAAGTGTGTCTAATGTTGAGGATGTGCTATTTGATTACATAGATTTAGATATACATGTGGGTCTTGGAGATAGATATATCTGCAATTCAAAATTACTGTTCACCCTGACATGCCAGGCGACAGTATTGGTTTTAGTTATCGAGATGCATTAGTATTTAAGAAAGATGCAGATACAGATGAGGGGAGACATAATATGAATTTAGGTTTGAGAAGTAATGTTAGATGACTTTTGTTGAAAGTTTCGTAGATTTTAGTATCCATCTTAAGGTTGATTAGTGTCACTTAAGCGCCTCATGTACTCAATTTCCGATTATCATATTAGCTTACTGGTTGTAAGTTTACAAGATGGGATTCCACCTCAAAGAGTTAAAGAAAAAAAGTTGTGGGGTTGGTCGTGGAGTCTCTTTGGTATATAAGAAGTGATATAAAATAAAGAGTAGGGGGTAGGAATAGTATCATACGGAAAGTTAAAACCAAAGCTGAATTTTCCTTGTGGTTGTTTTGGACTAATTGTTTAAAACTGACGGCTCTCGATTTGGAAAAGGGTGTCCTGGATATTAAGATTTGCCAAACCGGGTTGGGCAGGGATTTGAAGAGTAAGGATGGAGGTAGGGCGAGAATAAGTGAAATTGGAGTAGATTTGTGGTTGGTTTTTTTGTACCCAATGGAAAGATGAAATCCTGGAGTTAATTTGCTGTCTTTTACCATTTCCAGGGTCTAGTCACAGGATTTTGGATGTTTCTTTCTTATAAAAAATATAGAATTAAAATAAACGTTTGTTCAAGATTCTGGTCTTTCATCATTTTTTTTTCATTTGGTATTCTAAATCCATGGGGGACATCATGTTTTTTGTATTAAAAATTAACCTTGGCTTATGGAATTTTTTGATTAAATTACATATTTTGTCTTATTAAATTCAGTTACGCACTTGAACTTAAAACTGAAGCTACATGTCATTGACGCGTACTTTTAGTTTTCAGTTAATCAGACTGCATGGGTAATTTTGTAGATCTGACCTGTGGAGAGAATCTTGAACTCCCATTGCCATGGTGGGCGAAATGTGTGTTCAGTTTTAAAGTCGAGATGGGGAATGGAGGTCAGGGCAAGTAAATTCGATGAGATTCCTTTTTCTTTTTGTGCAGTACTAGGAAAATCGTGGTGTTTTGGTTTCTTTTTGTCTATTTATGGCATTCGATTAGGTATGTGATATGGGGGAATTTTGACTGCTTATAGAAATAGAATTAGGAGGTAGGAGAGTGGGGGAAATAGACAAGAATCTTAAGCCAAATGATCTGATGACTTTTATTGAAATATGCCAGGCTATATATAGCCTTACAACTAGTGGGAAAGTTAATAAACATTCCTAAAAACTAGGACTGCTGAAGACTAGGAAAAATAACAACCGCCTACCCTAATCTTATCAACTACAATAATCAAATCTCCTAAACTGAACAGACTCTGACTAACTCTAACAAACTCTAACAGACTTAGACTCCATAAGCTAACTTTAAGGATAATGGAAAACATAACATTCCCTCCCACTTAAGTATCCTCGTCCACAAGGATAAAATCAGGATACGCCTTTGCAAATTGCCTCTCATTTTCCCGTGTTGCATCTTCAGCCGGGGCACCTTCCCATTTTATCAAGATCTCATTCTTCGAACGATATTTACCCTGATACCTCACACGCCGGTCCAAGATCGCTTCTCGTTGTGGAAGGATAATTGAATCATCCGAAATTGGTGGAAGTTGGGTAGAAGCACGAGTTATAGGTCCCATATGTTTCCGTAGCAAGCTAATGTGGAACACATTGTGTATTTTAGAGCCCGGAGGCAAAGCCAATTTATACGCCACTGCACCCACCCTTTCAATAATTTCTTAAGGGCCAAAGAAATGCGGGGAAAGTTTCATGGACCCTCGACACGCAACCGAAGTTCGTCGATAAGGCTGTAGTTTGAGGTATACATAATCACCAACAACGAATGATAACTTACGCCTGTGTTGGTCAGCTTGGCCTTTCATTCGCTCTTGAGCTAGCATCAAGTTACGTCGCAATTGACGCAAGATAGTATCTCTATCACATAAGTACTCATGTACTGCTTGGATGCGAGAAGAGCCTGGAACATACGCTAGTAGTCGAGGAGGTGGAATCCCATACACAACTTCTAAGGGTGTCATCTTGGTGGAAGTGTGAGTAGATCTATTGTAGCTAAGCTCGGCCCAGGGAACCCATTTCCGCGGCTGGTCTCCTGCAAAACAGCGTAAATATTGCTCTAATACTCGGTTTACGACTTCAGTTTGGCCGTCAGTTTGGGGATGGTAACTTGAACTCATGCATAACTTTGACCCCTGCAACTCAAATAAGCTTCGCCAAAAGGAACTGATGAATACCTTATTCCGATCACCGACTTTAGAGGTAGGAATTCCATGTAGACGAACCACATCAGCGACAAATGCCTTGGTGACAATCGAAGCAATAAATGGGTGTTTCAATGGCGTGAAATGAGCATACTTTGATAATCTGTCCACTACAACCATGATGACACTGTAACCCTTGGAAGTTGGTAATCCTTCAATGAGACCTCTGTCCTTTTTAAAGTAGGGATCGACAGTGGTTGCAGCAGCCATGCTGGACTCATACAATCAGACTTGAATCTTTGACAAATATCCCATTCTTTCAAGAAGTCCTTGACAGTCTGACGCATATTAGGCCACAAAATATCGTGTCGGATCCGTGAGAGGGCTTTATGAAACCCAAAACGACCTCCGGTTGGTGAAGAGTGACATTCAACAATTATCTTTTGAATTAAGGTTGATTTAGGGCTTAGATACACCTTACCGCTTCTGAACCATACTCCATCACGTTGTAGCAACTTGTTCTCCAACTTGACTGAGGTTCTCTTCCTTTCTTCCTCATAAAATGTGTCCTCTTGCACTTCCTTTTGAAGTACTGACCACCAATCAGCACGTGGTGCAGAAATGGATAAAAACTGGAACTCAACCACCCGTGACAAAGAATCAGCACCTTGATTTTCATTCCCTATTTTGTACTCAATTTCATAGTCATAACTAAGTATTTTGGGCAGCCATCCTGCTTGTGCAGGTGTAGTAATTCGCTGCTCGAATACGTACTTGAGACTTTTCTGGTCCGAGCGAACTGTGAATGGTTTCCCCAACAAATAGTGCGCCATTTCTTGATTGCCTTTACCATAGCTAGCATCTCCTTCTCGTAGGTGGACAGTGATAAGGCTGAGCCTTTCAATGCTTCGCTGAAGTATGCAACTGGACGATTTTGTTGGATAAGAATCGCACCAATTCCATTTCCTTTGGCATCGCACTCCACCACAAACCTCTGTGAACAATCAGGGAGCTTTAAAATTGGTGGTGAATTCAATGCCTCCTTCTGTGTTCCGAAAGCCGTTTCTACTTCCTCACTCCAATGAAATCCACCCTTACTTAATAGTCGGGTCAGAGGAGCCGCGATACTTCCAAAATTAAGGATGAACTTCCGATAATATCCTGCTAGGCCTAAGAATCCACGCACCCCTTTCGTAGTTGTCGGCGCAGGCCACTCCATCACAGCTTGTATTTTCGCTGGATCAATAGAAACTCCTTCTGAAATTACGTGTCCCAAATACTCAACCTGTAAAACCCCAAATCTGCACTTTGATTCTTTTGCAAACAGACTGTTAGTGGATAAGACACCTAAAACAATCCGCAAATGCATTCCCATGATCTTGAATAGACCAAAATGTCATCAATGGGAACCAAAATAAATTTTCGGCGATAGGGACGGAATAGGTCATTCATGAGGCTCTGAAAAGTTGCCGGTGCGTTCGTGAGACCAAACATCACCATAAACTCGTAATGCCCTTCGTGCGTCCGAAATGCTGTTTTAGGAATGTCTTCTTCCTTGACCCGAATTAGGTGATACCCAGACCCAAGGATTTAAATAACGGTATCAGCCGACGTATCGATAACGGTCGCGGAAATCGGTTTCGACTGATAACGGACAAACCGTAACGGGAATCGGGAGCCAAATGCGTGGATGTTAAAAAATCATCAAAAGGTGTCAAAAATTATTTTCAAACATTATTTTTTATATCAAATATAATTAGTCTTTTTACTAGTTGTTTAGACCTCACCTAACTAATTTTTAGACAATTAGATATTATGGGCTTCAATTATATAGCAGAATTTGACGACTGCAAACCCAATTAATTTTTTTTAGAGGAACCTATTTAATTTTAAAAGAAAAACATAACCATTAAAAATTCCCCACTTGTATTAAAGGGGTCCAGTCCACCGCCAGTAAAAAATCTAATAAAATCTAATGTATATGATAATATCGTTGACTAAACCGGTCAATCTCTCTCTCCCACGACACCTCTGACGATTGAAACATTAGAACGCCAAAGTGGGTCTTCCTTCACCCATAACAACATCTGAATGCCAAAACTCCGATAACGTCGGCGACCCACTGGTAAGTCTTATTTCTCTTCTCTAGATTCTCAACTGAAAGCCAACCCACTTCGATTCCAGATCTAAAACCATTTTCTGTGCAGTATCGGAGCGTATCGGCCGGTATTGGCCGATATCGTCGTGAATCCCATCCACCCATCCCGTATCGCCAGTATCGGATTCGGTGCCCTCCGATACCGTTACGAACCGGGAGATACAGTAGCGTTACGGGCGATATTTGAATCCTTCCCCAGACCGTAGATCTAATTTGGAGAAGAACTTCGCTCCGTGCAACTCGTCTAACAGTTCATCGATAACGGGTATTGGATATTTATCCTGAACTGTTATATCATTTAGAGCTCTGTAGTCCACGCAAAATCGCCATGCCCCATCTGCCTTTTTAACTAGCAAAACTGGTGAAGAAAAAGGGCCTTTACTCGGCTTGATCAAGCCCGATTGCAAAAGCTCCTTCACCATCCTTTTTATTTCAGACTTCTGATAAAAAGGATAGCGATAGGGTCTGACACTCACCGGTCCAGCCTTTGGTTGAAGCGGAATGGTCATGTGACCGCCTTGGTGGCAAGCTGGTGGGCGCTGCAAAAACTTGAGAAAACTCATTTAGGAGGGTTTCAGTATCTGATGGATACGCACTTGGGTGCTCCGTGCTGTAGCTATGAGCTATTTGGAGGAAGAAACAGGGTCCTTGCAACCCGTTAAACTCTTTCTCAGCCAATGCCAAGGTCGTGGCCTGTCCCAATCCCTGCATGCGCCTGTGTTCTCCGAGCGGGGTTTAAGAAACTGAAGCAAACCTATCGCATGTTGGAGAAAAGGCTAAACCTTTGGACTTCAAAAACTGTAGATTAGACACGCCACCTTTCCCCTCTTGCCTGCCTTCTAGGCCGAGAACCCACCACCGCAAGAGGCGAGTGAAGATTGGCTAATTGAGAGTGTGTGTTGGTAGACAAGAGATTGAATAATGAATTGTATATGGAATCAAGATTCAGGACTACACTTACTGATCTAGGGACTAGACAATAAATTATAATAACAGTAATTACGCTAAAATAATACTAAATCTATTTCTTGTCCATACACCCCCCTAAAATAATACTAAATCTATTTATTGTCCATACGCCCCCGCAAGATGGAGGATCTAGAAAAGACTCCAATCTTGCCACGAAGACCAAGAAACGTAACTCTAGAAAGAGCCTTGGTAAGACTGTCTGCAAGCTGATCAGCCGAGGACACATGAGAGATTCGTAGTTGACGAGCCTGAACTTGTTCGTGCACGAAGTGAAAATCCAATGCCAGATGCTTCATGCGAAAGTGGAAAACGGGATTGGAGCACATGTAAGTGGCACCATTATTATCACAATAGATAACCGGAGACGAGCTGAGGGTAACTCCAAGTTCAGCTAGCAAGTAAGACACCAACATAACTCAGCAGAAGTGGCAGCCAAGCCACAGTCTTCTGCTTCTTAGAACTCCAAGAGACAAGGGAACCACCGATGTAGACTAAGTAGCCAGTCGTAGAGCAAAAAACGTCCTTGTCCCCTGCCCAGTCAGCATTGGAAAAGGCGCATAGAGGGAAGCCCACGACGAATAACAATTCCCATATCAATGGTACCCTGTAGATAGTGAAGGAGACGCCGAACGGCATGCTAGTGAGTAGTGGTGGGACGATGCATTAACTGAGAGAGCTTGTTAACAGCATAAGCAATATCCTGCCTAGTAAGAGAAAAGTACTGCAAGCTCCCAACAACAGTCCTATAGGCAGTAGCATCTGAGAGTGCCGAACCACTAGTGAGGGAGAGAGTGGCAGATGGATCCAGCGGAGCCTGAACAGGGTTGGCATCTGTCATGCCCTGTCGCAGGAGAAGATCACGAACATAACCACTATGAGAGAGAAACAAGCCGTTGCGATAGCGAAGAACCTCAACCCTCAGAATAAGATAAGTCGCCTAAGTCTTTGAAAGAGAGCATGTGAGACAAGGCGGAGATACACTTCTGGATAGAGGAAGCATCAGAACCAGTAACAATTATGTCATCAACATAACTAGAAGGAACACAGTCGTGCCTGAACAACGATACATAAAAACGAAGTGTCAGCCATGGAGTTAGTGAACTCCTGCTGAAGAAGGAACTGACGCAACTCAGCATACCAAGCCCGTGGAGCCTGTTTAAGTCCATAAATCGCCTTTTGGAGGCGACATATATGAGCAGGACGATCTCGGTTAATTAACCCCTGAGGCTGAGCCATGAATACGTCATCGTGAAGAGTACCGTGTAGGAAGGCGTTGTTGACATCCAACGGCTTTAATGGCCAACCCTGACTGACAGCAATAGTGAGAATGATGCGAATGGTAGTCAGCTTCACAACATGACTGAAAGTGTCATAATAGTCAATACCAGGGCGCTGATGAAAGCCCTTGGCCACAAGCCCGGCTTTATACCTGTCAACAGAGCCATCCTTTCGTCGCTTGATGCGAAACACCCACCTGCAACCAATCTGATTCTGTCCGGAAGTGGCAGGAACTAATTCCAAAGTGTCATTGCTCAGTAGAGCATCAAACTCAGCAAACCATAGCAGACCACCACTGAGGGTCCCATAAAGCCTGGGTAGCTGTAGGAGGCTCAACATATGAAGAGCTAACGGTGGCACTGAGAGATACTTCTGACGAGGCGGTTGTGTCCCGTCTTTAGATCGGGTAACCATGCCATGACCAGAAGGAACTGAAGGACCCACTGGAACTGAAGAGGGAGCTGACACTTGAGTGTCCGAGGCAACAATGGGGACCGCAGGGTCAAGGGAGGCCGTGGGGGCCACTAGATTAGAAGATGCCAGCGGAGCGGACGGTTTGGGCCGTCTACTGTATTGTAACCCAGTGTACCTCTGAGGGGGTGGAGCAGGAGAATCAGTGGGGGGCGCCACTACAGGGGGTAAGAACTGGACAGGAGGGAACCAGTCATCAGAAGGAAGCTCAGTGTCAGTGCTAGGAAGAAGAGATGGAGATAGGGGAAACTAGGACTCATCAAACTGAACATGTCTGGAGACATACAGGCGATGAGTGACATGATCAAGACAGATACGCACTCTGAGTAAGGGAGTAGCAAACAACGATGCAGGGAACATATTTGGGCTCAAGCTGCCACTACAGGAGGTACGAACTGGACATGAGGGAACCGTTCATCTTAAGGAAGCTCAGTGTCAGTGCTAGGAAGAAGAAATGGAGTGGGACTCATCATACTGACGATGTCTGGAGACATACATGCGATGAGTGACATGATCAAAACATAGATATGCACTCTGTGTGAAGGAGTAGCCAACAAAGATGCAGAGAACATATCTGGGCTCAAACTTATGAGAGGTGTAGGGACGCAACCAATGATAACACCTACAACCAAAGATGCGAAGCTTGAGATAATTAGGAGTCTGTTTAAATATCACTTCGAAGGGAGATACCATGTTGAGAGTACTAGTAGGCAGTCTGTTGATGAGATAGACAGTTGTGCAAAGGCATAGGGCCAGTAGGTAGTGGACACACACACGTGGAGAAGAAGAGCTACGTACAATGTGCCGGTGTCGGCGCTCGACGTAGCCATTATGCTCGTGCGTGTGAGGTGGAGAAGTGAGGTGTGAGATTCCATTTGAGGACAAAAAGTCACGAAGACCAATGCACTCATCACCATTGTCAGAAAATAAAGTTTTGATGGGTAGGTCAAAATATTTTTCAACCAGGGCACGAAAACGAACAAAAAAGTTGGATAATTGAGATTTGCGCTTCATGGTATAAAACCAAATATATTTCAAAAAATGATCAGTGAAGATTACAAAGTATTTTAATCCATCAAAGGAATAAACAAGAGATGTCCAAACATCCGAAAAGATCAACTCTTGCGGCCTAGTAGACCTAGTACTAGAGGCCTGAAAATGCAGTTTATGACTCTCGGCACACTGACACGCAGGACAAATGTGCGACTCAGACTTATTATCTACCGAAAGAGAAAACCAGAAATAAGATGCTGACAAATGGGAACATTAGGATGACCAAGGCGATGATGTCAGGAACTGAAAGTGGGTCTGGACTCCACGGTAAGTGCAAGAAGAGGTGGATGGTTGGTTGGCCAGAGGTAGACTCCATTCCTAAAAGGTCCTGTGAGAAGTGGCGCCCCGTAGTTCGATCCTCCAAAACGAAACCAGTTTGTGAGAACTCAACAATCAAATGATTGTGTTCACACATTTTAGCAACATATATCAAGTTTTGTTTAATTGAAGGAACACATAAAACTCCAAATAGAGAAAAACGAATAGCACCATATTGAAGATAAACAGAACCAGAGTGAGTAATTGGAAGTCCTGTACTATCACCAATCATAACATACTCGGTATGCTGATAAGGTTGATGAAAAGAGAGATTTTGCAGGTCGATGTGATATGATGAGTGGCGCCGCTGCCTAAGAGCCACACAGGAGTAACTGGACTAGGTGCTGAGGGAGTAGTGGCAAGATTAGCCCCAGCTGGAGGCCTGAATGATCCAAACTGTGGAGGTCCAAATTTAACTGAGACACTGAGAACTATGGGCAGTCTCGAATCGATGACCCTGGGCATTACACCCCTGTCAAAACCCTTTGAAGGGTTTGGGAGCGCGGTTGCCAGCAGTCATTGTGAACCGGTTAGGTTCCACGGAGAGGACGGGGCTGACCACTGCTGTGGCTGTGTAGGTGGCCACTGTTGGGACAGGGGGTTCGGCGAGAAGTCTGTGAGGGCTGCGACTGTGGGTGCTGCTGGACACGGTTGCGTCCTTTGTTTTTGGCCGAAGGTCCCGTGCTGTAATTGGCAGATGCAGGAGAGCCACTGATTGGAGTTAGAGGCTGACTCTCCTGATGCGACAGTTTTTCAAATAGCTCTTCGTAACCAATATCAGTGTCCCTACTCTTGATAGCTACAACCACTGGATGATAAGCCTCATTAAGGCCTTCTAAGATTCGATCAACCACTTCAACTTCGTCCACGGGTTTGGCAAGGAGAGCGAGTTCATCGGCTTTGTGTTTAACAAACTGGAGAAACTCCGCAATTGTGCGAGTTCCTTTGAGAGGACGCTTCAGGTGCTCCTTGATCTGCATAATATGACTCAGATGTTGCGAAGGGTATCCCGGATTTGAACCACAGATTGTGCGCGTGCGTTGTGGGTGTCTGACTAAGTATGCAACAATCAATTGATCATGCTGGCACCAAGCAATATAGCTTGGATTGGGGACCAGTTGCCCAGCAGCCTGCTGAGCCGAAGTGGCGGAGGTGGTTTGGACATGCCAGACGGGCAGCTTCGGTACCGGTGGGGGCAGCAGTGGGGGCTTCAGGATCCGCCGCCGTCTGCGTTGTCGTCGTCGACGGCGTTTGAGCGGTGGTTCTGCGGGTTGAGCCTTGGTTGTGAATGGGTTGGAAAATTAAACGACGTTTGAGTTGGGACAGGGTCGAAGTGTGCTAGAATCTGGGTTTGGATAGTGACAGCAGTTTCGGTGCTCAATAAATTGTTCTGGGTTGTAATATCTTACTGCATGTGATTGGGGTGCGAATTTGGTCTGTTTTGAGAGTGTAAAATCTTATTCTCGAGTTTACTGATGACGGCGTTTCATTTGTTTTGCTGGCATATTGTTCTCCTTTCGGAAGTCGCGAAATTGCTCGCCAGGCAACAGCAGGTCCGACCCTCTCTTCTCCCAATTTTATTTTCTTCTACTGGTGTTTTATGGGAGAGAGGGCATAAAGAAATCTGCATATTTTTACCTCATGGAGCTTACGCTTAAATAGTCAAAAGATGACTACTAACTTATCCTAAGTTCATGAGATAGTATCATGATTTTCTACTTTGAATCTAACCTCCTCCTAATGAATAGAAACAACTTATTCAAACTCTGAACTAAAATCTAGAACAAACTAACTGAATTGCATAACTAAAGCAAAATATTTAACTCCTCCTTGCTCTAGTTATTGCAAAAATTATTTGAAAAACAATAAAAGTTGATATCATTCTTGACATTGCTTATGGAACATGAGTCGTCATTGGCATGGGTATGGTTATGGCCGGTTATGGTTATGGTTATGGTTATGGTTATGGTTATGGTTATGGATCATGTGTATGGTTAGAATAAGTCCTCTTCTTGTTGGATATTCATGGAAGATTTGAGGGATAGTGGAGAGGCTGCATAGTTTTCTTCAGCTGCTTCCCAGGCCTCCTTCCGTACGGTGTGTATGTAGCTTTCTTCGTTGATGATAGGAGGAGACCTTTTGGAGAAACTGGATTCCCTTCCATGCCTTACTTTCACAGGACCCTCAAGAAGATGGCTCTGATACCATTTGTTGGTCTTTTATTGGAGAGAGAGCATAAAGAAATCTGCATATTTTTACCTCATGGAGCTTACACAGTCAAAAAATGACTACTGACTTATCCAAAGTTCATGGGATAGTATCATGATTTTCTACTTTAAAGCTAACGTTCTCCTAAAGATAGAAACAACTTATTCAAACTCTGAACTAAAATCTAGAACAAGCCAATTGAATTACATAACTAAAGCAAAATATCTAATATGTTCTATAAGTTCCAGAAAGTTTTTGTCTAACATGACTCCCAATGACATTAGAATCTTCGAAATCATTATTATAAAGAATAACCTTAGCAAGATAAAGCATTCACATGAAGAAATCTGTAGGCTTAGAAGAAAGTATACCTTGATGAATCTGGCATAGATATTTTAAACATCTGTAAGCTTTCTTCGAGTTTCCACTGGCTATTAGAAATATACAGCTAAGCATCTACGCTGTTCTTGTTCGAGCTCATGTATTTGGAATTGAGCCATCTGGAAAGAAAAGACGATGCATATATAGTTTACCTTCTGTCTAGCTATTTTTAATTGTTATCCATATGTCTTAGTTTATTACATTGTCTTGAGCATATGGTCTATTAGGAAAAATTCGTTCCAAAGTATCATGAGCACCCTAAGGAATGCCAAGACATTGAAGCAATGCCTAGGTTAATATATATTGGAACAAAGCGAACATCACCTCAAGATGGGATTTGTTACAAGACTCCAGGATAGTGTAAGAAAAACATGTTTAGAATACTGTCTGTTTGTGTAATATTTCTATCCCGTAGTTTATAACATAGTCCTCTTCCTGTCACATTACATTCTTTGTCGGCACAATGCAGTTGGAGTTTTTTTGGGTGAACACCAGTAAGGATGGAGGATATTCTAAATTTGACACCAAAAATGTTTTGGATGAGATGATGATGATGATGATGAGGGTTTATTCTTTGCATTCACCCCTTGGTCGAAGAGCCGTCGGGAAGTTTCTTGCAGAAAAGTTGGGCAAATGTGCAAGAGTCAATGTAGCTGAAGAGGAATCAATTGAAAACAGAAACAGCATCCAAAGAAAATGCTTAAATGGAATCAAAGCAAAAACATGAACCTTCCAAAGAAACCTCTATCACAAGTCTGCCACAAGCGTGCATATGCTTCATCCATTGAGGGTGTCTCAGAAATCCAGTCCTCAAAGATTTGCAATCATTTTTCAAAAATCGTTATATTATACATTGCATCATCTCATATGTCTAGGATTATGCATGTTATTTTATATGTTTTATCCGAAGTGTTTACATAATTGTAGGTAGCTTCAAATAAGCCACCCTTGAGTGTTGTGTAGTTTTAGGCAGTTGTCTAAAGCATTTTGAGTTTTATCTTGTTACTGTAGAATTGGTTTATTTCAGTATGTCTTCAGATGATAGACTGCATGTCCCACATCTTGCATGTGACTGACAGTATCGTACATATAAGGAGAGAAAAATCTGGTTCCTTTCATGCTTGTATGTAATATGTATACTTTTTCCGCATTTACGTCTTGTATTGATGTAAATGCTACGTTTTTCCTTTAATGTGAATTTCTCCACAGGTTTTGGGTCAGAAAAATGCTGATTCTGGAATCCGTCAACAATTTCTGGGGGACTCCGACTTGATTGAAATGGTAAGCTATGTTTTCTATATGTTCCTTCATTCATCAGTAAAAAAAATTGATGTGCTTTGTTTATTTCCACATATTTATGTTCCACTCAATGTCACAGACTCGCACTACCTTCTGATGTTCTTGCATTTTGTTGAACAGAAGGTACATATTCTTGATACAGTGACAAAGCCAGTGTAAACTCCCAAATGATACGTGACAAAGTGTCAGCTGCATACAAACTTAAAGAAGTCTCTTCGAAACAAATATATCCATGCCTACGGCATCAGATCCTGGGAAATTGAGTGGACTCATGAGGATATCCCGAGACAAATGAACGGGTATTGTTAAGTTGTTTATGAACTTTATGCCTCTGTTTTAATTTTTAATCTGTGTTGTTCTTAATGTGATATGTGATTTTCAGATTTGATTGCCATAAGGATTTGGGTTGCAAACTTTATTGGGCGTTCGATCTACAATGAACTCAAAGAAGCCCTACTTGACATCTGCAACAAATTCAAATCTGAAAATGGGGTTGAGGCGTTCACAAAGAAATACAAGCGCATTCTCCATGGTCTTTGCAGATTATCATGGACATTTTTTGTAAAATGGGCCAATCTAATAACATCTTCTTGTAATGTTTTTCTGTCGGTTCAAAACATTGTTATGATTGTTTAAGGTTTTTGTCTGACTTGTTGTATTTTGGTTCTAAACATTTTTTCTGTGCATGTTGAAGTATTTGGATAACTAGAATTTTCGTAATAGACAATTTGCTTCTTGAATGTTATTGTCCTCTTATGCTTCTTTGCTAAAAATACGATACGAGTGTCAAAAGTTATGTTGTTTCTCGTATCTGTTGAGTGAGTTCTGTGCTTGTTTACATGATTAATTTATTTTGTTTACAACTTCATGGTTTATCAACTACGTTGTCATGTCATTATATCAACCACATTACATTCGCTGATCGCTTCCTTGTATCTTATCTCTGACTCGCTATATAAATATAATGCCAGTCAAAAGATGATGTCATGGACGACTTACTCTCCAATTTATGTCCAACAACCACCCACCTCATTACTTCTTATACTTGTACTCTCCAATAAGATTTGTAATTTACACTTACCTCTCAATCATCCTCTCCTCTTCGAGATATCCAAACTTTTCATTACCACCATGTCATATACTTCCTTAAACTCTTTGTCCTACCAATTTTGTCTTAACATAGGGTGTGTGCCAAGGTATTGTGTGAAAGGACAGCCCCCACCCCCCCTCCAAAATTTTCGAAAAACACTAGGTAACCCTTAGTTTGTAAAAAAAAATTAACCGTGTCTCTTTAAAATTAAAAAGTGCCCCCCTAACTGCAGAAGCGCGTCAGCGCAGTGGTAATGTATTCCATTGAAAAGGTTCGAGTCTCCTCAGGTGCGCATTTAATTATTTTTTCCTAAAAATATTTGAACGTGCACAAGGGGACTCGAACTCTCGTGGACGATGTCAATATGGTAATGCATTACCACTGTGGAAGGATACATGTGATGAGGACAGCAAGTGCTCGTACAATGAATTCTTCGGATGCCTGTTACCTAAGGGGTCCCACTGCAGCTATTTGGTATGGGCCGATGAAGAACCCATGTGTTTGTGCGGAAACAAGCAACTAATGGGATGGAAATGAAAACATTCTTAAGAATTAAGGGATAGCATACACATGGATCACTGTTGCATTTGTGTTATTTTTTGCAATCCTTATTTTTTTTTGGCAAATGACTGTACTGCGTGTTTATGCATTATATTTATCTCTTAAAATAACATACTTTTGTTACGAAGGCTATTTTCTTGAAAATCTGCTTGAAAGAGCTTTGTTGGTGCATTATTTTTATTTTGATTCAATACAGATTCCTCTGTGTCTATTCGTTTCTTTCAGCCTTTTATCCTAGTGCTCGTTTTATCCGATTCTTTATCACTTCTATCTGGAAGTTTGATGTTGACGCCCCTGGATCCTATATTTTGACCTTTTCTTGGTTAAACCATAATAACCGGTAACAACCAGCAATAAAGCACCATGATGGCCGCCGCCAAATAAATCACTAAAGTCCTTAGAAGCATACGAACCATGTAGGTGAACATGCCCTTGTACTAGTTACATGAATTTTCACATTACATTCTGCTGACAAATGGCCAAAACCAGGCCACATACAAAGATCAAAGTTCCTAAAATCAGCAAGGTCTGAGGTAGAGGTGCGATTTCGGTTCAACCGAACCGGAACCGAACCGACCGAAGCCGGAACCGGTCGGTTTCGGTTCGGTTCGGCGGTTCGCTGCCGGGTTTCGGTTCGGTTGAACCGGAACCGGAATTACAATATTACTAGAACCGAATCCGACCCGGTAACCGGAACCGGGTCCTACTTCGGTTCGGTTATCGGTTCGGGTCCGGTTCTAGAACCGGTCAGGTTATTTTTTTTTTTTTTTTTTTTTTGTTTTTGTAAGTGTTAGGTATTAATTAAGTGTTAGGTATTAATTAATAAGTGTTAGCTATTAATTAAGTGTTAGGTATTATTTAAAAAGTGTTAGACATTAATTAATAAGTATTAGGGTTAGGTTAGGGGTTAGTATTTGTTATTAATTAATACTACTCTTTTTTAATATTAATGTATATGGGGAATGTTTTCACAAATATTTAAAAAAAAAAGGCAAAACTTGACAAATAAGTGGAAAAAACATAGTAAACTTTTATTATTGATTAAAAGTAAAACATCAAATGTTAGAAAAAATTGCATCACTATAGTTTAAGTACATCCCAACTAGGTTGGCACCTACTTAACTAACAATCATTTGCATTTTTTCTAACTTACATACAAATTTATTGAAATTAACAAAAATACCAAATAATAGTCTTCATTTTTCAACCCCTCGTCGTTGGCAATTGGTCTACATCAAGGGGAGTGTCCGGGTCTATTCCCAATTCTTGGTAAAGCTCGTTGACCATAACGTCCAAAATGTGTAGGTTTTGTGTGCGTTTGTTGGCGTCGCTCCAATCCTTCGAGCATATGAGTACCTCCAATATCTCCGAGGTTAGGCACGATCTTTTCTCCGACAACACTCGTTTACCTGCACTAAAAGTAGATTCGGAAGGGACTGTAGAAGCGGGAGGGGTTAGTAAATCACGTGCCATTTTAGAAACAATTGGATAAGTTCTTTCATAATTTTTCCACCAATCAAGTATATCAAAATTTTCTATGTCTCTCTCCGACACGTTTATGAAATAATGTTGGTTGAGAAACAACGTTAATTCCGAGACGCAACTAGTCCCGGTGGGTGTGGCTTGTGTACCCTTAAATAATGAACCAATAGCGTACTTACTCTTACCCTTGCCCTTACCCTTCGGATCGCTCGATGATTTTTGAGAACCACCACTAACACCAAATTTAGCAAGATATTTATCGTACATAAGATTAAGTTCTTGTTTAACTTGTTCAATAGTTGGTGATATCACTACGGGTCTATTCCCATAAGTCATGTTTTCTTGTATTTGGCCTAGCATAAAACCTACGGAAGCATCCTTTTGTCTTGGGTCCAAAATACTTGACAAACAAAAAATCATAGGGATTGTTTCAAAATATTTGAGAAATTTTTCTTCCATGTCGCTAATTGCTTCGTATAAAATTCCATTCATCCTATACTGTTGAAAAGCCGACGATATAAACAATAGTTGTGGAATAACGTTGTTAGTAGTAGGATAGTAAACACCCGAAAGAATAGTAGTGGCTTCATAAAATGGTTCAAGAAACTCTCTTAAGACACTTGCGGCGTTCCATTCATTTTGTGTAACGGATCCGGGATTGCCATTTTCATTCAAAAATCGTGTGATTGTGGTCTCATAACCTTCAACACTTTTCAACATCAAATAAGTGGAGTTCCATCTAGTCCTACAATCTCCCCCAAACCTTCTTTTTTTCTTGCCTATTTTATCACAATAATCCATAAAAAGTTTTTGTCTTTTGTTTGAAGACGCAATAAAGAGAATAGCTTCACGAAT
Source organism: Linanthus parryae (assembly GCA_023055425.1). Lineage (NCBI taxonomy): Eukaryota > Viridiplantae > Streptophyta > Magnoliopsida > Ericales > Polemoniaceae > Linanthus > Linanthus parryae. The sequence goes on from JALGPY010000030.1 coordinate 340,239, forward strand.
AGGAGAAATATACTCTTCTAGTTTTTTCAATCCAACTTGCACAATTAAATTGATAATGTGACATACACAACGAACATGGTCGATTTCTTCGCGAAATGGTGTTTGTATCAAAGTTCGAATATGATCTATCGCACTATCACATGACGATGCATTGTCAAAAGTAATTGATGTAATTCGTTGATCAATTCCCCACTCCTCAACAATATCGATTATGGCTTCTCCTATGTTTACACCGTTGTGAGGATATGCAACTTCTTGAAATGCAATAACACGTTTTTGTAATGTCCAATTAGTGTCAATGTAGTGTGCGGTGACGCAAATATATCCCTTGTTATTTCTACCCGACCACATATCCGAAGTTAAACCAACTATGAAATTAGAATCAAAAAATGTTTGCAATAGTTCCGCTTTCCTCTCACTATATGTTGCCATTATATTTTTTCTAATAGTGTGTCTACTAATATGCTTATAACCCGGACAAAAAGCGGATTGTACTAACGTGTCCCACTCCTTGTCGTCGGTCATATTTAGGGGTTTTTCGGTGGCCATGATATAATGAGATAATGCATTTATTGCCCTAGTTTCATCGTAGACAAAAGGAACTACGTTGCCTTGTGCGTCGAATCCTAGTTGGGTTTGGAGCATCGCGTCGCCTACGGCGGGTGTATCTTTCAAAAGTCCGTGTACATTTTGTAAGTGTTTTCTAAGTGATCCTAATCCACCGGTTCTATCCAACACAAAACTTTTTTGACAATGTTTGCATTTAGCCCTAAATTTTGGTTTACCGTTGACGTCTACACCATCGGCTAATTTATCCATATGTTCCCAAACGAGGCTTTTTTTAGGTTTTTCCGCATTACGTGTTCTTTTATTACTACCTAAATTCGGATCATTTTCCTCTATATCGTCAAAAGCGTTAGCGGGAGGGTCGCCAAATAAAATGTCCATTTGATCATCAATATCAATTTCTTCGATTATGGGTACGTATTGGTTGTTTTGGTCATCAAAATTTGGACGAGAAGAAGAAGCCATTTTTTTCTTATGGAAATGTGATTAAAAAAAATTAAGTTTTACAACTAAAGCGCAAATAATAACACAATCAAATTAAAAACTACAAAAATTAAAACTTACAAACTCCAAGAATAATTCTTGGAGGTGAAGCGAAACGTCGAATGTTGAAGATGCGTTGCCGAATATTGAAGATGCGTTCCTCTTGTTTGTCGAATTTTGAAGACGAGAGCTTATGGAGATTGGAGATTGGAGAATGTTGAAGACGATTTTTGAAGACGATTTTTGAAGACAATTTTCGAATGTTGAAGACGATTTTTGAGAGTGTGTGTGTGGAAATGGAATTGAGGATTGAGGAATATGGAGATTGGAGAATGAATTTTGGAGAGTGTAGGATGATTTGTGAGTGAAGAATTGTGAGAAGTGTTGAGAGAGTTTGTTGATGAAGTGTGAAAAAAATGGTAGTGTGGGTTGGGTATTTATAGGTAGAAGGAAGAAGAGGGAAAGTGAAAAAAGAAAAAATAAAAAAAAAAAAAAAAAAAAAAAAAAAAAATCAGAACGGTCATGAAGCCGTTGCAAACCAACGGCTAGAAAATTCAAATTTCCGACCGTTTGGTCGGTTCTCGGGTCGGGACCGGTTCCGGTTCCGGTTCCGGTTCCACCGGTTCCGGTTCCGGGTCGGTTCCCGGTTCCGTAAAACACCTAAACCGAACCGGAACCGACCTACCCACGGATTCGGTCCGGTCCGGGTAGGCGGTTCTCGGTTCGGGTCCGGTTCCCATATGCCTCGGTTCCCTGTCTCTCGGTTCGGGTCGGTTCTCGGGTCAACCGACCCGAAATCGCAGCACTAGTCTGAGGTAGTTAGTTAAACTAGAAATTTAACCAAACCAAACCCCAAAAAACACACGAGAACCTAGTACCGAAAATTGTCAGAACTGTGATCTACCCTGTTGCCGCCTTACAAACATCTCTATATATCACTGACTATTTACACTAGAGATATTTCTTCAAGTAATGTACAACAGCAGTTTTCATTTTTTCACAATTACAAGTATCTTTCCCAGCGTACCTGACACTGAAAAAAAGAAGTGAACAGGTCTTCCGGGCTGCACGCATTTCCTCCATCAGTCTGAAGATACTAGCGTCGTCGTATCCCTCTTCTTCAACTTCATCCCCTTTGGTTGCTTCTGACAAGGCTGCACTAGCCTCAATCGCGCCATCACATAAGACAAAAGCTCTTCACGATGAGAGAAAGTGAAATCCAGATGAGCATACTCAAACTCCTTGTACGAGACCTCGACCTTTCCTTCTTTCATCAGCTTGTAATGCTTTTTAACCATTGACGGCCTGATCACTTTATCCCTCTGACCACCAACAAGGTCAACAGGAATGTCGATCAAGCCGTAGAATTCTCCCAAATCCAACGGCTCCGGCGCGCCGTACACTTCCATGTTGGCGGTCGGACTCCCGTAATCAAACATTATGAACCTCTTCGCACGCTTCATCTGACCGAGGTGAAGAGCCACGAGGAACGAAACCCCAGGCATGTCGTTCATGTTGTAGTGCGGTAACCCTAATACTCCGACCCAGTTCGAGCTGTCTCCGCCGACGACATAACTCATTAGGGTTTGGACAAGTCCGCCGACAGCGGGGTAGTTATGGAAGTCTCTTGCTAGTTTGTTGAGAAGCATCCGGAAGAACTTTGTCGGAATGTAGAATGCTGGTATGAGAGGTGCTAAGAGAGGAGCTACTAGAAGGAATAGTTTCTCGGCGAAAGTGAAAACAAAGGTGGAGTCTTCATGGAAGCCGGCGGGTGATAAGAGGACCAACCTTGAAAGCCTGTGGGGGATCTCCTCAATGCGGCGTGTAATTACGTACATAAGAATGGCGGCGCCGCCTAAGCTGTGGCATATTGCGCAGAGTTTGTAAGGCTGCTCGGTCTTTGCTTCTTCTTCTGTAACAGCGCCACTGGAAACTAGTTCGGAGACTTTGACTTCATGTATTTTCTCAATCATCGCGGGTATGTCCTCGGTACCATGCTCATTGATTGAGTAGTGCCAGTACCTGTAGTAGATTACAACAAGAAGATACCTACTTTAGAAAGAGTTCAAGTGAAAGGAGCAAAATCTCGGGGAAGTTGAGATTCAAACAAGTCCATGTGGGATACTCACTGCCTTGACGATATGTTCTTGTTAATGTGCTCCCTTGAAACCAAACCACGCAAGTTCCCAAGGAATACATCATACCCTGAAAATTAAGAAATGAAAGCCAAAATGATTAAACATTTGGTGTTGAAGGAAGGGGAGATGCAGGGCAAAAGATCCCACAAGAAGTATATGATGCATCGAAAAACAGTTGCACAACATCAGCAGAGCAAACCTTGATCGAAAGCTGCAAAGGCTGGAGAACCAACAACTCCATTAGATACCCAACTGCAAAAGGAGACAAAATCATTCAATGGAGTGATATAAGAAGAGAAGGGATGTCAATGTTCTATGATAATTAGTAATCGGGAAAGAACACATCTAAGAACATATTAGCTAAAAGAAATATATAGCAATTCATCTTTGAAGCGCAGAGGAACAAGTAGAAGAAGAGGATTATATTTTGTTTATGAATTGAGAGATTTCCAGTAATAAATCAATGAGGTATTCCATCCAGTTGAGGTGAGTTTATCAATTGACGTTTTTTTCCCTTCCTGGCGTGTCATTCATGGGGGAGACAGTACTTTATGTGGTTTCATATTAGAGTTGGAAGTGATGGCTGGCTAACTGACATTGTCCCAGTGGTCTCACTATGGAAGAGTGGTCTTTTATAGTCCGTTTGTTTGGAAACAAAATATTTTTACTTTCCGAGTTCAATGTTTTTTTTTCAAAGCTTCGTGCTTGTGGAGATGATTCATAAAATAGTTTTGCTTCGGAACTTATTTTTATTTAAACAGAAAAATATGATCAATGGATTTTATTAATTTATTTAGTTGTTTCGTTAGCAAGTTACTCTTTTAAGAAAATTCGCATGGTGGATGTTAGTGCTGCATTGTACCTTTATAATGTAGTTTGTAGACTGATCGTTCTGGCAACTTAATCTTGTCGAGAATATAGGGAGTAAGTTTGGAATCTTTTCCTATTAATCCCTCAGAAGTGAGATCAAGTTCTGGAATGTTACCGGATAGTGAGATTGGTAGTTTTGAGCAATAAGGTTGGAAACACCGGCAATTTATAAAAAAGCCAAAATAAATTGTTGTGGCAATGTAGGAAGTCCACCATATCAGCACCTCCTGGTTTACTTTCCAACAAAGGATACTAGAGGAAGAAAATGCCAGAGAGAAGATAAAACAAAAGCAGCTCGCTTGCACAAGAATGATTTGCCTCTCCCCAAAACCAAAGGAAATTCATAAATTGAGGAGACACTAATCTCCCATCCCAACCATCAAAGTCTCTGAATACTGTTGAGCCCAATTTTCTTTTACTTGGTACAACTAATCATCCGCCAGGCCAGATCTGACATATCCAAACACCTAAAGGATACTACTCTCCCATCTTAAAGGCCTTGAAAACCAACTTAGATAGCCTATCAACCAAATAATACTAGATTCTCATCCATTCTATCCAGAAAAGAAAACCCTGGCAACTAGCCAAAACACTGTATCTGCACAAAACATGTTGGGCAAACATATACAAGCCAGAGAGTATTCCCAATCAAACTTTGCCCTGTTTTACCTTTCCAACACAACCACTCAACAAACGTGTACCAACCCCGCTGTTCGACTAAATTGAGACACCTTCTGTACAATGGCACATCCAAATTAATTTGAGGACCACCTACAACTTTGAAATGCACAAAGAACAGAACAGAACGAACTTATCTCTTACTCACTCGGCCATAGCACGCAAGCTGATTCAATTAACCAAGAATCATATCCTGCTTTACTAGAAAAGTTTGATAGAAATCAAGTGAAATTCAACCAGCAGGTCGATACATCTGATGTGAAATCTTCGAACAAGCACCTACACATTCTCAAGAGCACAGCACTTAAGCTCCCATCGCAGGGTAAAATAATGTCAGGAAAGGATATCCCTTCTCATCCCTCTACCAAAGTTGAATACACAGCAGTAATACCAGACACCGAGAACAAGACAATTAACTGACACGGTAAGTCTAAGACAACCACCTCAACCAAAACTCATCTTTCCTAAAAGATAATTATGAACTCCCAATATCCAATAGACATGATTGCAACCTGTCTAATTTCTAACTAAAAGATAAGAGCCAGTGATCTAACTACAACCTAACAAAATAACAATTGTTCCAAAAGGGCCCAAATGGAACATCCAAGCTAATTATGAAATTAATATCTGGATGAGGTGGCCTCATAACATCAATACCTCCGACCATGTTTACTTGCCCCACTCGAGTATATATATCTGACATTATACATTACAAAACTTATACAGCTATCTAAACTAAATCTATCTGTGTTCTATTTCTCTAGGTATTTCTGGCTTCATAATGGCCCTTAGAGCATCTCCAATACTACTACTTAAAATTTATATTTTTGTGAAAACAGTACGTCTTTCCATTAACTATTGCAAATATTTAGTAGGTGCTCCAATAGTGTTAGCTAAAAGATTAGTTAAATAACACGTTCTCAATGTACCTTGCATGAGTATGTCACGGAATTCAGGACATAGCTGTCAAGATGTTTACAGAAAATATGAGGATCTCCTCTTGGCTCTCTAAATGTAGAGAGACAGTATTAGACTTAAAATAAAGAGCCAAACATTGCAGAATTCATGGGTCTTTTCTTCGTTTTTGCAGAATTTCTAAATATCTTATTTGATGGGGTGGCTTCAGTCATGAATCAACTAGCAGTGTACTGTGTTGGAATACAGTCTCTCTCCAATAAATGTTCTGTAAGAATCATCATAGATAAAGTTGAGAGAGAGAAGATGAATGGTGGATTGGTTTCTAAATTGCATTATGTTCTTAATTAATTAATTTAATTAATATCTTCTGTAGATCTTTATCATGTGGGTGAGTCCAAATGGAAAAGGATGCTTAGTTGGAGCCAAAGCGCTGCAGAGGAGGCAGAAGCAGCAGCAGTTTCATGAACCCCCTGATTGAAACGGACTCATCCAGTGATAACACTTCTGGTATTACCAGAAAATCTTGCCCAAAAATGAGAAAACCTACTCATCCTACATCATTATTAATATCTTTCGCACTGGACTTGTTAGAGCAAGCACCGCAGAAGAGCCATCCCACTTCGGACTATGGTAAGAACGTTGGCTCCTTTATGAGGTGCTTGTTATCCAAACACATGAAATGATGGGAAGGAGACACCATTTCTAATAGCCTCCTTCATATCCCCTACCCAGCCGAGGCTACGAGGAAATTCAACGGACAACAGATCACAGTTACATTATAACACTAGTAGGCAGAGCATATATCCACATGCAATACAGGCAAATTACGTTCAAGGTAGACATGAAAGATAAAACATAGGGTTTGAAAAGCTATGTTGAAAACAATCTAAGTATCGCCATACAGAAGATCGTCGTATTCTTTATCAAGAACTTCGGAAACAGAGTAGCCCTAACTAAATAAATTGCGAGTAGCAGCTTTAGAGATTAAACCAATATGGTGGAGAAGAGTTGCAACTCACCCCATAGACGAATCTAATATTCCATGTTGCAAATATACAGCCTTGCGTGAATCACGCCTGCAACACCAAAAGCATACATAAACCACTGTCACTTGTGAAACGGACTTAGCCAACTCTATAAGGTGAAACCAGAAATTCCAGTTCTGGAAGAAATAAAGGAGTTAATTTTACCTGGGTATTCTTTCCAGATGAAGAACATATCCATCAGCAGTTACAACACGAATTGCCTCATATGGGTACCTATACCAAATAAAAGAAGAAGAAAGTTCCTTAGTTCCTTAAACAATATTATGAGCTTTTCACTTGAAAAAAGGAATCTAGTAGAAGACAACTTCATGTGATAGAGATATATGAACCCAGGGTGCTCAAATGATTCAGTAGTTACGAAATAAATCACTTCCATTCTAATCATGTTCTTGAAATGGAAAAATCACCAAAAAATAACTCAGAATAAATAACAGAATCGCTGATTCGATGCCCACAGTAGACTATAAGAGATTCATGAAATAATGCATTCCTTATGACAAATCGTTTCCTTATTTCAGCTTAACCCTGAAAACTGATCCTAACGTCATGGATAATCTCTTATTCAGCTGAATACTGACCACGCGCCGATCTTACATAAGTGAAATAGCTATTCTATATGAATAGGCAGAACAAATACCTCTAAGCCGAGTAAGATGTCAGAGTTATTCACAGTTTCTCTTCCTAATCCACATTGGCTGGCGCCATAGCAAGCAAGGATATCTTCAAAAGTAGTTTCCTTCCCAGAAAGGTAAGCATAAAAGACCATGTTTCAAGTTTTTTAGCCTCATATTCTCAGAGGTGAAACCAAACTTTTTAAGTCCAACAGATACTAGAATGCCTTGCTAAGATTCTAGATAATCTCACTGAGCATGAAACATGTCAACTGTGATGAACTGGAATGTCTACGCATGAAACAAGCTCAAACTTGGACGAGTGATGATAGAGAAAAATGTTAACATGCTTTCAGGTCTGGTAACTTTTAGTTAAAAGCTTCCACATTTCAGTTACTCCGTTCAACCCATATCAAGAGTCCCCCTTTCTATTTTTAGATTCTCATATCGCGAATCTTGTCAATCATATATCAATGTTTCAATCACTACTGTCTCTACTCTTGTTGTACGTCAAATCTTTGTTCTCACTCAAACGAGACTCATAATAGGCACGGATGGAGTGTCTTCTTAGATTCAAAGATAGGAGATGGTATGGAACAGATGATAAAGAAGCGCCTGCCTGGGCCTAGAAAGCAGGACCAGGACCCGGAGTGCGAAGCTTTACTTACAGGCTCTCAAACAACCCAACAGCGATGGGTGTCTTTGAAGCTACATGCAATGGAATAAAAGAATTATACACGGGCATTGGGTCACTAATTAGAGCAGGGTTGGAAGTTTTAACCGGCAAAACTGTGAACCTCCAAGCTTTGATTTGAAAAAAAAAACCCAGAACTTAGTACACTTCAGTTTCAGTATTGAAATTTGCCAAACCTATTAAACCGAACAGACCGTTTGAACTGTTTATGAGTATTGACTGTGTGCCCAATACAGATACGAACGATCTCATTTCTCCTCTAGGTTTCACTTCAACACGCCTACCAGACTACCACTTAACAGACCCACGCCTCCCTCTGCCTATCTCTCTCTTGCATCTACCTCTCTCGATTGGCAGATTCTAGAACGGCAGAGATATCATCCACCACCACCAGATTCGACGTTGCCGAGCTTCAACAGTAGTGCGATGAACAACCTCCAGCAGAGGTCTCTCCTGAGCAACAAATCTCACAAGCCTGTCCATTGATCTGGTCGCAATGGCGTTCCTCTAACCTTCCAGGACCAATTTCAGAGCTTCACTGTTTCATAATTGATGTTCGTCGATCAAGCACTGGAACTCCATATAGGGCAACGTCCCCATGTTGTCCCCTTCCGGAACACCGAACGGCCTCGGAACGGCAGCTGACGTCCCCCCAAAAAATGGTTTCGGAACATTACTGGAACGGCGCGGGGACGCGTTCCATCTTTTCTGAAACTTCTGCCGACCGTCTGCTTTTAAAATGAGAAAAAGGGGTCCTTTTGATAAATTTAAAAAGTTAAGTGGACGAGGACGTAATTAAATATTTTGTATATCCCTATCCGACAACAACCTTCAAGCTATGTAGCACTGAAACGGGAACGTGGACGAGACGAAACGGGGACGGGGACTCCGGAACGGCAATTTTCAGAAATTTGGGAGACGAAACGCCGGGGGAACGGCATGTGTATATATATATACATACACATATATGTACATATAATATATTTTATATATAGATATACATATATATACATATTTGTACATACAAATTTATTCTAATGTAAATGATACCTAAATACACACTTACAGATTAGTAGACCAAAAATCCAAAATTAGGAACAATACAAGGAGAACATATTTACTGAATAAACATGTGGAGGTATTTGAAAATTTGGAGGTCTCAAAGTCTTTAAGGTTGTTTGGAATTCTTGAAAGTATTCAAATTGTTTATCTCCGTTGAAATTTAAGCAACTAGTTTTAGATTAGTGGTCGGGGATCTCGATAGGATTAACAATATACATCATATTTTACAAGTAACATTCCTTGTCTCTTTAAATCATTAAAAGACACCCGATTGTTATAATTAATCTAGGGACGTTTCCAAAAGGGGGAACGCGTCTCCGGGAAGTTCCCCATAAGTTCCGGACTCATTACTTTAACCGGAACGCCAAGTGGCGTTCCGGGGAGTTCCCGCGGAGTTCTGGAGTGCGGGACGTTCCCGGAACGGGGACGTCACCCTACATGGAGTTCCCGTGCATCATAGCCTTCAAGAAATAGACAGACCTCTCGGCGACCAGACCTCTCGACGACGTTGGCTTCCCCCTACAACAGATCGGCAACTTCAATTCCGATTCCGACCTTCAAGTCTTCAACAGGTAGTTTCTTCTTCTTTTTACTTCTTCTAACAACGTCCCTTGATGAATCTGAGGTAGAAGAAGGAGAATGCTACTGCCAACGACGAATATGTTGCTTGATGATGGTCTTTATGTTGTTAATTCTTCAACTCCAGAACTTATTGATGCTTGAACAACGTACCTGTTTTGTACGATCCTTAATTATCTGGTTTATGTATTGTTTTGATGGTTGTGAGACTTGTGAGCTTGTTAGTTATTTATTTTTATGAACTTCTATATGCTTCAGTTGAATTGCTCTTAATTGTTGCCTTTCAACTTTGGTCTTTCTACAAGTACATATTTATGCGTCATATACATTGGGGCTGTTTGGATGAGCTGAAATATGTGAGAGGTTGAGCTTAGAAGCTCATTTAATCTGTAGTGTTTAGATGCGGTAGATTATTGGTAAAAAATAATTTCTTTTGAGATAGCTAGGTTCAAACTCGGGACCTCATGCAAGGGCTTCAAACGCTCTACCACTGAGCTAGCGCACATTTGCATAAAAAAATCCGAAAATAACCCAAAAAAGTCCGGAATTTCCCAAAAAAATCCGGATTTTCGCCCAAAAATCCGGATAGTTTTGGGTTTGGAGAGGTTAGACCGATTATATCAGATTTTTTTACTTTTCCTTTCCTCCCTACTTCCTCTCATCCAAATAAGTCAATTATAAAATATGTGAATACATAAGAAATATATAAATGTATATTTAATAAATATACATATATAGATATAATCGCTGTTCCCTGGCATTTCGTCTCCTCAATTTTTTAAAATCGCCGATTTGGCGTTCCTGTCACTGTTTTGTCTCGTTCCCGTCCCCGTTTCGGTGCTACGCAGATATTCGTTCATACTTGTAACTTCAGATTCTATTACTGTAGTATCCTTAGATCTTCATAGTTGCTTTACTTTTTTGTCCTCGTCCGGGTTACTTATGTGTTATGCTTCCACATATTCATTTCATCTAAACCGCGGCTTTAGATGTAGCTGAACTGTATATCTTTGGGTCTGCTCCATTTTGCGGTTCGGTTTCGGTTTGAGCAAACCATATACCTCGGTGCAGTTTAGTTTCGGTAAACGAGACGAACAGAGCCGTTTACACACCTAAATTTGAGTGAATACAGTCTATTTCCTCACTAAGACAGCTAAATTGAAGTTCACCTAGAGTGGAAAACGTTTTCACCGCCAAAACTACTTCTAAACAGCCAATTAATGTAGTATACTAGTATGAATTTACCACAACTTGGGCTCCAAACCAGCCACACCATCTCCACACAGGCTGTGGAAGGTGTCAAGGCCTCGTCATCCATAACCTGTTCACCCATGACCTTAAATGTTAGCAGGTTAAGTTAGCAAGTTAAGATATTTCTTGGATTCTCGAAACAGAAGAATTGTCTAAGTTACTGAGACGAAATAGATGCTTCAAATTCTCGTCAAACTTTCTTTTTCAGCGATATAATTGAGTTTTGTGACTAGACTGCTAGAGTCACTAATTTAATTTGTTGCAAACATTAACTGCTTGCAGAGAAAATTGGATTTCTTCTGAGGTATCTTAGTGGCTTCCAGTTCCAACCAATATTATCTTAAATCATATAGAAACTCTAGGCGTTGGGTCATTATCCCACTTCCCACACTAGGATGCATTTGGAGGCACAGTTGGACATATACCTATCCACACTTGATGGCCATTTATACTAGCCTGTGTAGTTCAAAAGTAACCATCAAAGGTAACGCCACAAAAAGAACTAGAGTCCACAAAAAAGTTACATGTAGTGTGAATAGAAAACGCTAAAGAGAGCATATTTGCTTCTATAAGTAAGTTATGCAAGCACTCATTACTCTTCCATCTCATCAAGAAGTAAGTTGAAGAGAAATGACATGAAATGCAAGTCATGTTGAACAGTTGAAGTAACTATACTCCCCACAATCTAGTTACAGTGTCTACCATGGGAAGAAAGCATCTCATAAACACCCTAGCTGTAATTGAAACTTCTAAATTCAAAGTGTTCACCAAGTGATGGTTCTCAGGTCAAATATAACAGAAGAAGAAAAGTAATTCCAGAATGAATTACAATTGCATCATTAAAAGTATAATTAGCCATATTATCGAATTGGATTAAATAAACAGTAGCATTGTTGTTCATGTACAATTGTACGCCATGCTATTGCAAAAATATACACGTGAATGAAATGTAGGAGCGTGAATGTGTGCACATACTACTCTGTTAAATAAAGAATAAGACTATTAAAAAAGAGATAACATACCCCAGCTCTGTTATGACATCTCGACAGGTACGGGCATCTGTATTTAGAGGCTGGTTATAAGTGTTTTCCCTTACTGTGGGCGCAGGATCATTTTCTCCAAGCGTATCAGTGACAACAGGTCCACCCACATTGCAATCAGAACTATCACCACTAGGCTTGGTTGAAAACCATCTAAACAATGCTCTTATGGTCTCTAACGGTGAAAAAAAACAGTGTGCAGCCATGTGCACAATATCAAATACTGATTCTATAAAGATCTCAATTCCTAAATGGAGATCCTGTGTCAAGAAAAAAGAAAGAAAAAATCAGTGGGGCAAAAAAAACAAGTAAATCTTTTACTGCAAGATCTTGATAACTGAAACAGATAAGGATATGGACAAACCTCTATCACTCCTCGCCTTCGGTCGGTCGTCCTCTGAATCAAGTGGTCTTTCAAGGCATTTGCTCGCCTTGGGCGCGAACTAGAAGGCTGGGAACTTTCTCCATTAGAAGAGGTGCCTGTGGACCCTCGATAGCGACAGGCACGATATATATACAATGGTATCCCCAATAGAAGTTTAATAGGAAACAGAATCCAGGATAGCATGCCTCTAATCCAACGCCTTTCAGCCTTGGTGAAGCTACTGGACCTGGAGATCCTAGAGCTCTGTGATAATGGAGATGCTGGCTCTATGTTCACATCACTATATTCTTCTTCAGACGAGGAGTCTTCGTTCGAGGACATATCTGAATCCACTGACAGCTCATATATGAACTGGTTGAATGACGAGGCACCACTATCAAGACAGATGAGGAAATAAGTAAAGTAAGTTTGAAAGACTGTAAAATAAAATAAATAGAATAAACAATACAACACTTGCTGAGATAGAATGTGTGTGGAGATATCTGCTAGGACAAGGTGGTCTACCAATGTTGCAAAATTTATCATTAAGTAACATCATCTATGTTCGGGAAAATGGTCCAAACATAGAAAACGTATCTCCCAGCTGCAATTACTCTCCCGTGAAGAGAACACCAGAAACTCTCAATTGATTTGATACATATTGGAGAATAACTTTGAGAAAATTCTAAAGCAACATTATCAAACATTTAAGAGAGCTGCGACATAAGATCTTGCATGAGTAACTAAAATGAGTAAATCGGAATTCCTACCCAACAACATGACCATACGGTACTATTAGTTGGATTATCAAAACTAACATGCATAGTTCCCAGATGAGCACATTTTAACAATAATAATGTGAAGTTCTAAATGGACACATTTTGGAACGTGTCACTAAAGTTACGCATATGTAATATGTTATAGTGAACCTAAACAATGAGCTCTCAGAGAGATCACTTTGAAAGAGTCAAACTCACTTCTCAACTTACTTTTCCATCCACCGTGGAAAACGCGGTCCGCGGAATGTTGGCCTAAGTTCCCATCCATGAATACCTTCAAGAATAGATGACTTCCCGGGTAAAATTGCTAGCAGAAGTGCTGAGATTCCATTGATCAGCCTCAAAACGTTGTTCAATGATTCATATGTGAAAGTTTTCACCGACCTACAGGACGAACAAATAAGAAAGAGAACAACATGATCAAATTATAAAAATGAACGATGAAATTGATAAGTGCCACTACATAATTGAATAGACGGAAAGAGTATTTCTCTCTATAATCTAGATGCAGGCAGCCACAGCCACTAAAAACACATCATTAAAGACAATCACTCACCTCAAAAAATCCTAACATAGTCACATACTAGGTCAAATATTGTTTTATGAGCTAAGGGTACCAAACCTGAACCTGTGAAGTTCAGTTCACGGAACATTTATTCTGAAGCTGTAACTTGGATAAGAAGAATTGCACAGTTAGAAACCTAGTAACTCCCGATGGCGTGTGTCTATACATATCATATTTTCCCTCAAATGAGTACTAGCTGTCGATACAACCAATACAGTTTTGATCTCAAAGTGGATTACATCGCCTTTGCAAAGCATTCCCCCAAATTAAAAAGATCCTCATGTCAGTATAGCTATGCATCTACTCTGCCCAATTCATGCTAATCAGGTAACTCTAATATCATGCTATCTAGGAAAATGCCCAGGGGAGAAAAAGTATTTGTCAGGATACACTACGCTTAAATTAAAGTTACACATGATTAGCCAACAAGATACGGGGCACAAACGACAAACCTGGAGGGATAGGATTCGGTAGGCACGAAAGACTGAGTATCTCCACATTCTGTGGGATCGTATAACGTGGTTAGAACTTGACACGGGTCTGGTTATGTGAATCTACCAAACTAAATTGTCAGAGCTGTTCTATAACGCTATCCTGTAACTCATGTCTATATGTCTATATCGAAATAGACAAGTAGTAAAACTGCAACAAGCAACTCGTAAACATAACTCAATCAGGCTCACTCCAAATACTTCTTAGTACTTTTCTTTATGCCAGAATTCATTATCCCCCAACCTGACTCTAAGCCCGGGATAGAAAAAAGGTTACCATACCCTGTTATCATACCTGGAAATGAAGTACCAAACACAATTTTGTACTGAAACCTATAGAAATATTCTTCCTAGACCAATCCAGTCAATGAATAATGTGTTTGATAAGCTGTTTCTTTTTTTCACCCATTGATAATTACCAGATTTTATTTTTGTGAGAAAATTTGATAATATTACCAGCGGAAAAAATCAAAGTATGTCGTTGTTATAGAAACCATCAACGTCTTGGACAATCTAAATCCCTAAACTCCTGGATAAATATAAGGAATAATTCCAAAGATGAAAAAACTCGAATCAACCACGCAATCTCCGTAAAATCTGATTCGATTCCTCATTCGAGAATTCAATTTGATGAATAAACAAGTGCAGAGAAAGAAAGCGACGGAGAGAGAGAGAGAGATCGGAGAGGGGACTCACTCTTTGGTGACGGCGATGACGTTGTCAACGAATCGTTGCATCTGTGTGAGGGTTGGAGAAGCTGATCGGAGAATGGAAACTCCGGCGAAAAAATCTAGAGAGAGAGAGATGAAAGAGCGGCGATGGTTCTTGTCGTCCAGGAGAAGAAGAAGAAGGTCTCCTGAGAGAGAGAGAGAGATACTTGTTCTGAAAGGCGTCTTGCGTGGCGAGGAATGATTGGAAGGAAGTGATAGGTGTCGGTTTGGTCTGTCTGACGTGTAATCAATGAAGCGTGGATTCATGCATATCCACACCCACTCCCGAAATAACTGAACCCGAGTTTTGTTGTTCACTGGGACCTTGCCAAAAACACGTTTTGTTTTCCAACTTATCAATGAGTAAGTGCATGTTTGGCATCAAGATTGATTAAAAACAGGGTGTTTTTTTTTAAACAAATTTGACATGTCTGTTTTTTTTGTCTTTTTAACAACAAAAACATGCAGAAAAATAGTTGTTTAAAAAAATAGTAAATATGGTGTTTTTTTGGTGTTTTTCTCATATTACTGGTGTTTGAAGACATTTCAACTATGATTAGATGCAAAAAATATCAATTATATGTTGTTATTATACGTAAAAATGATATTCAAGCAAATTAACATTGAAATTTAGTAATGTTACTAAAGGTGTTTCTGATTTTAAACACTATTTTTAAACGGATTTCAAACAGTTTTTTATTCTATTTTTCAACGTGTTTTTTCAGCACGTTTGTTTCCACTGTTATTCTTGTTTTTAAACGGATACCAAACAAGCTCTAATTGTAGTACTCCATCCATTTCTTTCCTAGGTCTACATTTTGATTTTTTTGTTCGTATCTGGATCACTTTAACAATGTTGTTTGAATAGCAAAATTATGTAATTTTGTCGGATTTTTTTTTCTCATGGTGGTGTAGAGTAAAAGCTACCATAATCTACATCATCATAGAAAGATTATCAAAAAAACTGCATCGTTTTGTTGTCTAAATTACCGGATCAAAGTGACTAAGTGAATAGTGATGAAGTCAAAACGTGGACTTAGAGAAGAAATGTAGGTAGCAGTATTTATAGTTTGAAAAGTTAAAGGGTGTGAATACTTACACAATCTATTTTGATGCTTACACAAGTGTTTTCCTCATGTACACCACCATTACCAGTTTTGCTCTGAAGTTCTTGGAGTAGGGACACAGATCTCTAGCGAAGCACAGGGCAAGCATGGCGGCGAATAAAGGTACTACGGCAGCGGCGCAAGGGAAAGCATTTCTATCACTAGGAGAGGAATAGGTAGAATAGTTTAACGAGGAGTACTGCCTCGAAACCTTACAGAACATCGGCTCGTGTTTGATCGGCATCTGCGTCTCTCCGATCTCCATCAACCTATGGGCTATGAAGCTCCTTTTCAAAAAGATATGGGAAGAAGGCGATCAAACGAATATTAGTGAGTTGTGCCCCAATATTTTTGAGTTTCCTTCAAAATCCTCCATGGATAAGGTGTTCCAAGGTGGACCATGGAGTTTTGACAAAAATCTTCTTCTCCTAAAACCTTGGTTTGCCACAACTAGGGCTGATAATGTCTCCTTCACATATATTGATGTTTGGACTTAGGTACGCAATTCGCCCAACTTTCTCCATAAAAAAGACGATTTACGAAAAATGGTGAGGAATGTTGGATTTATGGTTGAAACTGATAAGAGGGTACTATCGAGCAACGATGGCGAGTATATGAGAGCACCTTACAAAGGGATATCTCATCAAAGCTCTTGAGAAAAAAATTGGCTAGATTTCAAATATGATCAGAGGATTCACAGTGTTTGTGCTTGGTGTGGACGGTTTACGCACCATAGAACAAGCTGTTTCTTGAAGACCATGGAGGAAAAAGGACCACGATTCTCCGGGTTTCGGGGAGTTGCTGACCTTTCGACCACCTCCGAAGAAAATGTTCGATGCTAACAGAACTTGACGTCTAAGAAAATCGAACCTAGATCACATGGCAGTCTGGGGATGAAATTTTCGAAGAAAATTCCGATGAAGGGTTCGGAGATGGACACAGGGTTGACAATCGCGAATTTCCTATGGGGAAGAGATGGCTTTTTCACCAACAACCATGACAACCTACGAGAACCCGATTGTTTCAGACCTAATAGCCAAAGCCATGCAACTTAATGCAACAGAAAAGGGTAAGGCTGTCGTTGGATTTCCCATACAGGTAAGCCTTGGTCCCAGAGAAAAGTTAGCCACGCTAACCTCAGTCGTAATCCCAAAGAAAAACTGAAGTTGGCACAGTTAAAAAGGTTAGTTTCGGGACGGGGGAACGGAGGTTTAGGTCGAGGATGGGGGTAATGGCAATCTGACCAATGGGGGCCGAGGACGGCAACAAGGTGTTGGAATAGATGCCCTAGATGCAATCTAGTTTAGTATGAATTTATTTTGGCTAGAACATTCATTGTATTATTTATTGGATATTTAATATAATGAAGTCTTTAGATTTACAATTGTGTTGTTTATCTTAAATATCCCTATTCCAGTATAATGATTAATAGGACAATCATCTATAGACTAGTATGGGGTTGGATTGATATAGAGATATCATGATCTAACACATGGGTGTGCATTAAGGGTAATGGCGCACCGGATTGACCCATCTCTGAGAAGGCTACATACATGTTATGTTAAGTCACAAGTGCTTCTCGTGGTGCAATGGTATTGTCATCCTAGACTTGAAGTCGCTAGATATTCTGGTTGTGGATTGTTGTGATTTTGGTAGCGTCAAACGCTACACCGTAACTGGGTAGTTATAAAGGCGTGTACCGGATACAATAAGAAGCAAGCTTAGAGATCGTAGTTTACGTAGATAGAATTTGTCCCTCCCACATAACAGGAGCAAATATCCTAGGCCACTCGAGGGATAGTGCTTATAGAATGTCTCGCCAGACTCAAATAAATCAATATAGGATATTGATGTTATTTGCACGAATAAAGGCTATTCCCATGGATTGAGAAACTATGGATTGGATATACGAGTGTGACTTGTATGTCTCGTGTCCAATCCGGATATAGAGACAAAGGGATGAGACAATTACTTGTACAAGTTTTGTCGGATAACTATTCTATTAGTTGGCTACAATGGATGTTTTGCTAGAAACCGCTCCATATTAGCAAATTGTTGCTACCAACTAGATAGAACCTATGGGGTCACACGCCATATAGAGTTGAACTAGATTTGGGGATTAAGTAATAGGATTAATTAATTAGAATGATCACTTTGCAACACCTTGCAAACTTAGTAGGACTAATTTGCAAGAAAGGGACTAAACTGAATTCTAGTAGGACTAGAATGGGTCCTTTAGGTAGTTTACAAGGATTTGTTGGACTATATATCGGATGCTCCTTCCTTCCTTCCCACACTTATGAGCCTTTAGTTCATAACTTGAGTGGGAGAGAACAAAAGGAGAGAAAGCAAGCAAGCAAGAGAGGCGCACGCCCCCCTTGCCGCCGCCCCCTTGCCGTCGGCCCAACAAGGAGGCCGCCCCTCCTTGTTGCCTTGTGTTGTGTGATTTCTTCTTCCTCTTCCTCCGTTCCGGGCTAGCACAAAGGAGAAGTAAGATCTAGATCTCAACTCTAGGCGTGAATCAACTATAGAGAACATGACACATTTCACGTTACAAGTCATCACAGGAGAAACCCTAAGGCGTGTAACTTGATTTCTTCCCTTATCATCGTTATGTCTCTTGTCCTGTGATCCTTGGAGGGTATTGCATGGATAAAATTTGTTTTTTTCGCTGCGCATCCATGATCAAAACCCTACAGTGGTATCAGAGCCACAGGTCGTAGAGCATAAACGTGGTTAATGTGTTACGTTTTGATAGTTTTACACTTTAAATTTATTGTTTATCGCGTAAAACAAGACAAATCAAGCATATGATGCAATTTGTCAATCATCAATCATAACAAGACCTAGTTTTTGCATTGGATGCATGAATTAGTGAGTTTGAGAAATTTTAGGATCTTAGATCTAGGGTTTAGGCATCTTATGGAAAGAATGAGTTCTTTTCAGACAAGGAAACAACCAAACTTGGGCACCAAGCAAGGGAATTGTTTTGGAAACAACTCCCAAAGGAGGTTCGGCCCCCTAGGGGACCGCCCCTCCTTGCTTGCCGCCCAAGCAAGGGACGGCCAAGGGGCCGGGGTAGCCTTAGCCCACGGCCTAGCCGTGTGGGCTAGGGACCGGCCGGCCCAAGGCCTTTGCGGTCCTCTTTTGGGGTCCGGGCAATTTGATTATTGGGCCCCATGGACCGTTTTAACCCTAGAAAATCCTAAAATCAATTAAAATTGACCAAGCGCGTTAAAATTGGATTTTAACTGTTTATGTGCAAATCGCATGGTGATTGGATATGGTCTTAGGATGTGGTTTGGTGTGATTGTTTAATTTTTGTGGTTTGGTTTACGGCCTGCGAGCTGATCAATTAATTGTAATAATTAATTAGGGGTTTATGGGCTGCGAGCCATTTTTTTTTCTCAACTTGTGAGATTTATTTTATTTAGTATAGGTTAGCTAGTGCTAGATAGAATAGATTGTTAGCCAAGATTGAAGAAAAGAAGCCCAAAGCCAAAAGGAACCACAAAAGATGGAGCATGGAGCATTCCACATGACCATGAAGGATGGACCAATAGATGAAAACGCATGGATATGTGTTTTCTTTTAGGGTTCATAGATAATTCCATTGGCTTGGAATTATCTTAGTCTAGAAAAGGCCATATTCACATCACGTTTTATTTTGTTTTGTGGTTGTTTATTTTATTGTCTTATTATTTTGTGGTTGGTGTATGGATGATGAATGCAATTAGGATAATAAGATAATTAGACAACCCGGATGTTTTATTTGGAGTTGTGCCCAAACTCAAATAGATAGATTAGTTGATATGGATCAACAAAAACAATTAAAATTCAATTGAACAATCCCTCAAAATTCAAATATTGCGTTTTTGTCTTATCGTTATTTAAACACTCATCATCATCATGTTTTCCCAAGATCGTGCGTGCCAAAGCATGGATACTTGGTTAATAATGATGTGGTGCGATGGCACACCTCGTGTGCAGATTGTTTAAGTAAGAGGTTGGACGCAACTAGGTGTTTAATATGATTAAAACCTAGAGACAATCAATTGGGATTATCCATGCGGATGGATAAATAAGGAGTTATTTGCCTAATTAAACCAAGAGTTGCATAAGGGATGCACTTGGAATTGTTCCTACCTAAAGTAGTCAAATTATGGGTGACTTGCCAAAGCAAGCTCATAAGGAGATGAAACATGAATCTTGGCCCACTAGAAAATATAAGGATATTTTTCACATTAATATCTTGAGGGTTATTAATCCGTAGAAAAATAGTGGGAGCTATATTTGATAAACTATCTATTATTTTTTTTGAGGAGAAGGGCATAATTTATATAGATAAAAAACATTGCATACATAAGTTTAAAAGGATAGTGAGTCAGCCTATTCCTGACCTAGTCTGAAAACTGGACTGTCTCAACGCCGTCTTGGCTAACTGATCGGGTTCGGCCACCTGAGTTCTAGCAACTTTCTTAATTGTCAATTGCCTGAAATGTGATGATTGTTGTAAGATGTATTCAACCAAAAATTTGTCGGCGTAACCTGGATTGCGGTCCCTTAAAACAGTGACAAGAGTGGCACAATTAGTGTCCACCACGACATTTGTCTGCCAATCCGATATTAACCACTTTAGAGCATAAAGAAGAGTTGTTGCTTCTGCTGCAAATGCGGACATGCTCTGAAAGGTGAAGCTGTGAACATATGAACGTTCATCAAGGCCATTGAAGATCACCCAAGCTCCACCGGCGTCACCCGTGTCTTTGTCCCAAGCTGCATCTATTAGACAAAGAGAAGGAACATTCGAATTTGTCGTGAGATGATGGTTGTTGATGTGAAACTGTACCGCGGTGGATGAAACTTTCTCAGCAATTCTGGGTTGATGGGATGTGACTGAAACGGCAGCGGCACTGCGAAGGACTTGTAATGAATCAGCGGGGCTCTGAATGATGTTTTTCATAGCCGCTGAATTCCTGTTAAGACAAATGTGCCAAAGAGTTTGGACGAAGTAAACTTTGTCCTCCTCGTTCTGGAGGGCGGATAGAAGTGCAGAGATTGTTTTTGGGGATGAAGCGTGAGGGTAGTTCCTAAGATCAAACCCTAATCTGGAGCCACGCCAAATGTGAAGGGAGAGGTCACATTCAAAAAAGATGTTGGTCAGGTCCTCTGAATGCGCTGAGCACCTGGGACAGGACGGACTGTTGACAATTTTTCGTTTAAGGAGATTTTCCAAGTGGGGGAGCGCATTTACTGCAATCTTCCAGCCGAAGGAGCTGAGTTTTGGTGTGAGTGGCAGACGGCTGAAACAATCCAGCATGAGCATCGATGAACTAAAAGATGGCGCCGAGTTTGAGTGTAACTTAGTGGTCTCAAGGGACTTGGCCAGATGGCAAGCTGATTTAACTGTGAATAGCCCATTCTTCGTGTGTACCCAAACGAGTCTGTCTGGATGTCCTGGGGATGGGTTGAAAATGCGTGCAATCTGTTGAACTGCCTCTGTTGTGAAGAAGCACTTGAGCAGTGGAATGAGCCATTTTTTTTTGTCGTGTTTGTAGAAGAAATCCAGGGTCGGGTTGTCAATTGTAGTATAAAGATTTGGGCGCATTGGAGACGAGACATCTGGGATCCAAGTCTGCGTGAACGGAAGAATAGTTTTGCCATCTCCTGGGATCCAAATTTGGCCTCGTTGAAGGAGTTCTTTGCCCCACAATATGCTCTTCTACCCCCAGGAAGCGTTCGACGCCTTCTTAATGTTCAAGAAGGTTTGAGATTGGCAATACTTGCCAGTCATAACTTTAGCGAGAATAGACTCCGGGCGTTGTTCAATTCTGTTAGCCATTTTTGCCTGGTTGAGGTGTTTGAGAGAGCGGAACCCCAATCCACCTTCAGAAGTTGGTTTACAGAGATCTTCCCAGTTTTTCCAATGGATGCCCTTTTCCTTTCCTCCTTTCCAAAGGAAGTTAGCGAGTATTCTTTTTAACTTTTTCAGGAAATACCGAGGTGCTCTAAAAACCGAGAAAATGTAGATAGGAATGGAGCTGAGGCAATTTTTGATCAAAACACATCGACCCGCGAAAGACAGTGTAGAAAGCTTCCAGTTATTGAGCTTGTCGATGAAACGTTGAAGGATCCCTTGAAAAATGGCCCGATTGGATAGGGAGAATTCCATGACCGTGCTCAGGTAAATGCTAGGCCTGTCTCTCATCGTGATCTGAAGAGTAGATTGCAGAAAGCTAACATCTTCGAGGCTCATGTTTGGGCTAACGAACAATTCAGATTTGTGAGCATTGATAATCTGCCCCGATTGGCTGGCGAATTCTGCTAAAACCTGTTGCAGTCTGGAAACATTTTCGGCTGAGAAGTCCTGGAAGAGGAAAGAGTCGTCGGCAAAAAATAAGTGGGACACATGAGGTGACCGCTTGCTAACCGCAATACCCCGACAAAAGCCAAGATGAGCCAGTCTTGAGATTGATGCGGAGAGGACTTCCATTACTAAAATGAACAGGTACGGGCTTAATGGGTCACCTTGCCGAAGTCCATTCTGTGGTTGGAAAGCATTCGATGGTGTACCATTCGTGATGACTGAGTAGGAGACCGTAGAGATGCAGCGGTGAACAAGGGAGAGCCATTTCTGACTGAACCCCATCCGAGCCATCGTCTGAATCAAGAAGTTCCAGTTTACTCAATCAAAGGCTTTGTTCATGTCCAGCTTTAGAGCGAAGAAGGAACGTTTTCCCACTTTCTTCTTTTTGATGTAAGTGATGAGTTCATGGGCCACCAAGATGTTATCTGAGATGAGGCGGCCTTGGATGAATGCACTTTGATTGTCGGAGATAAGTGACGTGATGACCTGCTTGAGGCGATTTTCCAGAACCTTCGAGATAACTTTGTAAATCGTGTTGCAGAGACTGATAGGCCTGTAGTCCCCTGGGGCGGAAGCTTCCTTTGTTTTGGAAAGGAGGGCAATGTAAGTTTTGTTTACCGCACTCAGCATGTGGCCACTGTTGAGAAAGGACAGGACGACTGCTGTCAAATGAGGGCCCGTGATATCCCAGTATGATTGGTAGAAGCCTGCAATAATTCCATCTGGTCCCGGGGCTTTGTTAGGGGGGAGCTGAAAGACTGCACATTTGACTTCCTCGCTACTGAAGGGGGCGTCGAGGTGACTGATCTGATCGGTTGTCAACCGCCTGGTGACGTTGTCAATAATTGTCAGTTCCTGATCGCGGGCCTCGTCAACGGGAGCTGAGCAGTAGATTTGTTGAAGATGATGCTTGAATTCATTATCTATAGCTACTGGGTCAGTGGTAGTAACACCATCGGTGTTGGTGAGACTTGCGATTGTGTTTCTTCTTTTCGCAAACGTTGTCGCTCTGTGAAAGAACTTTGTATTTTTGTCACCAACTTTAAGCCAGTGTTGTTTCGCTCTTTGGCCCCAGTCTAGCTCGTGATCGCGTAACAGGCTGTCTAGCTGAGCTGGGGCCAAGTGTTCTTCGTTAAGAAGATCGGCCAGAATGGGGAAATCAGAAGACGAAAGATTTGCAATTTGCAGCTGTAGTCGCTCAAGCTGTGACGTTGATTCTTCAATTTTGCGGTCCATGCTTTAACTATCCATTATTGAATATAGTCAAAAATTCACAAATACTAAAACTTGCGTATTTTTCTTTTTGTAGAATTCCAAATGGCAAACAACTCATCGAGTTCACAACATTCCCTACGATCTGTCCTTGAGAAGGACAAGCTCTCTGGAACCAACTTCCTTGATTGGTACAAAAACTTGAGAATTGTTCTCAAGCAAGAGAAGAAACTGTACGCAATAGAGGAGCAAGTTCTAGCAGACCCAGAGAACAATACCCCTGCAGCCCTAAAGGCGTATCAAAAGCGTGTTGATGAAGCTAATGATGCGGCCTGCCTTATGCTTTGCACCATGACTTCTGATCTTCAGAAGCAACACGAAAACATGAATGTTGTTGATATGATCGAGCATCTGAAGCAGCTCTTTCAAGAGCAGGCAAGGGTTGAGAGGTATGAGGTCTCTAAGGCATTGTTCAAGTGTCATCTAGCAGAAGGGAACCCAGTGGGACCCATGTACTCCGTATGATCGGGTACTTGGAGAATCTCGCCCGACTAGGGTTCCCGGTCGGCCAAGAGTTGGCAACCGATCTTGTGATGCAATCGTTGCCCGAGAGTTATGGAGAGTTCATCATGAACTATAACATGAACGAGATCGTTAAACCACTTCCAGATTTACTCAATATCTTGAGGACAGCTGAACAAAGCATCAACAAGGTAAAGGGCAAGGCCATCATGATGGTACATAAAGGAAAGGGCAAAAGGTTTGCCTCATCCTCCAAGGGCAAAGGCAAGTCAGTTGCCAAGTCCAAGGAACCTGCCCTTAAGCCTGTTGGAGGCATTGCCAAAGGTGTGACTAAAGGTGAGTGTCACTACTGCAGTCAGCCTGGACACTAGAGGAGGAATTGCCCAAAATATCTGGAGGACAAGAGGCTTGGAATAGTGATTCCACCACCACCAGGTATTTTTGTTGTAGATGTCAATTTAACTGTCTCTACATCATGGGTATTATATACTTGATGTGGATCTCACATTTGTCGAAATATGCAGGATCTAAAGAGAAGTAGAAGATTGGCTAAAGGGGAGATAGATCTGCGCGTTGGGAATGGAGCAAAAGTTGCTGTGTTGGCTGTGGGCGTGTACGAGCTATCTCTGCCTTCAGGATTAGTTTTAGAATTAAATAATTGCTATTATGTGCCTGCTATGAGCAGAAACATTATTTCTATTTCTTGTTTGGACAAGGAAGGTTTTATTATTTCAATAAAGAACAATTGTTGTTCCTTTTATTTTAATAATATTCACTATTTTAGTGCGCAATTATTTAATGGACTGTATGTCCCTGATCTAAGCAATCCTCTCTACAACATTAATACCAAGAGGATTAAAATACATGATTTAAATCCTGCTTACTTATGGCATTGTCGTTTAGGCCATATAAACGAGAAGCGTGTATCTAGACTCCATAAGGATGGATTACTAGACTCATTTGATTTTGAATCATATGAGACATGTGAGGCTTGTTTATTGGAAAAAATGGCAAAGTCCCCTTTCAATATGAAAGGTGAGAGGACTATTGAGCAATTGGCGCTCATACATACTGATGTGTGTGGGCCATTTGCCACGCCTGCCAGGGGTGGTTATGTCTACTTCATTACATTTACTGATGATTACAGTAGATATGGATTTGTGTACCTTATGAAGGCCAAATCTGAATCCTTTGAAATGTTCAAAGAATTCAAAAGTGAAGTAGAGAAGCAACTTGGAAAAAGTATTAAGGCTCTACGATCAGATCGTGGAGGAGAATACTTGAGCCAAGAGTTTGACGACTATCTTAGAGAGTGTGGGATCGTGTCCCAACTCACTCCACCCGGAACGCCACAATGGAATGGCGTGTCTGAGAGGAGGAATCGAACCCTATTAGATATGGATCGATCTATGATGTGTCAAACTGATCTTCCATTATCATTTTGGGGCTACGCTATATTAAGTGCAGCTTTCACCATTAACCGTGTTCCATCTAAATCAGTCATGAAGACACCACATGAGATGTGGAGTGGGAGGCGTCCCACACTATCGTTCATGAAGATTTGGGGCTGAGATGTCTATGTAAAACGTTTACAATCAGACAAGCTAGGGCCAAAGTCGGATAAGTGTAAATTTGTGGGGTACCCTAAGGAAACTAAGGGTTACTACTTCTACAATCCAACCGAGAACAAGGTGTTTGTTGCTCGGACCGGCGTTTTCTAGAAAGAGAGTTTGTCTCTAAAGAAGCAAGTGGGAGGAATGTAGAACTTGAAGAGATTCAAGAACCACAAATCACTGAACCGATTATGGTACAAGAACAGGAACCACAAGTAGTTGTGGAACAGCCTGTTCAGGTAACACAAGAGCTTCGTAGATTTAGTAGAGTGCGCCAGGAACCCGAGAGGTATGGACTTCTCGTAACCGATTCCGGTGACACGATGCTCATAATTTATGAGCCTACTACCTATGAAGAGGCCGTGAAAGGGCCAGACTCTCAGAAGTGGCTAGAAGCCATGAGATCCGAGATGGAATCCATGTATACCAACAAAATATGGACTTTGGTGGAACCACCCGAAGGGGCGCGGCCCATAGGGTGCAAGTGGGTCTTCAAGAAGAAGATCGACATGGATGGTAATGTGATTACCTATAAGGGCCGATTGGTGGCTAAAGGATTCAGACAGATTCATGGTATTGACTATGATGAAACCTTTTCACCAGTTGCTATGACCAAATCCATCCGAATCCTACTTGCAATTGCAGCATACTACGATTATGAGATTCGGCAGATGGATGTCAAAACAGCATTCCTTTATGGGAATCTCGTCGAGGACGTGTATATGATACAGCCGGAGGGTTCTGAAGATCCAAAGCAAGCCAACAAAGTCTGTAAGCTGCAACGATCCATTTATGGATTGAAGCAAGCTTCTAGGAGTTGGAATCGACGTTTTGATGAAGTAGTCAAAGAGTTTGGCTTCATCAGAAACGAAGATGAGTCTTGTGTCTACAAGGTTAGTGGGAGCTGTGTAGCTTTTCTGGTCTTGTATGTGGATGATATACTACTCATTGGAAACGACGTTCATATGCTACAATCTGTTAAAGATTGGCTAGGGAAGTGTTTCTATATGAAGGACTTAGGGGAAGCAACCTATATACTCGGTATAAAGATCTATAGAGATAGATCTAAGAGACTGCTAGGCCTAAGTCACAGTACATATATTGACAAGGTGTTGAAACGGTTGAACATGCAAGATGCCAAGAAGGGATTCTTGCCCATATAACATGGAATCACTCTTTCAAAGAGTTGTTGTCCTTCCAATGAGATTGAGAAGGAACGCATGAGTAGAATTCCCTATGCCTCGGCCATAGTATCTATCATGTACGCCATGTTATGTACTAGACCAGATGTGTCATATGCCTTGAGTATGACAAGAAGATACCAGTCCAATCCAGGTGAGAGTCACTGGATTGCAGTCAAGAACATCCTAAAGTACTTGAGAAAAACTACGGATGCTTTCTTGATATTTGGCGGGGAGGAAGAGTTTCGTGTAAGGGGTTACACGGATGCAAGCTTCCAAACTGACATAGATGACTTTAGATCACAGTCGGGATATGTGTTTTGCCTGAATGGAGCAGTGGTGAGCTAGAAGAGTTCCAAGCAAGAGACGGTGGTTGATTCTACAACAGAGGCTGAGTACATTGCTGCAAATGGCGCAGCAAAGGAAGTTGTTTGGATCAGAACGTTTGTTTCTGAACTTGGTGTGGTTCCTAGCATTGCGGATCCAGTTGAGTTGTACTGTGACAACACTGGGGCGATTGCACAATCAAAGGAGCCCAGGTCACACCAGAAATCCAAGCACGTGCTCAGGAAGTTCAATCTAATTCGAGATATTATCGATAGATGAGACGTTTGGATATGTAAGATTCCTACAGATGAGAATCTGTCAGATCCACTTACAAATCCGCTTGTGCAGTGGAAGCATGAAGGGCACACTAGGAGCATGGGCATACGAGATGCGTCAGATTGGCTCTAGTTCAAGTGGGAGACTGTTGGAATAGATGCCCTAGAGGCAATATAGTTTAGTATAAATTTATTTTGGCTAGAACATTCATTGTATTATTTATTGGATATTTAATATAATGAAGTCCTTATATTTACAATTGTGTTGTTTATCTTAAATATCCCTATTCCAGTATAATGATTAATAGGACAATCATCTATAGACTAGTACGGGGTTGGATTGATATGGAGATATCATGATCCAACACATGGGTGTTCATTAAGGGTAATGGCGCACCGGATTGACCCATCTCCGAGAAGGCTACATACACGTTATGTTAAGTCACAAGTGTTTCACGTGGTGCAATGGTATTGTCATCCTTAGACTTGAAGTCGTTAGATATTCTAGTTGTGGATTGTTGTGATTTTGGTAGCGTCAAACGGTACACCGTAACTGGGTATTTATAACGGCGTGTACCGAATAAAATAAGAAGCAAGCTTAGAGATCGTAGTGGACGTAGATAGAATTTGTCCCTCCCACATAACGGGAGCAAATATCCTAGGCCACTTGAGGGATAGTGCTTATAGAATGTCTGGCCAGACTCAAATAAATCGATATAGGATATTGATGTTATTTGCACGAATAAGGCTATTCCCATGGATCGAGAAACTATGGATTGGATATACGAGTGTGACTTGTATGTCTCGTGTCCAATCCGGATATAGAGACAAAGGGATGAGACAATTACTTGTACAAGTTTTGTCGGATGACTATTCTATTAGTTGCCTAGAATGGATGGTTTGCTAGAAACCGCTCCATATTAGCAAATTGTTGCTACCAACTAGATAGAACCTATGGGGTCACACGCCATATAGAGTTGAACTAGATTTGGGGATTAATTAATATGATTAATTAATTAGAATGATCACTTTGCAACACCTTGCAAACTTAGTAGGACTAGTTTGCAAGAAAAGGACTAAACCGAATTCTAGTAGGACTAGAATGGGTCCTTTCGGTAGTTGACAAGGATTTGTTGTACTATATAAAGGATGCTCCTTCCTTCCTTCCCACACTTATCAGCCTTTAGTTCATAACTTGAGTGGGAGAGAACAAAAGGAGAGAAAGCAAGCAAGCAAGAGAGGCGCACGCCCCCCTTGCCGCCGCCCCCTTCCCGTCGGCCCAACAAGGAGGCCGCCCCTCCTTGTTGCCTTGTGTTGTGTGATTTCTTCTTCCTCTTCCCTTGTTCCGGGCTAGCACAAAGGAGAAGGAAGATCTAGATCTCAACTCTAGGCGTGGATCAACTATAGAGAACGTGACACAATTCACGTTACAAGTCATCACAGGAGAAACCCTAAGGTGTGTAATTTGATTTCTTCCCTTACCATCGTTATGTCTCTTGTCTTGTGATCCTTGGAGGGTATTGCATGGATAAAATTTGTTTTTTTTTCGCTGCGTATCCATGATCAAAACCCTACACAAGGCAGAGGTAGTGTTATGGGTTCTAAAAAGCAGCGATCAAAACCATCTGGCCTTGAAACAAGTTTCAGCGAGTGATGTTTCTGTGCCCAATAAAGATTCACATGTTTCCGATTTGCGGATTCCGACACAAGATGGGGTATCCTAAAAAAACGGAATTCCTTAAAGGTGCCGAACAGACGCGCCTAGAGCAATGAGTCTTCTCCTTTGCAACGTACGAGGGCTTGAGAACCATCGTAGCGTTATTTCACTTCGCAATTTAGTGAGATACAGAGCCTAACATAGTTTTCTTGATGGAAGCTAAATTGTATGCAACCGAGAGAGAGCGAATAAAGTTTCAACTTGGATTTCGTAACGGTATTTCAGAGACTATGAGGATAGACATGCAGTTTAGCTATGCTTTGGGATTATGATGTGGTTTTTGCTCTATCTACAGTGTCGCAACATCACATCCATGGTTTTTTTACCACAACTGGTGAGAATAAGCATGGATATTTTAATTTTTTTTTATGGGGATGCGAATTTAACTCAAATGTACAATTCGTGGAATTCGCTTGAACGATTGTGTCTTAGGGCCCGACCTTGGTGTGTAGTTGGCGATTTTAATCCATTCTTATCTATCGCGAGAAAAGAGGAGGGAAGACCAGTCCCCTTCAATCAGATAGGGTTTTCCCAGAATTATTCACCAACTCCAATTGAGGATCTTGGCTTTGCATGGACTTAGTTCACTTGGACAAATAATTAGGGGGAGAGGGGGTGGAGCAGCAATTAGAGAACGATTGGATGGATATCTAACTACTTATAGCTGACTCCAAATTTTTGGCTAGGGTCGAGTTCAGCACCCAACCGTTAGATTTCATTATGTTGCAACTGTGGTACCCAACCGTTAACTTTCCATCCATATGTTGGATGAAAGGTCATAAGAAGAATATTGCACCCCTGATTCACATCCCAACAATTTTGTAGATAGTTTTAATAAAATTATTCAATTGATTTATTTATTTGCATATATAATATGTATATGCAAAAAACATTACTTGTCATAGTAATAATTAAAATTTTAGTTGTTTCTTACTCCAAGTCTAATTTATAAAATATTAATTTTATTAATTTAGTTATTTATTGGTCAGAGTAAAAATTAATAAATTTACTGTAACTTTTGCCATCGAACGAAATATTTATCGTGAATATTTTTAGTAGGGATGCAAGTTCAAACCGCAAACCGAACCGAACCGAGCTAAACCGAATCGAACCGTGCTAAAACAAACCGAGTACAAATCGTACAAAACACAAAACGAAATGGACCGAACCGGTTAAACCGCATTTCGTTCCCATGCATTTGCACATTGACGTATTTTTTGCAAATGGGGGATGTAATCAACTAGTTTTAGAACTGGGGGTTGCAATGTGATAGTTTCGATAAATTGGGGGTATGCATTAAGTAATTAAGCCTTTTATTTACAATAACCATATAAATCTTATATAAATGCTAAAAGACACTTTCACCCCCTCTAGTTTTATTGAAGGACACTTGCACGCCTTTAGAGTTACGATCTTCATGGAACTTACACCCCATATTTTTTTTGAGGGAATGATTGAATAATGCAGGGAATTCATTTCGGCAAGATCAGAAAGGTATACATAGTTGGCCCAAGTAAGAATCTGAGCACAGTAGGACAAATCATCTTGATCTTCTAATCATTTCTTTGCAAACCTATGTGCTAGTTCATTACCAGAGCGGTTTACAAATGAAAACGTAATGACACTAAACTACTGCAGAGTTGCTGACAATCATCGACCATTATTTTCATGTCTGCTAGAGCTTCAATCGCCTTCATTTTCCGGAGGAATTGTCTTTGAGCAGGCTGTAAAAGCTATCCAGCAGTCAGTCTGCACTTCGATCTTCTGTAACTTCATTTCCTTGGCAAGGATTATTCCTTCCCTTATCTATTAATCGGGGGCTCCTTTGTCTAGCAATGTGGCGATGTCTCCTACCCGGAATTAACCTGCTGCATCTCGGGTGAATGCGCCTACACCCGATGCGGGTCCCGAGCTTGACCAAGCACCGCCCGAATTGACCAAGAGCACTTAATCTGTTGGGGGCCGCCAACGTTGTCTGTCCGATGTACCTGCCCGGGGAGATTCATCAATTAAACATACCCCGCCCCCCAAGGTGTGCTTCACGAAACCATATAACATAATCAACACCGAATCACGCAGTATCATGCTCATCCTTGCTGTGTCTGTCATTCCTTCTTCTACAAATTGACATGTTCTTAGTCAGGGCGGGATTTAGAAATTCAGTTCACTGGGGGCTGAAAGAATTTCAGAAGATTAAAACTAGTGTTTTCCTTTTGAACATGAGCGGTTAAACTCCGATTTTAGTGAGGACTAATTAGCAGGGATGGCAACGGGTCGGATCCGGCTCAGATCAGGCCCTTCTCGATCCAGATCCGACCAGGAGAAACGGGATCCAGAGTCGATCCAGATCCATTCGGATCATCACCGGATTCGGATCAGATCAGATCGGGTTTTCATTCAGCTGACCCAATTCTGATCCGTAGATCCATACAGTACATGGTCGGATCGGATTCGGATCGGATCCGGCTCGTGTGTGCAATAAAATAGAAAATATCACATAAACAATAAACACTACTTCATACGCTAAGGCATGTTCGCAAGTTATGAAGTATAACAAACAAAATAAATAGCTTTGTAGGTTGGAGTTACTATAGTATTCTTCTTGTAAGTGTAAGGGAAGAGGTAATAGATGTATAGTTCTAAAGCACACATATGCGTCGGATCGTATCGGGTGAGAACCCGGTGGATCATCCCTCAGATCTAAATCCAGATCCAAATCCGTTCGGGTTTGGCTTTCTGGATCCAAATCCGATCCATTTTCAATTGGATCGGATTCGGATCTGATCCATTCGGCTCGGATCGCTCGGATATCAGATCGGATCTGACCATATTGCCATCCCTGCTAATTAGCATAAAATGAAAAATATGATTTTTACCTTAAGTTTGGCTGCATTATTGAACTTCTGACACTTAACCTACTGCATTTTTAATTTAACATAAAAAATTACATGCGTTATTAAAATTTGTGACACTTAACCCAGTGCATTATCAATTCACCAAAATCACTTGAATTATTCAAATTTGTGACAAATAGCCTATTTTAGTTAGTCTCAACTACGGGAAGTAATGGGAATCGTATGCGTCATTGCGTAATGTTTACACAATTTCAGTTACGTTCTGTAGCTTAGACTAGGCTATTTGTCATAAATTTTAATAATGCACGTGGTTTTCATGGTAAATTGATAATGCGCTGGGTTAAGTGTCACACATTTGAATAATGCATGCGTCTTCTTTTATGGTAAATTGATAATGAAGTAGGTTAGTGTCTCAAGTTCAATAATGCAGGTAGATTTAGGAAAAAAATACCTAAAAATATATAAGATAAAATATGCAATAATAGGAAATGAGCGAGGACTATAGTCCTCACAGTCCTAGACCAGATCTGCCCCCGCTAAGAAATGCGAAACAAATTTCTGACGATGATATTGGACCAAATTTCCATAATGATCGTAGAACATCCCATCAGTCGTTATTCTTTTTGTTTGTCCAAAAGTGAAGATGACCAGTTCAAAAGACTGACATCTTATTTGAAGACGGTTTGGTAATGATTTTTTTTTTCTCTAGAACGCCACTTTTACATGTCAAAAGCAGTTGTTGATGTGTTTGATAAATTCTGATTTATCAACTTTCTGAACAATAATTGCTTTCCAACCACAAATTTTGAGAAGAAAGGGAGGGGTTGATTTCTAGACATGCTTTTTGATAATTTTATTAGTAGACTTTTTTTTATCCATGTCATAACAATAAATCCAAAAAGATATCTCTAATTGCAATGAAAATCTAGTGTTATTTTGACACTTGCAACAATAGAAAGCGATTTTTCACAGAATGTTATATATGAAATTTAGCAAACAGTTTTTATGTGAATTTCTACAGTAGCTATTTCACAACACTTCCAGCTAGAGGTGTAAGAAAAACATAATAAGTCGGTCAAATCGACCGAACCGAATGTCGTTGTTTTGGATGGTTTTTATGGTTAATTGGTTTTTAAACGGTTCAAGTTTTTCACAAAACGGTCTAATCGGTTCGGTCTCTTTTTGTTAATGTTGGGAATCCGGAGGTTCCTTGAATTGACTCAAGCTTGGCGAGGAGTTGGCGACAAAGCGGGGGAAGAAACGGACCAAACGGAGGAGCAAGAGACAAAGAAAACAAACAGTGACAGAGGTCTTCGTGCGAAGACTCAATGTCTTCATACGAAGAGAATCCAGGAGGCGGCCAAAAGTTACTTCCTTATTCGTTTAGCTCAGTTTTGGTATTTCTTGGGCACCAAGCTGTATAGTAGGTCTATATAAAGGCTACATTTCGTGCTCGACTGGTATGGGTTTTATTCGTGGTGTTTCTCTCTAATAGACGGGGTTTTCGGGTCGTGGAGGTAGGTAGCTCATCGCTTATGAACCGTGTTATATCAGGTGTGTTCTTGTGTTATTGTTTTCATCGTTATCATCATTCTCTAAGCTCTGTTCGGATCACAACAAACTGGTATCAGAGTCTTAGGTTGCGGTGTTCCAAGATCAAGGTGAAGCTATAGGGCTAGGGTTTCACAATCTGTGAAGTTCATAGCTACGTTTTCGCGATCAAGGTGGAGCACGCATTCGGGGGTTACATATCTGAAAAAGCAGTTTCATAGAAAATGATTGGGGGGATGACCAAGATCGACAAGTTCAACGGGAGAAACCGCTCAGCTTATGTCAGATTAAGGTACATGCTTTGGTGAAGAAGCAAGGCCTGTGGTTGCCATTGGCGGAAGATAAAGAGGGGGATTCTACAGCCACCAAGGAGTACAAGACGTTGGAGGAAAGAGCACATTCAACGATCATGTTGTGTTTGGTGGACGACGTGATCATGGAGGTTGCAGATCAAGAGACTGCTAAGAAACTATGGAGCAAGTTGAAGAGCCTCTACAAGAAGGAGTCGCTCACCTACAAGTTGATGTTGAAGCAAAAACTCTTTGGTTTACGCATGGGGGAATGTACTGATCTAAGAGATCACTTGGATCGTCTTAATACTATTTTGCTTGAGATGCGAAATAGTAATGAGAAGATAAATGATGAAGATGTCGCTCTGATTTTGTTGGTGTCTCTACAAATTTACTATGAGGGGTTCATGCAGAGCGCTTATGCTGGGAAAGAGACTCTCACGCTAGAGGAGGTAGGATCAGCTCTTCACACAAGGGAGATGCGGCATGGGGCTGCATATGGGGGTATGGAAGGTTTGCGGTCGGATGCATTCGTGGCATCCAATGGGGGTTATGGAAAAAGGAGGAACAAGGGTTCTAAGTTGCTAAACGACGTCGGTGCAGTGTGTAAAGAGAAGGGTCACTGGAAGAGAATGTCCGAAGGAAAAGGCGTTTGCAGACTTGGCTGCAGGCGCGGCGGAGGACTTCATGCTCTAGGCCCCGTTGGGGGGGGGGAAGGGGGAATTCGTGCTCTGCACGAGGAGACGGAGGATGAAATAGGGGAGTCTCAGATGAGATACATGGAACGTGAAGGGGACACGTGTTGGGGGGTTTTTCATAGGGACTCGGTGGGAGTCGGAACAACAAACAAACTTGTTGTAGGAAATCGGTGGGAGTTGGAACAATAAGAAGGGGGTTTTTCGATTGCAGAGCTCGGTCGTAGTTGGAGCATCGATAGGGTTCGATTGCAGGAACTAGACAGGGGTTGGAGCATCTTTGGGGGCACACGTTGCAGGATCTCGGTGATGATTGAGCAACTTGTGAATTTGGGATTATTGGAGAGAACCATCTAATTCAAGCGCAAGAAGACGAGAGGATTCAAGGAAAGATGGAGATTTGTTGGGAATCCAGAGGTGCCTTGAATGGACTCAAGCTTGGCGAGGAGTTGGTGACGAAGCGGGGGACGTAACAAACCAAACGGAGGAGCACGAGACGAAGAAAATAAGCAGTGCGAAGACTCGATGTCTTCGTATGAATGGCCTTCGTGCCAAGACTCGATGTCTTCGTACAAAGAGAATCCTGGAGGCGGCCAAAATTTGTTTCCTTGTTCGTTTAGCTCGGTTTTGGCACTTCTTGGGCACTAAGCTGTACAGTAGGCGTATATAAAGACTATAGGTCGTGCTCTACTGTAGTGGATTGTATTCGTGGCGTTTCGCTCTAATAAACAGGGTTTTCGGATCGTGGAGGTAGCTAGCTCATCGCTAGTGAACCACGTTATAGCGGGTGTGTTCTTGTGTCCTTGTTTTCATCGTTATCATCATTCTCGAAGCTCTGCCCGCATTACAACAGTTAACAAATTGCACCGCATTACACCGAACCGAACCGTTGCATACATACTATATGTTTTAAAATATATTTTATCAAGTATATGTTTTAATCCATAAAATTGTATTGGAAGTACATATTTTAGTCATTAAAATGATTGAATAGGTGTTAAAATTTTATATTTTTCTCATTTCACACAATTTCTCTCTCTAAAACCATAGTTCCATAAGGTTTCTTGTGTTTATTTGATTTAAGTTTAGTTAAAATTTTCTCAATATACTAGTATTACGACATTCGTGCAAAGATGTTTAGGTGAACCGATCGAACCGAACCGAACTAAATTGGAACTTTTCGGTTTGGTTTGGTTCGTTTATGATTGCTAATGTTTTAGTTTAGTTACAAAATTAGTAAACCGATATATACGGTTTGGTTTGTGCTTTCTACACAAGCCGTTCTAAACCGTCACTTACACTCCTACTTCTGGCACAACTGCTTTCTAGAACACAATAGCATTCTCAAACTGGACATTGGTCTTTCAGATTCAAATACTTGAACAAGTGGGTGATCCAGTAGACGTCCTCGACAAGTAGCGGCGGGGTCATTAAGGGTACAAGGGGTCACTTGCCCCTCCCAACGTTTCAAAAACATGCAAGCACCTCGTCATTTTGATTGATATTTTCTATCGTACTCCTATAAAAGTATACAATGTCACGTTTATGCCCCCAGTAACTGCAATGGGGCTGTTTGGATAGACAGGTTGAGGGGGTTTGGTTAACCGGACGGGTGTAGTGTTTGGATAGAGAGGTTTAGGTTGGAAGAAGAGCGGTGACCGGTACTATTTTTTCTGGTCACTGCTATTTTTATTTAATATTGAAAAAGGGGTGGTGCCCGGGTATTTTCTCACCGGTGGCATGCTATTTTGGCTTGTAATTCTCTATCTCACATGTCTCTTTCTCTCTCTTGCTCTCTCTCAGCATGTCACTATCTCACTCTCTCTCTCTCTCAACATGTCACTATCTCTCTCTCTCTCCCTCTCTTACTCTCACACTCTCTCCTTGTTTTTTCCAGATTCTTTTTTTTCATGCATGCGGTGCCCGGATTTATTTGGCAACCGGACACCGGCTGGTTTGTGAGTCCAGACAATTTTCGAGCCGGGCACCGATAGCAAATTGGGTCCACCTGTAACCAAAAAATAATTGGGTTTGGTTTTTAGTTAACCAAACCCACCTATCCAAACGAGTCCAATATTTACCTCCCCTTCTAGTTGCTATTTTTAATTGTGACCTTAAAAATAGTAGGCGACTTTCTAATAAGTGCAGATATCATGCCCTTGTAATATTTTGTTGAGGTCATTGATTTTTTTAAGATGGATGTCATAATTTAGTATTGGATTCAGAGAAGAGAAATTCAAAATGAAAAGAGGGAAAAATATTTCTCATTAACTGAAGAAGATGAACAATACAAAGCTTATATACTTATGTGCTATATTGCACATAAGTCCCCCAAGATAGGCATAATACTACAAAGTCCCAAACTACTACATTACAGAAATGACAAAACATACCCTCTAAAGATAAAAACACTTATAATAGCTAATAGGCCCCCTTAAGTTGGAGAGTAAACATTGTTTACTCCCAACTTAGGAAGCAAAAACTGAAAAGTAGCAGGAGAAAGAGGTTTGGTCAAAATGTCAGCCAGCTGATGCTTAGAACTCACATGAAGAAGCTTCAACTGGCCTGCAACCACCTTATCTCTGATCAAATGACAGTCAAGCTCAATGTGCTTGGTTCTGTCATGAAAAACTGGGTTTGTAGCTATGTGAATAGCAGAATTGCTATCACAATAGAGAACTGGAGTAGCAGAAGAAACAACCTGAAGATCTTGAAGAATAAACTCCAGCCATTTGAGTTCACAAGAAGTAGATGCCATACTTCTATATTCGGCCTCTGCAGAACTTCTGGAGACAATCTCTTGCTTCTTGGACCTCCATGAGATTAAAGAATCTCCAAGATAAATCAAATAACCAGTTGTGGACCTTCTAGTATCAGGACAGCTAGCCCAATCTGAATCTGAGAAAGCTTTGAGAGAAAGGGAGGAAAATATTGAAAAATAAACACCCTGACCAGGAGTGCATTTGAGATACCTCAGAACTCTGTGTGCTGCATCTAGATGAGTACTTCTGGGAGCTGACACATATTGGCTGAGCCTATGAACAGCATATGTAATGTCAGGTCTGGTATTACACAAATAAAGCAGTCTCCCAATGAGCTTTCTGTAGGAAGTAGCAGTGAGATCACACAAAGCTTCACCTGAATCTGCACCAAGTTTGCAATTTGGATCCATGGGAGTAGAAGCAGGTTTAGATCCCAAAAAACCAGTATCTTTGAGTATGTCAAGAGCAAATTTTCTTTGACTAAGAGAGATACCATCAGCAGTTCTGTAGACCTCAAACCCCAAAAAGAAATGGAGAGACCCTAGGTCCTTAAGATTGAAATGTTGTTGAAGCTGCAACTTCAAAGTTTCCAAGAAAGAAATGCTGTTTCCAGTGAGCACAATATCATCAACATACACTAGAAGAGCAGCAAAAGAGGAGTCTTGTTGGAGAGTGAAGAGTGTGTAATCAGCTTTAGATTGCAGAAACCCCAAAGAAGCAAGTGTAGAAGAGAACTTCTCAAACCACTGTCTAGAAGCTTGCTTCAAACCATAGAGAGATTTATCCAACTTACAAACCATATTTGGAGAGGGAGGAGTGACTCCAGGGGGCACAGCCATATAAACATCTTCATGCAAATCTCCATTAAGGAAGGCATTATTGATATCAAGTTGCAATAGATGCCAATTTTTGACAGCAGCCACAGCCAGCACACATTTTACAGTTGCCAATTTTGCCACTGGAGAAAAGGTGTCAAAATAGTCTAGACCTTCAGTTTGGGTGTAACCCTTAGCCACTAACCTGGCTTTATACCTCTCAATACTTCCATCAGAATGATGTTTCACCTTATAAACCCACTTACAACCAATAGCAGACTGACCTGAGGGCAGATACTCAAAATGCCAAGTTTTATTATGCATGAGAGCCTGCAACTCTTGCTGCATAGCAGCCTCCCAATGAGGAGAAGACACAGCTTCTTTATATGACTTTGGTTCAATCACAGATGAGGAAGCACTTATAAAGGCTTTGTGTTCAGCAGAAATATTGTCATATGTCAAATAAGAAGCCAAATCATGACATGTGCTGCTGACTGTGTGACAAGTCTTCTTGGTCAATTGATAGTCCTGCAAATAAGATGGCAGGTGTCTAGGCCTAGTGGAGTGTCTAATTGAAGGAACTGACACAGGATGAGTTGCCTCAGAAGTAGGAGAGATCACAGGAGACTCAGAAGGCATATCATCAGACAACACATTAGTGGAATTGGTGTCAATAACAGGAGTGTCAAGAGAGATTACTGGATTAGGAAGAGAAATGAAAGTGTCTGGTTGATGACACATGTGTGAAGTAGACAAGGGAAAAACAGTTTCATAGAAAATGACATTTCTACTGACAGAGATTGTGTGAGATTCTAGGTCATACACCTTATAGCCTTTGACCCC
The DNA here is from genome assembly GCA_023055425.1 of Linanthus parryae. Classification (NCBI taxonomy): domain Eukaryota; kingdom Viridiplantae; phylum Streptophyta; class Magnoliopsida; order Ericales; family Polemoniaceae; genus Linanthus; species Linanthus parryae. The sequence goes on from JALGPY010000030.1 coordinate 379,216, forward strand.
AAAAGGGTAACCAACAAATACACATTTTGTAGCTCTAGGAGAAAATTTATTTCTTCCTTGTAAGAGGGTGGAAACATAACAAAGACACCCAAAAACCTTCAAATGAGTATAAGAAGGTGCTTGTTTATAAAGCAGCTCATATGGGGTTTTATTTTGTAAAGAAACAGAAGGAGTCCTGTTTATGAGGTAAGCAGCAGTTAAGACACATTCACCCCAAAGAGACAAGGGAACATTAGATTGAAATCTAAGAGCTCTTGACACATTTAATAGGTGTTGATGTTTTCTCTCAACAACAGAATTCTGTTGAGGAGTTTCAACACAGGAGTGTTGGTGAATGATCCCATTTTTGGCAAAGAATTCACTCAATTCATACTCAGGAGCATTGTCACTTCTAATATTTTTGATAAAGTGACCAAAATGAGTATGAATTAGAGTATAAAAAGCAGGAAGAAGAGAGCTGACTTCAGTTTTAGATTTCATGAGGTACACCCAAGTGGCTCTGCTGAAGTCATCAACAATTGTAAGAAAATACCTATAACCACCATGTGACATGACTTTGTAAGGACCCCAAGTGTCACAGTGAATGAGATGAAAGAGACAAGGAGAGGTAGAGGTGGAAACAGGAAATGAGAGTTTCTTTTTTTTAGCAAGATGACAAGTGTCACAAGGAGAAGTACTGACTTTTATGTGTGGAAATAAAGAGTGCAGACTTTGATCAGATAGGTGACCTAATCTATGATGCCATAGAGTTGGAGTGATGGTGGAATTACATGCATTAGCAGATGCAGTAGAAGCAAGGATATATAAACCATCTTGTTTAACACCTCTCCCCAGCACATTTGAACTGGTATGATCATAAATCTCACAGCCATCTTCAGAGTAGTGTACACTACAATGGAGTGAGGAGATCAACTTGGAAATAGATATCAAGTTGAATTTAAAAGATGGAACACATAGAACATTTAACAATGTCAAATAAGGATTTATTGACACAGTACCTATGTGTGTGACAGGCACAGAAACTCCATTAGGTAGATGAACATGAACATTAGAAACAGGAGTAACAGTTTGAAATTGATCAAGAGAGGAGCACATATGATCAGTAGCTCCACTATCAAGAATCCAAGAACAAATAGTGGAGGAAGATGCATCTGATAAAAGAGAGGTAAAAGCAAAATTATTGACAACTCCACTAGACACATAAGATGCAGCCATACCAGAAAAGCTTGTACTGAATGGTGATTCTACCATAGAAGATGAAACAGCTGGGGATCCTTCCAAAGTCTGAGATGAGCCATGAGAAGAAACTGAGCTAGTAGGAGACATTTGCATTTTATCTCCAAGTAATTTCATAAGCTGAGCACACTCATTGTGTGTGAGAGATATTCTGTCCTGACCTCCTTGAAAATGTACAGAAGCTTCAGATGACTGAGGTGCAGAACCAAATACATTGTTCACTCTAGTGACATTAGGTGAAGAATACTGTCCTTGAAAGCCTTGAGCAACATGAGAACCTTGAGAACCAGCATTGAAGTTCTTCTTGAACTTAAAACCAGGTGGATATCCATGTAATTTGTAGCACTTCTCTTTTGTATGTCCTGGCCAGCCACAATGTGTGCATTGTGGTCTTCCTTTGTTGTTATACCTATAGGAGTTGTTAGATACTTGTGCTGCAACTACATGATGATCATGAGATGGAGATGTCTGATGTGTCAACAATGCCATGTTCTGAGATGTGGAGGCATGATGATGAGTGATCTCTGATTGCCTTTCTTGTTGAACTACTTTGGAGAAAATAGCCAACAAATCAGGTAGGGGCTCAGTGAGTAGAATTTGATCCCTTACAGAAGTGTAATTGTCATTAAGCCCCATCAAAAACTGTAAGATACAGTCCTGTTCATGACTTTTCACTATAGTGTGAACAATTTGGCAACTACAATTCTTCAAAACACCACATACACAGCTAGGAATTGTCTTATAATTTGACAATTCATCCCATAGAGACTTCAATTTAGTAAAATAGGCAGTGACACTAAGATCTCCTTGACGAAGAGCAGCAATAAGAGTGTATAACTGAAATATGCGAGGCAAATTTTTCTGCGAGTACCTAGCTTTGAGATCTGTCCAAATGGCTAGAGCAGTGTCATGATACACTATACTCGCAGAAATATCCTTTGAAACCGAATTAAGTAGCCAGGAAATCACCATATTATCACAGCGAATCCATAACTCATGCAACGGATCTGTAATTGCTGGCTCCTGAAGAGAACCAGTGATAAACCCTAATTTGTTCTTTGCTTTAAGTGCGACCAAAATTGAACGACTCCAGGTATTATAATTTTCTCCATTCAAGACCTGTGAAACGAGAACGATACCTGGAGACTCAGAATGGCTGAGAAAGTACGGCGATGCAGAATTGATGTTGAACGACCTCAACTCCGGAGATCCAGACGAGGACTCATCGATGATAGACATGACCAGAAATCAAAAATTGAACACTGATAGGTATGATTCTGGAAGCGACGAGCAGTGAATCGATGAGATAGAGATCACCGAAACACAGCGAAGAATAGCTCTGATACCATATTGGATTCAGAGAAGAGAAATTCAAAATGAAAAGAGGGAAAAATATTTCTCATTAACTGAAGAAGATGAACAATACAAAGCTTATATACTTATGTGCTATATTGCACATAAGTCCCCCAAGATAGGCATAATACTACAAAGTCCCAAACTACTACATTACAGAAATGACAAAACATACCCTCTAAAGATAAAAACACTTATAATAGCTAATATTTAGCTTGGGAATATTTGATTGAAAACTTATAAATTGTGCCCCCTCTTGCCAATTACTGGCTTCGCCACTGTCCACGAGGTTCGGCTAATTGTATGCACTTCTAGAGATGTGATCGATTATTTCAAAATTCGAGAAAGCAAACTCAGGAACAAAGCCAAACGGTGGCTTCCGCCAAATTTCTGCGCAAGAAAAAGTAGTCATGAGTTCCCGCTACCATAGTGAATTCAGTTGTGGTGTATACATCAAGAAAACCCTCTTCATCAACCCATTAATTAACATAACATTTATCTGACAAGGCCGTTAGAAGTGTAACTGTAAATTGAGCCTGCCAATGAACCCTAACGCTAACCCTAAAGGTTGTTTGATGTATTTCTTTTCTGTTGTTCAAATCATCAACGTAGTCAATGAACTTATCTCATATTATGCTAAGAATTTGTATGTTGCACTCTATCAAATACAGGAGCTTCATTGTTTTCATTACCTGAACAGAACCATGAAAAGGTTTAATTTACAATCTATGCCCTGATTTATCTAGAGTCCAGTGAAACTTTAAATAACTATGTGTCTTATGAAGAAAAGCATGGGTGATAGTCTCCCCAAACCTTTATAAGGTAAAGTACTGATTTGGCATAAAATTGGTAGTTTTCAAGAGAATTGTCAAAAATAACTTAATTTCGAACCAAACAATCAAAATCGCTTTTATTCCGTCGAGCGATTTCACCATCAAATGAGATACTATTTACGACATAATAGAGGAACAAGACCAAAATTCATTTTATCATCGAATGAGGAACATAGCACATGTAGCGGTACAGTAGCAATTCAACATCCATATATCAAAGAATGTTCACGAGTTATATTATAGTTGAGTATATGTTTTTACATGAAACATATTCGGGTTGGTCTCTAAGTTTCGTCAGCAAAGGAGATGTAATAATACTTGACAAATAGTAATATTATGAATTGCAAGAAACAATAAGGTGAGAAAAGAAGTAAGATTAACTAACCAATTCACTGTGACCGTCGGTTCCTATTAACTAACCAATGCACTGTGTCCCAGTATATCGAACTGAAACAAGGGTTTCAATATAACTATAAGGCTTCCCCAACATGTTGTGACCCGGACGCAGATGTTTCTCCTTCTCCTCTTTGCTACGAGGATCATAAAAGACAAATCGAGCTTTCTGGAAGTCTTCCAACACCATCGTATCACGAATACTGAACCTAACAACGGAACTAAAATCCGACACGATCGAGAAGCGCTTAGTCCAATAGCCATTGATGTTGTCATCCATTACCCATATATCAAAAGATAACTGATCTAGGCTACTTGGTCTTCTAGCGACATACAAAGCGAGTGAACCCATGTTATCAATAAGATCAAACCATGCATACGGTGACGATGTGATATCAGAGGATAAAGTGATTTGCTGAAATGTATCATCAGTTATGTCAAATGACAAGATAAATGGGGCGTCACGATCTATACAATAAGCAGGAAATTTGGCAATCCAGTATAGTTTATTTGCATGTGGCAATAGCAATCCATGAGAATCTTGGATTTGCATAAATAATCCTTCTAGAAATCCGGGCAGGTCGCGGACATCGCTCCAGCAATTAGAGGTCATAGTCCATACTCTCGCCCAATGGAAAGGGCCACAGAGTGAAAATTTGACCAATTTGTAGTCACCGGTTTCTCTATCGTAACCGAAACCCACCGCGCCAATAGTTCGTTGGGGTTCGTGAATGATAGTGTGATCCCTAGTTGCCGGATTCCACAACAGTAGCTGTGGATTCTCATCTCCCGGTGGAAAAAAGTTGCCACAAAGTAAGCCATTGCATGAACCAAGAATATGTAACACAGGTGATCTTGCTGGATCTGGGACAAAAACTCCAGATGAAGAAAGTACAGACAGTATATGGTTCGGGTTCCGTTCGACAACCACTACCATCTTGTTGTTGGTCGGAGAAGATTGATGGAGAAGAAGGTGTTTCTTGATAAATCTAGGGTTTTTAATCAAGGCGTGATATGCTCTTGAAAGGAGCTTGCACCGGAGAACATCTTTCACGGGCAACCTCGTTAATATTTCCTCAACCACGTCGTCCGGGAAACTTGTCCTCCTCCTCTTCACGACATGTCCTGTTGCCTCTACGCTTGCAGCCATGACCGAACTTGATCTTGGTGTATGCTAACCCTTTTCTTCTTGATATTATTGTTCTTTCTAATCGAGATTTTATTTATATACAAGACCATATAATATAAATCTATAGTAAGGGTCACTTTCACCCCCTCTAGTTTGATTGAAGGGCACTTTCAGTCTTTCACCCATTCAGTGTTACGATCTTAAGGAAACTTACACCCCATATTGTGATACCATTAGTCAAGAATTGGAATCTATCACTAAAAATAGTATTTGGGACAAATTGTTGTCCTCATACCACTCCGTCCCGTCTCTTTGTTCCCATTTGACTTTTTTGACTCGTATCTGGGTCACTTTGACCGGGTGATTTGGATAGTAAAATAATACGATTTTTTGATAATTCTTTCACCATATTATAGAGCAACTTTTACTCTACAACACCATGAAAAAATTATCAAAAAATTACATTGATTTGCTATTCAAATCACCGGGTCAAAGTGACCCAGTGAATAGTGGCAAAAATAAAATTGGGAACAAAGAGACGGGACGGAGTGGTACATATTATGCACAAATGTTGGTGTTTATCCAAGGGTGTAATATACTTTTTTTTTAAAATGATATGAGCCAAATTTGTCTCCGGAACTACTTTCGTGGCGTATTCCCAGACTAAGGGCGTCATAACCAAGGGTTGTAAGCTTCTTAGACAGTGTCATTTTCCAAAATAGAAGAGGGGAAAGTGTCCTTCAGTCAAACTAGAAGGGGTGAAAGTGTCTTTTACCCATATACAATTTTATTTATTAAAAAATCTATTTATATGTTATTAAAAAAAATGTTTCGTTAAACAGTGGGAACTATTCTAAATTCAATGAGCGCCATGTGCTAACAACTAATATCGTAAAATCGGAAGGACCAAACCGCAAGGGAGTAAAAACTAATGACCTATAATGTGGACTAAAGTGAAAGAAGACATAAACTATGCTGAGAAAGTAATTTGGAATTTTCGGTAAATGCTAGAATGCTCCGGAGACCGTAGTCATCGGTTCACGAGAAGTCAAGCAGTTAATAAGATCTTTTGGTTAACGAGAATATTAATATGAAGAATTATCTAGATTTGGGATAAGGTTCTATAAATGTACCAATCTGTTTGTGTTCTAGTTATTCTCAGATCACTAGAACAATTCTAGTCTTAATCCTGCTGCAGCGGAAGAATATTACCATTCAGTTTTTTTCAAACATCTCCTGATAGTTTGCTTCTTATTACCTGCTTCATTTGTTTATTTTTTGCCTACTTGCATCTCTTCATTCTATCAAATTTGGTATCAGAGCCATTTCTCTCTGCCAAGAACCCACTATGGCTTCCACAACAATCCCAACTGTTTTTCCTTATTCAGCAAATAAAATTCCCATTTTTGAGGGAGAGCATTATGATTATTGGAGCAGCCAAATGAAGATTATTTTCATTTCTCAAGATCTTTGGGATGTTGTAGAGCAAGCATATCCAGAACCACCCGAAGGAGGTAGCTCGCAGAACTGGACGGAAGAACAACAAAAGCAATACAAGGAGAATGTCAAAAAAGATGCCAGTGCACTTCGCTATATTCAGCAAGGGGTAAACAAATCTATTTACCCTCGGATTTTTTGTGCAAATGAAGCTAAGCAAGCTTGGGAAATACTGAGAAATAAATTCCAAGGATATGGGAAAGTGATATCCATCAAGCTGCAGTCACTTTGGACAGAATTTGACAATTTAGTTATGAAGGAAAGTGAAAGTGTTCAAGATTTCTTTTCAAAAGTTGCTGAAATTGTTAATCAGATTCGGAGCTACGGAGATACCATTCAAGACAAGAGGATTGTTCAGAAGGTTCTTTGCTGCCTTCCATCAAAGTTTGATCATGTTGCTGCAACTATTGAAGATTCAAAAGATCTCTCTACATACAGTTTGCACGAACTGATGAGTTCTCTCCAAGTGCATGAGCAACGTATCAATCGATCTTCAAGCCAACCATTGGAGCAGGCCTTTCAATCAAAGCTTGCAGTCTCAAATTCAAAGAAACCCAAAGCGGAGCATTGGAAGAGAGGGGGCACATATCCCAAACCACAAAAGTGGCAGCAAAGTAAAAGTGAAGGTCGAGGAAAACCAAATGAGAGGAATAAGAGCTGGCATCAAAAGGACGGTAACTCTAACTTTTACTGTCGAATTTGCAACAAGTCTAATCATGAAACCAAGAACTGCAGATTCAGATGCAAGAGTTGCAGAAACTCAAGTCATTCTCAAAGATATTGTTGGTATCAAGACAAGGAGGAAAAGAGCGAGGCAAATTTTACGAAAAATGAACCTGAGCAGTTATTTTCATGTATGAATGCTCAATGTGAATATTAGAATATTTGGTATCTGGATAGTGGTTATAGTAACCATAAGAAAGGTTACCGGGATCTATTTGTGACGCTTGATCAAAATCATACATCTCAAGTAAAACTTGGGGATGGAAAGCTTCAAAATGCTGAAGGTAACGGAGCAATTGCCATCAGCACAAAGCAAGGGAGAAAGTTGATTTCTGATGTCCTTTATGTTCCAAGCCTAACCCAGAATCTGTTAAGTATTGGACAGCTTCTGAAAAAAGGCTATTCTGTTTCTTTGAAGATGGGAAGTGCAGAATCTTTGAAAGAAGTAATAATGCGACTATAGCAACAGTTGAGATGAGCCAAAACAAAGTGTTTCCTCTTATTATGCCACTGGAGGAGAAAGTTGCATTTAGAAGTGAAGCCGAAGATAAGAGCCTCATGTGGCATTTAAAGTACGACCATTTTAACTACAAAGGGCTTCAATTACTGAGGCAGAAAAATATGGTGATTGGACTTCCTCCTATTGAGAACAAGAATCAAGTATGTGAAGGTTGTATCTATGGTAAGATGCACAGATTACCATTTCCGAAGACTTCTTGGAGAGCTAAAAGTCCACTTGAACTAGTTCATTCAGATATTTTCGGCCCTACACGAACTGCATCTCTCAACAACAAAAGATACTTTATTTTGTTCGTTGATGATTACACTCGGATGATGTGGGTGTTCTTTCTTGGACAAAAGTCGGAGGCATTTTCATTTTTCCTAAACTCAAAGACTATGTTGAGAAACAAAGTGGAAATGAGATAAAGACTCTACGAACTGACCGTGGAGTAGAATACCTTTACACTCCATTTCTCGAGTATTGCAAAGAGAAAGGATTTCAGAGGCAACTTACGATTTGAAGGAGTCCTCAGCAAAATGGCGTGGCAGAAAGGAAGAATCGTACCATTGCAGAAATGGCTCGCAGCATGTTGAATGGTAAAGGACTTCCAAACGAATATTGGGCTGAAGCTGTTCACACAGCCATCTACATTCTAAATCGCTCGCCTACGAAAGTTTTTCGCAACAAGACGCCATATGAAGCATGGAGCAATAGGAATCCGGTAATTGATTCTCTTAAAGTGTTTGGCTGCATTGCTTATTCTTTAACTCCTACTCAGGAAAGAGAGAAGTTTGATAAGAAAGGAGAAAATCTTATTTTCATTGGCTACAGTGATGAGTCTAAGGGATACCGGCTCCTTAATCCAAATAACAAGAAGCTAGTGGTGTCAAGAGATGTCATAATTGATGAAATGGCAGCTTGGAGTTGGGAAGATAGTTCCTCTAAACAACATACCTCTCACGATCTTCTTGGACCATCAGCAAGTTAAGAAGACCAGACCCCACAAGTTTCTTCTAGGAAGGACTCATCCATATTAGAAGCCTCAAGATTTAATGTTGATGGAACCACTGACTCGCCTCCTAGAAAGGTGCGACATTTAAGAGATGTCTACGAGTCTTGTGATGTAGCCTTTTTCTAAAGCGAGCCTCAGAGTTTCGAACAAGCTTCAAAGGAAGAAGTATGGAAGAAGACTATGGATAAAGAAATTGCCACAATTGAGAAGAATCAGACTTGGGAAATGACGGACTTACCGCAAGACAGAGAGGTGATTGGCTTGATATGGGTTTTCAAGACAAAATTCAAAGAGGATGGTTCTATTTTAAAGCACAAGGCCAGGTTAGTCGCGAAAGGCTATTCCCAGCAGCCAGGAGTTGATTTCAATAAAAATTTTCCTCCAGTTGCGCGAATGGAGACTATTCGCACAGTACTTGCATTGGCAGCCCAATTAGAGCTTGATGTGTTCCAGCCTGATGTGAAATCAGCTTTTCTTAATGGCGAACTTGAAGAAGAAATATACGTGGAACAGCCGCAAGGCTATGAAGTACAAGGAAAGGAGAACAAAGTGTATCGACTTCGGAAGGCGCTCTATGGCTTGAAGCAAGCTCCGAGAGCATGGAACAGTAAGATCGACATATATTTCTCTGCCAATGGATTCCAAAAAAGCCAAAATGAAATGTCTCTCTATGTGAAGAATACATGTATGAATAAGTTTCTCATAGCATGCATATATGTTGATGATTTAATTTACATGGGAACCTGTATGGAGATGGTGGCAGAATTTAAGAAGAAAATGATGGAAGATTTTGAAATGATTGACTAGGGTCTTATGAAATATTTTCTCGGGATCCAAGTAAAGCAATCAAAAGGGAGAATTTTTATCTCGCAAGAGAACTACATTGATGACTTGCTGAAAAAGTTCCACATGAGCAAGTGCAAACCATTGTCCACTCCTTTGGCTTTAAATGAAAGTTACAACAGAGTGATGGTGCAGAAAGAGTAGATTCGAGGTTGTTCATGAGTTTGGTTGGTTCTTTGATCTATGTGACAAACACAAGGCCTGGTATTATGCATTCAGTTAGCTTAATATCCAGTTTTATGAATGAGCCAAGTAAACTTCACTTTGCTGCAGCTAAAAGAGTGTTAAGGTATCTTCAAGGTACAAGGAAACACAACCTTTTGTATGAGAAAGAAAATGACAGCAAGCTGGTTGGGTACACTGACAGTGATTGGGCCGGTTCGTTAGATGTCAGAAAAAGCACTTCAGGCTATATATTATGTCTTGGGACAAAGGTAGCATCTTGGAGTTCAAAGAAGCAACAAACTGTTGCTTTATCCATCGCGGAAGCTGAGTACATTGCAGCTACCAAAGCAGCCTGTGAAGCGGTTTGGTTGAGAAGATTACTTTCAGATTTACAAGAGGTACAGAGTAAGCCTACTACAATAACATGTCTGCCATTGCCATGACGAAAAATCCAGTGTTTCATGCTCGGACGAAGCATATTGAGTTGCTATATCATTTTATTAGAGAGCTGGTGAACAAGGGAAGTATAGTCCTGAGGTTTATCAATTCAAATGATCAACCGACAGATTTTCTTACCAAGGCTGTCACAATGGAGAAGTCCGATAGATTCAAGAAGCAACTGAAAATTACAAGTTAAGAGGGGGTGTTGAGAAAGTAATTTGGAATTTTCAGTAAATGCTAGAATGCTCCGGAGACCGTAGTCATCGGTTAACGAGAAGTCAATCAGTTAATAAGTTGGTTAACGAGAATATTAATATGAAGAATTATCTAGATTTTGGGATAAGGTTTTATAAATGTACCTATCTGTTTGTGTTCTAGGTATTCTCATATCACTAGAACAATCCTAATCTTAATCCTGCTGCAGCAGAAGAATATTACCATTCGGTTTTTTCCAAACATCTCCTGATAGTTTGCTTCCTATTACTTGCTGCATTTTTTTATTTTTTGCCTACTTGCATCTCTTCATTCTATCAAACTAATGACCAAAAATTGAGCAGCAGCTACCGCAGGATCAAAATGAAGATAAAGCAGCTACCGTAGGATGCTTTTGAAAATGCGAAACAATGGTCATCTCGGATAAAGGGAACGATAGCGTTTAGTTTCGTTTAGTTAGCATAAAGAATATTATACCCTTAGTAGTTCATTTTATTCTCTTTTTCTACCGAGTTGTTACCTCGATAATGGTGCCACCTCCCAGAACGGTTACCAAGTTCGTATAAGTGAGGTAGATTGTGGAGAGAGACGAATCATTCAATATATAAGAAATTTAAGAGAATTATCCCTCATCTCTCTTTCGTTCTCATCAGTTTGTTGCTGCGAAACCCTAGATCCACCGGAGTAGGAGGAATCAGCTAACCGAGAAACGGTGAGAATTTCCGGGTCAGGATTTCGGGTCCTGAAAATTACCGAGCAACCCCGACCCCGTTTGACCCACAACCACCTAGCAACCCAGACCCGACCACTATTTTCTCTCAATCGGTCCTATACCTCAATCCACCTAGATCACCACAAGCCCGAGCTCTAGCACGACCAACCTAATCTCCATCGGGGCTTGGTCAATCGGCGATTTGCAGCAGACCAACCAGATCTGGTTGCTATAAAACTGATTAGGGAGTCGTGGTTGTGGATTTGGGAGTGGGTTCAGTTTTGGCTGTGTATTACAGTGATATGTTTCCGATTTGGGTTCTTTCGGCTTTAGGATTTAGAAGAGAGTTTTGAATCTTTTGATGATGGGGGAGGCTGGCCCTGGGCTGTATAGGAGGGCTTAGATGGGTTCGGCAGTGAGGGGAAATTGGATTTTTTTTAAAGCCCTCGTTCCAGATTTGTTTTTGTTGCTAAAGAAAGCAATGCCTTCATATTCCTGATAGCTATCTGCTTTTCATCTCTATCACTTTGATTCTTATATATGTCCATTGGACTTGCCATTTAAGCCATAGAAATTAGGTAATGAAGCTTTTGTGTGTGTTTCTGTGGGTGCTTCTAGTTCCCGGGATCTTTGAATCTATCTCCGAATGATGATATTTTGGGCTTGATAGTCTTCAAAGCCGACATTCAAGATTTTTCTGGTAAAACCGATGTGATTCTTTCGTACTTCAGGTCCGCTGTGGCGACTTTGTTCTCTGTATCCCAACTTTAGAAACCCTTTGCAATGGTTTCTTCATGGACTTTTCCAATGGGGTTCCTATGAAGCCCTCACCTAAATCTCGGATCTCTTCTTCTTCCTCCGTGAAAGGAAGTCCCTGGAAAGATCTGCTTGCACCCATACTCCCGATCACCACCCAGAGTCCACAGTCGCCGGTGTTCTTAGGTGCTCATAGAGTAAATCATACGTGGTGCTCTATTTCACTCATATTTTGACATTTAACAAACAAATGTGGGGTGAATAAGATAGAGAAAATAGCAAAAGAGGGTTCTGATTTTTTTATTATAACTTATAGAGGTAATGGTGAATCCTAGTGGTCATAGGTTTCAGTTATTGAATGGTGTAGAGCACCATGTACAATGCTAACGTGGTGCTCTTGGAGCAACTAAAATTCTCGCAAAACCCTTCTCGCATATGACGCTAGAATGACGCTAGAATGTGCACATGTCACCTTCTAGCGTCAAATGGTAAGGGCATGCATGTTTGGATCATGGGTATTAAGTTTGTAATTTAGCGGATGTGTGTGTGTGTGTGTATATATATGCAATAATAGGAAATTTGTGGGGGCTATAGCTCTCACAGTCAAGGAGCACATTTGCCCACGTTCAGAAGATAAAAAATGTCAAATAAAGTTGAGTAAATCATGACGATGATAACGGACCAAGTTTGCGTGATGAACGTAAAAAATCGTATCAGTCGCTAATCTTTTCGTTTGTCGAAAAGTGAAAATGACTAATTCCGAAGACTGACACCTTATTTCATATTCGAGACTGAAATACTTGGAAGAGTTTGTACTCTTCATTAAACCTTAATTTATAGTGAATTTAGCTTGCACTTTAAAATATAATGAAGTTTTGAGGGATATGTGGAAGTTCTTATCGACCAGCTCAACGACCGATCTAATCAACCGGTGGAAGATCGGACAATCACCAGAACAATCTGCGACCGAATTGCAGAAAAGTTCAAGAGTTTTAACCATGTCGAATGGATGTGGATTCCAAGAGAGAAGAAGCGACAGGTGCACCTTCTAGCGTCATATGCGTTGAATATAGCTGAAGAAGAAAGTTGGGACATTAACAATTCAACTACTAGTGCAATGTAGTTACCAAGTTTTCTAATGAAAGTTTATTTCTCAAAAAAATATATAGTGAAGTTTAGCAGCTTAATTTAAATGACTTGAAAAGTTATATCCATTGTACATATTTCCATAGATGCAGAAACAAATGGTAAGGGCATACATGTTGGGATCATGGGGTATGGAGTTTGTGCCTCCTTCTCCCCCTTTTCATAGATGTAAAAACAGATAATTTGATGTTCCTAACTATGTAAAACCTAATCAAATTAAAACAAAGTAAAGTAATCTATAGTTTATATGCACGCGAAGAGGAAACTGAGAAATAGCGTCAACACATGAATGTTATTTCTTTTCAAGCACGAAGATACTATATTTCATCTGCTGGACATCCCCACCAGCTAAGCATAGATTATAAACCCTCTAGTATATGTTTGCGGTTTCCGCTATGGCCAAATAAAACAAACACTTCCTGTGTTTGTGTGATTAGAGAAAATATGATAATGATTGATTGATCAGAAGTTTCAAACCATTGCTAACCATTGCTTATTATCCATACACGAGGTTCGACTAATTGTACGCGGTTCTAGAGCTGTGATTGAGCTTTTTTCAGTTTTCGAGAGGGTAAACCAAGGCCAATTGGTGGCTTCCGCCATATTTCTGCGCAAGAAAAAAGTAATTGTGAGTTACCGCTGCCACAGTGAATTCAATTGTATTCTACGCCACATGTTAGCCTATCTATCTATTCATCCTTTTGGACCTGTTTTTCATTTTTTGCCAGACCCGAACTTTCCCCAATAGGAGGCTAATCAACAAATGATACGAAACGCGCTTCATCAACCCATTAATCAAAGAATCTTCACAAATTATGTATGATTGAGTTCGTACTTGACATGAAATATCTTCCAATTGGTCGACAAGTTTCATCAGCAAAGGAGATAAAATACTTGAAAAACAATATTATGAAAAACAATAAGGTTATTAGAACAGAAGAAAGGATTAACTTACCAAATCACTATGACCGCTGTTTCTATCTACGAATCATGCATGGTTTTTTCTAACTGGAACAAGACTTTCAATGTAACTCCAAGGCTTGTTCAACATTTGATGACGCGGACACGGATATTTTTCTTTTTCTTCTTTGCTATCAGGATCATAGAGGACAAATCTGCAATCACTGAAGTCTTCCAACACCAGCATGTCACTAACACTAAACCTAACTCGGTAAAAGAAATCCCATTGGGATTGGACCGAGAACCGTTTAGTCCAATAGCCATTGTCGTTGTTATCATCCATTACCCATATATCAAAAGATAACTTATTATCCGCGTGTTTTTTAGTAACAGACAGAGCGAGTGAACCCATGTTATCAATAAGATCACGCTCGACGACATACGGTTCTGATTTGATATCAGATGATAAAGTGATTTGCTGAAAAGTATCATTAGCCATGTCAAACGACAAGATAAACGCCTCACGTGCACTATGAGAAGAAAAAATTGCGGTGACAAGCCAGTATAGTTTATTCGTGTGTGGCAGAAGCATTCCATGAGAACGTTGAAGATCTATATAGAATCCACCTCGAAATTTGGGCATGTCACCCACATCATCCATCCAGCAATTGGTGCTCATTGTCCATAGTTTCACCCAACTGAAAGGGGGCAAACGCGGAAAATTCACCAATTTGTAGTCACCGCTTGCTGTATCGTAACCGAAACCCAACGCGCCAAGCGGTTGTTGGAGGTCGTGAATGATAGTGTGATCCCTAGTTGCCGGATTCCACAACAGTAGCTGTGGATTCTCATCTCCCGGTGGAAAAAAGTTGCCACAAAGTAAGCCATTGCATGAACCAATAATAAGTAACAAAGGTGATTTTGCTGGATCTGGGACAAAAACTCCAGATGAAGAAAGTACAGACAATATATGGTTCGGGTTGCGATCGACAATGACTACCATCTTGCTGTTGGTCGGAGAAGATTGATGGAGAAGGAGGTGTTTCTTGATAAATCTAGGGTTTGTAATCAAGGCGTGATATGCTTTCGAGAGGAGCTTGCACCGGAGAACATCTTTCACGGGCAACCTCGTTAGTATTTCCTCAACCACGTCGTCCGGGAAACTTGTCCTCCCCCTCCTCAGGATAAGTGCAGTTTCCTCTAGGCTAGCAGCCATGACGACCTTGCTCTAGGTACCTTCTTGCTAACCCTTTCTTCTTGATAGTACTATTCTTCTTTCTATTCGAGATCCTTAAGTATGGAGAGGTAAAAGATACTTTGATTAAAGGACACTTTCACCCCTCCAGTATTCCAAACCTTGGACCCATATTTTTTTAGGAATACTCACACGGGTAATTTACAGTTTGTGCCCCTAAGTTTATGTAAATAGACAATTTTTACCCCTATTGTTCATCAATTGACAGAGGACACCCTTATTTTGGATGGTTTGTAGCGGTCATGGACGGAAAATGCGAAAGTACTAATTTGCCCATATACCTTTATTCAATATTTATAGGGTAATTTACACAAAATACCCTCGGGCTATGGTAAATAGGCATGGGTACCCTTAATGTTTGCCAATCAACAGGGAACACCCTTAATTTAGACAAACTCCAATGGAAAATGGTAAGTACAATTTTACATTCAATCTTTATACAATATTTAATCTGCAAGTTATCCATGATGTGTTGGTTCATTTAAGACTTGAATAATGTTATTGCGAGCAAATTTTTTAGTGCTCCGAAAGAGCACCACTAATGGAAATTCTCTGTTATTGCCACCGAAAAATCCCCTCCGTGACATTCCGACGCTGATGGATGAAAAAGATGGGGGCTTAATCAATTACCGCAACTTATAGAAAGCACTCAACTCGGATGAAAAAAATATCGCATCTGTGTAAACTTCATTTCTGCGAGGGAAAGACGCAAAAAATTGTTTTAATTGATTCTTTTTTGTAATTTATTTAATAAGGTGCTTGATAGTAATAGAATTGTGTATGTTTTCTATGTATCTCTTTGTATCTTATGTGTTTATGTGTTTTTCTTCTGTTCACAAGCACTTGTTAGCATATTACAGCAAGTTGAATGCTTGATTCTTTTTTTAATTCAACGCTTGAATTTTAATAAACTTGAGTTGTATTAACTACTATAATCTTTGACAAAAAAAAACAACTATAATCCTCTATATTTTAGCTAGAGATAATTTTCAATGATATTATTTAGTTTCACTTTAAAAGTTCATGATCATTCTAGTAAACAAACAACATATTGATGTTGATATTTGACAAGTACTCTCATAATTAATTTTTTTAAATAGAACTTCAAATTCACTCGGTGTTGATTTTCATTGTCGGCAAATTTAACTTTTGACAACAACAAAATATATTTTATAGTAGTTTATAACCATCCATGAAAAGGTAATAGAGTCAGACAATTTAATGGTATAGATAGTCATATGTAAGCTTCTAAAGGTTAAAAAAATGACATTATATATCACTAGAGGGCATAATAGGGATGAACCAAACACCAAAATGTGTACCCCACTGCCAACTCATAAAATAGGGGTGTTCCATGTCATTTGACAAACAGTAAGGATGTGCATTGCATATTTATTTAAACTTGGGGTAATAAGTGTAAATTACCAAAATTTAGGGACAAAATGGGAATATAAATACACCTAAAAGTGAGCCCCACTATCACTTCACAGCTCCCTAACGGAAATGGACGGAGGAGTATAATTTGTAATTATTATTGCACAAAATAAGGGTGTCCCATGTCATTTGATGAACAGTAGGGGTAGAAGTTGCCTATTTACATAAACTCGAGGGTGAAAACTATAAATTACCCATACTTACACTCCATATTATGATTCCATTAGTCTGGATTTGGAATCTACAACAACAACAACAAAAATTCTAGCTTAACTGGGGTCGGTTACGTGGATCAAACATCTCAAATTGTGTCTATTCAAACCCATTTCATCTCTTAGGTTAATCTTAACTAAGTCGTGTCTTGTTGTCCCAAACCAGGTTCGTTTTGGTCTCCTTCTCCCTCGCTTACCATCGACGACTTAAATTGTATCAATTCTCCTAATTGTGCATCCAATGGTCTATGATACACATGACCTAACCACCTCAAACGATTCTCTCTCATTTTTTCTTATATGGGTGCAACATCAAGGTTCTTTCTAATTTTCATTGCGTATCATATATTTCCTAGTTAAATCACTCATCCACTTAGCATTCTCATTTCTACTACATTGGGTATATGTCTTCTTCATCACCCAACACTTTGTCCCATACATCAAAGCGGACCTTATAGCAGTTTTATAAAACTTAACCTATAACCTAGTCGGGGTCCTACGGTCACACAACACTCCTGATGCACTGGTCCACTTCATCTACCCTCCTCGTATCATCTGGGTAAAATCATTGCCTATCTCTCCATCACTACGAAAAAAACGATCCAAGATATCTAAAATGATCTTTCTTTGAAACCTCTTGTCCACCAATAGTAATTACCTCCTCTCCAATTGCCTGATGGCCAGTAAAGTTACACTCCATATACTATGTCTTGTTTTGAATAATCGTAAACCCTTTAGATTCTAAGGTCTCCTCACAACTCTGACTTAACATTTAGCCCACTCTTTATTTCATCAGTCAAAATTGTAGCGTCATCGAATAACATGCACCACCGGACATCATCTTGGATGCTCCTTGCAACCAGCGTAAAAATTTGTCACTAATCATGAACATGGAGGAATCTAGAGTTGAAATATGTCACTACAAATAGTATTTGGGATAAATTGATGTGCTCATATTATGCAAATTTGTAAGGGTTACCCAAGCCTATAATAGATGTTTTGCATGACATGGGCCAAATTTGTCTCCCCCACTATTTCCGTGGTGTGCGTCTGACTAACTGTGCCACAATCAGGGGTTGTAAGTTACTTAAGGGTTGTAAGCTACTTAGTGTTGGGTTTTGACGTAGGTAACGCAGCGGAATAACAAAAATTAATCCTACTCAAAGCCCACCAAGGATCAGAGGAAGAGACATCATAACATGATTAAGGACATAGAAGATGTGTACCTTTTGATTTGTGAGATCACACGAAGAATGATGTCCTCGTCTCTACGGTTGATCCACGTCTAGAGGTGAGATCTAGATTCTTCCTTCAATCAAGTGCTAGCTTGAACCTTGTAGGAAGAGGGATGAAGATCAAAGCAACAAATCACCAAAGCACAAGGGAGGGGCGGCCCTCTCTTGCCGTCGGGTAGGGGGGCGGACGGGTGGCTAGGGTTTCGGCCCTAGCACCTTGTCTTGCTCTCTCTTTTGCTCTCTCCCACTCTTTGTGTTATGACTAATAATAACTCATGTGTGGGAAGGAAGCTAGAGCCTCCTTTATATACTCCAACAACTCCTTGTTGTTTCCATAAAAGAGTTTTCTTGTTCTAGTAGGACTAGAACTATTCCCTTCCTTGCAAATTAGTCCTACTAAGTTTGCAAGGTGTTGCACAATGATCCTTCTATTAATTAATCCATATTAATTAATCCCAAATCTAGCTCTACTCTATTTGACGTGTGACCCCATAGGTTTCTATATAGTTGGTAGTAACTATTACTAACATGGAGCGGTGTCTAGCAACACATCCATGCCACCCAACCAATAGAAATAGTCAGTGATCCCGACAAACCTTTGTGCCCAATATGTCATATTGCATTATCCCTTTGTCTCCATATCCGGATTGGACACGAGACATAAATAGTCACACTCGTATATCCAATCCATAGTTCCTCGATCCTGGGAATATGCTTATGCTTGCAGATAACATTAATATCTTTATATTAATTTATCTGAGTCTGGCCAGACATTCAATAAGCCTCATCCCTCGAGTGGCCCGTGGATATTTACCCCCATTATGTGGGAGGAACAAATCCGATCTACATCACTACGATCTCTAAGCTTGCTTCCTATTACGCCCGATAGCCACCTTTATGATTACCCAGTTACGGTGTAACGTTTGATGACATCAAAGCGCAATATTTCACAACTAGAGTATCTAGTGACTTCAAGTCCAAGGATTGCAATAATATTAGCACTACGAAAAGCGATTGTGACTTCACATAATCTAATGTATCCTTTTCGTCGTGGGTCAATCCAGTATGCCATTACTCCTAATGCATACCCATGTGTTAGATCGTGATATCCCCATATCAATCCAACCCCATACTAGTCTATAGATGATTGTCCCATTAATCATTATAATTGACTAGGGATATTTAAGATAAATAACACAATTTATCTAAGGACTTCATTATATTAAATATCGCCATAAATAATAAATGAATATTCTAGCCAAAACATTGTTCATACTAAATCTACGATTGCCTCTAGGGCATCTATTCCAACAGTCTCCCACTTGCACTAGAGCCAATCTGGCGCATCTCGTATGCCTATAGATCTGGCGTGCCCTTCATGCTTTCGCTGCGCAAGAGGTTTCGTGAGCGGATCTGACACGTTGTCATCTGTCGGAATCTTGCATATCTTCACATCTCCTCGATCGATCATATCACGAATAAGATGGAATCTCCTAAGTACATGCTTTGACTTTTGGTGTGATCTTGGTTCCTTTGCCTGTGCGATTGCCCCAGAGTTGTCACAGTACAACTCTACGGGATCCACTATGCTAGGGACCACACCGAGCTCATCGATAAACTTCTTTATCCATACTGCCTCTTTCGCCGCTTCCGCAGCAGCAATGTACTCAGCTTCTGTTGTAGAATCAGCAACTGTGCCTTGCTTGGAACTCTTCCAGCTCACAGCTCCTCCATTCAGGCAAAACACGTATCCAGACTGCGATCTGTAATCATCCTTGTCGGTTTGGAAGCTTGCGTCAGTGTAACCCTTTACACTCAGCTCTTCCATTCCTCCAAATATCAAGAATACATCCTTAGTTCTTCTCAAGTACTTTAGGATGTTCTTGACAGCAATCCAGTGACTCTCACCCGGATTGGACTGGTATCTGCTCACCATACTCAACGCGTATGATACGTCTGGTCTAGTACATAGCATGGCGTACATGATGGATCCTATGGCCGAAGCATAGGGTATCCTGCTCATGCGGTCCTTCTCCATCTCGTTGGAGGGACAGTCATTCTTGGAAAGAGTGACTCCATGTGACATGGGCAAGAATCCCTTCTTGGAATCTTGCATGTTGAACCTCTTCAACACCTTGTCAATATATGTACTCTGACTTAGGCCAAGCAACCTTTTAGATCTATCTCTATAGATCTTTATACCCAGTATATAGGCTGCGTCTCCTAAGTCTTTCATCGCAAAGTACTTTCCTAGCCAATCTTTAACAGATTGCAGAGTAGGAATGTCATTGCCAATGATTAGTATGTCATCCACATACAAGACCAGAAATACTATAGAGCTCCCACTAACCTTCTTGTAAACACAAGGCTCATCTTCGTTCTTGATGAAGCCAAACTCTTTGACCGCGTCATCAAAACGTCGATTCCAGCTCCTAGAAGCTTGCTTTAATCCATAAATGGATCTTTGCAGCTTACAGACTTTATTGGCATTCTCTGGATCCTCAAAACCCTCTGGTTGTGTCATATACACATCCTCAAGGAGGTTGCCATAAAGGAACGCTGTTTTGACATCCATTTGCCAAATCTCATAGTCGTAGTATGGTGCAATAGCAAGTAAGATTCGAATGGATTTAGTCATGGCGACTGGTGAAAAAGGTCTCATCATAGTCAATACCATGAATCTGTCTATAACCTTTGGCCACCAATCGCCCCTTATAGGCAACTACCTTGCCATCCATGTCGGTCTTCTTCTTGAAGACCCACTTGCACCCTATGGGTCGAGCCCCTTCGGGTGGTTCCACCAAAGTCCATACTTTGTTGGTGTACATGGAATCCATTTCGGATCTCATGGCTTCTAGCCACTTCTTAGAGTCTGGGCCACTCATGGCTTCTCCATAGTTTGCAGGCTCATCATCCATGAGTGGTACGTCATCGGGCTCAGTCACGAGAAGTCCATACCTCTCTGGCTCATGACGCACTCTTCCTGATCTACGGAGTTCCTGTGTTACCTGAACAGGCTCTTCCACAACTTCTTGTGGTTCCTATTCATGTTCCATTAATGGTTCAGTGGTTTGTGGTTCATGAATTTCTTCGAGTTCTACAACCCTCCCACTTGCTTCCTTAGAGACTAGTTCTCTTTCTAGAAACACGCCGGTCCGAGCAACAAACACTTTGTTCTCGGTAGGGTTATAGAAGTAATATCCTTTAGTCTCTTTAGGATATCCCACAAACTTACACTTATCCGCTTTAGGACCGAGCTTGTCTGTTTGTAAACGCTTTACATAGACGTTGCAGCCCCAAATCTTCATAAACGACACTATGGGACGCCTCCCAGTCCATATCTCATATGGCGTCTTCATGACTGATTTGGATGGAACACGGTTAATGGTAAAAGCTGCAGTCATTAGAGCATGTCCCCAAAAGGATATCGGAAGATCTGTTTGAGACATCATAGATCGCACCATATCTAATAGAGTGCGATTCCTCCTCTCAGATACACCATTCCATTGTGGTGTTCCGGGTGGAGTGAGCTGGGATACTATCCCACACTCTCTAAGATACTCATCAAACTCTTGGCTTAAATATTCTCCTCCACGATCCGATCGTAGAGCTTTAATACTCTTGCCAAGTTGCTTCTCTACTTCACTCTTGAATTCTTTGAACAATTCAAAGGATTCGGATTTGGCCTTCATAAGGTATACAAATCCATATCTACTGAAATCATCAGTAAATGTGATGAAGTAGGCATAACCACCTCTGGCAGGCGTGGGGAATGGTCCGCATACATCAGTATGTATGAGTGCCAACAACTCACTAGTCCGCTCGACTTTCTTATTGAAAGGGGACTTTGTCATTTTTCCTAATAAACAAGATTCACATGTCTCATATGATTCCAAATCAAATGAGTCTAGAAGTCCATCCTTATGGAGTCTAGATATGCGTTTCTCATTTATATGGCCTAAACGACAGTGCCATAGATATGTAGGATTTAAATCATTAGTTTTAATCCTTTTAGTATTTATGTTATAGATTGGATTATTTAGATCAAGGATATACAATCCATTAGACAAATGTGCATTACAATAGTGCATACTATCAAAATAAATGGAGCAACACTTGTCCTTTATTGAAATAGAAAAACCTTTCTCGTCCAAACAAGAAACGGAAATAATGTTTCTGCTCATAGCAGGCACATAAAAGCAATTGTCTAATTCTAAAATAAGTCCAGAAGGCAAAGATAGCTCATAAACGCCTACAGCTAATGCAGCAACCTTTGCTCCATTCCCGACGCGCAAGTCTATCTCCCCTTTTCGCAATCTTCTACTTCTTTTCAAATCCTGCACATTACGACAAATGTGAGAACCACATCCGGTATCCAATACCCAGGATGATGATAGAAAGATTGACGTCTATAACATAAATACCTGGTGGTGGTGGAATCACTATTCCAAGCTTCTTATCCTCCAGATATTTATGGCAATTCCTCCTCCAGTGACCCGGCTGGCTGCAGTAGTGACATTCACCTTTAGCCACGCCTCCACTAGGCTTTAGGGCATCCTTGGATTTCGCAACTTTCTTGCGTTTTCCTTTTGAAGTAGATGCAACTGACTTGCCCTTCTTCTTGTGTACCATCATTATGGCCTTGCCCTTGCCTTTATTGATGCTTTGCTCAGCTGTCTTTAGCATGTTCAATAGGTCTGGCAAAGACTTGTTGATCTCATTCATATTATAGTTCATAATGAACTGATTATAACTGTCAGGCAACGATTGCAAGACGAGATCAGTCGCCAAGTCCTGGCCGAGTGGGAACCCCAGTCTCTCAAGGTTCTCTATGTACCCGATCATTCGGAGTACATGAGGGCCTACTGGATTCCCCTCTGCAAGACTACTTTTGAACAATGCTTTAGACACCTCATAGTGCTCATGCCTTGCCTGTTCCTGAAACAATTGTTTCAAGTGTCTGATCATATCATAGGATTCCATGTTCTCGTGTTGCTTCTGAAGCTCACTAGTCATGGTACAAAGCATGAGGCAAGTCACGTCATTAGAATCATCAACATGTTTCTGACGTGCCCTTACTGCCGCTAGTAGAGACTCATCTTGTGGTGGGTCTGGAATTGGAGTGTCCAAGACGTACAGCTTCTTTTCTTGCTTGAGGACAATCCTCAAGTTTCTGTACCAGTCAAGGAAATTTGTTCCAGACAATTTATCCTTCTCAAGGACAGATCGTAGGGATGAACTCGATGCGTTGTTGTTTGCCATTTGGAATTCTACAAAATGAGAAATATGCAATTTAGTATTTTGAACAATTTAACTATATTTAACAATGGCTAGATCATTAAATATAGCTCCCACTATTTTTCTCGGTTTAATAGCCCTCACTATTAAAGCGGAAAATATCTTTATATTTTCTAGTGGGTCCAAGATCCTTATTTCACTTCTTCTTGAGCTTGCTTTGGCAAGTCACCCAAGAATTGGTTATTTAGGTAGGAATCATTCCAATTGCATCCCATGCAACTCTTGGTCCAATTAGGTGAATAAATTTCTTTTATTCTTTATCCAATTGGATAACTCCTAATTGTCATGCCTCTAAGCTCATCAATCCAATTGATTCTTTCCTAGTTGCGTCCAACCTCTTGCTTTCAACATACACGCATTACTAGCTTGCGTCGTCCGCAACACATCATGAAAAATTAAAATCGCCTTGCTTTGGCAAGCCCGAATTTTAATAGGCCATGATCATGAAGGGTGTTTTGGCAAGAGAAGGCAAAACGCAATATTTAATTGAGGGATTTCTTTTAATATGTTTGGTTGATCTTATCAACATGGTCTACTTATTTGGATTGGGCCATCCACAATAAAAGACCAACCTTGTTTATTATTATCTTGTTATCGTTTTTGCTTGTAGCGCCATACACACAAAATAAATAACAAGGCATGAATAATAAACATCCACACAAAAAAAAACGTGGCATGGATATGGCCTCTAGACTAATGATATTATCAAGCCAATGATAATATCTAATTGCCCTAAAGTGCCGAGCTCATCTCCATGAGCTCCACCATAGCTGCGCGCCTAGGGATGTCTTTTGGCTCGTTTGGTTCTCCAGTCTTCTTCTCCATGCTCTTGGCTATCATCTAAATATTTCTAATTCTAGCCTAACATCTAGAATAAATAAATAACAAAAGCCTCACATGTCGAGGAGAAAAAGAACGACTCGCAGGCCGTAAAACTTAATTAATTATTACATTAATTTGATCAGCTCGCAGGCCGTAAACCAAACCACAAAAACAATAAACATCCACAATCCTAGGCCATATCCATCCACCATGCAATAAAGCACATAATACAGTTAAAACCAATTTTAACGCGCTTGTTTAATTTTAATGAAATTGGGTAACTAGGGTTTCACGACGGTCCAAAGGGTCCAAGCCAACAAGTGGCCCGAACCCTAGGACCGCCGCACGCCTAAGGGGCCGCGGCCTTGCTTGGCGCGCAAGGGAGGGGCGGGCGGCTAGGGTTTCGGCCCTAGTCCCCTTCCTCCTTCCTTGTTGCCCAAGCAAGGTTGTTTCCATATGGATTTATTTCCATAATTTTGTTTCCATAATTGAAAAAACCCCTTTTTCAATCATGTGCCCATGAAGCCTAATTTTTCAAGAACCCAATTATTCACATCCTATGTGATTAAACTCACCAATTCTAACATCCAATGTTAAATTGGGTCTTGTTTGATTGAATCAAATTCAATATTGCATCTACTATGCCAATTTTTCAGTTTTCGCGTAATAAACAATAATACGGTGTATGAACTGAAATCGTAAACACATAATATCATGTTATGCTCCACGAACCAGGCTCTGATACCACTGTTGGGTTTTGACGTAGGTAACGCAGCGGAATAATAAAAATTAATCCTACTCAAAGCCCACCAAGGATCACAGGAAGAGACATCATAAAATGATTAAGGACATAGAAGATGTGTACCTTTTGATTTGTGAGATCACACGAAGAATGATGTCCTCGTCTCTACGGTTGATCCACGTCTAGAGGTGAGATCTAGATTCTTCCTTCAATCAAGTGCTAGCTTGAACCTTGTAGGAAGAGGGATGAAGATCAAAGCAACAAATCACCAAAGCACAAGGGAGGGGCGGCCCTCTCTTGCCGTCGGGTAGGGGGGCGGACGGGTGGCTAGGGTTTCGGCCCTAGCACCTTGTCTTGCTCTCTCTTTTGCTCTCTCCCACTCTTTGTGTTATGACTAATAATAACTCATGTGTGGGAAGGAAGCTAGAGCCTCCTTTATATACTCCAACAACTCCTTGTTGTTTCCATAAAAGAGTTTTCTTGTTCTAGTAGGACTAGAACTATTCCCTTCCTTGCAAATTAGTCCTACTAAGTTTGCATGGTGTTGCACAATGATCCTTCTATTAATTAATCCATATTAATTAATCCCAAATCTAGCTATACTCTATTTGACGTGTGACCCCATAGGTTTCTATATAGTTGGTAGTAACTATTACTAACATGGAGCGGTGTCTAGCAACACATCCATGCCACCCAACCAATAGAAATAGTCAGTGATCCCGACAAACCTTTGTGCCCAATATGTCATATTGCATTATCCCTTTGTCTCCATATCCGGATTGGACACGAGACATAAATAGTCACACTCGTATATCCAATCCATAGTTCCTCGATCCTGGGAATATGCTTATGCTTGCAGATAACATTAATATCTTTATATTAATTTATCTGAGTCTGGCCAGACATTCAATAAGCCTCATCCCTCGAGTGGCCCGTGGATATTTACCCCCATTATGTGGGAGGGACAAATCCTATCTACATCACTACGATCTCTAAGCTTGCTTCCTATTACGCCCGATAGCCACCTTTATGATTATCCAGTTACGGTGTAACGTTTGATGACATCAAAGCGCAATATTTCACAACTAGAGTATCTAGTGACTTCAAGTCCAAGGATTGCAATAATATTAGCACTACGAAAAGCGATTGTGACTTCACATAATCTAATGTATCCTTTTCGTCGTGGGTCAATCCAGTATGCCATTACTCCTAATGCATACCCATGTGTTAGATCGTGATATCCCCATATCAATCCAACCCCATGCTAGTCTATAGATGATTGTCCCATTAATCATTATAATTGACTAGGGATATTTAAGATAAATAACACAATTTATCTAAGGACTTCATTATATTAAATATCGCCATAAATAATAAATAAATATTCTAGCCAAAACATTGTTCATACTAAATCTACGATTGCCTCTAGGGCATCTATTCCAACACTTAGAAAGTGTCATTTTCCAAACTAGAAGGGGTGCATGTGTCCTTCAGTCAAACTAGAGAGGGTGAAAGTGATATATATATATATATATATATATTAATTATTTTTATTTATTCATAAATTTATTTACATATTATAACAAATACTTTCCATTCTCCTAAAAAAACAAATAATTTCCGTCAAAACAGCGGCATGTGAGCTTTATGTGCTTACAACTAATATTGTAAGAAATTTGATAATAGTTCTACCCCTTTTTACATTTTCCATCTGTCCACCATGATCCTAATCAAGGTCCTCCCCTACCAATGAATTGTCACCCCTCAGAACATTCTGCTTCTTCAAATGACTCAGCTAAATTTTTCACTCCACCCTCTGACCCAGTCCCTCTGAATGCCTTCAAAAACCCTTATCATGAAGTCGGTCCATCTTTCATAGGAGAGAACTTTCTTAATGTCCCGCAATTAATGATGCAATCCCAACCGTTTCATATTCCTACACAGTATGTTCCACTTTCTCTTCCAATGCATGCATGCGCATCGAACTTTGTCATGAATGCATATCACTCTCAATTGTCTCAACTGTCCACTTTCAAAGTTGCTTCGGTTTCTGAACCGTCTTTCAATAGATGCGTGCATATGGAGTTTGAAAATGTAGACTCATTGTTGCAAGAATTGAAGAGCCTCCCACCAATCAACACTATAAATCACAACTTTCAGCTTTCAGAAACGGTTTTGCACAATCCCCCCTTTCAGCCCCTCTCTTGTCCATATCTCTCTCACTTGCAACATAAACACTTCCAGATGAGGCAACTCCCAACCACCTTCAAGAAACTACCCCATGCAGATTTTTCAATCAAAGCACCTGAGTTTTCTCCATCCTTAACTTCAGAAGCTGACTTGGAAGTTGTGAAAAGAAGCCATGATATCGTGGAGATTTACAAGATTCTAAAACAAAGCGGTCATGTGGTGCCTAAAAAATCCAGAGGAAAGAGAGGAGAGAAAAAAATATATATATGGGATCGGAGAAAAAGAAGAATACAAAGAAGGATATGAGTAAAGGAAAAGAGAAAGCTTCTGTAAAGGCAAGAACGTTGCAGATTCCAGCAATCAAGAAAGCCACCAAAAAGAGAGATACTCTCGTGTCTCATTCAACTGATCACAAGGGGAAGGGTAAGAAACAAAAGATTAACTCCAGGCTGGAGGCTCAAAAATGTAACATGAATTTTTATGATCTTGTTAACTTGTTTAATTTTAATCCCTTTTCGGATCATTTCTGTAACACCCCGTATTTTTCCTGAATATTTTGACGTATTTTTCGCAAAGTTTAATCAGTTATTTTCAAAAATATATAGTTAATGGGGAGGTAGTTGTAATTTAGTCAATATTAAATTGTTGTTGTTGGGGGGTATAATTGTCTTTTATAACACTTTTAGTATTTAATGCTCGTACTTGTATTTATACTATACGTATTTTTATACCCTCTACTTATACGTATTTGTACCGTATTCATACTACGTATATTATACTATACTTTATACAATAATAATAATAATAATAATAATAATAATAATAATAATAATAATAATAATAATAATAATAATAATAATAATAATAATAATAAATAAAATAAAACAAACCCTTCACCTGACATTTCCCCCATTCCTCAACATCTCCCCATTCCCCAACATTTTCTCTTTTTTTTATTCTCTCTTCCTCTCCTCCTCATTCACGTCATCTCCCTCTCTCTCCTCCCTTCCTCTTTATTTAATTCTCTCTTCTTCTCCTTCCTCCTCACACCCGACACCAACATCACCACCCACACCACCACTCTCACCCCCGTCTCCCCCTCTGCCCTCTCTTCCACTCTCTCTTTCTCTCCTCTGTTCTGGCCAAGAGAAGACCCACCAAGCCACAACCCACCTGCAGCATCACCATCACCGGAGACCACCATCAACACCAACGCCATCACCACCATCTCCCTCTCTGCCATCTCTCTTCCCCTCCATCTCTTCCCCTGTCTCCCTCTCTGCCTCCCTGTTCTGCCGACAAAGCAGCAGCAGCCACAAAGGTGGCCACAGCCAACCACCACCATCAACCCCGACACCCCCACCACCACTATTACCGGCGTCGAGCTCGGCGAAGCAACCCAGGCCAAACCCAGCTCCTTTCCCCCTCTTTTTCTCTGTTTTGCCGACGAGAAGACACAGCAGCGGCAGCAGCATCATGGCCGCTGCCTTCCTGAGGAGACCCGCCGGAATCCATGGCCGCCACCACCACTGCCCGTCACTTCTTCCCCCCCCCCTCCACTGCTATCTCTCTCCCTTTCTATGCACAACCCGGAGAATAGGAATGAGATGGAAACAACAGCAGCAGCAGGTCGCCATAAACGCCGGCGAGAACTCCATCTTCCGGCGAGCTTCGAGCCCAAGCAAGTCAGTGGCACCCAGCCACTTCCAACCATCCCCCTAGCCTCCTGGAGGTCCGACCAGGTCCGTGGAGGTCCAAGACGAAGCCAAGAACCACCGGAGAAGCCCCGGCGAAGCTCCATCTCCGGCGACACCGACGGCGACCTCGACCCGACCCATTTCTTCATCGTTTCTCGCGATTCTTCGAATGGGTATGCTCGAAATCTTCCCCTGAGTTGTTTTCAGTAATTATGTAAAGTGGAAAGCTGTTGTGCGTGGGTTTGTGCCATATCCCTGATACGATACATTTCTGACATATTGTGTTGGTTACTGTTATGAGATTATGAGATTATGAGGCTCTGACCTCCTTTGATTAGTTATGGTTATGAGGCGCTGTGATGCGAACCTCCTGTGATTGAGTTATGGTTTTGGTAGTGCTTTTGCACATATGAGAAAGAGGTTGTGGATTGGATATGGTCACGCCCCGTATCAACTCGTTGCTAAAATGAATTTCTGGACTCGATTCATATTGGTATGAGATATCTTGAGATTAAAGTAATATTGTGACTTGCTAATATCAGTGATTTCCCGATATGGACCACATCTTTGGGTTTGAACACGAAATTTGAGATAGTTACGAGGTTGGACACACCGAATCAATGTGAACGCTTTTCCCGCGAGTGTTTGATATTTAATTATCAGCGAATTGGTTATTCGTGTCATATGTCTCATCATCTGTTTACGTGCTATGGGTGTTAGCTTACTCAGCCGTTTGCTGATCATTTTCTGTGAAAACTGCGTCGGCTTTTGCTATTTTAAAATCGCAGGTTAGCTATCGAGGTGGGGGAAACGTTCACGACACTTTGGACAGGAAAGCTTGCTAGTTGGAAGATCACATAGTATATTATCTCACCTAAAAGTGTATTCCTTGATTTTTCAAAGATTATCACTGTTTGTACTTGTATGGAAATTGTAAAAGTATAATTGAAGTTTTATGTTATCGATGGTTGTACTAGCTGTGAACCGACGATCCTTATCCGTTCCCAATGAGGCTCATCACCTCGGGCGGAGGCATTTCCCTTTTTTAATGAGGGGAGTGTTAAAATTTCTTTAAATTCAAGTTCAAAAAACGATTAAGAGTGTTCAATGATGTTTCAACAAATGATTTACACACATCTAAAAATTCAAGTCTGGGTTTAGGGTTGTTGTCCGAGAACAACCCCCAAGAGAGCCATGAATATTTTAAGTTGGAATTGTAGAGGTTTGGGTCAGGACTCTGCAATTCGTGAAGTATTCTCTCTGACCCGTAAGTTTAAACCCGCGCTCATTTTTTTAGCTGAAACCAAACATAAAATGTCTTTTATTCATCAAAAAGTTTAGGAATTTAGGCTTTGATGGAAACTGTTTTGTTGATCCTGTTGGATCCAGTGGGGGTTTATGGTGTGCTTGGCATTTTTCACTCCTCTCTAGATCTTTAAATGGGTCTTTAGAGAACTTGATTCTTTTGGAAATTAAATATTGTAATACAAATCCCCCCTGGTTTATTGGCTTAGGGTATGGTCATCCTAGTATAGAATCTCGTGAAGGTATTCGGAATCAATTTGATTCCATTCTGCCTCGTAATAGTCCTCCTATTCTTCTTGGTGATTTCAACCAAGTGTTGTTTCAGCATGATAAATCTGGTCCTTGTGCCTCTAACATTAGGGGTGCTGATACCCTTTTAAAATACCTTAATAATTGGGCTTTAGTTGAGGTTAAAAATGTTGGTCCTTGGTTTACGTGGACCAATAACAGATTCAGTTCTTCACCCACATTTGAGAGACTGGATAGAGCCTGGTGTAATGCCAGTTTTCTTGATTTATTCCGTTCTCTGACCCTGCACAATCTTGGTATAGGGGCTTCTGATCACTCTCCACTAATTCTAAAACTCATTACATATAGTACCCGTAATTCCCCTCCTAGACGTTTTGAAGTTTGTTGGCTTAATGTCCCTGAATCTGAGGATCTTCTTGATTTTATTTGGAGACTCCCAATAAGGGGATATCCTTTTTTTAGAGTGGAAAAACTGCTTTCTATTACTCTGAAATCATTTAGAACTTGGGCTATCGCCAGACCTTCCCTTTCTAATCAAATTAACACTGCTAAGCAGCAAATTGCGTATTACCAAAGCCTGCTTCCTGATCCTACTGCTTCCTCTAATTTTATCAAATACCATAAACAGTTGCAAGAGCTTCTTTCTCAAGAGGAAACTTTCTGGGCTCATAGAGCCAGATGTAAATGGTTGAAAGAGGGAAACAAAAACACCAAGTTCTTCCACGCCTACACTAAAGTCAGGAAAAGCATGAATATGGTTTGAAATCTCCACCTTTCTGATGGTAGCAATGTAACTGACTTAAACGATATTGTGCAAAATTTTCTTAATCACTTTCAGCAAATCTACTCTGAACCTACGCCTAGTATCACTACTCTTTCAGAAGAAAACAATAATCTTTTTTCTTTTTTCTCTCTTGTTCAATCTTACTAAGTTTCTGTCTAGGAATCAGCAACATTTGCTTTCTAAACCTTATTCAGCTCATGAAAGCTCCAAAGCTGTCTTTGAAATGTCCCCTCTTAAGGCACCAGGGCTTGATGGCTTTCAACCTGCATTTTTCCAGAAAATTGGTCCACTGTTTCTACTTCTATTACTACTGTTGTTTTATCTTTTCTTAACTCAGATCACCTCTTAAGAGAAATCAACAAAACACATATTGTTCTAATACCTAAAATTAACAACCCTCAGACTGTTGGAGATTTTAGGCCTATCAGTTTGTGTAATGTCTTCTACAGAATTATCGCTAAAGTTCTAACTAATAGACTAAAGCAAGTGTTACCCTTACTTATCTCAATAAATCAAAATGGTTTCATTCCTCATAGACTTATCCAAGATAATATTCTCATTGGACAAGACCTAGTTCACACTATTTTCAGAGCTAATTCTAGCAATCATCAAAAACTGGGAGCTCTTAAACTTGACATATTCAAAGCATTTGATCGTATTAGATGGGACTTTCTTGAACAGTTTATGGTCCAAATGCATTTTCCTTCTCATTTTATTAGGCTTGTAATTCAATGCATCACTAATGTTTCTTATTCTATTCTTATCAATGGTTCACAATCTAATTACTTTAAACCCAGCAGAGGATTAAGACAGGGTGATCCCTTATCTCCCTTCCTTTTTGCCCTTTGTGCTGAAGTTCTGTCTAGCTCCCTGAAAATGGCTGAAAATGATAACTTAATTCATGGAATTCCATTCTCCAGGACCCAAACTATCTCTCACCTCCAATTTGCAGATGATTTAGACAAATCTTCTCTTGTGTTTAGCCCTAACTGCACCTCCCCAGACAAATTGTTTTTTGTTAGAAACTTAGATATTTCCCCTCATAAATCCATAGGAAAGTATATGGGAATCTCTCTTGACAAGAGAGGTTCAAATAAATACCTTGTTAAAAATACAGTAGCAAAAGTTGTTAACAAGTGTGTAGGTTGGCAAGGTCTCCTTCTCAATACCTTAGGCAGAGCCACTTTAATTAAGACTGTTCTTAATAGTTATCTTGTTTATCCTATGTCTATTTGTCAGTTTCCCAAAAATGATTGTGACACCATTA
Organism: Linanthus parryae; assembly: GCA_023055425.1. Classification (NCBI taxonomy): domain Eukaryota; kingdom Viridiplantae; phylum Streptophyta; class Magnoliopsida; order Ericales; family Polemoniaceae; genus Linanthus; species Linanthus parryae. The sequence goes on from JALGPY010000030.1 coordinate 411,560, forward strand.
AATCAGCTCTTTCAAATTTTTTCTGGACTGGTAACTGCAAGAAGAAAAGTATTCACTGGCTCTCTTGGGACTTTTTGTGCAACAAACCCAAAAATGGGGGAATGGGCTTTAAGAATTTACACAGTTTTAACAATGCTCTCCTTGCCAAAAGCAGTTGGAGAGTTCTCCATGATCCCAATTCTTTCTTTAGCATCTATTTTACCTCAAAATATTGTAAAAGAAAGAGTTTTCTTTGCCTCAAGCCTGCCACCACTTCCTCTTGTGCTAAGAATATTTGTAAACGGAGAAGTACTCTCATCCTTGGCATTCAATGGAAAGTGGCTACGGGGAATTCAATCTGGATCAGATCAGATGGTTGGATTCAAGATGTTCCTGGAGCTTCCGTAGCTGAGTGTTTGATGCAAACTGGCCCAAACAACACACTCAATAGGGTGGATCAGCTTATAATTGAAAGAGATAAAGCTTGGGATCTAAATCTTCAAAATCGTTTTTTCCCGCCTTGGATGTGTGACAAAATTTCCCATACACCCATTGAGAATAATGATAGCCAAGACACCCCTCTCTGTAAAGCCTCCTCTAATGGAATTTTTTCAGTTAAATCTGTCTATTGTTTGCAAACTTTAACAACTCTTCTCCCATTTCCTCTTCTACTCGTATTCACTTTAACCACATTTCATATATTTATAATTGGAAGAGATTATGGTCATCAGGCTTGCCTGAGAATATCATTCACCTTTTGTGGAGAATTTGCTCCAATACATGCAAGGATTAACTCTATTAGCCCTTTCTGCCCAGTTTGTCCTGATCAAATTGAAACTTCTATGCATATTTTCATCTCTTGTAGTCAGGCTCAAGAACTTTGGGAGAGAGTGCCAATTTCCTCTTCTCAGAAACCTAATCATAATTGTAGGAATCTTCAAAAATGGATCCTGAATTGGGTAAGAAAGAAGAAGCAACTTAACAAATTCAAAAATTGGCATTGGATTCCAGCCATCTTCTGAATTCTATGGATTATTAGAAATAAAAGATCATTTGAGAAACACACCATTTCTGTTTCTCACATGTATCATCATGCAGAAGCTCTTGCTTATAGTATTTTGTCCTCCTATTATATATTGTAGCGTTATTTGATCCAGTCAATGAAGGTTGGGTTGAGGTTGAAGTAAAAAAGGGAAGCTCTGCGTGGGTGCCAAGGCAGGTTCAGTTCTTCCCTCAAGCTTTGGTGGAAATCTCTCAGGCTCATCCTTTAGCTGTTCTGCCTCCAGCTTCCTGTTCTTGTGCAAAGAAGTCTCCCATGGATGTTGGTATGAAGGCTCCTTCTTCTGGTTTGGAAAGCCCAGGAGTGACTCCTTCTGTAGAAGCTTCTTCAAGTGTGCCTGCTTTACCTTCTCATGACATTTCTAGTGTTGGTGGTTCAGTTGATGCTGCTGCGGCTGAGTTTCCCCCCATCCCTGATGATGAACTCATGAATGTTGTTATTCCTTTCTTTGATGCTTAGTCAGCTGCTTATTCTGTTAATGCTTTTGTCTTTGTAAATCTTCTAGACTGGTTAGATGGTTCTTTTCAGTTGGTACTGTTTGTGCTTTGTTCTAGTTAGTCTGGGAAAACTGGTAGTTGGTTAGGCCTTGTTTTGGTAAGCTGCTCTGCAGCTAGTAGCACTCATTATGGCTTCGTTATGTATTTGCTAGTATTATGAATATGAAGTTCTAATGTTCCCGCAAAAAAAAAAAAAAAAAAAAAAAAAAAAAAAAAAAAACTAATATAGTAAAAGAAGGGAGAAGCCCTACATATTAGAACCCCTACACCTTTTTTTTTTTTTTTTTTGAGGACCTTTTGGTAGTAAAGATTATTGAACCAAATCTCTGCTACTGATGAAAAATAATTGATTTTCCAATTTAGTTGTCCATATAGTAAATAATCTTCCCGATAATTTAGTCCCTCTTTACATGAAACATCTTCTAGAGTTGTCGGGTTGGTGACGTTGGTCGATAAGTTAGATCAACAAAAGTTCAGTAAAAGTAAGATTTATGGGTTTTAATCTTATTAATTAGAGGAGTAGCGTAGTAACTAACCAACTACGCACAAGGTCGCCAAACTCCATATGAGACAAATCTTAGATGCCATGTTAAAATTCATTAGGTTCACTTCAAAACTAATTAACAACAAGAGGACTGATGAGTATAGTAAATTTACCTCGCATAAAGCTCTCATACTCCGTATGTATGAAAATATCTAAGAGGAGATAAAATTTTCAGACAACAATATTATTATTATTGTTTTTGAGGGAAAAAATATTATCATATTGTGAACGAGAAGAAATAAGACATTAATAAAATGAACTCTCTAATCTCAATGGAAGTGATTCCTATATTCGAATCATGATATGTTTTATCGAGCAGGAACAAGGCTTTTAATGTAAGCCAAAGACTTGTGGAACGGGTGATGGCAGCGACATGAATAACTCTCCTTTTCTTCTTTGATGTGAGGAATTTATAATAAGACAAAGCTGACTCTCCTTAAATCTTATCATAGCAGGCCCATGTAATAACCTCGGGTATTCGAGAAAAAATGATAACGAATAATCAAGATGTGGTTCATTTACGGATCCACCAGCTACGTCTACGGGCAGAAACTGAATTTTAGAGTGAACACTTATTTGTACACACGTAATAGCCACGACCTAGTCTCTATTTATAGACCAAGGACCATAAACTTGCTGTCAAAGTAATTCAAATGTTTCCAAACGCAACAAGGAAACAAATTGTTTTTGCCGACCTTTGATTCAAGATGACTATTCTAACAACACAAGTTAAATGTTTTTCTTTAACTGATCAACCATTGGACGGTATTTCTCAAATCACGTACGACTTGATTTTCAGCTACGAAAAACAACAAATGATGAACTCTCTACACGTGTTTAGAGCTGCGATTTCGGTTCTAACCGAACCGAAACAGAACCGATTTAAGCGAGACCGGTCGGTTTCGGTTCGGTTGACCGGTTTCACCAACTTTTTTCGGTTCGGCTAAACCGGAACCGGTCTCTGGGTTTATCTGGAACCGGACCGGAACCGTGGACTGAAACCGGTTGGCTTAACGGTTCGGTTCCGGTTCCGGTTCCCAACCGGTCCGAACAGTTTTTTTTTTTTCCTTCTTTTTTTGTTATTTTTGTGGTAATAATAAATGTACGACATAAAATTGGACAAATAATCAAAAAAAAAGGAAACAAACTTGTATTATTAATTAAAAATATCAAATGTTAGAAAAAATTGCATCACTATAGTTTGGTTGGCACCCTTAACTACCAATCATTTGCATTTTTTCTAACTTACATACAAACTTATTGAAATGAAAAAAAATACAAAATAATAGTATTCATTTTTCAACGCTTAGCCATAGGCAATTCGTCTAAATCTAAAGGAGTATCCACTTTTATTCCAATTTCTTGGTAAATTTCGGTAATGGCCAAGTCCAAAGGGTGTAGGTCTTGTGTGCGCTTGTTGGCGTCGCTCCAATCCTTTGAGCATATAAGTACCTCCAACATCTTCGAGGTTATACACGATCTTTTCTCCAACAAAACTCATTTACCTGCACTAAAAGTTGATTCGGAAGGGACTGTAGAAGCGGGAGGGGTTAGTAAATCACGTGCCATTTTAGAAACAATCGGATATTGAATTTCATAATTTTTCCACCAAGCAAGTAAATCTATATTTCTATTTCTTCCTCCGTTAGTTTTAAGAAGGGTAAAAGACAATTTGCACCCTCCTTGGATGGGTTATATACAAAAACAACCTCATTGTACGGGGATATACAAAAACCACCCTTGACAGTAGACGGAAGGTAACGGAACCCTAACAGAGTGGTAAAATGACAGATGTACCCTAACAATGAAGCAAAATGACACAGTATTTAATCATTCCTTCTCAACCTCTTCCCATTTTTCCTTAACCCTATTCTCTCTCCTTCTCCTGTTCAACTCCCAATCCAGCACAAAGATTTTTACTCCCTCTCTCTGTTCTGGGAACGAATTTCCTCTCGTCCTCTATGAATCCGGCGATCGATTCGCCGGTGCCGGCCTGAGATTCGAGGTCGGAGGACGAGCATTCCGGGAGGAGATCGGACGAGAGGATTCCGGAGGAGTCCTCCTCGCAGAGCAAATCGGAGAACGAGACTGACATGGCCGCCGACTATCGCTCATATCGTCGCGAGATCGTGCCGGCGAACCTCCCAAACAGGACCTGGTCCAGCTGTGGTTAGTCTCGCTTTTTGAATGGAGGAAACGCTTGGTTTTGGTCCTATTTGAGACGGACTGGAGGTTGTGGGCTTCAATGCGAGTTGGCTGGTGATGGAATTGGGGATCGATTGTAGGTTTTAGGTTTCGGTGAATTCGAGGTGAAGGCACAGGTTCTCTCATTCGGGTTTGGGTTGTCCTGAAGACGACGCCGGTGGCGGTCGTGGCGGGATTTCAACTTGGACCTGCTTCTTCTTCATCTTCTGGGTATTCAGCCTTTTTTTCCATCTTTGATCTGTTCTTGTGGACGGAGATTGGTAATTGGTTGTTATGTTCGGTCTAGTTCTGGGTTGGGGGTGTTCTTGATAATCTGGATTGGGTGGGTTAGGCTTGTCTGGAGAGTTAATGGTTAGTGAAAGTTTGGTCAGCAGGAGCAGCAAACGAAGAGGACGGCGGGTGGTGAAGGTTGGGTATTGATTTGGTGAGGGGTGTTCTGTATCCATGGCTGACTCTTCAAGATTTGTGTTGTCAGGGTGGCTAAAATGATGGATGCACATTGATAATAGCGCTAGAACATTGAAGATTGGTAATATTCTTCAAGAACATTTCGCTTATTTGTGTTGATTTTTTGTTGTTGTTGTTGTTGTTGTTGTTGTGGCGGTGGAGGTGGCGGTGGCGGTGTGGTGGCGGTGGCGGGGGTGTGGTGGTGTTCAAGAACACCAAGAACACAAAAACATGAACAAAGTGAACACAAAAACACAAATAGGGGTAAAACGGTCATAAAAAATTAGATTGTAGCTTTTACTAACTGACACTAACAGAAGGTGGTATTTGTCCATCGTCAGGGGTGGTTTTTGTATATCCCCAAACAATGAGGTTGTTTTTGTATATAACCCATCTAAAAAGGGTGCAAATTGTCTTTTACCCTTTTAAGAAAGGTTAATGTACAACAATAATTCCGAGACGCAATTCGACACAGTGGGGGTGGTTTGTGTACTCTTAAATAAAGAACCAATACCAAACTTTTTCTTACCCTTACCCTTCGAATCACTCGATGATTGTTGAGAACCTTGGTCACCAATACCAAACTTAATAACATAATTTTCATACATAACATTAAGAGTTTGTTTAACTTCTTCAATACTTGGTGATATCACTACGTCTCTATACTCGATTGTAACACTCCCATCCTAGAGTATTGGAGAATTACACTTTGATCCCCCAGACTCTCCGGAGATGCCCTCCGCCAAGCACGAGAGTTCTCAGCAAGGAGTCAAACCCTAACGGTTCTGTTACAAGACGGAATTAAAGAAACTGGAATTTCAAAATAAGTTACTTTTATGTCACGTATATGTTGGTGTGTCGACCCTCTAGGTGATTGCCTACTCCCCAATTTCCCGCTTACTCACCTGCCAGGTATCAAAGGCAGTGACGTAACGACGTCAGATTACAACAACAGAAAAGACTTTATAACAAAATTAGAAATTTATATAGAATACTACGAAAACATTGAAGTTGTACCCGTAAACATATGTCCTATCATCCTGTCTCACAACACGTAGTAAAGAAACTGTGTTATACTTGTAATTCCAAGTTATCCGTTAAGAAAACAGCTACACCAATTCCATATTCAGTTCCCCATTCCTGTACCACCCATTAATCCATCCTGACATACTAGACCTTAAGTGTGCACACTCCCTCTGGATCGCAACCCAGAGGCGGAACCTAGTTGTCTAGCCGGGAGCTAGCAATGTACCGGCTGTAAGCCCGTAGATTGGGTCCCATATATGTATCAAGCCCGTAGCCCGGGTCCCATAAATATTTGACCATATCGAGGTCTTGGGTACAGGAATCAGTTATTAAATAAGTATACAAGACCATCGTGATCAATACTCATACTTACCTGTTTAGATGCACATACAGACGTCTATCTCAGAATTTTATTGTTATCCAAAAATCTGTATATTATCCTCGTAGACACGTACGTACAAATAATCGAATATTCCGTAATAGCAAATAAGCAAACATGTGCTTACCTGACAGCCTGCCTAGTATTCTTGACCAGCGTTGCAGATTATCCATCCCGATAACCTCTACACATACAAGTGTGTAAGTACTTATTAGTACAAGTCCTCGTTAGTGAGGTAAAAATGCTATGCAGGTGTCATGCTGACGGTCTAGCCCAGATTGACTATTCAGTCCCAAAGTTTCGCTCTTATCAGTACAGCCCCTGACTGTTATCGAACCTCTTTGCTATGCCTACTTGGCGAAACTCACGAGTTACTAAGTCTCCCCGGAGCCTACTTTGCTTGAATCCCCAGTTCTGATTATTTACTCTCAAGTCCCTATAAGTTGTCCTAATTGCATTTTAGCCCCCTAATTGAGCATGAACTCCTCAAACAAGTCGAACAATGCTTAAAATATGAAGATGTCATTTTTGCACTCTCACTTAGTCATCGGGCTGAAAACTAAAACTTTTAATTATTTGCACTTAGACCCCCTAAAGTTAGCAAAGCTGCAAATAGACCCCCAAATAGTTGACTTGGTCAATATTAACCTGTAATAGCTTATTAGAGCTCCAATTATGCATTTAAGACATGTTTATAACTCCAATATGTAGATTTCAACCTGACAAAACTCTTATGTGAAATTACAATTTTACCCCTCTAATACAGTTTGGTCCAAGTAGCATTTCCTAGGAGATTAACTTGGTAAAATTTGATGAGTGGTCTCCAATTAGAAATATGAGTAACTTTTCTTAAGGATGTGAAGGCCCGAAAGGTCATTTTGACTAACAAATTGAGAGTCAAAGCTTAGGAGAAATAAACACAAACAGTCAACTTTAGAGCTGAATTATGATCAATTGAGAGAGGGTTTGGCAAAAATGATAATGGAGTTTTAAAAATGGTTCACCAAGGATTCCAGAACATATTCAAGTTCTTAGAAACTCAAAGTAGACAAGAAGATATGCTGATTGAAATCGGGCAAAATCAAGCAATTTCCTATACTTAGTCATTTCATCAACTAAACAGATTGAAACACGTTTTGTTGCAACTTTAGCTCCAATTACAAACAAGTTAGAGTTTGATTTGAAAGGTGGAATCTAAATGACAGATAGAGAGGGTAATGCAGAGATTACATAGGAGGAAGAATCAACTAAATCCATATACTATTGAGTGAGTTAACAAGCCTGAAAGTTGGCATCCTCACACAGACCAAGAACAACAACATGAACACCAAGTTTTCCAGAATTTGTTTTCCCCAACTTTGATCTAAAATTCAAGGTCTTTAGAGATTGATTCACAAGAAATATATAACTTGAAAGTTGTAGAAAAACTTCACAGGATTTCAGAATGCTAAGTTACACAGGATTTGGATAAGTGACGAGTGAGATATGTGCCCAAGAACAGGGCAGCCAACTTCAGAGTTAATTTACGAGCAATTGGGAAAAAAATTGGGGAAAATGGAGATATGGTATTGAAGATAACTGAATAAGGATTCCAAAACGTATTCAAGCTCTTCCAGACTCAAAATACGTAAGGAGATATCACGGGTCACATTTGGACATTTTCAAGCTAAGTTCTATACTTGGCCATATTGAATCTCATTTTGCTGCAACTTTGAGCTAAGATTTGAGACAGTCACAAATTTTCTTTGACACATTCATCAACCCAGATTTGTAGAGCTATACTTGGGGCACACATACAAAGAAGAATCAGCTCAAAACAACAACAGGTGAAAAAGATACATTGATTCAAAGTTGGTTCAAAAGAATACTAGCCCAAGAACACTATCAAGAACACAGATTTCCTAGTGACTTTGATCCATAATCTGATCATGATGAATATGAAATTAGAATATATATTATAAAATTTGTACAGTTGTGTCTAAGGACCACCCAGGTTCAATTGCTGAATTACTTCATCCCAAATCAGAGAGTTATTGAAGATCAAAGTAGGCAGCCAAGTTGAATATTCTGGGTTTGCATTCAAACAGTTCATCATTGTTAGGTTTGAATTCAACTATCTATTGTTCTTTAGGTGATTTAACCACCTGTAATTGATAGACCAACATACAGAGAGTGAAATTAAACATCCACAGGGTCAACAATCAACCAATTCCATTCATTAGTGAGGGAGTTAGAAGGCCTGAAAGTTGGCCTCCTCAATACATTGCAAGAACTCAACTAAGAACAGCATTTTTTTTTTTGATGACTTTGATCCAATTTCTAGCTAGGTTGCAGAGAGATTCACTACATTTAAACACCAAGGGCTTGAAAAAGGAAAACCAAGGAGTTCCTAGAACCCAACAACAACCCGAAACATGCTCGGAGGAGTGAGCAATCGGGCCAAGAACAGGCCACCTAGCTTGACCGGAAAAACGACGTGAAAACCAAATCAAACAGGAATCAAACAATATTCTGGGCAGGTTTGGATCATTTAAACAAGTTCACTACGAGCATGCTTATGTATAGAACACACAGTTTGGTGAAGAAGCACGATGTTTGAGAGCTTACCGTCGGCCATGGCTTTTTCCGGCGGCCAAGCTCTGCCCAGTTCCGTCCAGGTCTGGTTTCCATCGATTCACAGCCTCTATTTGGGTCCTCTAGGTCCGAAACACACTCAGGAGCAAGAAAAACACAATCAATTGCACTGAAACTAAACAGATTGGGAGAATTGAACGTATAATCAAGCTAGGGTTCATATATTTCAACCTGTGATTACTCTCTCAATACTCAACGAATTCCCGAATTGTTTGAGGCGTTTTTCTCTCCTGAGTATGGGGAAGATTGGGCTATAGCAGGTCTCGAAGAGCCGATGATCTGGTGGTGGTTCAGTTAGTGAAGGTGGAAGGTGTTCATGGAGTTCACATGAAGAACATGAGGAAGAAGAAAGAAGAAGAAGAAGAAGAAATTTTGTGTAGATCTTTCCAGACCACTCAGTTGGTGATGGGAGAGAGAGGTTGATGTGTCAAATTTCCTTTGCCAAGTGGCAAACATGCACCAATGGGGGTGCATGTAGCAATTGCGCAAAGTTTGGGGCAAAACAAATGTGGTTTAAGGAGAATTGCGTTTTCAAAGAATAAAACTTTGACCCCACTAACTTAAATTTAGTCTAAAATACTCCCATAAGTTTTATAGATCTCGATTTGGCCAAGAATTAGCCAGACTTTCACTTTGTTAGTAATTGTACACAATGCCCATGATTCCCAAATATTATATAACAACCCTCACTACGAATTCTCGTTTCACAGGTTCCCCAACTATTTAGATATCAGCCACTGCTAAACGGGTAAATTACACAACTAACTCAAAGTTTCAAAATAGTACAATTCGACACCCTGTAAGAATTTGCAGGGTGTTACATCGATAGTCATGTTTTCCGATTTTTTTTTTTTGCATAAAACGTGTGGTTGCATCCTTTTGCCTTGGGTCCAAAATACTTGTCAAACAAAAAACCATAGGGATTCTTTCAAAATATTTGAGAAAATTTTCTTCCATGTCCCCAATTACGTCAATAAAATACTATTATTCCTATACTCATTAAAAGCTACACTTATAAACATTAGTTGTGGAATAACGTTGTTAGTAGAAGGATAATAAACACCCGAAACGACAAAAGTAACTACGTTACCGTTTGCGTCGTATCCTAGTTGGGTTTGGACCATCGGGTCACCTACGGCGGGTGTATCTTTCAAAAGTCCGTGTGTATTTTGTAAATGTTTTCTCAAGGATCCTAATTCACCGGTGTAATGATATACAAATGATTTTTTATTAATATTGCAAACGGCCCTAAATTTTGGTCTACCTTGGGCGTCTACGCCATCGGGTAATTTTTCCATATGATCCCAAACTTTGCTTTTTTTACTATCCCACTTACGAGTTCTTTTATTACGACCTAAATTCGGCTCGTTTTTCTCTAAACCACCAAAATCATTAGCGGCACCATCGCCAAATAAAATGTCAATTCCATCATCAATAGTCATGTCTACGTCTACGTTTTGGTTGTTTTGGTCATTGAAATGAGAAGAAGAAGCCATTGTTTCTTAGAAAAATTGGATGAAAAAAAATAAAGTTTAACAAATATTGCACAAATAATAGCACAATAAAATAGTAAACAACAAAAATAAAAACTTACAAACTCCAAGAATAATTCTTGGAGGTGTGAAATGTCGAAGATTCAAGATGCGTTGCTAGTCGAAGATTGAAGAAAACGTTGCTTGTCGAAGATTGACGATGAGAAATTTGCCATCGAGAACCAAAGAAGTTTGAGAATTTTTGTAAACTTGAGAGTGTATGATGATTTTTAGTGAGGAAAGATGAAGAAATTGGAGAGTGTATGAAGAATTTTGAGTGAAGTGTGACAAATATGGAGAGTGTTTGATGAGGAAGTGTGAAAAAAATGGTGGAAATGGTTGAGTATTTATAGGAGTTGAAGGGAGGGAGGGGGTGTTTGAAAAAAAAAAAAAAAAGTCAAAAAAAAAAACGGTTCAGAACCGTTGCCAAACGGTCACTGACCGTGATTTGACAACACATAACGTTCAAATTTTTAAAATTTCAGCCGTTGCCGCCTTCGGTTCTCGGTTCGGTTCCGGTTCAGTTCCAGTTATGGATTTAGGGGAAACCGAACCGGGACCGTATCTTACCGGGTCCGGTTTCGGTCCATCAGTTACCGGTTCGGTTCCCCGTTCTTATTTTTCGGTTATTTCGGTTCGGTTTCAACCGGAACCGCCGGTTGAACCGAACTGAATCGCAGCTCTACACGTGTTTGCCATTTGGACCATGGCTAAATAATAAAAACATTTCATCTTATTACAGCAAACATGATATTGATCAATCCCAAACCATTTCTAAACAGTGACTGTTACACAACAATGATAACTTTCAAAGGATACTAAAGAAACAACATCTGCCCGAAAACTAACATGGGAACCTATGCACTAATGTACCATGTACCTATCAAACGAAGGGAAAGAATTGTATTCAAACACAAGGTTTGCCTAAATATAGACAGTTGTAAGCAGCTATCATTCTTCTTCAGTAGCCGAGAAGGCAAACTCAGAAACCAATGCCAAATGGTCGCTGCCATATTTCTGCACAAGAAAAAGTACAAGAAATATACTACTTGTGAGTTGCCATATACGACGTCGTATAAAGGACCACTACACTAGCTTAATCATTCATCCATCCATCCATTTGGACCTGTATTTTCATTCATGTTCATTTTCCAGACCCAGACTTTTCCCAATAGGCTAATCTAGATACGAGACATTGTTCAGTTTTCATCAACCCATTAACATGCCCATCTCACAAGGGTGTAACTGTACAACATGCCTAAGAACCTGATAAGCCTAACGATGAGCCCTAACCCCTGAAAGTCCACTGCATCTGACAAAATCTCTGGCCATCTATCTCAAAAAACCAACTATTTCTTCCCTCAAGCCTGTTTGGGTAGTAGCCTATATTAACTACTCTCAGCCTAGAGGTTCGTTAGCCTAACATAGGTAGAAGCAATAATCTGCAAAATCTCGCGCAGCTGGTTTAAGTGAAGTATATACGTATGTATACCGGTTACTATTGGATAAAATAACTAGCACTAACTAAATGGACAACAGTGAGGTAGTGACACCACATTCCCATTAATGCAGCAATTTATGGTTCTACATTCACATTTGGAGCACCATAAATCATAGAGTACAAACCTTGCTAGGGAGACCACCGGTCTTTTCAAGAATATCAATAGGAAGTGTGTCTAATACCCTTGTAGGTACAACCCCGTCTGAGTACCTGCAAGAAGCCACACGTGAATTTTTATCGAAAGAGCCATTGCTAATTTACTAGTCCAACTGCAATGACCACAGAACTGAAATTGTTATCTTCGGAAGCTAAAAGAGATTTTTTAGGCAGAGGTATCTACCATAGATAGTCCACAGTTCCTAGAAACTTCGAGTGGTAGGAAGTAGCCAAAGGTTCACCATTACCAGTCCTTGTTCTTGAGGATCCCTGAAAAAAATAACATTAAAAGATTGCAAGAGAATTGAAACAAAGATTCCTACAATTGAAATTGAAATTCTGAATTTAGTATTTGGGCCCAAGCCAAACATGTCAATAAGTCTTTGAACCAAACCCAAGTAATATACCTTCCAGGCCATTGGTTGTTAAATGGCAAAAACCTCCATTGTCCTAGATTAAGGTAAATTGTGGATTGTGCAATGTTGAGAGGCAATTCAGTAGCTACTGTTGGAGTGGTTGCTAGGAACCATTTGGGAGGTTGGATTTGGGGTGCCAGAAGATGTGTAGGCCTATCTCTGTTCTAAATGGTGAATTATGGGCAATTCTTGAAGGCCTACGAATTCTACAAGAACAGGGAGTGGAGAATGCTATTTTGGAAACAGATTCCCTGGACGCTGTCACTGCTATCTCTCTTGGAATAAAACAAAGCCTTTATGGAGTCTGATCAAACCTATCCATGTTCTGAAATACTTAATAGTCGTAGGACGTTTTTGTATATACCTCACTTATTTGAGAACTATGTTTGTAATTAGTAAATAGTGGTTACAAACCACTCCTACTAATTACAAACATAGTTCTCAAATAAGTGAGGTATATGAGCACGATGAGTGAAAAGGGGAGACGGAAGATTTTCATCGGGATCACACGTCCTATGGACAAAGGGAGACACAGACCCAGGAGTGGAGAAAGGAAACACCGTCTCATCAAATGTGACATGACGGGAAGTGTGAACTCGACCAGTACTCAAGTCTAGACACCTGTAACCACGATGATTAAGAGGGTACCCCAGAAAGACACATCGAACAGAGCGTGGTGCAAGCTTGTGAGGTGAGGTGGCAGAGAGGTTCGGGTAACACAAGCATCCGAACGTGCGGAGATGCTCATAGGATGGTGAGCGATGGTAGAAGGCAACAGTAGGAATATTGTTGCCAAGGACTTTGGTGGGAAGAATGTTATGAAGGTAGACATCAGTCAGAAGAGACTCAACCCAGAAAGAGCCTGGAAGGGAGGCCTGAGCTAGGAGGGCACGACTGATGTCATTGATTCGACGAATCATGCGTTCAGCTTTGCCATTTTGAGATGACGTCTGAGGACACGCAAACCGGAAGACAAGTCCATGAGTAATGGCGTGAGAGTGAAAAGAGCCATTATCAAATTCTCCGCCAAGGTCACATTGAAAAGTTTTGATGGGTCGCTCAAATTGAGTTTGTACGAAGGTAGTAAATTGTTTAAATTTTGATATCGCTTCGCTTTTTTTGTTTAAGGGGAAAAACCCAGAGAAAATGGGTATAGTCATCTAATAATAGTAGGTAGTATTTGTAGTGCGATTTGCTTAAGACTGGAGATGTCCATAAATCACTGTGAACAATGTCAAATGGACTAGAAGTAGAAGAAGTAGATGGTGAAAAAGGCAAACGCACGTGTTTACTAATTTGACAAGCATGACAAAGAGCTTTTGAATTATGCCTGCTACAAGAGATGAAATGACTACTACGAAGCGAATCTAAAACTAGACGCCCGGGATGACCAAGGCGGTTGTGCCAAACTGAAGAAGGAAGAGCAGCAAAAGAGACAGCAGACGACGGTGGTGGGACAGACTGGAATGGATAGAGATCACCCGAACTGTTGCTCCTCTGTAAAAGAGCTCCCGATCGTAGGTCCTTTACAGAAAAACCAAAAGGGTCAAACTCAACGGAAACATTGTTGTCAGTAGTGAATTGACGAACAGAAACTAGGTTTTTGATAACGTTTGGGGTGAGTAAGACATTTCTAAGGTGAAGGGAACGGGAGTTGGTGGTAAGGGTGTGATTGCCGGATCCTTTCACAGGAATGCTAGAGCCGTTTCCCACAAGTATGTTAAGAAAAGGACAAGATGACGAGAGAGAGGAGAGTATACCTGACTGCGAAGTGAGATGAGCAGATGCGCCGAAATCAAGATACCAAGTCTGATCCGGAACATCGAGTGTCATGCCAGAGAACTGAGATCCCAAATTAGTAACAGTCGGGAAGGCAGCAGTAGTTGTGAGGCCCTGTTGTCGCGCAGCCGGTGGTGGGCCGAGAAGGCCAGTAGGACTGGGCCGAGAGAGTTCTGAATGTGTCCAACCCGGTGTCGGGAGATAGGGGCCCGACTGAGCAGTCGGGGACAATGGGGCAGGACACCACACCCAACTGCCATGAGTAGAAGCAGACGGTGTGGGGTGCTGCTGAGTGCGCATGTATCCTTTGCGGCTAGACTGACGACGAGTGCTGGTTGTGTCACCATTCATTGCAAATCTGAATTGAGAAATAACTCTCCACGGTGCACTAAAAAATTATATGATTACTCAAAAAATTGTACTTTCCAACACCCAAAATGATCGCCTAACAGACGTCAATTAAATAATTGACCACAAAGAACTCACTGGACAAGGAAGCAAATGCTCAATCAAATGCTCAATTGGAATTAATGTAGGCACGCCACAAGCGGTTAACTGCCGACCTCTTGCCAATCCAATCAGGTTGTTCCAAAGATGTGAAAGAAAAGGAAACCCCACAAGTAGCTTATGAACTTTGATGACGATCAAACTGCTTGTTGTGCAAACAAACAAGCAGACCCACAAAATAAATAATTGATCACAATCAATGAAGTAATTCAACCATACAAACAACCTGGTGGGGTAAGGGCTTGTGAAGACTCCCACTTGTTTGAACTTTTGATTGACACCTAACACAAAGCTGTTGTCGGCTGTGGGAAGTGTAGAAGTCCAAAACAGAGGCTGTGGCTTTTGTGGAGAAAAACAATGGACCGCAACAAAGAAGGGTTGCTCGTTGGTTCGTGCCGAGGCGATTTGTTGCTGCTGTTTCTCAATTCGACCGAGCAGAGAGAAGTCGAGGAGAGATCGATTGCGGCAGAGATTGAGAGAGAGATCGATCCGGCTCTCGAAGAAGATGGCAACACAGAGGAAGAACGGAGAACGCACAACCTGGTCCGTTTGCTGGGAGGTTGATCAGACAGAGGTCATCCGTCGCAGAGGGAGCGACGGGGATGGTTGAGGAAGGGTGGCAGTCGTCCAGAGGAAGGGACAACGCCGCTTCTTCAGCTTCGTGTCACCCCGCCTCGGGCCACTGTCGTGTATTGTGACAATGTAAGTGCTGTCTATCTCTCTGGTAATCCTGTTCAGCATCAGCGTACTAAGCATGTGGAGATTGATCTACACTTCGTTCGTGAGAAGGTTCGTTTGGGTCAGCTTCGCGTGTTGCACATTCCTGCTGACTATCAGTACGCCGACATCTTCACCAAGGGTCTTCCACGGCCCTTGTTCCAGCGCTTCCGATCCAGTCTCAGTGTTGGCGCGCCTACAGTTTCGACTGCGGGGGAGTAATAGTCGTAGGACGTTTTTGTATATACCTCACTTATTTGAGAACTATGTTTGTAATTAGTAGGAGTGGTTTGTAACCACTATTTACAGATGTTGAAGATTGAATAACATTCACGGTGGAATTCCCCAACTATCAATACTTCCACATCACTGCTAAAGATTTGGAGAGAAGCTAATTTAGCTGCTGATTATATTGCGAAAAGTTGTTGTGTAGATTCTTGTTCTAGGGACTTTCTGTTAAATCCCCCTGCTGCTTGTATGTATTGAAACAAGTTGGGGGTTGGTTTTGTTCGAATGATTATGTAATGAGCTTTGGCTCTCTTTTCCTACCCAAAAAAACAAGAAATTGAAATTCATGGTCACATAGCTGAATTCATACCTGCACTGCGGCATATGAGCTGTTGAGCTTCAAAGGGTGCATGACTACTTGGCTGTTGCCTCTGCCTGTTGCAACTTTAACCTCTTCATCAGTCCAGCAACCGTTAAATAATCTGAAACGGTGAACATCTACGTAAACGGAATGAAATATTACCTCTAAATGAGAAATACCTTAAAAGTCGATGCTGTTGTTACAAAGGAGAACTAGAAAGGATGGAATGTGTAACACAAAACATATATTCAGTAGGTTTTAGAGAAAAAACGCAAGATAAGCAACTAGATTAGGTTTTATGCTGGAGGTGGCTTTGAGCAATTAGAACATATTTTCTATTTACTTAACAGAAAGTAAAAAAGAAGACATTTGATAACTAAGTGAAAACATAGGATATAAGCAACTAAGCAATAAAATTACAAATGCGCTAGTTCATAAGAAGTTTAAGAATCTAAATACATGAGTCGGAATGAAAGGTGATAAACAAGTTACAGGAAACATCTTTAACAAAACAAACTGATGACATACACTCTGTCAGTTTGTTTCTATTGTTTAAATTACTTCACTGAATAATCTGGGTTTGATCACTAGGCCTTTAGATAATCTTTACTTCTTTCTTGGTCAAACAGATAATCTTTACTTTGACCAGGTAAAACTGAGGGTACACACTCCCTTGCAGCCAAGCCCAACTCCGAACGGTACAGTTAATATTGAATGAAGAATAAAGGGCTTGTATAAGTCAATTAATAATGTTTGGAAAAAGTACGGCAAACCCCCTTGCAAGTTGCTGCTTCACCCACTTGACCCCCTGAAATTTCCACTTGGGCACTTGCAAGTTCCAATCAGGACTTGCCATCGTAGAATGAATGTCAAGAATATTTGTCTAATTAGAACATACAGGGGGTTAAGCAGCAACTTGAAAGGAGGTTTTTGATACTTTGTCCATTATGTTTTCTCGCATAGAGATTACTAGATTCTACAAAAACTTCATAGCAACTATTATTTAGGAGTGCGGTCTCAACTAGACCCAAGTATTGAGGCACTGAGATTATTGGGTGCAAACATGATAGAAGTCAGTTGCTAAAATAGCACTAGATAATAGTAAACACAGGTGAAGATGGTCAATGGTTTCTCTTAAGTTGATATCGGCAGCAACAGTTTCTCTTAAATTGATTACCTTAGCAGTCACCTGTCAGTGCCTTGCCAGATGCAAACTACATGCAACTGAAAGGGCGGATTCTTTTTTACCAAGTTGAGTCGCTATCTGTGGCACTAGAGAGTCCAAGAGATTATGTTCAGTGGTTATAATATAAAAATCATCCAGGGTTAGGTTAGCCATGATATCGGTACAGCATAGTACAGCTGGTAACTTCACCACATACTGATGGATCTCTCTTTCCAACCAAAGGATAATTCAATCAGCAAACAGGCAACAAATCGCCAACCAGAATATTACTTTGGCCAACAAAAATCATTGAAAATGGTATGGAAAACTTTAAATCGTAATTCTCTATATTTGCTGAGAAAATTATATATACCTACCTATCCAAGAAAACAAGTGCATTCCCTGTTTCCTTTTTCATGCCCAAAACCTGATCTGGATGACAGCTTCTCTGCCCAGACAACTCTCTTCTGTCATGTAACGAAATATTCAGCTGCAAACAAGAAAAGCAATACCAGTGAAAGAACCTCATAAAGGAGCTTGCATTTTGATTTTATCAAATGAGGAAGCTGAAGTATACAGTAATCACCGACAATAAACTTACCTCAGATAATGCAAGGAAATTATATATTGCACTCTGTCAAATACCAGAGAAGAGTTAATTTTATTGTACACAACACATAATCCTAGCTGAACGTAACCATACCAAATTTTAAGCATCTAACCTGAGGGGTACAGTTATAGTCACCAGTCAGCACAACAGGTGCATTAGACCATTTTCTTGACAGGAAATGAGCTTTTGCTGAGAGGGAACGAATCTGAAGAATAATATAATATAATGTCAAAACTAAACAGGAGCAAATCAACTAAGATGACAACTATTGAGTATTAGGAAATAAATAGAAACCGGAGTTGGTTTGGGAAAGAAAATATGTTTCCTTCTATGGCATAAACTATAATGATGCAATTGGGAAATTGTTGAGTAAACCAACTTTCCCACCAACTTTCTGGTAGCTTGAAAACAGAAGTACCGAGGGGAACAAGAGGAAACATCATCACCATAACTTATCACTTTAAGACAGCTCCAATGAAGCAGCTACCCGGCTAGCGATCATTTATATGACCATTTTATAAAGGGACAACTCGTGTGGAAAGATTCAATTACCAACTTATGAACCAAGATTGAAGAAATAAGATGAAGGAAGAAGAAGCTTGAAAAGTTTGTGCCAAAGAAACAAGGTAATATAGGATAACATTAAGCCATTAATCATCAAACAAGTGAACTTAGTTATTTGCGAAGGCCACCTTGACAAAAAAAAAATGCGAGCTGACACGTGGCATTGTAGGACGAACCTGGATAAATTGTTACTATTATTATATTTTTTTTTAATATTTGAGGTGAAGGGCAGATTGTCTAGTTACACATACACACACTACAGTAAGTTATGGTCAGTTCAATCAGGCACAATGGTTTTTACAAAATTCTATGTCGAGTGACTTTCTTCTCATACATTTGATATAGCCGGATCTCTTTGATTACCATGTATACAAGAATAATCAGGTGGTTATTTTGCATTTGATGGGAATTTGATAGATTGGTAAAATAGTCACCCAAGATAACTCTTTGATGTCACCACTCACCCCTTGCGATTAACATAATATAGTCATGTATGGATCAAGTTGAAGAAATTGAAAGGCTAAGACTTACTTGGCCTAGTTTAACATCGCCTCGGCTTGGCCTGTAAATTACATGAATGTTGCCAATTATAACTCTTCTTGACTCATTGTTACACATCTGCCTGCATCAGCTGAAGTCAGATGCATGTAAATGCAGAAATATCAAACAAGTGAACATCATTCCTGTTCAAGTTGGTACCTCAAAAACAGAGAGTTGTGCAACATTATCACGAAGACCATATCTGGTAAATTCAATACTATCGCCCTCTAATAACAAAAACCTGGAAAATTCAAGACAGAATACTGAACTTTGTGCCCCAAATCAGGACTATTCTAATAGAAAAGTAAAACATAAACTATTGTCATGAAGTTTCTTACTTGTCCGCTTTCCAAAACGTGGCACAGCCATCAACAGTATCTCCTGTGCGCCTCTGCAGATGTAGTTAACTAAGAACCTTTAGAAAACACTTTGTAACAGACGGCTGTTCCTCAAGAGAACCAGTCCCAGAAACTTCAAAAGTGCAGATGTCACATAGCACGACTGAAACAAAAAGTAAAACTAACCTTGTATGAACCCCGATATCCTGCCTTTTCTAAAATGTTCAAGATGTCAACATACTTGTCCACTTCCTACAAAACAATACAAGATTAACAGGTATCAATACGTAAACTTTTCATCAACAATAGTCACATATCTCATCCGAACCATAGATAGTAAAATACGGGACGAAAATAAAACGTGATACGGTACGTACGTGTATTATACGATTTTAGGTTAAAAATACGTTAGTAAAAATTCGGCTTAAAAATACGCGATTTGATTAATTCGAGTTTTCTATACGTACGTGTATCGTTCGTATACTATTTATTTATTCGGAATTAAAAATACGGGTGCATTTCTTAGTATTTTAGCATATATTATGAGTTTTTTGTGTCACACATTGCCATCTTTTCATATTTTTATCAAATATTTAAAAATAATTTGTGAAGCATGTACTCAATTGTTTATCATTTCTAATATTTACACTATTTACTAATAACTAATTACTTAGGTAAATAATATCATACTATTCAAACTATTTTTGTAGAAAAGAGTTACTACGCATTCCCTAATCTTTAAACATGTATTATGTTAAAACTTTATAATATAACACATATCAAGATGCATGTACACACACACGCATATATATATATATATATATATATATATATAATTATAGTAATTTTAACTTGAATATTTTCAAATGTTTATAATAATACGTGTAGATATTTATAACAATAAATAGTTGAAATATACAAAAAGTAAGAAAATATTTAATAATAACTAATTACTATAAGTTACACTATTTTGGATGATAATTTATTCACTGCAATATAGTTTTCAAGAAGTTTTATTCGGAAGTATTATACGTTAAAACGTGAAATACGTGTATTAAACTTTTTTGCTCAAAAATTCGAGTATTTTTCATTAGGTCCAGCAATAGTACGAAATACGGAAGTATTTTTCATTTATACGTACGGACGGGTATTAAACGGAAAAATTCGAAGTATTTACTAACTAGGATCCGAACGAAGAGACAAGTTGAGACTTGAGAGGGAGGACTTACTTGCAAGCATATAATATCTGGGTCCCATCCTAGGACCTCTTCGCATATGATTTTCTTTCGGCGATCCCACTTCAAATAAATTGACGGAACATTATGGTATAAATCTCTGTGCTTGGAAGCATTTCTGTCCGCCAATATGTTATAAGACACCACGACAAACCTCTCTGCAACATAAAGTGTCCTAATTATCAAATCATCACCACTACAAGTACATTTGTTGTAATATATGTACAAAATACACCGACTTCAAATAAGTCAACTCACTCTATCTGAAAACTGGTGCATGGATATCGAATTCAACCAAAGAAATGGAATCCTAACTTCTCCACGTACTACATACCCTCTGATGGAAAAGCAATTGTTCTTTCTCGGCCAACTCAAATACTGCATACCAGTATCGAGTGGAACAGCGAATCTTTATAGATGGCTCCAGTACTTTTTGATGGGTAAAGTTGTTATAAATGGCTCGAGATGAATTGTTACCCAGTTATTAGAAACTGATATAGGTTACGAAAAAGCATCGGCTGCAAGTCTAAGTTTAACAAAGTTCATTCCAAAAAAAGTTTCACAAAAAGATGAATGTACTTTCGGACACCAGGGTGAGCAAAAGATAGTTCTAAAATTTGGGGGTGAATTGGAATATGGGTTGCCAATTACTCTTTCCCCTCTCCATAACTAAATCTACTCTCTTCCAGGGCCACTGTGGGGACTGGTGAAAAACACAATTGGTAGGGTTTTTTTTTATCAGTTTTTTCTTCCATAAAATTGATCAACTCTATATCTATTGCCCTCTCTGCTCTTAGAGTACCTTGCAGCTCAAATCAATTCAATTGGGTTTTTCTTTTTCCATTTAGGCTCCGTTTGGTTGGTGGTAAAACATTTTCCTGTAAAATGTTATCCCTTGTTTTGGTGTTTTGGTGCTGTTTGGTTGGAGGTAAAAAGGTTTTTCCTGTAAAATGTTTTCCCTCAAATGCTTTAAAATGATTTACAAATTTCAAATCCGTAAGCCATTTTCCGGAGAGTGAAGGAGCACAACAACTCATACTAACACCTTCACCACCACTACCACCTACCTTCACCACCCACCTTCACCGCCACCCATCACTGCCATTTCCGTCACGGCCCACTGCTTTGGCAAGAGTCAACCAAACACGAGAAAATAATTGCAGGGAAAACTTTTTTACACAAAACATTTTACGCGTAAAATATCTTCCCTTGTATAACATTTTACTGCAAACCAAACAGAGCCTTAGTCTGTAGAACTTAGTAGGTCAACTGAATCTGTAAGAGAGCTGCAGATTATTCTTTTTTTTTTTTTTTTTTTTTTGCAAACAAGATTATACTTTTGTTATAACGCAGAATAAGCAACGAATAAACTTGATATCAGTGAATAAATCGCTAATTAGGCATTAAAATCGCAACGTGGCATACCTTGGTGAGAGGGAAGCGGTGGAAGGGCTTCAATCCAACGGCGGTGGAACTCCGGGGAGGTCCGATCGGAGTGGTTACTGTGAAGGGAATTGTGGGCTCGAGGACTGTAGTACGTTCGCCGTGGCCTGGAGGAGAAGCATTCGAGTTTGGAAATGGTGGTGGAGGGGGTGGAGATGGGGAGGCAAGCGCAGAGACATAATAAGGAGGTGTTCCTACAGCCCATTGAGGAAGAAGAAAAGAGTGAATAGCGGTGGCGACCATGTGGAAGAGATTAAAAGCTTAAGTTGCTGCTGATGATGTTGTTGATAAAGCTGAGGACTGGGAGCATCTCTCTGGTGGTGAAAATGAAAATTTTAAACATCGAAACCTTCTTTTTGTTCGAAACTGGAAAATTTTATACATTAGGGGATTGTCCGTGACAGATGACACTATCCAAAAAACACGTTCATAATTGATTTTGCTCGAGAAGAAGATGAAAATAGCGGTCCCGGTAATTTTATATGATATCTATCCAGTCCTGTTCTTACACACTTTTGATAATTACGTAAATTAATCCGATAGAGAGGTAAATTTTTAAGTAGTTGGTAGTTAAGTGGGTGGTAGGTGAGATCTAAGGGTTTGGGCTGATTTATTTAATCTAAAGGCTGAAAAGCTATCAGTTAGTTAAACCATGCTGTTTTATAGAATAGATTAGCCCGCACCAAAATCATTAGCCATTACATCAACTAGACTATCTCGAGGGTGGTACACCCCGTCAATATTAAACTTTCTACTACAGAATAGATTTCCTATCAAATCAGCACATTTGTTTGCATCTCCAGGAATTCAAGACACTTTGCACTTCTTCTCACACAAGAGCATATTAATATCATGTACAATCTTTTTTTTTTTTTTTGATAAGATCAATTCATTAAGAAGGAGAAACCAAGCTATTACAAAAATCTTCCACTGCCAAACCTATCACTTCTGATTCAAAATCAGAGCAACTAAATCTTCTATTGCATTTTCTATCTAGATTCTGCCTAGCTGTGCACGAGAGACTCCGGCAGGGAGACCTCCGTGTGCACCGTGTGCAGTGGATCAAGGATCGCACAGGAAGAATAGGGGTGTGTGTAGGGAGAGAGTAAGGCAGTAGCAATGTCTGAGAGAGAGACAGAGGTTTGGCAGAGCTTCCGCGTATGGCAGTGTGTCCTCCTTTGTATGGAAAGGTTGACGATCTATATATACTGGAGAACGTGACCGTTGTAGTGTGGTTAATGCGTCCATTAATGGCGTCTTAATTAGCTTAACCATAACGGCACGTTCGTCCGAGTATATAGGAACCGTTAGAGCACGTGGTGCGCGAATACCGGAACCGTTACGAGGTTGACCGGGTTTGACCGGATTGACCGGGTTTATGGAGCTCGTGCCATAAATCTCTCAAAACAGTTACTAAAGGTCGCGTGCGGGCTTGGCTCGCACGCGACAGGGCTTACTCTAGCCTCCAAACCACAAAGTCCCTACAAGTCCCGTGCGGTGGTATGCGAGGGCTCTGTCTCGCAGCCCCCACATGGATCAGCTCGGATGGTGATCCTGTGTGTGTGGAGCACAATATGGTGTGCTGGATGGCCGCCACGTGGCCAAGATCTGTCATGTCAGAAAGCAGTATCTACATTAGCCCCCTTTCTGCGCGTGAAGACTCATAGCCGTATAGACTTCCATGCGCGGAAACCAACATACGCGTCGCCGCCACGCACCAATTCAAATACGGGTAAGTTCAGCCCCCGTGCGTGTCATTATGACCTAAAACCCCTAGAGTCGTGCCGTCTGACCTTTAGGGTTTTAGGCGTGACGTCAGCTTGTCCTGTGATTGCGCGATTCGACGATGACGGTTGCGATTCGACTATCGAAAGGACGCAACCCTTCATTGTTTTGGATAAATACCTTGTATCCCCCATTATTGCAAAGCATCACTTCTTTCTCTTAAAGTGAATGGTACCCGGAGATCTCCGAGAGCAGATCCAGATAATCAATCACCAGTTCAGAACTGCAATCCGTGTTCTTCAATTGTGCATATCCAAGCAGACTTCAAGAAAACAAGGTTGGCCTCGTTTACTTTTGATTTAAGATACCAGTGTTTGCCTTGAACTGCGTTGAATCTGTAAACCCATGAAATTTGTGAAGAAGGTTTGATCTTTGAACCTGCTTTGCTTTAGTCCTTCAATAATATGAGATCTTGCAACTCCCCAATTTCTGAAATTGATACCAGAACTGTTCGTCTTCCTTTGCGTAGATCTTGAATTTCAAAATTCAAACTGAAGTGTGGTATTTCTCCCCCCTTTTTCTTGCTCTTCCGCAGGAATGGCCAAGACAAGAGTAACCAGACCCGTCAAGGAAGATGAAGAGATACCCGACCTTCCGCAGGCCCTGTGGCGAAAAGCCCCCTTTTTAGGCGGCAAAGATTTCTACCATGCGAGGGTAAAGGCGAAGAGGATGCCTGATCCTGTCCCAGTTGAGCGATTGCTGACGCTGACTCGCCCAGTTAACTCAGCCTTGCTCGAGTTTGTTGGTTCCGAGGATGTAGTTCGATTGGGGATCGAGAATGGGCACTTCCCATATACTGCGATTTCTACTCAGGCGTTCGTCCAGAAATTGGACTATATGGATGAGTGGATTGACCACGTGTTGGACCATCACGCCGTGACTCTTAATGAAGCCGGCGTATACTTTGCTATCCGTGCTATGAAGGGTGCTGCCGTGAAGCTGGATCAGTCCATGCTTCTAGACCTTCTGTCCCGTTACTCGCCTGCGACTCATACGTTCCATTTTGCTGAGTTCGAGGCTGCCCCGACACTCGAGGACGTTCAAATGCTGTATGAGCTTTCCCCCATGGGCGAAGTGGACCCTCTGAGTCCCTTGAGGACATCTTCGGAGATTGCTTTATACACGCAGATGGAGGAATGCCTAGCAGAGGTGAAGAAAATCTCCACTCGGTGGACCACTACGAAGCCTCTTCCGAATTGGCAGCTGGTTGATACATCCGCGAAGAATACCTGGAACAAATGGTTGCAGTACTTCTTTCGAGATTATGCGAACAGCAGCATTACTAAGAAACTTCTGAACGAGGACCCGGAGGCCGAGAACTACGTAGAGGGCAAGGGCTACCATTTGACCCTTTGCGCTTTTCTCTGTGTCTGGCTGTCAAGGTATCTGATTGATGGTCACCCCCATGATGGAGTTTTCTACCATGTGTTGCCACTTGCTGTGAGGCTCGCTCTTGGCCAGAGAGTCGCACTCGGACCCTTGGTTTTGGGCACGCTGTACTATAGGCTTGATCAGCTGGTTCTGGCTATGAGGGAGTCGCGTGGCCGCCTCGATGTACTGACTTTTGTCAATATTTCCTTTTTGACAATGTGGGTTTTCGAGCGCTGGCCGTCTTATGCTCCAACTGCTCTCCAACTTGATAAGTGGTGTCCCCCAGGCGAGACAGAAGCACGCAACAGCGGAAGAGCTGCGAGATGGTTCGGAACAGGCAACACCAAGTGCGTTTGGAGTTTGATATGCGACAAACGGAAGGAGTTTACTGCCAGGCCCTATGCCACGCGCATTGAGAATGTGCGATGGTTCCCAAAGCTGTACCCCTCTAAAGGCATGGTCTTTTCAGAAGAGCTTCTCTTTGAAGGGAGACCTCATTTTCATGAGCGCTACCGCGAGTTCTTTTGCTGGTGTCTGCGAGGTTCCCTTCCTGCCCTTGCAGAGCATATTCGTGAGCTCGCGCCGAGGTATGAGAAGCTTACCGTGGACGTTGACCCCACTCGAGTTTCTCCTCAGTTTGGTTTTGATGCGGTGGCCCCATCAATCTGGCCCCAGTCTATTGTCAGAGGATGCTACAAGCGCTTGCTAACAAAGGAGTGCGAGACGGTTTTCATGAACAATCTTCCTTTTGAGCAGCCTGCGGGAACCCGCGAGGGTGGTTGTTCCCAGAACTGGCTCGCACACTGGGTTGCCCAGCAAACGAGGATCGAGACAGAGTCGGCTGCGCAGCCGGGTAGAGCTCCCTTGATCAAAAGAAACTCCTTTCCGTTTCGCCCCACTTGCAGTCTGAGCGAGTCTGAGTACGGTTGCTACTCACTGTTAGATCGCGAAAACCATCTGTGTCCTGATGTCATTCTGAAGGAGCAAGTCGCCGCAGTTAAGAAGAGCGACACGCAAGTCGTCAGATACAGCAAGGCTTTTGCTGAAGTAAGCAATTTCTTCGCATGTGTTAAGTTTTCTCGATTCCCTTATGCTGACACTTTTATTCTGTACTGTTGTAGTGTCATGTGCGGAGATTCGCAGCTGGTGATCGCTCCAAGTCGCTGGTCAACACCATCGTTGCCACCAGGAGAGAAGGGCAGTCGTTCCGGCTATCGTGGAGGATGGAACCTGAGCTCGAAATGAAGATTCGCGCGGTCATGAATGCTTTTGCTGACTCGCTGATAGACAATCCTCCGGCTCCGTCTCCTCGTGGAGATGACCCGTCTCCTCCAGCGAGTGCGGCGCCAAGAGTGAAGAGACCTAGGCAAAAGGGAATTACGATTTCTTCCCCTAGGAATGCCCCAGCTTCTCCTCCAGTGAGGCCCCTTTCTATCAAGGACAAAGGCAAAGGTCGCATGCCCAGCAAAGTGCGGAAAGAGCTCGCAGTTGAGTCCTTCGTTCCCTTCGATCAAGAGGAAGAGGAAGAGAGGCAGGAGCCCCAAGCAAGTGATGAAGAAGAAGAAGCAACAGTTGTGATGCATGAGGAAGAATCAGGAGGTACCTCCGTCGCATTTCCTTTCCCGTCATCGTAACTTCTTTGCACTTCTTTTCTTTAAACCATTCGTGTATTCGCAGATGATGATGATGAGACCACTGGTGGCCTCGCGGCCAAGAGGCAAAAGAGAGATGCCCATTCTGGCATCCCAGATGATCCCATAAGCGAGGACATTCTGGCTGAGTCCCGAAAGACAGCCGCGGAGGCTGCTGAGAGAAGAAGGCGTCGGGAAGAAGAGGAGCTTGAGCGTGTGAAGCACCGGAGCCTCGAAGAGCGGCATGTTGACGACTTAGCGCGTCCAACTGTCGAGGAAGACGAGCTTCCCGAAGAAGTGGCTCCTCATGCGGAGGAGGAAGATGAGGTTCTCGGAGAGGATGCAGCAGCCTTGGAGCAAGTCCAAGCAGACTTCGAAGAGATCGCAGGTGGCGATAAAGGTGAGATCTTCAATCTCGCAGTGACTTATAGAGATGTTATTGTGGGTGCGTTAAAGCATGGTGTGTCAAAGGCTGACATTCGCCGTTGGTTAGTAGAAAAATGCGGAGAACCCCCAGGTAATTATTTGAGTGATACGCATGTACTAGGCTTTAGCAACTTGAGGCAGAATCATGACTGGTTTATTCGCATCCCAGGTCACGCTCCTCTTACAGACTTGCTTAGTGAGGACACACTGATAGGGCACGGTTCCACGTCCTTAGTGTATGATGAGGATACCTCAATCCCACCTTCGCGTGGAGGTGCTTTCTCTTAGCTTTAGCAAAGATAGCAAAATAACTTATAACGCAAGTTACCTCATGTCATCGCATTTAATGTCGCAGGTTATGCTGAGGAACCTGAGCTGGAGCAGAGAAGTCAGCCTTCTGCGTCCTATGTTCCAATTCCGAGCTCCCATACCGAAAAGCCCGTCGCAGCCGCTGACCACGCGGGTGAGCCTCTTGAGGACATCATCGAGCTTTCCGACGATGCTGGAGCTGATGCTGTGCTGATGGACGAAGATGTCCATGTCAATGCTGAGGAAGTGAGGACAAGTGCTGCTAATACTTTCGCATCTGAGAGTGTCCTTCGCCAAGCGACTTCGGCTGTCCCTTCGCCTTCGGCGACGACTGAGCCCGAGGGACCTATTCCTGCGTGGAGCATTTGGGGCTCGCAGGTTGGGAATGCAGTCGCAGCTGGTGCGGCCTACACTCTTCCTCCTGACTACGAGAGATTGGAGTTCGCAGCCGATAGGAGAGCTATGGAGCGAGGGCAATCTTTGAACAACCTGGCAGCCCGCATTCCTTCTCTTCATGAGATTCGGGAAGGAACTGGTAAATAGAGCTCTACTGTTCGCACGTCGCATTATTCGCTTGCGAGTTTTGACATCATAACTTATTTTTGACGTCTCCTCAGGTTTGAAGCAAACCGATGTAGACTGGGTGGTTCGAATGCGTCTCAGGTACCCCTGCTCGTTTGTGAGATCTCTGGAGATCGGGCCTTTTGACAGGAGGCTGTTCCTTACTGAAGCCATTTGGATTTTGGAGCAGCTGTCTGCGGCTACACCCGCGACCATTTCGGTCCAGAGTGCTGAATTGTTATGCGGCATGTGCCAAAACCTCGTGACCAAAGTCCAAGGCAGAATGGGCTTCAAGTTTCTTAAGGACAGAGTCACGCTGATTCGCGCGGCCGTAACTTTGAAACTCGGTCACCAGAATCTCGCAGTCGAGATGCAGAAGGTGGAGCAGCAGAAGCAAAAGGTTGATGAAGCTCTAAAGCTGTATCATGAGATGAATGCCAGGTGCGAGCTACTGAAGCAAGAAGTGAAACAAGTGGAGAAGCTGAGCGAGCAGTTCGAGCCCCAAGACTCCTTAATCAAGAATTTGCTTTGATTTTCGAATTTTGCAAAAAATAGCAAGAAAGTGGCCGGAACATTAATGTAATGTCTTGAACATTAATGTAATGCTGCTAGGGTTTCTCCCCTTTTTTTTTTAACAAGAACAATGAATTTTCCCGTTTTGCCCTTTTCTGGGATTTGATTGGATATTTCTGTGCATATCCAATTATGACATCAGCAATTGATTCTCTGCTTGATTTTCGCGCTAATATCTCGGCAGATAAGCACGCTTCCGTTGGGAAGTCCATCCGAATCATGACTATCCGTCATTTATTAGGATACGCAACTGAATCGTCGTAGCCTTTAGTAGGGTAATTGATTGTTACCGCTTTTCAAGGCGTAAGTGATTGAACTTACCCTCTTTTTGAATTTTGCTGACTCATCTTAGGCAACCGAAGAGTCTGTACAGAGTCTATATAAACCCTGTCTTTGCTATTTGGGTTCTTCATCCCAAACATGTGCTTTGCCGCGAGTCCTTACGACTGCTGGCTTCAACGCTTGTTTTTCGTTGATTCATGGCAACTTCAAGTTTTGAATCCTGAGTTTGCGCTTTGTGCTATAGAAATAGTTTCCAAGATCCACTTTATGAGGCTTATTGCTCTTTATAACCATCATAAAGAAGATGCAGATAATATCTCATGTGTGTTCGAAGAAATTTCTTCGTGTATTATGTGTGCAGGTCATGTTTCCGGCCGCCTCGTGGTGAGGTGCAGCGCCGAAGTGACCGTGCTACCGTCTCGTAATGAACGGCGGAATTCTTCTTCAGCATCTCCGGAGAAGAATCCGTCACCTTCACGTTTGTGAGCTCGGGATGACGAACCGTCGCGTTCATCCCCGTCTACAAGGAGCCCTTGCCCTTTGGAGCTTCTGCTTGCCTGTGGATTGCCGGAACCGGTGGTTCCTTGGGCAAATGTTATGGGGTGCATATCTGACAACGGTCTTGTCGGATACCGGGATCTTAAGCGTATGGCTTCATGTGGCTCTTTTAGAGCAAGATCCCCCCTGCTACAGATGTTCACCCGCAGATCTGGGCGTTGCGTAGCCGGTGTTGAAACCGGTGGGTTCATCCTTTTCTAGTCGGAATTCCCGTAGTGTGTTTCTGGCTTGTCAGCCACTTTTCGAATGTATTGTAAGCCATGTTGGCTGCGTAGTTAGATTCGAGCTTTTCGCTTGTAAGCTGCTATCTAGATAGATAAATTGTAAGTCATTTGACTCAAAATGATATATAGCTTTTGTATTATCTGCTGTCTCTTTGCAACAAAATACAATTTCGCATGCGTTTCGGCATATTTCGCCTTGCATAATGCTAATGAATGGTGTCGCATCTGCAATGTCAATTCGCGGGTGTTTTGCTAGATCGTTCGAGATCATATTTTCGCAACTGTGCCCTCTCGGCGGATGGGCTCGTAGTTGGCCGTTGTAAATCATTTAAGATCATGTTCACAACATTGCTATCGTAACAGATAGTCTTTAGCAGATCAATTAAGATCGTTAAGTGGTGCGAATTGCCATCACAAAAGATAGGCTTTATTAGAGAACTGCTTGAGATCGTTTCTCGCATGAATTGCTATCGCAACAGATAGACTTTTAGAAGATCCAGTAAGATCATTTTGCTTATGAGTTGCTATCGTAACAGATAGGCTTAAGATCGCACTTGTATAGACCGCTATCGTGAGAGATAGGCTTAGATGATCAATTGAGGTCGCATTTGCGTTTGGCTGCTATCGTAAGAGATAGGCTTTACATGATCAATTAAGATCGCATCTGCGCTTGGCTGCTATCGTAAGAGATAGGCTTTAGATGATCAATTAAGATCGCATTTGCGTTGGCTGCTATCGTGAGAGATAGGCTTAGATGATCACTTAAGATCGCATTTGCGTTGGCTGCTATCGTGAGAGATAGGCTTAGATGATCACTCAAGATCGCATTTACATTGGCTGCTATCGTGAGAGATAGGCTTAGATGATCACTTAAGATCGCATTGCATTAGCTGCTATCGTGAGAGATAGGCTTAGATGATCACTTAAGATCGCATTGCATTGGCTGCTATCGTAAGAGATAGGCTTAGATGATCACTTAAGATCGCGTTTGCATTAGCTGCTATCGTGAGAGATAGGCTTAGATGATCACTTAAGATCGCAGTTTGTATGGATTGCTATTGCAGCGAATAAAACATTGTTAACAGTAATAACAAATTAAATAGAGCAACATAAACAGCTAGAAATATGAACTTCTCATTTGGGAGAATTCTTTTATTATAACGCTCTCATATGGGAGAGATGGGATTACAATCCTCTCATATGGGAGAGGAGATTGCGTAAATCATGGCCACATGAGACATT
Organism: Linanthus parryae; assembly: GCA_023055425.1. NCBI lineage: Eukaryota > Viridiplantae > Streptophyta > Magnoliopsida > Ericales > Polemoniaceae > Linanthus > Linanthus parryae. The sequence continues at coordinate 442,385 of JALGPY010000030.1, forward strand.
AAGCACGTTATCATAAAACGTATGAAATGAGAGAAGTCAGGGATAGTACTTCTTAATCCAGCGCATGTTGACTGCACTTGGAGTCGAGGTTGTGCCGTGCAACCTTCGTATGCTGCAGTAGCCACTATCGAAGACCTCTGTGACTTCGAAGGGTCCTTCCCAATTAGCTGCGAACTTTGGGTGAGTTGCTTCTCGCATACAGTGGTCAGATGCGCGCAAGACCAGGTCTCCGACTGCGAAATTTCTTCGCTGGACCGTCTTATTGTAGGCGCGAGCGATTCTTTCCTGGTACCTCTTGTTGGTTCTCTTGGCTTGTTCTCGCTTTTCCTCCAGCAAGATTAAGTCGTGATCGCGTTGATTTTCATAGAGTGCATGGAAGGCCAGCCTTGCCGAGTTGACTCTAACCTCCGTAGGTACTACAGCTTCGGCCCCATAGCATAGCAGAAATGGCGAGGCCCCTGTGGGTGTCCTTGGAGAAGTTCGGTAGGCCCACAGAGCTATGCTTAGGGAGTCGGCCCCCTTCTTGTGGTCATCTGCGACCATCTTGCTCAGAATTCTCAACAACGTTTTGTTAGTCGCTTCGGCTTGTCCGTTTCCCTTTGGGTAATAAGGGGTAGAACATATCTGCCTGATATTGTACTCCGCTAACTTCGCAGCTACCTGGCGATTAACAAAAGGAGTACCGTTATCTGAAAGAATGGTGTTTGGGATTCCGAACCTGCATACGATGCTTTCCTGGATAAAGTTGACCACAGCCAGCGCATTTGCCGTCTTTAGTGGTATTGCTTCCACCCATTTGGTGAACAGCTCGGTTGCGGTAAGAATGAAATGGTTCCCGTGCGACGTTGGTCGGATGGGACCAATGAAGTCCAGAGCCCATGTGTGAAATGGCCATGGCGTCCCTAGTGCATGTAGATCCACGGCAGGAGCGTGCACTAGGTTCCCTTTGAATTGGCATTCCTGGCAGCGTCGCACTTTGGTACGACAATCGACCTCCATCGTGGGCCAGAAATATCCGATTGAGAGGAGCTGTCTGCATAATTTCGCACCTCCTTGGTGTTCCACCTGATGAGAAAGGTCCATGACTTCTTGTGCTTCTCTGCCGTCTAGACATCGCAGCAAGTTGCCCTCATGACCTCTTCGCCAAAGCAGGTTTTCCTGTACCATGTATCGAGATGCTTTCCGTTTCAATTTTTCGGCTTCTTTTCTTGACTCGGGTACAGTGCCCTGGGTGAGGAAATCAAATAGTGGCTTCCTCCAATCCGTGTCGTCATCGATCAGGGCGATGAGCAGAGAATCTTTGATTAGTGCGCAACTTTCGCACTTCCCTTGTATCAAGGCTGCGGCTATTGACATGTCTGGCCAATGGATGCCATATCTCTGAGCTTTCCTGTAGATTGACACCTCGCTTTCTCCACAAGCGTGTTGGTGAATCTTTTCTAACAGCTGTTGTCCCTCCTGCTCGGAGACGCATCGCATGAGTATTCCCCCGGGACCCTTGTAGTAAAGGGTGTTGTCGTGGATGCAGTATCCTTTTGTGAGTGCCCATCTTTCGTTGCTGGTGCCCTTCGCAATAGCTTGCAAGATTGGTTTTCGCCAGTCTGCGTCATCCATGTGTTCGTCGTCGCACGCATCTTCCGTCAATGCCGACGATGTTCGCACTTCGATGGAAATCCTTGCGGGGCACTTGTCTATGCTGACCTTAGACCCCAGAGTTGCCAAGGCGTCTGCGTGCCTGTTGTCTGCTCGGGGCTTGTGCTCGTACTCCAAGGCTTTCGCCGCACGAAGCCCCGCGATGAGAGCCTCGTATTCCGCTTCGTTGTTCGTGACTGCAAAGTTGAGCTTTGCGGACATCTGTATGACTTCCCCGTCTGGCTTTGTCAAGACTATCCCAATGCCTCCGCCTTTCCTGGTTGACGAACCGTCGAAGTGGAGGGTCCAATAGGGCACGTCGATTGCGTAGATCTCAGGGCCTTCGAGCTCTTCTTCGATCACGGGCTCATGGCTGTTATCGGGGAACTGTGCCAACAGATCTGCCACCGCCTGCGACTTGATCGCTCGTGGTCGCACACATGTGATATCGTATTGGGAAATGGTCATGTACCACTTCGCCAGTCTCCCTCCCGGAGTAGTGTGAGTTTGCAAGTATCTTATGGGGTCGCTCTTGGTGACCACTACTACTTTGTGTGATGCAAAATAGTGTCTCAACTTTTCTATCACAAAGAATAAAGCAAGGCAATGACGTTCGATGTCTGTGTACCTTGATTCAGCAGGCTGCACAATGCGAGAGATATAGTAGATGGGCCTCTCTTGGCCTTCATACTCCTGAGCCAAGAGTGCTCCTATAGATCTCCTTGTTGATGTAAGATATAGCAGAAGCTGTGATCCCAGTTGAGGCGCGATCATTATCTGTGAGTAGCTCTTTCAGCTTTTCAAATGCGGCTTCGTGGTCCGGAGCCCAGTTGTATGCGGCATCCTTCTTGAGGAGAGTGCTGAAACAGCATGTGATTTCTGCAATCGCTGGGATGAATCTCCGCAGATATGACAGTTTTCCCAAGAATGTCTTCAAGGTACTTTGGTTATGGGGAGGCGTCATGCTGGTGATGGCTGACACTTTCGCAGGGTCAGGCTCGATCCCTTGGCGATGGACTACACATCCCAAGAACTTCCCCGAGGTCACCCCAAATGCGCATTTCATGGGGTTCATTTTCAGTTGAAAGCTCCTGCATCTGTTGAACACCTTTCGCAGATCTGTGAGGTGGTCTGCTTCGTGCTTGGATTTAACCACCAGGTCATCCACGTAGAATTCCACCTCCTTGTGCATCATGTCGTGGAATAGAGCCATCATGGCCCGCTGATAGGTCGCGCCCGCGTTCTTAAGACCGAACGGCATCACCGTGTAGTTGAATACCCCCACAGGAGTGATGAATGCAGTTTTCCGCGCATCTTCGGGATCCATCTTGATTTGGTTGTATCCGCTGAAACCGTCCATGAAACTGAACATGCGATGGCCTGCTGTTGAATCGATCAGCAAATCGATGTTGGGCAGTGGGAAATCGTCCTTAGGGCAGAAGCGATTGAGATCTCGGAAGTCCACGCAAATGCGGAGCTGTCCGTTCTTCTTCACCACTGGCACAATGTTGGCCAGCCATGTGGGATGATGGTTCGGTTCTATGAACTTGGCATCTAGGAGTTTGACAATCTCCTGCTTGATCTTCACATTAAGCTCCGGCCTGAAGCTCCTCGTGCTCTGCTTGACCGGTTTAGACCCAGGGATGATGTCTAAACGGTGCATGGTGATGCTTGTATCCAGACCTGGCATCTCATCATACTCCCATGCGAACACATCCTTGTATTCAGTTAGAAGCTGCAGCAGCCCTTGTTCTTCTTCGCTTGTGAGATCTGCGCTCAGGAAGACTGGCCTTTTCTTTTCCTCGTTCGGGCTGAGGAACACTTCTTTTAGCTCTTGCTTTTGCGGTCTTGGCCTGTCTTCCATGCATTCAGGCGCTTCTTTGAGTTTCTCGTCTGGAGTGCCATGTGTTGGCTCTTCCGTCAGCGCAACTTGCTCGATTTGATTGATTTGCCCAGGGACATCCCCATGCCCGTGTGAGGACATCCCCGCGCACCTTCATATGCGATAGCATTTCTTCCCATTGGCGTAGAAGCTCTCTATCTCCTTGCCCTCGGGGTCATGCTTTGCGATCCTCTTCAAAGTGTACACATTCTTTCGATGATATGCGATACGTGGCGCCTCTTCGCGTGTAGGCGGCTTTTCCTTGGCATCTTCCCTTGTCACCATCACGCCCGCAGGTGACTGGTCCTTGATGTCCTCCCAGAGAGGCAAAGGAGTAGGGTTGAATGGCCCGGGTGTTTGCTCGTCCGCCATCTCAGTGAACCACACCGCCTCGCTGAGATGTGCTTCGTCCAAGTTGAACGGGTTAATCGAAGCCGGTATCTCGACTATTCTCTCGTTCCAGATAGCTTTCATAACCTGGTGAGCCGTCGAAGGGACTGCGTCGAAGCGATGAATCCAGGCTCGACCTATAATCATGTGGTATGTGGTGTTTGCGTTTATAACATAGAACTTCGCCGAGCACTTGATCTTGCCAATCTGGACGCCCAGGCGGATCCATCCGATCGTCATTCTAGAGTCGCTTCCGAATCCCACCAATGGAGATGGACGCTTGACTACCTTGTGCTCGGGGATCCCTGCTAGCTTCAGTGTGTGGAGTGGAACAACATTGACCGCTGCTCCTCCATCGACGAATGCTCGCTTGAATTCGACGCCGTTGATGATGGCGGTCACGTACAGGGGTCTCTGGTGACTCGCATCCGTCTTTTTGTCGCTGGCAGAAAAGGCCATAATCTTTTCCATAGAGCGGGATGCCCTTATGACTTTCCCGTTGGAGACCACGAGGTCCTCCTCGTAGTCCTCCGCTATCCTTAAGATTGCTTTCGTCATATCAGTCCGGCACTTCTCGGAGAAGTTCATCTCGTCGAAGAATTTGTTGAAGCCATGCGACCCTTTCATGCGGTCAGCACGTTCATCCTCCGTGTCCATGCTATAGTCTTCGTCTTCATGGACCTCGGCGACGATGGGTAGGCCATCCTGTGCGACTTCTTCCAAGTCGACGATCGAGATCATAGCGACCTCTTTGCCCTTCGAGCCCGGTTCCGCATGCGCAGGAAGCGGGTTGTTGCGCACGTCCTTCCGGTGGTCGCTGACGATGAGCTCGCCGTTCTTCATCTTCTGATCGAACGCGAACCTGAGTTTCTTGCACTCGGCGGTGGGATGCATGACCTTGCCGTGGTACTCACACCACTTAGGGTCCCTCACCATCTCCTTGGAGGGTGTTTTCTCGAGCGGTGGCAGGACGCCGTCCTTGCGCCACTGTTTGCAGAGGTCACTTGCTTCCTCTACTGAGCATGGCAGAGGCGGTACATCGAAGTTCACAACCTTCGCTTGTTTCTGGGGCGAAACTGTATTGACCTCAACTTCGCGTCCCCGCTTGTAGCTGAACCTTCCGATCTTGTAAGTGGTGCCGCTCGCAGGTCGCTCTGGAGCGCTCTTCTTTTTCTGTCTCTCGACTATAGGCTCGATATTCTTCGTGCATTCGATTAGCTTTGAAAACGTAGGTGTTTGCATATTGATTAGCATACCTTTGTATTCATCTCGCATGCACTGCAGGCATATCTCTACGAGTCGGCTTTCGGGCATCGGATCTTTGCACTCCAAGGATTTCGCCCTGAATTTCTTGATGAAAGTGATTCCGTCCTCTTCGCGCTTCTGGTACATCCGCGAGAGATGGATCATCGTCACCTTTTCTTCCATCTGGAAGAACTTGGTATAGAACTTCTGGACCATGTCGTCCCAAGTCTTCACGGATCCGGCCTCCAGTGTTCGGTACCATTTGTATGCTACGTTCCCAAGAGACTTTGGGAACTCTCGCATCAGCAGTTTGGGATCAGCTCCGTACGGACCCATGACATCAATGAAACGCATGACATGCTCATGAGCGTTTCCGTTGACATCCTCGAACTTATCCCATTTAGGAGCCTTGTACCCCGTCGGGTTAGGCATGAGATAGATCTCTCGCGGGATAGGTGGATCGTTGTCTAACTTCGGGATAATGGTATCCGCGAATGACTGATGAGCCAGGATAGTGTCCACGCGCTTCTGCAAAGACGTCATGCATTCTGGAATGCTCCCCTCGGTAGTTGACGGAGGGGTTGCCGTGGGTGGCGGCGACACATATGCCGCCGGAGGATTGGGAGCGTACTGACTACCCGCATTTCCCCAGATCATCGTTGGGGGAGGCAAAGGGTACTGCAGAGTTGGGTTGGTCGCCAAAGCCGAGGGCTGAGGAGCGTGAGCAGCAGGAGGCAGCATCTGTGCCGTTGACCCCTGAACCGAAGGCAACTGCGTAGCCGACGGTGGAGTCTGCAGATGAGGGTTGGGAGGTGTGGCTGACACTCCCAATCCTGGAGCGGTAGGGGTTCCTCCTCCCTGAGGGGTAGCGGTGGCTGGTGGAGGATTCGGCGCAAGGGTGCCCAGAACGGCCAAGATTTGTTCTAGTTGTGCAGATTGAGATTTGAGAGCCTTCGCCTGACTTTGGACAGTGGCGTCCAAAGATTCTAAAGTCGGTGCTTCGCCGGGAGTCGTCGGAGTACGGCGGGTCTCGTCTCCCGAGGGAGTTTCGGTGGAGGGCGATTGGTTGCTGACATCATCCTCCTGAGACATGGTTGCTTTTGCTGGTAAGATTCACGTCGGGTTCACCAAAATGTGCACGAGAGATTCCGGCAGGGAGACCTCCGTGTGCACCGTGTGCAGTGGATCAAGGATCGCACAGGAAGAATAGGGGTGTGTGTAGGGAGAGAGTAAGGCAGTAGCAATGTCTGAGAGAGAGACAGAGGTTTGGCAGAGCTTCCGCGTATGGCAGTGTGTCCTCCTTTGTATGGAAAGGTTGACGATCTATATATACTGGAGAACGTGACCGTTGTAGTGTGGTTAATGCGCCCATTAATGGCGGCTTAATTAGCTTAACCATAACGGCACGTTCGTCCGAGTATATAGGAACCGTTAGAGCACGTGGTGCGCGAATACCGGAACCGTTACGAGGTTGACCGGGTTTGACCGGATTGACCGGGTTTATGGAGCTCGTGCCATAAATCTCTCAAAACAGTTACTAAAGGTCGCGTGCGGGCTTGGCTCGCACGCGACAGGGCTTACTCTAGCCTCCAAACCACAAAGTCCCTACAAGTCCCGTGCGGTGGTATGCGAGGGCTCTGTCTCGCAGCCCCCACATGGATCAGCTCGGATGGTGATCCTGTGTGTGTGGAGCACAATATGGTGTGCTGGATGGCCGCCACGTGGCCAAGATCTGTCATGTCAGAAAGCAGTATCTACACTAGCCAAAAAGTGAGCAACCCTATTAGTTTTCCTACTACAAAATTGAATGGAACTGTTGGAAGAAGATAACCATTTAGCAATACTACAAGATCTGTTGATGAATTCCCAGTGAGACTTCCTGCTGTCTAAGATCCCAGCTACAATAGACATGGCATCAGATTCAATCACCACATTTTCAATCTTATTTTGAATACCCCACTGAACCGCCAAATCAATAGCCATAATTCTGCCTCAAGTACTGAAAGGTGAGTAGAGTAAAACACTTCCCCAGCTAAAAGGTCCCCATTATAGTTCCTGGCCACCCAAGCTGCACTAGCCTCTGAATGCTTGACGCTGCCATCACAGTTGATCTTAATAGTAGCAGCTAAGGGAGGCTTCCAGATATTAAGCTTTTTTGGGGGAAGGTTCAGTGTGTACCTCCTGAGAAACCTGCTCTGCAATGCTGATCATGATCTCACCAATGGTTCTTTGAATATTTGCTTCAACTTGCTCAAATAATAGGACATTTCTGGAATTCCAAATTTTCTGCATAATAACAGCAGTCACAAGAGCCATGGAGCCCAGGTTTGGGGGGCAGAGATTTTGGATATGCTTATCAAAGAGGATCAAATCTAGCAACTGCTGAATGGTGAGATCCGGTAACAATTCAGTTTTGAGCCCACAGATTCCAAACCACACTCCTCTTGCAAAATTACAGTAGAAAAACAGGTGGGCAATAGATTCTGAGTGATTTTTGCACATTACACAGAGTGGATCAATGAGGGGGAATCTAGTAGAGACCTTTTGTTTGCATGGCAGAATATTCATGTTTACTCTCCAGATCATCATCTTCAATCTCAAATGAATGGGGAGCTTCCAAATAGCCTTGCATATGAGTTCCTCGACACTGTTTTGTACATTCACAGTTTGAACTCTATATGCAGCTTTGGTGGTGACTTCACCTCTGTTCTCTTTTGACCATACCCACTTGTCTAAACAAGGTGTAGCTGGTATTTGTAACCTGATAATAGCATTGCCTTCTGTTCGCGATAATTCCCAAGTATAGGAATATCGTTCTAAGTAGTACCCGAGTAAGAACGGGGTCGAATCCACAAGGAGAGGAGGTTTAGACAATGACTTGCAAAACTAGAAAGCGACTAACTAAACGATAAAAGCAACTTCTCTCAATGGCTTTAGAGCTTGCCAAGCTATCAAATCCACCACAAAATGTGATGGAGCAAGTTTAGAGTACGATTTAGAGAACAAAGTAAAAGACTACTAAAACGACAATTCAAGAAACTAAGTGAAACAACAAGTAATGAGGGGCTAGGGATCATCGGTTTCTCTAGCAACCAATCCTCCTATTAGATTCAAGCCCGGTTCTCAAATTACATGTAGTAATCCACAAGACAAGTATGTCAAGAAGAGATTGCTTATTGCACTCCAACTCGCCACAAATGAAGTGTGTAGTCCTAACACGCTAATCAAGCACTAAAGAGACTATTCAAATGAGATTCTCCAAATTTCAAGTGTTTCAAGCATCAACCATATGTAAACACACATAGATGTTTCCACATGAAAGATCAAGCAACAAATGAGATTTGTAAATTCTCACTCAAATCACCTAACTAGAACTCGATTTCTCAAAGTTAGGATTGACGAAATCCTCTCACTCAAATGCAACTTCAAATCAAACACGTCAAAAGTATTCGCACATCTACCTATTCAATGAATCAAATACTTCAACAAGAGAAATCCAAACATTGCACTAAGCACTCAAGTGAACCCAATTCAATCCATTCATCCTTGAAGTTCAACTTGAATCAATAGAGAGATTTAGACACTAGATAGTCCCAAATCACCCAAGCAAATTGAATTAGCTAGACATAATAGAAAATTCAAGAGAGATTGAGAGAAATTTAACTTTCAATAATCAAAACTTGAATTCATACTTGATAGCAACAATACACTTTTTCACTAATTCAATCCCAAACACTTGATTCAACTACAAATAACTAAGAACAAAAATAGCCAAAACACAAACTAAGCTATGAAACAATTATCCAGCTCAATCTCTGCTGCTGCTGCTGCTGCTACAGCAAGAATTCAGCAGCAGCAACCCAGCAGTCCATCTAACAACCCAGAAATGCTCAAGAACAGAGCATAACAGTGCACTGTGACATCTCAAAATCAATCTGAAACAAAATACATCAGCCCTAGAATGAATCAAACCCACTCCTCTCTCCCTCTCTTCCTCTTTCACTGTTCTTGGCTCAAGAACAAACCCAGAATTGGGTTGAAATCGGAGAGAGAGAGAGGAGGACGAACAGAGGCGTCCCTGTGGTACCGTCGGGTCTGGAGTCAAGAAGACCTCAAAATTTCTTCACTCTTCCTTTATATAGACGTAACAGCTGGGCTTCTTGGCCTTCAAGAACTCGTATCCACCGTCCAATTGAATAGAGAGTCTCCCCATCGTTGATTTTCAGCCGCCTCAAGAACCTAGGTCGAATTTGGGGCTTTGTCTTCGTTTGCTTCTTGGGCCGAATTGAAGGAGGAGGAAGGTAGATAGTTGTCTTGGGAGCGATTTGGGTCTGGTTCGAGGCGATTTGGACTTGATTTGGGGCCAGTTGGGGACTTGGTCGAAGCTTCGGAGAGCTTCCATGGCCTCCCTGTTGTAGCGTCGCGAAGGGAAGAAGAAGGTCGTCTGTGGTGATCTGTTATGAGAAGATTTGCACTTTCCCCCCCCCTTGATTCTGCTGATATCTTTTAAAATACCCCCGCACGTTTTAAAAGATTTTGGGAAAATGCACATACACCCCTAATCCGTTTAGGATCCTTCAAATAAGCCATTAAAACGTTTAGAAAACTTCACTAAGCTCCCCGAATCCGTTAAATAGTTTTCAAACAAACCCGTTGATGCAACTTTGGCCTTGCAAATTAGTCTCTTGACTTCTTGAACTTTACTTTTTGGCCTATGTCTTCCCTTTTCTCTTCGTTTAAGTCCTTGCAACTTCATTTTTGCTTGCACTTTAGTCATAGAAACTTCAAATATTCTTCAAATTAAGTCCTCCAAGCCCTTTCTTCACGTCTCTTGAGCCGCTTATCCTCTTCAAATTCATCGTTTACATTCCCCCTAGCTCGCCTCTTGCGTTTTAAAGCATGTCTTCACCTACAAAATTAGGGAAAAACAACCAAAACTACGAAAACAAGCATAAGTCTAGAAAGAGAGATAAAATAGATAAATTACACATATTAGCCAGTTATGAAGAGTTCATTTACATACTAAAACATACAATTTTATGTCGTTAGCACACCCCCCAACTAGCCTTTTGCTCGCCCTCGAGCAAAGAGAGCGATATAAGTAGTAAACTCGTTAAGAACCAATCATGAGAGACACTCACTCAACTAGACAAGGCTTGACTCAATTTTAAACTAGACTCAAATATTTACAAAAACGCACACACACATTATCTATCCTAAGTGAGGAATCAAAGAAACAAAATACTAAGAGTTACTAGCTAATTTTAATTTTTTTGGTGGGGGAAAAAGAAGAATGCATAAATGTCTCCTCAAATAAATTCTCAAAGTCCAAGAAGATTGAGAAAGAAGCCTAAGGACGTCTAAGCATATACTCATACAAATGTGGGCGGTGTTTGGTAGAAGGTGACTCATGCGAACCACAAAACTTGTTAAATTAAGTCCAATTTGCGAGAAAGTATGCCTTCAAAATTAAGGATCACATGAAACTAGACATTCTCATACTTATTCAAAAGCACCCATGTAGGATGGACCTCCAAAGCTTTGAACAAAAACGAGTTTTAGAATAGGGGATGTGGTTGTGGGCTTGTATGATCCTTTTGTGGATTGGGAGGTAGTGCGAATTATTATTATTTCTTTTTTTTTCCGAGATTTATAGCATTAATAAATTTTTTTTTTCACCTCCAATCCAAGGCTCTCCAAGACCCACAACAAAACAGAGGAATATACAAGCGAGTGGGCTTTTTAAGCTAAACCAAGGGAGCTATCTAGGTGGTGACGTAACATTATCCCCGGACACCCCTCTATTTCTTAGACATCGCATGGAGTGTCATTGGTAACCACCACTCCAATGGGCTACAAGTTTCCACCGCAAAAACGATTAGAATTAAAAATCTTTTTGTGAAGTTCAAATAGCTTTAGAAAATGCACCCTTTATCAAAAGTAGAAGACGTCAAAGTCTATGTGATCAACTTAGCTTGAAGGACTTAAACATGAAACGTAAATTTAGTGTGCCGCTTTGTGAGAACGCATAATGTCGCGGAATGTGGGATATTGGTGTAGATGTATTGAGTATAAGCAAAGAATTCCTTTCTAAAATAAAAATAAAAAGAACATAGACTAAGAGATTTCATTATTTGAAAACATCTAGCTTCCTACAATTGCCCCTTTTCACTTTTCTCATTTCTTTCTTCTTTTTCTTCATTTTTAATTTTTTTTTCTTCTTTTTTCAAAAAGTGACTTAACTATGACTTCCTAAGACTCAATAAAGCTATCAAATAAGAAAATAAAATCTAGACTCAAGATAAAAGGTTAAAAAAATAAAACTACCAAAGAAAGAAGAATAAAAATTCTATGGTTTGACACGGGGAAAGAGTGATGCTTCTCATGAATGGTTCACAAATTTTTTAATTTTTCAATTTTTTTTTTAATTTTTTGGATTTTTTCAAATTTTTTCATTTTTTTATATTTTTCATGTAAATCACTAATGCAGAAAAATCATGCTAGTAACCATTTAAGCCAAGTAATACATCTACTTCCCACCCCCCAACTAAAATGTCACATTGTCCTCAATGTGTGAGAACAATGGAAGAGCATACAAGTTCATATAAGAGATAAGGGATAGATAGACCTCATTTTCGCTTTCTTGGCCACCAAGCATAAGTCCTCCTCCAAGAGCAACCTACAAAATGGTAAAAGAAAAGAAAAGAAAATGCAAGAAATAGAGATAAACTAATTTATTTATTTACAACTAGGGAGGTGGAACAAAGAATTAAAGCTATCCCACCCCCAATCTAGGAAACTTCATTCCATGCCATGCCCCTACTTCATTCTTAGAAAAGTACTTCTCCTTTAAGAAGTTTGATTCATCAATTAGAATAACAAGGAGAAATAGGGGCAAGACACAACAGATGAATAAGAGATGCAAGCAAAATCTAACAATAAAGTTAGAGCAAGTTGTTATATCATGCATCATCTTAAGAAAAGGGTTTGAAATCCTCAAATGAATTGAATCATAGAATGGGTCTTCATAAGTTGCCAAATTTTTACTTGAAATCACAACTTGAGAGATATGGGCAACTTGTGAATCTTCAATCTCATCAATTTTAAATAAGTTATATGGATTTAGGGATGTGGCTTCACAAGAAATAGGTAAAATCATTTGGGAACATAAAACCACATCCAAACCCTTAGGCTCATAATTTGGGTCATTGACTTGGTCTAGTTGAGCCAATAGTCTCTCCTCTTCACCAAAGTTAATTGTATCTTCCATAAGAAGAGATGAGTAGGAAGCTTCACTACCATACAAAAATTCTATTTCCTCCCAAGTAAGCTCACCTAATTCTTTAGAAGATGTAGTAAAAGAGTCTATATGAATCGGAGTATCAACACATGAACCCCCCAACTTACTTGAAGGTTCTTCCACAATTTCTAGTGGAGGGGGTTCTCCTAGAGTATCCTCTAAGTCATCACAAAAGAAGTGATGCTCATGATCATTGGAACTATGGTGAATATTAGACTCTTCATAAGCACTAGACAAAATAACATTTCCTTCATGAATGGTAGCATCCAATTCGACTTCTATCTCATCACATGAGTGATTTCCATTTTGTGAATCCTCCTCACATTTGTCACTATGTGAGTCATCCAAAATGGCTTCACTCATGTCATGGGTTGAAGAGTCATCATCAAAAATATCAATCTCACTACCAATATCACTATCACATGCTTCTTTGGAATGTGCAAATGAGAAATGAATACAATCACCTATCCTAGTAGCAACAACTCCATCATCATACACATCATCCAAAATTTGGTCTTGAATAGACTCGTGACGTGTGTGAATAGGAAGTTGAGACTTGGTGATGATGAGTCTTGTGAAGAGTAAGTACTATAATCAAGAGAATCATCATGCGATTGTGAGGAAGCCACTCTATCATCCAAGTTAGAGAATGATTCTTCAAATTTTCTTTGTGATTCTCTTGATTCTATTAGTGATTCCAAAATTTCTTTATTCTCTTGAATATGCTTTTGAACTTTCTCATATAAAGAATCACTTATAGGCGTATTTAGCTCATCATTCACAAGTGATTCCCTCTCAAAATGATTAACTCCTCTTGATTCACACATCATATCATTATATTGATAAGTGCAAGAATCATGAGAGTTCAAAAACATGTAAGTGTTTGAGGGAGGTGATTGTGCACAAGAAGCATGAGATGTGTAATCTAGTGTCTTACTACCATGCCAAGAATAATCATTCTTAGGAAAATAAACACCATTTTTAATCGCACGTTCACGTATGGAACGCATTGATTCCTTAGAATGATTTCCATGACTAGTAAATGCATAGTAATAAGGAACACTAGGCCTCTCACCAAGTCCAAAATGTTCATGAGACATTTTTTTTCCAAGCAAGTAGATGAGAGGTACTTGATAAATTTCACAAGCCCTCTTGAATCTCACAAGCTTAACTAACCACAATACAACTAGAGAAAATGTCAAAAATAAACTACTAACAAACTAAGAAAGCAAATCAAATCTAAAGCCTAGCCTCTCCCCGGCAACGGCGCCAAAAACTTGTTCGCGATAATTCCCAAGTATAGGAATATCGTTCTAAGTAGTACCCGAGTAAGAACGGGGTCGAATCCACAAGGAGAGGAGGTTTAGACAATGACTTGCAAAACTAGAAAGCGACTAACTAAACGATAAAAGCAACTTCTCTCAATGGATTTAGAGCTTGCCAAGCTATCAAATCCACCACAAAATGTGATGGAGCAAGTTTAGAGTACGATTTAGAGAACAAAGTAAAAGACTACTAAAACGACAATTCAAGAAACTAAGTGAAACAACAAGTAATGAGGGGCTAGGGATCATCGGTTTCTCTAGCGACCAATCCTCCTATTAGATTCAAGCCCGGTTCTCAAATTACATGTAGCAATCCACAAGACAAGTATGTCAAGAAGAGATTGCTTATTGCACTCCAACTCGCCACAAATGAAGTGTGTAGTCCTAACACGCTAATCAAGCACTAAAGAGGCTATTCAAATGAGATTCTCCAAATTTCAAGTGTTTCAAGCATCAACCATATGTAAACACACATAGATGTTTCCACATGAAAGATCAAGCAACAAATGAGATTTGTAAATTCTCACTCAAATCACCTAACTAGAACTCGATTTCTCAAAGTTAGGATTGACGAGTTCCTCTCACTCAAATGCAACTTCAAATCAAACACGTCAAAAGTATTCGCACATCTACCTATTCGATGCATCAAATACTTCAACAAGAGAAATCCAAACATTGCATTAAGCACTCAAGTGAACCCAATTCAACCCATTCATCCTTGAAGTTCAACTTGAATCAATAGAGAGATTTAGACACTAGATAGTCCCAAATCACCCAAGCAAATTGAATTAGCTAGACATAATAGAAAATTCAAGAGAGATTGAGAGAAATTTAACTTTCAATAATCAAAACTTGAATTCATACTTGATAGCAACAATACACTTTTTCACTAATTCAATCCCAAACACTTGATTCAACTACAAATAACTAAGAACAAAAATAGCCAAAACACAAACTAAGCTATGAAACAATTATCCAGCTCAATCTCTGCTGCTGCTGCTGCTACAGCAAGAATTCAGCAGCAGCAACCCAACAGTCCATCTAACAACCCAAAAATGCTCAAGAACAGAGCATAACAATGCACTGTGACATCTCAAAATCAATCCGAAACAAAATACATCAGCCCTAGAATGAATCAAACCCACACTCCTCTCTCCCTCTCTTCCTCTTTCACTGTTCTTGGCTCAAGAACAAACCCAGAATTGGGTTGAAATCGGAGAGAGAGAGAGGAGGACGAACAGAGGCGTCCCTGTGGTACCGTCGGGTCTGGAGTCAAGAAGACCTCAAAATTTATTCACTCTTCCTTTATATAGACGTAACAGCTGGGTTTCTTGGCCTTCAAGAACTCGTATCCACCGTCCAATTGAATTGAGAGTCTCCCCATCGTTGATTTTCAGCCGCCTCAAGAACCTAGGT
Source organism: Linanthus parryae (assembly GCA_023055425.1). Lineage (NCBI taxonomy): Eukaryota > Viridiplantae > Streptophyta > Magnoliopsida > Ericales > Polemoniaceae > Linanthus > Linanthus parryae. The sequence goes on from JALGPY010000030.1 coordinate 457,575, forward strand.
CGAATTTGGGGCTTTGTCTTCGTTTGCTTCTTGGGCCGAATTGAAGGAGGAGGAAGGTAGATAGTTGTCTTGGGAGCGATTTGGGTCTGGTTCGAGGCGATTTGGACTTGATTTGGGGCCAGTTGGGGACTTGGTCGAAGCTTCGGAGAGCTTCCATGGCCTCTCTGTTGTAGCGTCGCGAAGGGAAGAAGAAGGTCGTCTGTGGTGATCTGTTATGAGAAGATTTGCACTTCCCCCCCCCCTTGATTCTGCTGATATCTTTTAAAATACCCCCGCACGTTTTAAAAGATTTGGGAAAATGCACATACACCCCTAATCCGTTAAGGATCCTTCAAATAAGCCATTAAAACGTTTAGAAAACTTCACTAAGCTCCCCGAATCCGTTAAATAGTTTTCAAACAAATCCGTTGATGCAACTTTGGCCTTGCAAATTAGTCTCTTGACTTCTTGAACTTTACTTTTTGGCCTATGTCTTCCCTTTTCTCTTCGTTTAAGCCCTTGCAACTTCATTTTTGCTTGCACTTTAGTCATAGAAACTTCAAATATTCTTCAAATTAAGTCCTCCAAGCCCTTTCTTCACGTCTCTTGAGCCGCAAATCCTCTTCAAATTCATCGTTTACATTCCCCCTAGCTCGCCTCTTGCATTTTAAAGCATGTCTTCACCTACAAAATTAGGGAAAAACAACCAAAACTACGAAAACAAGCATAAGTCTAGAAAGAGAGATAAAATAGATAAATTACACATATTAGCAAGTTATGAAGAGTTCATTAACATACTAAAACATGCAATTTTATGTCGTTAACACCTTCCTCAGTTGAGAACCATCTGTGGATTAATTCCAGCTTCCAACTTCTATTCTCTCCAATAAGTTCACTAACCATTTTAGGAGCATTTTGCAAGTCATCAGGGGGCTTAGGTACAATCACAGAAAGCTGAAAATTTCCTCTGCATTTGCCAATGATGATCTTGACCAGCTTCTGGTTTTCTGATTCAATCTCAATCTTTTATGCTCTTTCTCTGTTCCCATCAAAGATTCCTTGATCGCTAGAGCTTCTGCTTGCTCTGCAGACATAGCAAGACTTCTCTTGGCATCACTATCAGTGAGCTTCCCCATATAATCTCTTAACACCCAGGTTGTGCCAGCACATTTATAACTCATATTCCAACAAGCATCACAGTTAAGCTTCAGAACACCATGGGAGTATGACAATTACTAGCTCTACTCAATTGTGCATCAGACTTGGCTTTTATGAAGGAGGCTCTCCAGCACTGGCATTTCTCAATCACACCAACTGGATTTGCTTTCACATTCTAGAAAACGGATTCATTTCTACCAACCCAAATACACCAAGCTAGAAAGATAACATGTTACGAGAAATCTGCCGGGATCTTCTGAGCTTTTATATCTAAAATTACCTTGAAACTCCACCCATCAATGGACTTGATCTCATTCAGGTTCCTTCTTGAGTAGGCCAGCACCAAACCAGATAGTGATACACCAAGCACACATGAACAAGGCATGATCATCTGTTTCATCAAACTCCCCACAAATAGTACAACTAATATCTACTATGTTAGGATTTATCACGTCGAAATCCCGTGCAGAACGGAAAATCAAACACGACCACTACAAGAACACGCGATTTGGAGAACGAGAAAATAAAGAACACAATATTTAACGCGCTTCGTCAAGTTACCTACGTGCACGTGGCAAGAAAGAATTTTCACTAGTACGAAAAAACTGTACACCCACAACTCTCTCTACAAGCCTCCCAACTCTCCTACACACTCAACCTGTGTGCCACTCTGAGCCGAACTACTGAATAAAACAATAGCTAGCACCTCTATTTATACTAAACTAGAGGAGGTGGAGAAGCCCACCTAGCCCAAGCTATCACCTCCTCAGAGATCACCTCCTCAGAAGAGAAATCAGACGCATCGGGTACACCGATTCGTCTTGCGGAATTCGAAACAAACCCAACAAACTCCACCTTGGCTTGAATTCTGCAAGCGCCAGCAAATTCCTCAGCCAACTCCGTTGTTGATGTCAACTCCGCCGCATCCGCCATGCTCTTCAAGCACGGCCCCTCACAACACCCCACCGATATGCTCCCATTCGCGCCCCCTCCCTGGGGCGCCTCCTCGCACGCCTGACACGAGTGCGTCCCAAAGTCTGCTACTTTGGGGAACGGTGTGGCTCCACCTCTCCACCTGCTCGAACATCATTGGAGAGACCACCACCATCCAGGTCCAGTGCAAACGAGACTCGCTTCCTCTTCACTTCTGCAGAAGTTTTCTTCATCGATGTTCTCATCAACGGTGGATCGTCAACTTTCATATGCGTCTCGATCACTTTAACTGGACAACCTCCTTGAACAACCTGCAACTCTTGTATAGACTCCACCTTATCCGTCTTGCGCTTGAATGCCCTTGCACGTCCAACTCGTGCTCTTCCGCGTCCGCTCCCAGTGCATCTCTTTAGTTGCTTCCCTTGTTCATTCATACGCTCCGCATGCGTATCTCGCCGATCTATACTCCTTGTCTCTTGTGTGACTGAAGATCCACATGTCACGGCACTCCCCACAAGTTTGTATAGACCATCAACCAATTTCCCATGCAACACAGCCTTTTCTGTCGTAGACACAACCTCAATTTCTCCATCTTGAATTGAGACTCTACAACCCTTATAGTCCAACATCCCCAATGAGATCAGATTCTTCCTAAAGTCTGGAACATGTCTCACCCCCCCCCCCCCCCCCCCCCGTCAGCGCCAAGATCCTTCCATCAAGCTTATGAAACCTTACTGTACCCATACCAACAACTTTACTAATCGAGTTGTTAGCCATCTTGACAGTACCCCCATCACAAGCTTGATAAGATGCAAACTTCTCCCTGACTGCACACATGTGAAACGAAGAGAATCTAAAATCCAACTTGACTTCTCATTACCAAAAGTGACTGCCATCACATCCACCGGATCTTCATCACTTTCATACTTCTGAATGACTGTTGCCTCTGATGGTTGATTCATCTTCCTCGCCGCTTTGTACTTCTCACAATGCTTTCGAATATGGTCTTCTTGACTACAAAAGAAACATCGCGGCTTGTAGTCATCACCTCTGGATTTGGAATGTCCCCTCCTATGAGCCTCCTTCTGTTACCTCCTTCCACGATCTTGACTTCCCTCTGATGTAGCCATGATTCCATCAAGTTGCGTCTTGTCGCTCTCCTTTTTCCTTATCGACTCATGAGAAATAAGAGTAGCAATCACCTAATCTAACTTGATAGTATCCTTCCCATACATCAACGTAGTCTTGATGTGTTCGTACGAAGGAGGTAGGCAAACTAACAAGAGAATTGCTTGATCTTCTTCATAAATCTTTGCCTCAACCGCATTCAGCTCTGTTACAACCCTATTGAACTCATCCAAGTGTTCCATAAATCCTTCCCTTCGGCCATATGCAGCCCATACAACTGTTGCTTCAAGAACAGTCGACTTGTCAATGACTTGGACTTATATCTGCTCTCCAACTTCGTTCACAGCTCGTACGAATCTGTCTCATTGATGACCTCCCGGAGTGTACTATTAGATATAGCTGAATCGTGCTATTCGTCATCTCTCGCATCTCCTCCCACTTGTCATCTGTCACACCCGCCGGCTTTTCAGACTTCTTCTTCGTGAGAGCCTTCATAAGACCTTCCCGTGTCAACATATTTTTCACTCGTTGCTGCCATAGAGTGAAATCGTTGTGGCCGTTGAATTGTTCGATCACGAAACTAGAACTTTTCACAGCCATCACACCAATCTGCAAATTTTCTTTCACAATCTGCAGAATCTAACACCGCCAATACGTCCGGAACGCTCAAAAACCTAGGGTTTGACTCTTGTTTCAAGTCAAACGAGTTCCTGGAGCCCAAGATACACCCAAAGCGGTTTGGACCACACCTCGTGCGTTTCAGACACGCGCCCAACAGAGCCCGCAAAGCATTATATTACTCCTCCTGGCCTTCTTCTTCCTCACGACCAGACCTAAACCCATCTGCGTTTTTGGGTTGTTTCCTTCTTCAATTTTGACACAAATAACACCCAAAACTTGCCGATTTCAACACGAAACAAACCCAGAACAATCAAGGAGTTAACATGCTACCTTTGGAAGCTTTTGCCGCCACCAACCGTGCAAAAACTCCGTCGTCGTAGCCCCCGTTAACACCGCTATCCGCCGCTTCTCATTGCCGCTTCAACTCCTTCAACGCCGTTGCTGCTCCTTGTTCTTCTCAACCCACGCGCCACAAATCCCGTTGTCGTGAGCTCTTCAAGAACACAAATCGCCGCCGCCGCAAGCGTCTCGTCGTCGCCGGAAAAACTTTATAATCTCGTATCTGTTCTCGTCGCGTGCTTTAACCGGATCGCAACCAGGCTCTGATACCACTTGTTGGGATTTATCACGTCAAAATCCCGCGCAACGGAAAATCAAACACGACCACTACACGAACACGCGATTTGGAGAACGAGAAAATAAAGAACACAATATTTAACATGCTTCGGCAAGTTGCCTACGTGCACGGGGCAAGAAAGAACTTTCACTAGTACGAAAAACCGTACACCCACAATTCTCTCTACAAGCCTCTCAACTCTCCCACACACTCAACCTGTGTGCCACTCTGAGTTGAACTACTGAATAAAACAATAGCTAGCACCTCTATTTATACTAAACTAGATGAGGTGGAGAAGCCCACCTAGCCCAAGCTATCACCTCCTCAGAGATCACCTCCTCAGAAGAGAAAGCAGACGCATCGGGTACACCGATTCGTCTTGCGGAATTCGAGACAAACCCAACATACTCATATCTTTCTCCTAGTCAAGTTGACATTGCAAGGGAGGGCTTTAGACATAACTCTCCACCCAAAAATCTTTAACTTTGTAGGCAAGTTCAACCTCCAAATGAATGCTTTGTGAGAGTTGTCACTTAGGCTTTGACTGGGTTGCTGCACATTAGACTTTTTGGTCATATTCTTCTCATTAAAGAGATGTGCAGCGGTCTTATACCCTGATTTTACCTGGTACTCACCATCAGAGGACCAAATCCAAATAACAGAGTCTTCTTGAGGGTGGATGGGAATAGGTATTTGGAGGATAACTCTGAGATCTTCCAGACATGGCACATTCCTCAGACTGTGAATTCTCCAACTTTTAAGAACTCATTAATGAATTCCTTCATTTTAACAGAAGATTGATCATAGTTACCTTGAAGTTTATCATCTGAGAAAGAAATGACCCATTTATCTTTGAAGAAGTTCACCTTGTCGCCTTTTCCAATAATCCATCTACTATCAGCTTCCAAGATTTTTCTCACACTGAGAATGCTTGACCACACAGCTTCAGGAGCCACACCTCTTTTGGCTTCCCAAAAGGAACAGTTAGGGAAGTAGAAGTTTTTAATCACTTTAGCACACATGGATTTAGGTTTTTTCATCACTCTCCAGCCTTGTTTACCCACCAAGGCTTCATTCATAAGTTGTAAGTTTTTGAAACCCATGCCTCCATCTTTCTTGCTCTTAGTCATGGTGCTCCATGCTTTCCAAACAATTTTTCTACTATCAGGATCATTACCCCACCAAATGTTTCTAATAGCTTGGACAATATTCTTGAAAAAACTTTGAGGAAGTATGAGCACACTCATCAGATAACTGGGACGAGAGTGGATCACAACTTTAATCATATTTTCTTTGCCACTTGGGTAGAGTAATAACTATTTCCACCCTTGAAGCGTTTTCACAATTTCCCAGTAATGGCATTGACAACCCACTTCTTGGCATTTTCCCAAAATAAAGGAGTACCTAGATAGATAGAGTTCTCATTCAAAATGCTCAAGATGGATGTTTAGAGTTCACTTTCAAGATAAAGTTACACAATATGATGGGTCTAACTATTTGGGATACTCAGGATAGGAGACTTTAGGAATGAGGGTAATGGTGGTTTGATTTATCTTTTTCAACAGAAATCCACTTTCACAAAAGATAATAACAGTTGCACATACCTCATCTTTCACAATGTCCCAATTGTGATGGTAGAGGCCTCCTTGGAACCCATCAGGGTCTGGTGCCTTCAAAGCCCCCAATCTAAAACAAGCTTCTTTGATTTCCTCAAAGGTTGCCATTTCAGTCAAATTTGTGTTCATCTCTTGGGTTACAACAGTAGGAATGAACTCCAAAACTCTATCCGGGTTCTAAGGGGAGGAACTTTTAAAAAGCTTATTGAAATAGGCATTGAATTGTTTCTTGACATCAGCCTCTTCATAGCACCACCTTCCTCTTTGATATCTGATTTTTCCTATTGAGTTCCACATTCTTCGAAAAACAGTTGTCGAATGGAAGAATCTAGCGTTTAGATCACCTTCTTTAAGAATCGGATTCTAGACCTCTCCCTCCAATAACTCTCTTCTTGGGCCCATAGCTCCCCCATTTGAGCAGTTAAACTTCTCCTCTCCTCTTCCCTTCTTGGATCAAATTCAAGATTCTGAATTTCTTCCAATCTATTCTATACTTTCTCAGTGGCTTTCTTTGAGTTTCTATATACCTCTCTCTTCCAAACAATAAGGTGTTTCTGCAATTGGATAATTTGTGCTCAAACCTAAACATTATGGAGCCCTGCCTGTCAGCCTCCCATGCTTTCTTTATGACTTCCTTGCAATCCTCTCTTTGAGTCTATTTCTTCTCAAAATAGAAATGGGGGTGGCTCTTACTAACAACATGATCAGTATCCAGTACCAAATCATTATGGTTAGAGCCAATTCCCAAGACATGAGTGAGGGAAGAGTTTTCATTCTTCCTCATCCAGCTAGTGTTGCAAAAGACCCTGTCAATTATATCCCTTATGTTGTCACCCCATCTATTTGGACAATGTACATTTAGGCCCTGAGAATTGTGCTCCATCAAGTTCAAATATGAAACATAAGCATTAAATCTTCTCAATCTCCAGTTCTGGACAGAAGCCCCTCCATGCTTATCAGATTCAGTGGAAACCTCATTGAAGTCCCCCACAATACACCAGGGGAGGGACATTATATCATTTTTCAGTTTTCAAAAACTCCCACACCATTTTTTTAGCTTGCCATTTGGGGTTGAAATAGACAAATGTCCATATTTTTTCAGCCTCATTCACCATAATTGAGGTGTGAATGTATCCTTCACTGGTACACAAACACATTCACCTCTAGGTCATGATCCCACTGTAATGCCAAGCCACCTGCCTTCCCAATTGGATCAACATGCTCACAATTACTATAGCGTAGCCTTCTTCTAAAATGTTCCATCCTCCTAACTTTATTCTTCGTCTCCATTAGAAACAGGAGCTGGGGACGATGGGCTTGGATAAACCCTCGTAATTGCTGTATTTTCAGGAGTTGCCCCAAGAATATGTTAGAGGGTTCTAGATAGTTCTATGTAGGAAGAGTGTGGAATAATGTATTATATGACTAAGCTCTTAGAACTACCATTAATTAGAGTATCTAGATCCTTCCATGACTTATATAAATAGATAGGAGCTCATTTGGAGCAAGTCAATCTCTCAACCTCTCTCATGTACTTTCTTGAATAATAACATAATTTCTCTTCCACACATCACTCTTATATTCTAAAGTGTTCTATTAGCTTAGCATTTATCTAAAGAACGGTGTTGAAGGCTTACTCGGGAGTTCGAGTGCCGCACTGGTTATGGCGGGATTGAGATCTCTGCCTGTGACACTAGGATGGGAAATATAACATTATGGTCGATTGACCAAACACTCTCACTGTTCACTATCAACGTCGATAGGCTTTTGCAATCCAGCCGTGCAAACTTAGTGGTGTTGGCAATTGGTATCGTGAATCTCTTGTTGCTCCATCTATCTGCCTATTCCCGGGACCAGTACCATGTTTACCGCCTCGAAATTGTGGAGAACGCCAACACCTTTCTACGTATTAATCTATGAAAAGAAGCTACCTCGTCTTTCATTATTGTTCGGGGCACAGACATGGAATACAATGTGCCCAAATCCTTAATCCCCGAATGCAGGGGTGCGGTGGTCTTGAACCCTACCCACGAGTCAGGAATCATGTTTCACAGTCGGTTCTATGATCTTGTATCTAGCAGGATGTGCATGAACGAGGATGTGTACAAATCTGATTTGTTTAGCAGCGAACCCAATTAGCGAGCTGATTATCGTCGTGCTGAGTGAGTTATATGTTGCAACTGTTTTTGTTTTTCTTAGTGATCGACCCCAGGATATGTTGTGGTGCGCGCTCATATTGACGATCGGGTTGGTATTGGCCATGGAGATTATTTTGATTTGGAACGCGAACTTGGACTTCCACCTCGATCTCGCCGCTGGGCTGATTCAGTAAACCTAGGTTAATGCAATTTTTTTCATTGCTTTCTAGATTGAGTGTGATTTTTTTATATTTCGAGTTGCTAAAGCAAAGTGATTTCTTGGGGTTGATCAGAGTATAGGTTGGGGATGATGATGTTACTGCAGTCCATTGGTTGATAGTGCATCTTATTCTGTTGGAACCGAAGATAAATTCAAGTTGAGTTTTAACCATATGGGATTTGGTTCCTTTTCTACTTTTCGGTGACTCGTCCTTCGTTCGGTGTGATATGCTTGTTGTTTTTCAGCCTAATTGGATACAAACCCTTAGTACTCGATTTGTGATTTTACTACTTGTTGTTGAAAATCTTTTAATTTTGGTTAATTGAGTATCTAAACTTAGAATCGTTCAGTCACGTATCCAAACATTGAAAATCATGCATTATGTACCTAATCTTACAATACGTGGACATAAATTCCTTTTAGGTCTATTCTCACTCACAAAGAAGAAGAAGAATATGTTTCTTGTCAAATTAATCACCACTACCACCAACTTAACCATCACCGCCTGCACCTAAAACGCTACAACTGCATCAACCACAAACTACTTCTACCCACGTCGTCACTGACGCCTATAGTTACCACATCTCACTACCAGAATTCTAGACCCATCATTGGCAATAACAATATAGCTAAGTCCATGCGTGAACTTTCAAAATCATTTCAACAACAACAAAATCGGAAAGATTAAGGCTCCGTTTGTTTGGCGGTAAAACATTTTTGTGTAAAAAGTATTTCCTTGCTTTGGTGTTTTAGTGTTTTTTTTTTAAAAAAAAGGAAAGAGTTTTAGTGTTGTTTGGTTGGAGGTAAATTATTTTCCCTCAAATGATGTAAAATGATTTACACATTTGAAATCCATAAGCCATTTTCCTGAGAGTAAAGGAGCACAACAACTCATACTAACACCTCCCACCACCAATAACCACCACTACCACCTACCCCCACCACGACCCATCGCTGCCGCCACGACCCACTGTTTTGGCAAGTGTCAACAGAACACAAGAAAATAATTGTAGAGAAAATATTTTCTCGCAAAATATTCTCCATCGTAAAACATTTTACTGCGAACCAAACAAAGCCTAAGTTTTTGACCAAGCATATTTTTTGCTCTAAGTTTGAAAAGAAACAGTGTCCCATAATTTCGGAAGCCGTATCTCTTGAGGCATTTGCATAATAAACCTGGCATATACTTTGGAAAATCTGGTATACTTGTGGTTGATAAAAATGATGGTGAAATTGGTTCAGCAGATCATGGACCTCAGGAAATAATATCCCTATCGTGTTTGCTCAACACACCACAAACTCTCCCTAACGAAACCCAAACCACTCGTTAAATTGTTCCATATTTTTCCTTGGCCCAAACTAAATAAAAATAACAAAAATACCCCGTTATAATTATTTCCAAACGCAAAAATTGAAAATAGAAATTAAGAGTGAACGAGTGACTAGTAGTTATAGAACCACCTGGTGATTTTTATTCGCACAGAGAGAAGAAGACGAGAGATTGAGAAGAGCGAGAGAGAGAGAGAGGGCCATGGACACTGCCATTTGCGGTCGAGTCGCTCTTTCTCCCAACCATGTCTTCCACCACAAGCACCACTCAGGTATAATCTCTCTCTCTCTCTCTCTCTCTCTCTCGGTGCTTCGACGAATTTGTGTTATTTGTGCGTAGAATGTCTTGTTTGGTGAATTGAGAGCGCAGTGAGTCGATTGTTGATGATGAGTTCATCGATAGCTAGGGTTTGGTAATTACCGTTTCAATTTGGGGGAACAAGTTATGGATGTGTAATTTGGAACGGATTTGGCTGCGTAATTGGCAATTGAGCATTGCGAGGTCTGAATTTCGATGAAATTGAGTTCAATTGATGGAAATTTGTGGTCGATACTTCACCAAATCCTCAGTTTCTGGGGGATTTTTCCAGTATTAAACAACGTAAAGGTGGATTGTCGTGCCAAAGCTTATTCTTATGTAACTGTTTGATAAGCCCTATTTTGAGCTCAAGAGGAGTAAAGACACAAGTTATTAATTCTACATGGGAATTTCTTTTTAGACAGTTCGCTTTTGTGTTAAGGTTACTATGGGTATTCCGCCATCGGTGTTTTCAGTATATGTTTATCTGTATGAGTCTCGGACTTTCTGCGTAGTGGTTACTTATTTGGTGGCCTTTTTGTCGAATGAGGAGGCAATTGTAACTTACGCCATTGCCCGCTTGCCAGGATTCTTAGCTCAGTGTTTGACTTTAGTATAGTTATCAAACCCAACTAGTTTGTTTTTTGAACAGATTAGTGACTTGTGCTGTAGTAATTGGTCTCCTAAACTGTTTTATTTGATACTGCTCGCCAAGCAAACAAGTTTGGTATGTTTAAACAGAATTCCGTGTGCATATATGCGTATGGTCACATATGTAGTTGTAGAAACATACCTATGTGAACATGTATGCTCATATTCTCTAGCTTCCTGCTCGGCAACTGGTTGGAATCCAGAAGGTGACTTTATATCATTACATTTCACTTTAACTGCCTAATTTTGTTTGCCGTCTTCCCTAGTTTGATGATGAAGGCACTCGAGCTGCATTCGATTGTGTCAAATGACTAGTATTCCTAGTGTTTAGTAATCTAAATTTCGCTTCCTGGTTGTAGCAAGTCTACGTTTTTGTGGACAACTAGAGAAGGATACTTTCAGCAATGTTATGTCTGATGCAAATACTGTAAGGCATGTATTTGTAGAATGAGATAAGCAGGTGCCCTGGGTTCAAATGCGTGTTTGTGTGTGTGAGAGAGAGGGATGGATGGAGGGCTTACTTCTTCTGAATAATTCAGGAAATAATGCGTATTGAGTGTCAGAAGAGAAAGGTTTAGATGAACCCTTTGCTCTCGCTGAAGATCATCTTCTACTTTCCATGCGCAGATATTGTGCTGAATATGACGTCTCCTTTTTAGTGGTCTTGTGCAGTATGAAAATCATACCTCTAAAGCAGTCTGCTTAGAGATCTACACCTCAAGTCGTAATGTGGTTCTTTATTTTTATAATTAAGTGGTCCGTGTCTCCGTTAAGTCTGAACTTCTGTGCATTTTATAGATAGCCTTGCACAGGGTTGTCTACTCAATCTTCTTCTTGGCTTGCTCACATTTGACTCTAATTGCTTGGTACGAAACTACTTTATTGAAGTGATATTAATACTAGTGTTACTTATCAATAGGTTTCATTATCTGATTTTTTTGAGTTAGACCCTGTCAATCTCATGTTCTTTTCATATTTCCAACAGGAGATAGATACATTCGTCAAAGGCAATGCGCCAACCGAAGCTTTCGCGTGGTATCAGCGATAGCATCTGGTAAAGGTGGAGGTTTGTTGGAGAAGCCAACCGTAGAGAAAACTACACCTGGTCGTGAATCTGAGTTTGATTTGAGGTACCTCAGTTGTTGCTTGATACCAACACCATTTTCATAGTGGTATCTACTAGTAGTATATACTGAAATAGCTTGGGGTCTTACTGTTCATTAGAAAAATGGTGGCTAAATATCAACCCTTAATATTTCCGGAACAGAGGGCTGCGATTGATTGATCCCAACTAAATTTATTTTTGGTGGCTCATGGACACATGCTATTACACTATTTCTTAATATACCATAACTACCAACCTGAGTCTTTTTCCGATCTTTCTCTTTTGCTCCTCAGGAAATCAAGGAAAATGGCCCCACCTTATCGTGTAATGCTGCATAATGATAACTTCAATAAAAGAGAATACGTGGTTCAGGTTTTGATGAAGGTTATACCTGGGATGACTGTGGACAATGCTGTGAATATAATGCAGGAGGCTCATATCAATGGACTTGCTGTGGTTATAGTGTGTGCTCAGGTAGATGCAGAAGAACACTGCACACAACTGAGAGGCAATGGGCTGCTGAGTTCAATTGAACCTGCGAGTGGAGGCTGCTAGAAGAAGTTCACGGATTTGAAAAGGTCATACTTGTAGTAATCTTTTAAGTATTAGGATTCTGCTCGCTTATATGTATATAGGTCTGAAACATATGGATGAATGAATGATGTATTGCATACATATGTTGGGATTCTGAAGAGGAAAAGATATGCAAAAAGCTCTTGTAGTAGCTTTCTCTGTCTGGAGCTCGTGCTCTGAGTGTTTGGATGAACTTTTTTTCTTAGGTAGGCGAGGTTCGGGAAGGGATAATAAGGGGCCAGGCCTGCAGCAGCTGCAGGAACATAGGAAGACTTAGAGCTGTAATTTCGGTTAACTGAAACTGGGCCGAGAAACCTTGAACCGATCGGGCTCAGTTCGGACTTGGTTACGGTTAACCGGCCCGGAAAGTTTCACTTATGCTCTTACCGGCCCGGCCCCTGTAACCGTAACTGGGAATACCGGTATGGTTCGGGCCAGTTAAAAAGCGAATTTTTTGAAGGTCTCTACTCAGAAAGTGGTGGGCTCAAAAGTGATAGGAAAGGGACCATTTTGGTTCGATTAACCGAGTGGTCATGGGCCGGGCTCGGTTATCGGGTTGGTTCACGGTTCCAGAGAAGGCGTAACCGGACTTAGCCCGAATCTTTTCGGTTTCAGTCCCGATTCGATCATGTCAGGCTTGGGCTGGGTTTCGGCTACAAGAAACTCTGTTATTTTGGGCCGGTTTTCCCGGTTAACCGGCCCGTTTGCGAGCTCTAGGAAGACCTCCTTTAAAATGTAAATGAACATCTGAGACAATCATTGAACTGGACTGGCGCTTGGCCATAGGGAGAAACTTTCATCTGCACTATTTTTTTTTTTCCACAAGCAACGAAAGATTGATATTAATGAGAAAACAGTTACAAAATAAAAAGGGAGATCCTAAATTAGAGGACAAAAACATACAAAGTCAAACCTCCTACGTAAAGCAGACCACTACAATAAAGAGACGACTCTTTTTAGAGAGCCTGGAGAGATTGGAATGAATAGGCAAGGGTTCTTGCACTGACCAGGAGGAATCTATCTCCATGGCTTCCAGTTGAAGCCAATCGGAGAAGATGAAAGCCTCCAAAGAGGAAAGAAGGGAACCATTGGGCATAGTTCCCAAGACAGAACTTTCTAGAAAGAGCTAACGTAGTCACTTGACGATCTTAGAAATTCTTCATTTAGCTTTATGGATTTTACTATTCCAAAGTCTGGGCATGTATTTCAGGCAATCGAGGAACTCGGCGACTTGTCATCCGTTGTGGATGAGTGTCATCGGCAGCTGGCAGTACAATAACAGTAAGAAAACATGAAGCCCATCATCACATGCAACTTACAAAACTAGCACTGATAATATATTTAAGTCCGTTCAAAGTCTGTCACGTCGTCGTCGTCACAAGTAGCATCAGCAAAGCACCGAACAATAAGTAACAGGAGTCTGCTCAAAGGAGGGACAGACGGGTAGATAAATAGTAAGCTGTCAGAGCATAACTACATTACATTTCACAAATCCATGATGCCAATTGTCGGGCTTATCCAGAACCATAATGCCAATTGTCGGGCTTATCCAGATCCATGATGTAGCGGATGGTCTGGTTAACCACTAGCATCTTTATGCAGAAATCGTTTCTCTTCCTCCGTGCCCAGTCAACTCCTCCGTTCAATACCTTCCACTCCGGACAGTGCTGCAATGTAGTAGTACAAGTCAATAATAATCATAATAATAATCATAATAATAATAATATGCTTAACTATCTCAACATTATTATTCCATAAATAATATCACCGGCGCACACCATGTAACTAAGCCATCGACACAATAAAAATCTATACTAATATATAAAGGGAATAAGGATTTTGGTGAAGCCTTTTTCACTAGACATTGAATGCCCTTCTCTGTAAAGAGAAAAGAAGTTATTGTTGGGGTAAAATTGGAAATCACAAGAAACTCATCACTTGGTAACTACCCACTAACACATTAACTTTTACCCATTATCCCTTAACATGTATCATTTCTTAATGCGATTAATTTATTTTAGAAGAAGCCTTTGTGTTTGCACACACAGTGTGTGTGCCATGTATTCTAGTATTTAGAAAGAAAATGCTATTGTTGCCCCTTTTACCAATCATACTATTTGCATACCGTGTGAAAGTGCACGAATGACACTCAAAAGTTATTCACTGGAAATATTCAAGCAGCATGCTTGGGAACTTTGTGCATCAGCTCTAACTAGTTCTTTGATGGTCCAATTAATTTCAAATACCGTCTTAAAACGAATAAAATACATAAGCCTCAAATTTCAGGATGAACTACTGCAAACATTCCACGCATCAAACAAGCCAAATGACTAACTTTTACTACGGTCACTAAGCCAAAGGATAACCAAATCAATCCTTCACCATCTCTAAAACAAGAATACCCAATTTTACTAAACACGAGCAAACACCTTCAGTCCTTAAACAACGTCTTTGCCATTACCAAACTTTTCAAATATCAACTTTACAAGCCGCCAGGCCAGCTTCGTAAAAAGTTGAGTGAAGTCCAAGCTAAGGATGGCCCTAACAGTCTTATCCCATCCCAACAGTGTCACAGAAATGGCACAAGATGAGTGCCAAAAGGGAGGGGATATGGTGCAGCAACTCTTTGGAAGAATAAGGGCCAGAAAATAGGCGCTTAAACAGTTCTAACTAGGCAAGCGTGTTAATATATCAAATTTCATCTATCCATGCACGCATTCTTTCATCTCATGAGTCGCCAAAACCAGAATGATCTTAATCTTTAAAAACAAAATTAAAGGCTAACCTTCTCTACGTATTTACGAAGTTTCTTTTCAGTGAGGAACAGCAGCATCTCTTGGTAACAACGGTCTGAAGAGGCGTTAGATGGCTCCATACCACAACCAGATAATTCATCCCTGCAAAAAGAAAAAGCCATATTTCAAATTGTACACATAAATGGGATAAACGAGAAACACTCCAGCCTCCGCTACTAACTATCAAATGACCACATAATCAGTCCTGATGTATTGGCAAAAAAAGAAGTGACAACCAAGACCAAACATTCAAGTGCCAGGAATAAATCAAACTGTAAGTCATGCGTTGTTCGCATTTTGGTAACAAGCATAAGAACAAATAAAGTCATAGCTATAACTGCTTCATGAACACTGTTCTAGTCGCACGCCAGAATCCATCTTTTATCATTAACGTTACTCTGGGTAAGATTAGAAACTATAAAGTGAAACATAAGTTTTGTAATCATAAGCTTCACCGGCTGATGCCTTGAATATTGTACGTTTGTCTGTCCTATAAACTTCAACTTGCAACGACATTAAACCCGTTTGGACGGATTAGTTTTTTGTATCCAACAGAATATAGAGTTTTAGGGTTCAAACTCGAACAAAAAGAAACAAATGTCCGCCCAAGTTATACTAGCATGTGGCACACTAAATACTTCTAACTTGGTAGGAAAAAAAAAATAGTCCAGGTACCTTGTTACACTAGTCGGATCACAGATTTTTATACAATTTGTTAATCTTATTTTTCAATTTGGATGAAGTTTTCCAGTGAATAGGAGCGGGAGTGGGAGTATGAACATGACTTTTCGCGGTAAACAAGGAAGAGTGGTGAGATAAGAGAAAGGTGTCAAGGAGAACAGAAATCGCAGTGTTAAACACTTGGGCCTCGTTTGGGTAGCGGATAAGAAGAGAGGAGATATCCTCTCCATATCATATCTCATGTTTGGGTACCGGATATGGGGTGCATATCATATCCCCCTTAATCCCTCTCTTCATTTTTTGGCCTTCAAAATACCAAAATCTTAAAACGCCTCCACCAGGCATACACTGGATAAGATAAGCGCGTAATCTTTTTACCCATTTGCCCTCATCAGATACGAAAAATGACACACTATAAACATAAAGTTGGATCTCATAAATGATGCAGGTGCCCTTTTATCAAATGCTACTCTCACGCTCACAAAAACCCTAGACATATTCATCTGATAGCTTCTTGATTATGGCAACTGGAATTATGCAAGTGATTTTTCTTATAAGAGACCCAGAGGTTTCCAAGGCAGAATTCAGCCGAGTCAATTGTTCCCAAATCTCCGTAATCATCTTACTACATGCTTTCATATTGAGACCATATCTTCTAGTGCAGGAATAGATTCCGAGTGTAGCACATCCGCCACCCAAACAAGGCCTTAGTAGGGCAGTAAAGAGATTCTCAGAATGTTAGGCTGAAATTGCCCAATAAACACATAATTTACCTGACTGCCTCCTCCGAGAGCAGAAATTTTCCAATTTCTCTTCCAGTGAACGCACGGAGGTAGGCGTTTGGATCAAGTCCAAATGGCAGCATGAGCCAACTTGTACTGATTGTTTTAGCCTTTTCTACAAGTGATTCCACTTCACTGTGGAATTCAGAAAACTTGTTCTGCAGCAGGAGTTTCAAAAGGTTGAAACGTGTGACGCTATACTGTCGATATGTTGCCCCATGATGTGCGAGACTACTCCATGCAAGAGAAAAAGCAATTGGTTATCAGTTGGGATAAAATAGGTGGCAAGAGAGAGAGAGAGAGGTGGCTTCATCATAAATGTTAGATAACAGTTACGATAAAGCCATCTAGACATGTGATAATCTAGATGAAAATATTGATTTAAATCAGATAGCTCACATGAGTCCAGTTCATCTGGGGTCTACCGATGAATCGGACTCATACTTCTTTACCTACAATATATAAGTAAAGAAGGCCACATGGAAACCTACCGTATATCTGTATAGTACAGCTTCAGCTGAGAGAAAGCCCGCTCATATGCATCGTGATCGTTGATCCTTACACTCATAACGACAGCTTCCTCATATGCACCCCCTGCAAATTATCACAGTTATTCATCGGGGAAACTTCAGAGCTGGGACCAAATAGGAAGTAATTCAAAAGGAACAAGTTTGTCTAAAAATATACTCCAAGAATGGGTAAATATACAAGTTGTTTCAGCCTTATCTCTTTCTCTTCTCTTCTCTCTCGTCTCTACGGCTTACAAACCCTAAATCTCTAGCAGGGATCTCACAATCTGATACATTATTATTTTGAGCCCATGATTAAAGTTAATCAAGTTGTTTGAACAAAGTAGGAGATTGAATTTCCGATGGGATCATTTTCAAAGCTGAGCAGCATTACGGGAGATGGCTGTATTATAATTCCCGCCCCGCCCCCTCCCCAAGAAAAAGAAAAAAGAAAAAAAATTGGGTCCAATGTACCTCACAGATAGACTCAAGCTTCTAAAAAGGCGGTTAGTTTGCTGACCTTATGGGCCAGGTGATCAAAATTCCATAGGTCCGAGGCTCAACTTTTTCAAAACAAGTGTTTTCGACCTTTAATTGAATTGTAAGAGTCCCAATTAGTGCTTGTATGTCTCCATGCGTGGTATAACAACAGCGGTATCTCGTTCGTGAGGGTAGGATAGTGAGGGTAGGATAGTGTCTTATGAGAGGAAGGAATGGACAAAGTCAGATACAAACTTCTTAGGACTTGATAAGTAGTTGTGCAGTAGAAGAAATACACATCACACACACAGAGATGGATTAAAGAGAAGAGAATTTACTTGTTAGGACCAGCTCCCTTTCAGAAGGGAGTGCGACACCACGGCTTTGGAATTCTTCTATCCAGAACTACAAAACCAAAGAACAAAGAATAAGAGATACAACATATTCACTGTAGTAACTTAGTGGTGGGCTTTCATACAAACCTCGAGACGTCTGAAGTAAAATTTTGCCCAGTCGAAATCATGCCTTTCAGAATAGGTGACGAATTTGTAAGCTTCCTCACAAGCAAGAGCGTACGCTGCATAATCCATATCCGACTCGGGATCACTCGCTATGAATTTCTGCAATTCTGCAATCCTTACGTCCGGATCCGAAATAGGCTGAATGTGTCTATCATGCGTCGTCGTCGTCGGAAACACTGCACCGTCTACCATTGTACGCCTCCTCATCTGCTCTTCCGTCGTCATCTCGTCGTCGGAAACCTCTGAAACCCTAATGCCTTTCCTCGCACGCCTTCGCTCGCTGTGCCCGTCCCCTCTTTTTATACTACTACTACTACTCGAGTACACTTCATGCAACCCCCTTTAGTTTGGTCTAGATTTCACTTTAGCATTAAATACCATGATGTACTTCATTATGGGGAGAAAGACAATTTCAACCCCTCTATTATGGCAAAAATACAATTACCCTACTGCGCTATGGCTAAATACAAATACCTCCCTGTCTGCTTTAAGAACTAAAGGCGCACTCACAGAGGGGTAAAAAGACAAAAATACCCCAAAAAATAAACGAAATTAACCCATTATAAAGGCCTTTCTTTCCCTTCTCCTTCTCATTTCCTAACCCCAGCCAACCCCTCTCCCTCTCCCTCTGTGTGTGTGTGTTCTCTTGCTCTTTCTCTCCCAACAGCACAACCTTCCTCAACCACCACTTACCACCTTCATATCCGTCCCTCTCCTTCACCGACCCACCAACCCACCTGCTTCTTCTCCCCCTCCCCCTCCCTCCTCTCTTCTTCGTCTTCCTCCTCCTTTTCTGTCCTTATCTCTGCCCCTCTCCTTCGCTGTCTCACCACTCTCTCTATATGGGTTTCGATTAGGCCTCTCTCTAGAGAGAGGGGGGAGAGATAGAGATCTTAATTATATCCAGGTTAAGCTCGATTTGGGGCACGATCCATACTTCGACCACCAGTGGCAAGCTCAAATTACCAGAACATACTCGGCGACAATGGAGCTGAGGGAAGAACCAAACTGAATCGATCCTTCTTGTACTGACAAGACCGCCTTTAGCATTATGGATTATATTATTGTTGTCTAGGTATGTAGTTTAAGAAATCGAGGGACTCGGGGACTTGTCATCCGTTGTGGACGAGTGTTATCTGCAGCTGGCAATACAACAACGGTAAGAAAAGGTGAATAAACATGAACCCCATCATCACACACATCTTACAAAACTAGTACTGATAATATATTAAGTCCGTTCAAAGTCGTCACGTCGTCTCGTCGTCCCAAGTAGCATCAGCAAGGCACAAAACAATAAGTAACATGAGTCTTCTCAAAGGAGGGACAGGCAGTAGATAACTAGTAACCCGCCCAACATAATATAATAATAACTCCATTTCACTAATCAATTATGCCAATTGTCGGGCTTATCCAGATCCATGAGGTAGTGGATGGTCTGGTTAACCAGTTGCATCTTCATGCAGAATGGACTATTAATTTATTTCCTCCCTGCCTAGTCAGCTTCCACGTCCAATACCTTCCACTGTGGACAGTACTGCAATGTAGTAGTACTAGGGGGTCAAGGATGTGAAGTATATACAGATCGGTTTAACTTTCAATTTAAAATCCAAAGTCTGAGTGAAATTAGCACAAACAACCAACTTCAGAGCTACATTATGATCAATTGAGGAAGAGTTTGAAGAAGATTGAGATAATGTTTTGAAGAGGGTTGAACAAGGATCCAGAACATATTCAAGTTCTTGGAGAATCAAAGGAATAAAGGAAATGCAACAAGTTAAAGTCAGTTAATATTAAGTCAAATCCCATACTTGGCCAAAAATAAGGGTTGACAAATTTCCAACACATTTGCAACCACTTTGAGGCCACATTAAGATGGCTTAGAGTTGGAATAGGAACACCAAATCAACATGAAGCTTGAGTATATCACGGGAATGCAACCCAATAATTGGTTCATGAGTTGGTTGATTAACGGAGAAGATATAAGGGTCCAAAACTGACAAAAAATGTAAACCCAGTTGGCATCCCAGTGTAGACAGAAGAGGATCTAGGGTGATCAGCTTGTGTTTCTGCAAGTAGAAGAAAAAAAAACGACATCGATTAACCTGTTTGGGGCCTCATAGTGAGAGTGGTATGGGGTAAGAGCAAGGCAATGTATGTTATCCAGAGAAGAGACAGTGATAGCTTGAGCTTAGCTTGCTGATGGTTCTGACGTGTGTATCTATCTCTTTATGGATGAGACAAACATTCCGTATATATACAAGCCTAATAGGGCGGACGTTGGTGATCATCCACGATGGTGATGGAGCCACACGTGGCCGCAACGTCCGCCTATTTGAACGACTTGTGGCCCATATACATAGGAGTCGTGGTTTGCAATCTCAGGTACACGAAGGGTCCGATTGAAGATCTCTAGATAACAAACGAGGGTCGCATGCGAGACTAGTACCTCGCATGCAACAATCCCTGCTCTAGCCTCCAATTCACTCTGTAACACCCCCAAAATGACCAAGCCAGAAGCCCGGGGGTGTCACTCCGTACCCGAGATGAAACCCGGATACAAGGAGGTTTAAACAGAAGATCCCAAACAAAACATCCATAAAATCTTAAAATAATACTTATTAAGATTCAAAGTATTGTGCCTCAAACACGGGCATAAAACAAAACTATGATTCTATGATACTAAAAGTTCTAAGAATTATTAATGTGAAGTTCTAGATAATGTGATGATTCACGATCCCATTAAGCCAATCTCCCATCTAAACATGTGGTGCAGAAAACAGAAAGAGAACACCACAGTTCTAAAATCAGCAATAGATTTCGAGCAAATAAACACCTAAGCATGTAAAATGATGATGAGGCATTTTGTAGAACAGAAAGCATTTTGTAGTAGTTTAACTTAAACATAGCGGAACTTAAAGCTTGGCACCTTAAAAAAAAAGAGAATTCTAATTTTATTGTCCATATTAGGGAATTCCAAAATCACATATTCTTCCATTTTCCCGTAATAGCCATCAAGTCCAAAATCACATTGTTAATTTGTTGATACGAGGAAAAAGAACCAACCACATCGTAAGCATCCAAGACCTTGAGTGTCAACACCCCCTCAAGACTTCTTGCGGCCAGAAGGGTGAGTAAAAGGAGCTATCCGGGGCATTGCAATTGGAATGAATAAAATTAATTGGACGAGAGACCGAAGTCAGCACGATCAAGCCAATAGTAACCATGAAACAACCCCGCACAACTCTTCCACGTTACGTTATCATCGATTATTAAATTATAGTGATGTTTTCAAAGAAACGTTTCAACAAGTGGAAATCAGTGTTCAAATAGCACACAACACATAAACTCATTTTGAGACAAGTAGAAAGAAATTATTTGACACGAAAGGGCGTTAGACACACTAGGTCCGGCATGTTTACTCACCTCAAATAAATGCAACTACAGCAATTAAGTCGTAATACTCGACTTATCCTTCGTCTGAGACCTTGTTGCCTGCAAGTTAACAATATTCTAATCAACATATTGCACACAAAGTCCTATATGTAAATACAAGTGCAACCCCCCAATTATATTATATAACGAACTCTTTTCTCGTTAGTACTAACTAAGCCAGTATTTATTTAAATAACTTTGTCTATAAAAGAACTAATTAAAACCATTAAAACAAACTTAGACTAGCTATATATTCAATAAAACGTTCTTTTGGAAGAATATCATAGAAAAAAAGTTATACGATTTATATAGACTTACGTTTATAAAAACATAATATAATTATATAACTTATAAGGTATTTCGTAAACTAAAGAAATTAGCTAGTCTTTAATTTACAACTATTTTATAAAAACCTTGTTAAAAAGAAAGATATAAATATATTTAGTTATATAGTAACCAAACTAACAAAATATGTTTCTAGTAATGAATTAACTTTCATAGAAATACAACTAATACCCTACACAGATTCGGATCGTGCACAACCACCCCTACAAGTTTCATAACGTTCAAAACTAATCCCCAGAGTTATCAAACTTATTTCATTTTTCTTTCTCTCCATAAACCGACTGGAGCAACAACTAATGGAAGCAAAGAACACCACAAATTGAAAGACAACAACAAAGGTGGTTCGATGATTACCGAACGGTGGACGGAAAGACGAGGGCGACGACGACGGCAGCGGCGGTGGGAAGGACGGCGGCGACGTGGGCGACGACTTCGGCCGGGGCTTTCTCCGGTCGGGTCTGGTCGTCAAATCGAGTGCAGATAGAGAGATCGAGGGAGAGAGAGCTGTGGTGTTGGTGTGGGTTTTCCGAGTTTCTCAGGTGGGTTTTTTATAGGCTTCAATTGAAGAATCCGACGAGTAGTAAGAGAGTTTTTGGGTTTAGTTCGAGTCCGAATTGGGTCACAATTTTGGACGAAATTGGTTTATTGGTGAGAAATTATTGCTCTATGTCGAGTTAGCATCGAATTGGGACTGAATTTGGGTGAAAAAGGAGACGAATTTGGCGGTGTTGGAGTTGTGGTCGGAGATGGAGATGGACGGGGTAAACCCACTGGAACAACAACAACTAATGGAAGCAAAGAACACCACAAATTGAAAGGCAACAACATAGGTGGTTCGGTGATTACCGAACGGTGGACAGAAAGACGAGGGCGCCGACGACACACGACAGCGACGGTGGGAAGGAAGCAGCGACATGGGCGACGACTTCGGTCGGGGCCTGCCCCGGTCGGGTCTGCTCGTCAAATCGAGCACACAGAGAGAGAGAGAGAGAGATCGAGGGAGAGAGAGAGTTGTGGTGTTGGTGTGGGTTTTCTGAGTTTCTCAGGTGGGTTTATATAGGCTTCAATTGAAGAATCTGGCGAGTAGTAGGAGATGGAGATGGACGGGGTAACCATCTCTTGTTAGGAGATGGAGATGGAGGAAGAAGATGATACAAGTTTAAGAAAAAGAAAATTATCCCCCTTTAAGTCTAGGTAAAAGAAAACTCCATCCCCTAACTTAGTAAAAAGACATTATTTAAGTTAGGTAAAAGTCACAAAAACCTCCCCAAACAATAAAAATTAACTCCCAAACTTATAATAATGTCACAAAATACCCGTATCTACAAAACGTGGTATTTCATCTTTCCCCACTTAAAGAGAGCTTCGTCCTCGAAGCTTAAACCAACCTTTCAACAATCACTAAGGTATGAGTCTCCACTCTAGGGTATATCTATGTAGATACTTCTTTCCAGACAGGAGGATCGTCGCCACGTAGCAGCCATCCAGCACACCTAGTTGTGCTCCATCCACACCGGATCACCACCCGTGCTGATCCACGTGGGGGCTACGAGACAGAGCCCCCGCGCACCATAACACGGGACTTGTAGGGACTTAGTGGTTTGGAGGCTAGGGTAACGTCCGTCGCGCGCATGCGACAACCAAGCTTGCGCGCGACCTCTGGTAACTGACTGAGAGATCCTAGGCTTACGTGTCCCATTAATGCGGCTGATCTCATAACGGTCTCCGATACTTGCGGGCAGATACGTAACGGTTCCTATATACACGGTCGAACTTGCCGTTGGGGGTTCTATCATTAAGCCGCCATTTATGGTACACTAAACCCCCCAACGGTCACTTCCCCACTATATATAGGATCGTTATGCTCTCCGTTGCGACACGATAAGACAACAAGACACACTGGTCTAGCACCATAGCCTACTGTCTCTCTCTCACACACAGTTATCAGTGCTTACTATCTCCCTACACACACCTACAACTCTTTGTGTTCTTCTTCTCTACTTGAGGTGCACACTTAGGCATCTCTCAAGGATTCCTTTGTACACAACGGGTGAAGCCCTGGAACCGGTTGGGAAACCAAAAAAATAAATAAAATCAAGTAGGTATATATAACTTAAGTCCAAGAGGATATACAGCCCAGCCCACTCAACATTAAATATGTGTGTAGTGAGTAGTAGTAGGTATAGCGGGCACAAAGCGGGCTGGCCGAGTTGTGAGCCCGAATTGCCAACCCCAGGCGGTGTAAGTGAATTTCATTCCAACTCCATCATATAAGTCCCGACTCTTGAAATCAACCAGTTTTGTTGTGCACATCGACGTCCTTTTTAAGTGAAGTTGTGGGTGCATGAAACGTTCCCGTCAGAAGAAGTTTCGGAGTAGTAGTATATATAAACAAGAGGGGCGAAGAAGAAGGCTGAGTGAGGAAAGGGTTTGGGGGCCTTCATAAATTAGGGTTCCGAGTCTCGAAAGAAAGACAGATGGAGAAGAAGAAGACAGATATGGGGAAGCAGATGACGAGGAGGCTTCCGATGGTAGATGGGGCAGTGTTTCGGACGGAGCATCTAACTTGTCCGCCTGTTTCCGATCCGGACTTAAGGTCTGCAAAAGTGAAGAAATATGTAAAGACTCGTCCCAATTCGACTGAGGACGAAGCAGCCTATGGTTTTGCTTGTGATGCAGCTAACAAATTCTACTCCTCTCGTGAAAGGCACCACTTCGAACGGGAAAATTTTTACTTCACACGTCTCGAGGTATGCAAAACCCTCCCAATTATTTACTTACTCCTTGCTCCGGTACTTTTGTGAATGCCTTCTTTTGTTGTAATATCTCATATTGAGGAAGAACCCAAAATATCCCTATGTTGTACTTAAAATACCAAATACCACTGTTCTGGTACAAAATCCCAAAATGCCACTGTTTCGAAACCTCATGTCCGTCTTGAGGTTTCTTTGCAATTTAACCTCGTTTTCAAGTCAAGGCTTTTGTGTGAGCTAGGCTTAACAATACGCAGAGAGGTCGAAAATGAGACTTTAAGAAAGTTATATTTCTGGGATATTTTTATTTAAGATATTTTATATAGAGATTATGAGACGATGAAAAGTAATACGTATGAATACGCGATATTTCTAATTTTGCAAGTTTTGAAATTTTAAAGAAATATTTTCCATTACTTTTGAAGAAAAATCTTTTGTTTGTTTTTGATAAGTTTTGTTAATATTATTTTTTTGAATTATGTGTAAATATTAATTTATGTTTAACCTATCTTAAATAAAAAAAATGTACTACAAAAATATCTTTTTGAGAAACTCATTGTCATTAGTTTTGAAATTTCATAGAATTTTTCTATCAATTTTAGAAAAAAAACGTCTTTCGTTAGTTTTGTTTAACTTTTACTGAAATAATTGTTGTAATAATGTGTCAACACTAATGTATGTGTAATCATTCTTAAACAAAAAATGTATACTATAAAACAACTCTCATCTTTGGCACAACCTACCTCGCACAGAAGCCTCAAGTTGAAAGCGAGTTTGCATTGCATAAAAACCTCGAGACCGAAATGAGGTTTTAAAACAATGGCATTTTGGGATTTTCTTCAAGAACAGTGGTATTTTGGTATTTTAGGTACAACATAGGGGCATTTTAGGTTTTCCTCATCTCATATTATTCATCTTATTTTTTTTGATGAAAGAGTCACCATCTCATAGAAAGACAAAGAGTACATAAAGATAGAAGAGGGGCATACCCCTCCAAAGGCAAAGACCCAAAGCGACCACAAAGGAATAACTGACTACATAAACTACAACAACTGCTACCACAACACTAAGGAATAACTGCTACCACGACACTAAGGAAATCCTACCACAGACTACTGCTACAACAACACAACAACAACAGAAAACAACAAAGAGACGACATAAGCTAGACTGGATGGTCATCCAAAAGAGAACACCGAGCGGCTTTATGAGCAACCATAACCATGGAACGATTAACCTTAGTGATACTACAATACTTCAAAAGCTTCGACAGTCTCCAAATTCTTTCCAAGATAGGCTCATCCTGAATGGGCGGGGCTTGAGGTGCCCTGAAGAAAATGAACAATAGCCATACAGTCAGTGTTAATGTTAGTATGCATAAGGTTATGGTGAACTGCAAATTTAAGAGCGTGCTCAACAGCAAGAAGCTCCGCTTGTTGAGCACTAGAGGCAAAACAACTTAACCCAATAATCCAAGGGGAACCATCAACACCAATAGTATGCAGACCCATGCTAGAGTAGAAAGAGTTAGCTTTCCAAGCACCGTCAACGTAAATATCCTTAACATTAGAAAGACTGTTCGCTTCATCGACATGATTAGTGATGATGATAGGAAGGACTCCTTGTGTGGCCTCTTGCGGACGAAACTGGGAGGCTGAATCAGAGGAACTAAGCAGTGTCCTTTCATGGTCCATCACGGCTCGAATAGCCTCGGTAGAGAAATCATTTCCATCATTGAAAACAGTACCACCGCGTCCTCTCCAGATACTCCAAATAGTATGAATAGCTTGCACATCTCTGGATAGGATAATCTTCCGAAATTTGTCCTCGAAAGAGGGGCAATCATTAAGAGCATAGTCTCCATCACCCCACAAAGGCTTAACCCAAGAGCAGTCAAAAAAGAGATGATTAAGGGTTTCCTCACTGCCATTACAAAGCGGGCAAGAGTTAGAGATTACATGGAAACGTTGGCTGAGAAGGGATCTTGTCGGGAGCTTTTGGTGGGCACATTTCCAAAGGAAGGATTTCCATTTTTCAGGAATGTTAAGGCTCCAAATTTTGCCCCAAAAGCTTTTATCCAAAAGGGGCCATTGGTCCGAGATGAAATGGCCAGCCGGGAAATAGCAAGGGGTTCGCTCATCATTAAGGAAGTTGTACCCAGATTTAGTGGTGAAATTTCCGGATCTCGTAAAGGGCCAAATCATTCTATCCCGCTTTGGAGAACATGGGAGTTGGATAGTTAGGATTTTGAAAGCAATGAAGTCCGGCAAAAGGGATCTTATAAGCTGAGCATTCCAACACTGCTGGTCATCCCTAACCCTGATCTAGTCCTTAACCTTAGCTTCCGGGTTGAGGAACTCAGATCCAAACATCATGGCAAGCGGCTCTTTTAATCCTGGGATCCATCTATCCATTAGGATACTGACACTTTCCCCACAGCCAATCTGCCATCTATAGCCTTTCTTTAACAAATCTCGTCCAAACATGACGCTCTTCCAGGCCCAAGAAGCATTGCTAGGAAAGCTGGTCTCCATGAAAGGTTTTTTCCTGCAGTATTTATGAAGAAGAAACTTGGAAACAAAAGTGTTAGTAGAGTTAAGAATTCTCCAAGCTTTACTCGCCAAAAGGGCCTGATTCATCCAATTAATATTTCTAAGACCAAGGCCTCCCCTTGATTTTGAAAGGCTGAGGGTATCATTGGGAATTAATCTAAGGGGAGCCTTCTTATTTGGATTCCACCAGAATCTAAGGATTTGATTAAAAATTTCATCGTTAAGTGTGGTGGGGAGCTTGAAAGAGGAGCAAACATACGTAGGAAGGGCAGATAAGACAGCCTTAGCAAGGGTCAGCCTACCCACATCGTTGAGATATTTTCCTTTCCAACCTTCCAATTTTGAGGAAATAGCATCCCTAGAGAAGCTAAAAATATCTTTTATTTTCCCTTCAGTAACAATAGGGAGCCCCAAATAGGAAGCGTTCTCCTTAACCATGCTCACTTCCAAGAAGTCACTGAAAATATCACCTAGATCGTTAGGGACATTTGGGCTAAGGGTAAGTGAGGATTTAGCTTTGTTAATATCCTGGCCCGAAACCTTACAGAAAGATTCGAGCGCTATACTGAGAGCAGCACAGCTCGAGAGAGAGGGTTGGAAGAAGATAAGGCAGTCATCCGCAAAGAACAGATGAGAGAGCCTGGGACCCCCTTTGCTAAGACAGATGCCAGGGCAGGCACCAGAGACATCAAGACTGGTAAGGAGGACAAAGAGAGCTTCAAGAAAAATAATAAAGAGGTAGGGGGATAAGGGGTCCCCTTGCCTGAGGCCAGCCTTGGGGAAGACCCTCTTTCCCGGTTGGCCATTGACCAAGGCCGAGAAAGAGACCGTGGTGACACACTGCAGAATGAGATTCACCCACTTGTCTGGGAAACCCATCCTTCTAAGGACTTTTTCCAGAAAATACCAGTTAACCCTGTCAAAAGCCTTACTCATGTCCAATTTATGGGCTCCTAAGTGATTTGCCCCTTTATTGGTGTTTTTGATTTTGGCAAAGAACTCGTTGGCTAACAACGAACTGTCCGAGATAAGACGACCCGGAACAAAAGCATTTTGCTGTTCCGAGATTAAAGAGGGGAGGATTTTTTTAACTCTGTTAGCAAGGATTTTTGAAATGATCTTATAAATGAAGGAGCACAGACTGATAGGGCGAAGGTCGCTAGGCTTATCTGGGTTAGGAGTTTTAGAAATAAGAGCAAGGAAAGAGTAATTAAACTCTTTTAGAAGAAAAGCCCTATTAAAGAAGGAGTAGACTACCTCTTCGACCGAAGGGCCCACTACCTCCCAGTTCTTATGAAAGAATATCCCAGGTAGCCCATCCGGACCAGGAGACTTATACGGCCCCAAAGAGAAATCCGCATCTTTAATTTCATCCGGGGAAATGGGCGTATTAAGGAAGCTAACAAGCTGATCGTCAAGGGCAGGAAAGTTTAGGTTCCAAGCATCCCAATTGTCAATGACCTCTTTGTCGATCATTGAGGCACTATGGTATATAGACTAAAAATGCTCGGTGACAAGTTGGGAAATTTTTCCTTGTTCATCCACCCAGTTTCCGGAAGGGTCTTTGAGTCCCTCAATCCTATTTCTAGCCGTACGTTTTTTGCACGACTTGTGGAAGAAGCTAGTATTCCTGTCCCCTTCCTTAAGCCACTTGATCTTGGCTCTTTGAGCCCAAAGAATTTCCTCTTGGGAGAGAAGATCATTGAGCTCCAATCTGAGGCGTTTTTCTTCAATAACAGAATTAGGGTTGTCAAGAGAGGAATGGACCTCTTGAAGTCTATTCTGGGTTGAGACAATTCTTTGATTAAGAGAGCCAACTCCCTTAACTTTCCAAGCGGTGAGGTTAGTTTTGAGGGCTTTACATCTAGCCGCAAAACGGAAAGCCGAAGAACCGAAGAAATTCCTCTGCCAGGTTTCCTTTATGATATTTGAACATTCAGGGTAACGAAGCCAGAAGGCCTCAAAGTGGAATCGCTTGAATCTCGATCCTGAGGAGTTAAGAATGTGAAAAATACAGGGGCCATGATCCGACCCCATGATAGGAAGATTAAGGAGGAAGGATCTATTGAGCTTAAGAGCCCAGTCCGGGTTATGGAAACCCCTATCCAGCCTTTCAAAGGTTGTAAAGGAAGGAGGTCTGTTGTTGGTCCACGTAAAGCGAGAACCCCTATAGTGGATTTCTGAAAGGTTGAGGTTTTTGAGGAAAGCCCGGAATTCCTTGATGCCAGGAGTCCACCTAGATTTCCTACACCACTTGTCAGAAGAGTGGAGAATTTGATTAAAATCACCAATACAGAGAAGAGGGACGTCTAAAGTGGTAAGATGAGCTTCAATGGCATCCCCAGTCTCCTTTCTACGTTCGTAGTAGGGGGACCCATAGATGCAGGCGAGGAAGAAAGATCCTAGATTACTAGCGATAGAGCAAAGGATGAGGTTATTTGTGGCTAACAAGGGAGAGACATTGACATGATTTTTCCAACCGAGGCAAAGGCCCCCGGCCAACCCAATAGAGCTAACACCACACGTAGAATCAAAACCCCAAGATTTAAAGAGAACACTAGATTCCAAAAGAGAACACTTAGTTTCCGAAATAAAAAGGAGCGATAGCTTATGATCAATGGTCAATTTATGCGCTGAATGAACTGCCAGAGGGTGACCCAGCCCTCTGCAGTTCCAGCTACCAATGATCATGGCGACCGCCGTGGTTGTTCTAGGACAACCACGGAAACCTTTGAAAGTGAACACACGATACCTTTGTCAACGCAAGGAACAAGATGGGCAGCCCTTTGTTTTTTATGAGGCACCAAAGGGCAGCCAGAGGAGGTAGAAACCGCATCCCGAGGTCTTTTGTTAGGCTGGAGTTTACTGTCCGGGGAAGGGGATGGTGGAGGTGAGTCAAGATCCTCCGAGGCGAGAAGGGCTCTAAACTCGTCATCGAACCCATATTGGTTTCCCGGGCCTCTTCCCTTAAAGGGGATGAAAGCCTTTGAGGCCGAAGGGTAGCAACCAAGCACGGATTTAAAGAACCACTGCTTTTTCCTTTTGGAAGGAGAGGGGCTTTCAAGAGACTCGAGCTTTCTTTTGGACATACTAGCACTACAGGAAGGGGGGGCTGATAAAGCCTTCGGGGGGAAAGGTTGAGAGCTGATTTCGAGCACCAAAGGCCCATAGCGACAGATGGGTCCAAAATAGTTAGACGGGCTGGTGAAGCACGGCTAAGGGGCAAGGCCAAAGCAGTTAAGTTAATGGACTTAACTTGAGGCCCAAAGATCGAAATAAAAGGGGGAGGGATTGTTGGAATTGTGCCCTAGAGGCAATCAATTAATTGTGACAAATATATGGATTTACGATTCATTATGCTATCGATATGGAGATATGCTAACATGAATGAAGTCCTTAGAATATAAGGTGTTATATTCTTAAATATCCCTAGTCAATTATAATGATTAATGGGACAATCATCTATAGACTAGTATGGGGTTGGATTGATATGGAGATATCACGATCCAACACATGGGTATGCATTAGGAGTAATGGCATACTGGATTGACCCACGACGAGAAGGATACATTAGATTATGTTGAAGTCACAATCGCTTCTAGTAGTGCTAATAATATTGCGATCCTTAGACTTGAAGTCACTAGATACTCTAGTTGTGGAATATTGCGCTTTGATGTTATCAAACGTTACACCGTGACTGGGTAATCATAAAGATAGCTATCGGGCATGATAGGAAGCAAGCTTAGAGATCGTAGTGGTGTAGATAGGATTTGTCCCTCCCACATAATGGGGGTAAATATCCACGGCCACTCGAGGGATGAGGCTTATTGAATGTCTGGCCAGACTCAGATAAATTAATATAGAGATATTAATGTTATCTGCAAGCATAAGCATATTCCCAGGATCGAGGAACTATGGATTGGATATACGAGTGTGACTATTTATGTCTCGTGTCCAATCCGGATATGGAGACAAAGGGATAAGTGCAATATGATATATTGGGCACAAAGGTTTGTCGGGATCACTGACTATTTCTATTGGTTGGGTGGCATGGATGTTTTGCTACACACCGCTCCATGTTAGTAATAATTACTACCAACTATATAGAAACCTATGGGGTCACACGTCAAATAGAGTAGAGCTAGATTTTGGATTAATTAATATGGATTAATTAATAGAAGGATCATTGTGCAACACCTTGCAAAATTAGTAGGACTAATTTGCAAGGAAGGGAATAATTCTAGTTCATCTAGAATTAGGAAACTCTTTTATGGAAACAACATGGAGTTGTTGGAGTATATAAAGGAGGCTCTAGCTTCCTTCCCACATGATGAGTTATTATTAGTCATAACACAAAAGTGGGAGAGAGCAAAAAGAGAGAGCAAGACAAAGAGCTAGGGCCGAAACCCTAGCCCCCGTCCGCCCCTCTACCCGACGGCAAAGAGGAGGCCGCCCCCTCTCTTGTGCCTTGTTGCTTTGTTGCTTTGATCTTCATCCCTCTTCCTCCGGGTTCAAGCTAGCACTTGTGGAGAAGGAAGAATCTAGATCTCACCTCTAGACGTGGATCAACCGTAGAGACGAGGACATCATTCTTCGTGTGATCTCACAAATCAAAAGGTACACATCTTCTATGACCTTGATCATGTTATGATGTCTCTTCCTGTGATCCTTGGTGGGCTTTGAGTAGGATTAATTTTTGTTATTCCGCTGCGTTACCTACGTCAAAACCCAACAGTGGTATCAGAGCCACAGGTCGTAGAGCATAACATGATATTATGTGTTTACGATTTCAGTTCATACACCGTATTATTGTTTATTACGCGAAAAACTGAAAAACTGGCATAGTAGATTCAATATTGAATTTGATTCAATCAAACAAGACCCAATTTAACATTGGATGTTAGAATTGGTGAGTTTAATCACATAGGATGTGAATAATTGGGTTCTTGAAAAATTAGGGTTCATGGGCACATGATTGAAAAGGGGTTTTCAATTATGGAAACAAAATTATGGAAATAAATCCATATGGAAACAACCTTGCTTGGGCAACAAGGAAGGAGGAAGGGGACTAGGGCCGAAACCCTAGCCGCCCGCCCCTCCCTTGCGCGCCAAGCAAGGCCGCGGCCCCCTTAGGCGTGCGGCGGTCCTAGGGTTCGGGCCACTTGTTGGCTTGGACCCTTTGGACCGTTGTGAAACCCTAGTTACCCAATTTCATTAAAATTAAACAAGCGCGTTAAAAATTGGTTTTAACTGTATTATGTGCTTTGTTGCATGGTGGATGGATATGGCCTAGGATTGTGGATGTTTATTGCTTTGTGGTTTGGTTTACGGCCTGCGAGTTGATCAAATTAATGTAATAATTAATTAAGTTTTACGGCCTGCGAGTCGTTCTTTTTCTCCTCGACATGTGAGGCTTTTGTTATTTATTTATTCTAGATGTTAGGCTAGAATTAGAAATATTTAGTTGATAGCCAAGAACATGGAGAAGAAGACCGGAGAACCAAAGGAGCCAAAAGACATCCCTAGGCGCGCAGCTATGGTGGAGCACATGGAGATGAGCTCGGCACTTTAGGGCAATTAGATATTATCATTGGCTTGATAATATCATTAGTCTAGAGGCCATATCCATGCCACGTTTTTTATTTTTGTGGATGTTTATTATTCATGCCTTGTTATTTTTTTTTGTGTGTATGACGATACTAGCAAAACGTTAACAAGATAATAATAAACAAGGTTGGTCTTTTATTATGGATGGCCCAATCCAAATAAGTAGACCTTGTTGATAAGATCAACCAAACAACTTAAAAGAAATCCCTCAATCAAATATTGCGTTTTGCCTTCTCTTGTCAAAACACCCTTCATGATCATGGCCTATTAAAATTCGAGCTTGCCAAAGCAAGGCGATTTTAATTTTCCATGGTGTGTTGCGGACGACGCAAGCTAGTAATGCGTGTATGTTGAAAACAAGAGGTTGGACGCAACTAGGCAAGAGTCAATTGGATTGATGAGCTTAGAGGCATGACAATTAGGTGTTATCCAAAGGATAAAGAATAGAGAGTTATTCACCTAATTGGACCAAGAGTTGCATGGGATGCAATTGGAATGGTTCCTACCTAAATAACCAATTCTTGGGTGACTTGCCAAAGCAAGCTCAAGAAGAAGTGAAAAAGGGATCTTGGACCCACTAGAAAATATATAAAATATTTTCCGCATTAATGGTGAGGGCTATTAATCCGAGAAAAATAGTGGGAGCTATATTTAATAATTTAAATCCTTGTTGAATATAGTTATACGTCACAATGCTTTGCATATTCCTATAAGTATTGAATACCCATCGCATTAAACAAACAAACGCGACTTTATGTCCATGAGATGGACAAGATGTCTGGAATCTATTTTCTAGATTGGTATAAAATTGAGAATTGTTCTCAAATAAAGGAAATATGTTGTACATTGTAGAGCATAAATTTCTCTTCCCACCAACTACCAAAACACACTAAAGCCTTATGGAAGGAACATCAAAGAATGGTTCTTTGGATGTAACTTGTTTCATGTCAAGCTCCCATGGACTCTAAGCTTTGGAAGCAAGATGAGAAATTTGGAGGCATATGATATGATCATACGAGCTTGTCATGAAAGGCTTGAGGAGTTGCTCCACTTTGCAATCTCTTGCTTAGCACTCGTCATGGTCAAGATGGAATAAGTTCGGGCTTGCCAAAGCAAGGTGACTTAGTTCATCGAGATATGACGCGACGACACAAGTTAGTAATGTGTGGCTGCTGAAGCAAGAGGTGAAGCGCAAACTAAACTATCTCAATAGGATTGAAAGCTTAGTTATTGGGAGTTATCTATAAGATAGATAAAGAATATATAGTTATTCTCCCAAGTGGACCAAGAATTGCATTGGATGCAATTACAGTTTTGTTTTAAAGATGATTGAAAAATCACTAAAACAAAACATTCATAATGGGCATGGGCAAAAACTGTTAATAGTTAACAGCATGGGTAAGGGCAAATGGTTTGCGCCGAACCCATGAGTATAAAGCAAGCCTGTTGCTAAAACCAAGTTGCCTCGAAGTCCCATAGGTGGTGTAGAGGAAGAGAGACTACCCAAAGTACATGGAAGTAAATAATAAAGGAATTATGAATTCCGACTTGGGTATTTTATTATAAAATTCAATGTGTCTATCTCATCATCAAGAGTATATGATACTAGATGAGGATCTCACATTTATAGAAATGTGTAGGATCTCAAGAGACGAAGACAATTGGATAAGGAAGAAATAATCCTACACGTGGGGCTATGAAGCAAAGGGTTGCTGAAAAGCCGTAGGGAATTATTTCTACCTTTCAGAAATTGTTCATGAATTAGACAAAAGGGATAATGTCCCTGCTATGAGGAGGACCATTATCATAGTTTCTTGTTTGGACAAGAAAGCTCCTTATCATAATAAAAGGACAAATGTTGTTCCATTTATTATGGTATGCATTATTGTAATGCAATTTTGTCTAAGTGGATTCTATATCCATGATCATGATAATTTCATCTATAACATTAATACCTAGAGGTTTGCATATAATGATATGAACTTCACTTATCTTTAGCATTATCGCTTAGGCCCCATAAATAAGAGATACATATCTAGAACTCCATTAGGATGGATTTCTGGGACTCATTTGATTATTGAATCATATGAGACATGTAAGACTTTTTAGGCAAATATATGATCTTTTGGGAATCATACATATTGATGTATGAAGGCCGCTAAGCACAAATACTAAAGATGGTTTTAGTACTTCATCATATTTACTGATAGGATCAGAGAAATATGGATTTGTGTATCTTATGAAAAAACAAATCAGAATCCTTTGAATTGTTCAAAGTATTCAGGAATGAAGTAGAGAACCAAGTTGGCAAAAGTATTTAGACTCTACGATTGGATCATAGAAAAAAAATACTTGAGCCAAGAGTTTGACAAGAAACTATGGGAGTATTGGATATGATCCAAAACTCGCTCCACCTAGCACGCCACATGGGTTTGGCGTGTCTAAAAGGAGAGTTCAAACCTTGTAGGACACGGTTCGGACCATGATGAGTCAGGCAGAACTTCCAGTTTACTTTTAGGGGCTATGTTCTAATTACATCAAATTTCGCCCTTAACCTTATTCCATCAAAAACGGATTATGAAAAACACCATATGAGATATGGACTAGGAAGTGTCCTAGTATGTCATTCATAAATATTTGGGTTATATAGTTTATGTAAAGGCGTTTACAGATAAACTTGGACTCAAATCGGATAAATGTTTTGTGGGATATCCTGAGGAAACAAAGGATATTATCTCTACACTCCAATCGAGAACAAATTGTTTGTTGCTCAAATCACTGTGTTTCTAGATAGAGATTGTCTCTAAAAGAAACAGTGGGAGCACTGTAGAACTTGAAGGAGTTCAAGAACCACAACAGAATATTGATCCGTTTGATGCAACATGAGCAGGATCACAAGGTGTTGTGGAGCAACCTACTCAGAAAAACACAAGAACCTTGTAGATTAGGTAGGATATGTCAAGGGACTAGAGAAATAAGGATTTCTCATAACCCCTGATATATTTCTCATCAAGATGAGCCTACAACCTATGAGAAGGCCACGTGTGGGCCATACTCTCAGAAATGGCTTGGAGCCATAGGATACGATATGGAATCCATGTATACCAACAAAGTATGGACTTTGGTGGAACCACCTGAATGGGTAGGACCCATAGGGTGCAAGTAGGTTATGAGGAAACCAACATGGATGGTAATATGATTACTTTTAAGGGACAACTGGTTTGTAAGGATTTCATGTGAGTTCATAGTATAGACTATGACGAAATCTTTCCCAGTTGTGATGCTTAAATCCATTCGCATCCTGCTTGTAGCAATCTGTTTATAGATTGAGTCCAAGCTTCTTGGAGATTGGATTCTTCGAATTTATGATGCAATCAAAGGAGTTTGGTTCCATCAAAAATTGAAGATGATACTTGTGTTTACAAGAAGGTTAGTGGGAGCATAGTTAAATTTCTGGTCTTGTATGTAGAGACATACTAATCATTGGGAATAATGTCTCTACTCTGCAATCTATTGAAGATTGGCTAGAGAAATTGATTTCCAATAATTGACTTAGGCGAGACAATCTATAAAATCTATGGAGATAGATTAAAGTAATTGTTCAGCCTGAGTCATGGTACATATGTTGACAAGGTGTTGAAATGGTTCAACATGAAAAGAATATTGATTCTTACCCATGTCACATGGAATTAGTCTTTGGAAGGCTAATTGTCTTACCAATTAGATTGGGAATGGACCGTATGAATTAGATTCACGAGATACGCCATGAGATGTACTAGGCCAGACGTGTCATAAAGCATGACACAAAGATACCAATCAAATCCAAGTGAGGCGTCACTTGATAATTATCAAGATTATCCTTAAGTACTTGAGAAGGAATAAAGGATGAACTCTTGATTAATGGAGGAAAGGAAAAGTTTACTGTAAGGGGTTACAGTGATGAGAACTTCCATCTAACAAAGAAGATTTCAGATTATAGTCGAGTTTTATGTTTTGTGCTAGAGGGAGTGACTGTGAGCTGGAAAGGTTCCAGGCAAACTTTTCAAAAGGAGATGAACACTAGATTCCAAAAGAGAACACTTAGTTTCCGAAATAAAAAGGAGCGATAGCTTATGATCAATGGTCAATTTATGCGCTGAATGAACTGCCAGAGGGTGACCCAGCCCTCTGCAGTTCCAGCTACCAATGATCATGGCGACCGCCGTGGTTGTTCTAGGACAACCACGGAAACCTTTGAAAGTGAACACACGATACCTTTGTCAACGCAAGGAACAAGATGGGCAGCCCTTTGTTTTTTATGAGGCACCAAAGGGCAGCCAGAGGAGGTAGCAACCGCATCCCGAGGTCTTTTGTTAGGCTGGAGTTTACTGTCCGGGGAAGGGGATGGTGGAGGTGAGTCAAGATCCTCCGAGGCGAGAAGGGCTCTAAACTCGTCATCGAACCCATATTGGTTTCCCGGGCCTCTTCCCTTAAAGGGGATGAAAGCCTTTGAGGCCGAAGGGTAGCAACCAAGCACGGATTTAAAGAACCACTGCTTTTTCCTTTTGGAAGGAGAGGGGCTTTCAAGAGACTCGAGCTTTCTTTTGGACATACAAGCACTACAGGAAGGGGGGGGGCTGATAAAGCCTTCGGGGGGAAAGGTTGAGAGCTGATTTCGAGCACCAAAGGCCCATAGCGACAGATGGGTCCAAAATAGTTAGACGGGCTGGGGAAGCACGGCTAAGGGGCAAGGCCAAAGCAGTTAAGTTAATGGACTTAACTTGAGGCCCAAAGATCGAAATAAAAGGGGGAGGGAATGTTGGAATTGTGCCCTAGAGGCAATCAATTAATTGTGACAAATATATGAATTTACGATTCATTATGCTATCGATATGGAGATATGCTAACATGAATGAAGTCCTTAGAATATAAGGTGTTATATTCTTAAATATCCCTAGTCAATTATAATGATTAATGGGACAATCATCTATAGACTAGTATGGGGTTGGATTGATATGGAGATATCACGATCCAACACATGGGTATGCATTAGGAGTAATGGCATACTGGATTGACCCACGACGAGAAGGATACATTAGATTATGTTGAAGTCACAATCGCTTCTCGTAGTGCTAATAATATTGCGATCCTTAGACTTGAAGTCACTAGATACTCTAGTTGTGGAATATTGCGCTTTGATGTTATCAAACGTTACACCGTGACTAGGTAATCATAAAGATAGCTATCGGGCATGATAGGAAGCAAGCTTAGAGATCGTAGTGGTGTAGATAGGATTTGTCCCTCCCACATAATGGGGGTAAATATCCACGGCCACTCGAGGGATGAGGCTTATTGAATGTCTGGCCAGACTCAGATAAATTAATATAGAGATATTAATGTTATCTGCAAGCATAAGCATATTCCCAGGATCGAGGAACTATGGATTGGATATACGAGTGTGACTATTTATGTCTCGTGTCCAATCCGGATATGGAGACAAAGGGATAAGTGCAATATGATATATTGGGCACAAATGTTTGTCGGGATCACTGACTATTTCTATTGGTTGGGTGGCATGGATGTGTTGCTAGACACCGCTCCATGTTAGTAATAGTTACTACCAACTATATAGAAACCTATGGGGTCACACGTCAAATAGAGTAGAGCTAGATTTTGGATTAATTAATATGGATTAATTAATAGAAGGATCATTGTGCAACACCTTGCAAAATTAGTAGGACTAATTTGCAAGGAAGGGAATAATTCTAGTTCATCTAGAATTAGGAAACTCTTTTATGGAAACAACAAGGAGTTGTTGGAGTATATAAAGGAGGCTATAGCTTCCTTCCCACATGATGAGTTATTATTAGTCATAACACAAAAGTGGGAGAGAGCAAAAAGAGAGAGCAAGACAAAGA
This sequence comes from Linanthus parryae, assembly GCA_023055425.1. NCBI lineage: Eukaryota > Viridiplantae > Streptophyta > Magnoliopsida > Ericales > Polemoniaceae > Linanthus > Linanthus parryae. The sequence continues at coordinate 496,294 of JALGPY010000030.1, forward strand.
GCTAGGGCCGAAACCCTAGCCCCCGTCCGCCCCTCTACCCGACGACAAAGAGGAGGCCGCCCCCTCTCTTGTGCCTTGTTGCTTTGTTGCTTTGATCTTCATCCCTCTTCCTCCGGGTTCAAGCTAGCACTTGTGGAGAAGGAAGAATCTAGATCTCACCTCTAGACGTGGATCAACCGTAGAGACGAGGACATCATTCTTCGTGTGATCTCACAAATCAAAAGGTACACATCTTCTATGACCTTGATCATGTTATGATGTCTCTTCCTGTGATCCTTGGTGGGCTTTGAGTAGGATTAATTTTTGTTATTCCTCTGCGTTACCTACGTCAAAACCCAACAGGGAAGGGTGGGAGAGTGGGGGAGAAAAAGCTGCGGTCTGTCCGCCTAGAAGGACAAGAACCAAACAAAAACCAAAAAATAAAATAAAAAGAGAAAAAGTAATGACAAGAAGGTTGCATGTTGATCACAACATAATCTTTATCAGTAGCAAGTAAATCAATCTTAAAAAGTGGAGATTGATGATAAGACAAATCTGCAAGGTAAGATTGGTTACGTAAAAGTTGTTTACTTTTAACATACAAAACACCTAAAAAGTAGAGATAGGTATTGAGAAGATAAAACAAATCACTACTAATAGATAAGTAAACCCACTTAGGTCCAATCCAATCAACAGGATGTGAATTAAAAATTGGCAAAGTAACAATATTAGAGTAAAATATTGGAGAGAGGGTTACGGAGATACCGTTCACCACTGGGTTTTGCTTGCGGCGGCGTTTTGTCAGATTTGCTGACTGCGCACGCCTAGGGTTTTCGGCAATTCCCAAGGCAAGTTCACTCATCCATGCAGCTCTCTTTCGGCCCACCCGAGAATCACCGCCGGCAGCACCAACTCCACCGGAACCCTCCGCAACGACGTCAACCTCCATAGAATCCGGCGGATTATCTGATAATTTCTTCCTCCCTCCACTCTTTAACATCTTTTTCTTAATGAGTTCCACGGCATCCTTTTCGAAACCCTCACTGATTTGGGCTTTTGAAGCACTCGAAGACGAGTGTGAAATCCATCCACCTTTGCCCTCATGATGGAAAAAGCACTTCTCCGGCAGATAAATATTACCGCCGCTATCCTTAGTATAACCATCGCCACCACCACTCTGATCAATTTCAGAGTCAGAAATTGTGATATGTGTTGGTTTGCTTGTTGCTTCATCACCCTTTTCCACGTTTTGACACACCCAACCAAATTTCATTTTAGCAAAACCAAATTTTGTTTCGATGATGTTATTTGCAATGAAACAGTGCTTCGACTCTTTGACAGAGATGGAGGACGAATCTTCAAAAAGCTTGTCAATGACTTTCTTCTTTTTGGGGTCTCTTTCATCACCATGGCCCTCCTTGTTTCCCGGACTGGTTTCACGACTCCTCCCAGCAGAGATCTTTGCGTTTGCTGCGGGTGCAGCCATCATTCTTGCCGATGGACCACCCAACACGTTCAATGGTGGATTAGCCGGGCCAGAGTTAGTCCCGTTACCCCTGTCAGGCCCCTGCAAATGATGATTCTCCAATGTCCTTTGATTATTGTCACGCAACTCCCATGCCGGGGAGCGCTGCTGCAGAGATAGACTTTGTCTCGCATTAACCCTTTCAAAGAAGGTGAACCAGGCGCCATGATCACCTTTTCTAACAGTGATACGACGCGCTGGACGATTCTAAGCAACCCGGATCCTCGTGGTACGATTAACATTTGAGTTAGTCATACCCCTGAGAGCCCTTGTAAACAGGGGCTGGTCCATATGAGTCACCGTGTCATAGCCAGATACTTCTCGAGCTCTCGCAATTCTTTCCTTGTAGCGGTTGAAAGCACTGCTAAGAGAATGGCGACACTTGTTTTCAGAGTAGCCAATGCAACCACACCTAAAACAGACCCGAAAAACCTTCGAGTAGCTGAAAAGGGCGGTGATTTTTCTCCATCATCCTTTTCGAAACTGCATCCTAGGATAAGGGTGTCAAAAATATTTATTCTGACCTTTACCCTCATCTTGTCCATATGCTTCTCGTACACAAACCCTTGAGCTACATGCGTGGTGGCTTCATCCTCATTAGCGTCAGTATCAGCAATTAGAGGCCAAACTACTTCCTCATCAGCTCCTTCGTAGTCGACCACTTCACCTACTACCTTGCCAAGACCTTGTATAAGCGAGTTATTAATGTACTCCATTGGAATACCCCTGATTTCCATCCAGATGTCGTTAAGAGCAAAGTGTGCGTCACTAAAGACTGTGTTGGGAGTCCACTTTTTGATCACCACAAGAGAACCGAGGACATTCCATGGACTCCCAAGAACCAAATCTTCAGCATCTTCATCATTCTCAGGTTCCATTAGGAACATGTGGTCGTTCATAAGCTTGACTTTGATTCTCCCCGCAAGCTTCCAGAACTTGTTAATTGCCGTGGAGATTGTCTTGCTATCCCATACGATATAATCGACAAAGAAAGCCAAAAGGCATTTTTCAAGTTTCATCCTTTTCGGGATGAAAGAGTGCAAATCTGGTGTGGGAAAGTCGACCAACTCTCTATGGTGAATGAAGTTTGGGTGATGTGAACAAGGTTGATAAGAGGTTTGAACGGAATAGTAATCGGACGGGTGATTGGTACGCCATAGAGAGTCACCAGAGAAGAAGGAAGAAAAAGAGGCAGTGAAGAAGATTAGGAGATCGGAAATTGAAGAAACACTTTGAGAAGAGGAGACATGCGTGAAAATGGGGAACTGGAGAAATGAAAAGGTCACTAGACCCAGTTTCTCTCACTAGAAGTGTTAGAGAGAGAACTCTTAAAATTGGACTTATATTCTTCTTCTAATTCGTTTTTGTAGTTCTGGCTACAAGATGTCAAAAGTATGGAGCTCCCTACCCAAAAGGAGCTGATTCTACCAAGGGATGTATACGAGGAAGTTGTCATTATGAGTGTAATGATCAACGACCACGATGCATATGAACGGGCTTTCTCTCAGCTGATCCTCTACTATACAGATAGACGGTAGGTTTCTATGCGCCCTTCTTCTTTACCTCGTCTTGATTTCTTCCTGATATTTGAACATGTCCAATTTATCTTGCCTGGTCCGCCGATGAATTTGACCCATGATATTTTTGGGTATACCCCCTTAATTCCCCCCTCTCTCTCTCTCTTACCACCTATTTGGTCTGTTTCTTCTCTTTCGTCTAGTTTTGACTTTTTTATCCTTAGTCTTTGTCACTTTGACCGGATGATTTGGATAGCAAAACGATACAATTTTTTGATAATTTTTCATGGTGTTGTAAAGTAAAGTTTACTGTAGAACACCAATTAAAATTTACCAAAAAATTATATCGTATTGCTAATCAAATCATCGGGTCAAAGCGACCTGATGAATAGTGATAAAAGTCAAAACTGGAAGAAAGAGAAGAAACAGATGAAGTACTTTTATCTTGACTGTTTTGCTGATAACCAACTGCTTTTTCTCTTGCTTGCATGGAGTACCGACAGTATGGTATCATACGTTTCAACCTTTTGAAACTCCTGCTGCAGAACAAGTTTTCTGAATTCCACAGCGCAGTAGAACTACTTGTCGACAGGGCTGGAGAAATCAATCATGAGTGGCTCATGCTGCCATATGGATTTGATCCAAACAAGTACCTCCGTGTGTTTACTGCAACTGAAATCGAGAATTTTCTGCTGGGGGAGGAGGCAGTCAGGTAAATTATGTGTTTATTGGGCAATGTTAGGCTAACATTTTGCGACATGTAAGTGTACAATATTTAATGTGGTCGAGTTTCTTTTTGCAGGGACGAAATATCTGGTTGTGGTATGGATCCATCTAACACCTTTTCTGAGATGCTGCTGCTTCTCGCTGAGAAGAAACTTTCTAAATACGTAGAGAAGGTTAGCTTTTTTTTTTTTTTTTTTTTTTCAGATTAAGTTCATTATGGTTTTGGCGACTCATTATATGAAAGAAATTGTCCTACACTGAGGAGGGAAGATTTAGAACAATTTCTTCTCTTAGTTTTTTTTTTTTTTTTTTTTTTTTTTTTTGTGGGGGGGGGGGGGGGGTTGTCTTCATTAAAGTTTGTAAACTTGTTTATTGTAGTTTTGGCAAAAGTGTATTGGGGATGTGAAATTAGTGGATCGTCGACCTTTAGCGTAAACCTAGAAAGTAGGTGTAGAGGGTTAGCATGTACCAATTCCCGGATTTCTTCTTCTTTGGCGGATTAGACACCATTCTTCTGTTATCTAACAAAATCTTCCTAATGGTGGATTAACAGATGGTATTTTGATTATTAGAGAGGTAGATCTAACGAAAGAGTATCTTGGCTCATAAGCTAGAAAGCAGACAACAATGCCCCTTATGTGATTGTCATTTTGGTTTGATTGATTTGTGGAATATTTTCGGCAGTCATCCTGAAATTTGAGGTTTACGTATGTATTTCATCCGTTTCTTTTCTTATTCCTTCTTTACTAGATATATGAAATAAGTTGGACTACCATCGTCTTGAGATTAGTTAAGAGTTTCATGTTGTCTTCAATATTTTCAGTGGAATAACTTTTGGAAGGTATACGAGGACTAATTATTAGGTACTCTCGAGTACATGATGTGTCCGTACTCCGCTCCATACAACACATGACACATGATAGGAAGTTATTACGTGTCATATACTATATGCACTGGAGTACAGACACGTCATTTATTCTAGAATACGTGATAATTGCTCGTATATAAGTAGTCTGACTGGTACGAGGCAAATGCAGCATCTCTTCTTTTTCAATGTTTGATTATTGTGTTCATGGCTTATTACTTACACAGTCTACTATGACAGTGATATTAATTATTTATTGATGGTATTATAATGTTGAGGTAGTTAAGCAAGCATATTATTATTGACTACTTGTACATTGCAGTACCGTCCGGAGTGGAAGATACTGAAGGGGGGAGGAGTTGATTTGGCAGGAAGGAAGAGGAAGAAGTCTGGCTCCTGCATGAGGATGCTACTAGTTAACCAGACCATTCGCTACACTGGCGGACCTAGAGCCAAAGGGGGGCCGTGGCCCCCACAAGCTTTCCAAAAAACTCAAAATCACCTCTAAATTTTATACTATTTATACAAGTTTCTCAATTTTCGCCCCCTCAAAGTCTATGAACATTTGAATTTACTCTTTTATTTTCGATATGTATAAATTTCCACCTTTCAAATTTTAGGTTATTTCATAGTACTCATGCCCAAAATTTCATTTCGCCTCATAAAAATCGAGTTTAGAAACTAAAAGAGACTTAAAACTTCTAATACATCATTTTTCTATTTTTTATAAAAAAAAAAAACATGTATAAAAATATCTTTCTATAGTTTTTTGTTAAAAATATTTTAGTAAAAGCAAGTAACGCATTTACCCGATAAGTGTTTTATAATGGTATTTGGCCCCCGTTTGGTATAAATCATGCGTCCGCCACTGATTCGCTACCTCATGGAAATGGATGAGCCCGAAAATTGGTATTGGTGAAATGTTATGCTGCTGCTGATGGCTGATACGGTATCCGTATCATATTTACCTATCTATTTATTTATTTATTTATTAGTATTTAGGTTATTTAATAATAATCCGGGCTTGGCCCGTTAGGTCTAGGGTTAGGGTCAAGTATTTTATCTATTTAAACAGTTGTACTCCCTCAGCATCAGGCAGTCAATAAAGAATATTTCTCTCAACCCTAGTCTTCCTACTCTGTCTTTTATCTCTCTCTTCCTTTACTTTATCGTTTTATTTATCTATCGATACGCTTTGCGTATCATAGGTGCTTTCATTGAGAGCGTCGGTCGGACTTTTTGTTCGCGGCGCTCGCCCCCGGACTCAATGGATCTCCCGTTCGCGATTGTCAATTTCAGTCGCAAAGGTGTCCAATTAGTGCTCTTCGATGAAATCGACGAGCTCTACCAGCAAGGTGAAACAATCAACTGTCTCACCTTGGTAGACTTGGAAAAATTTCAAACCCGCGGGTACATCACCCGAGCAGATCTGGAATGCCTCAAATCAAGTCGGAAAGAATTTCGATTGATTTCGACCGATGAGTTTTGTCGCCTGCAGCACATCCTCAGAGCCGACGAACTGCCGCCAGTCGAAGAGCAGCAGCCGCCGGCGCAAACACAGCAGCTTCCAACACAAGAACAACGGCCGCCATCACCGCCCTTGCAGGAAACCCAGCAGCAGCAGTCGCCGCCGTTACAGCAAACCCAGCAAGGGCAGCCAACCAATCTGCAGCAGCAGCAGCTTCAACCAGAATCTCCACCGGAGATTCAACCACCGCCGCAGCCCTTGATGGTCGCCGATTCCACAAGCACCCAATCGGAATCCATGGCCGCCATCGCGCAAACACCAACATCAGCACATCCCGACGACCCCCCTTCAATCCCCGACGAACCCGCCCCGCCAACCGACGACCTTCCACCATCGCCGTCAAAACCGCCGAAACCACCAGATCTTAACCCCTCTCCGTTAAAACCACCGACGAACCCCCCAAATCGCCGACGACAGTGTCACGTTTGGGGTCATTTTGAATTAAAGTAAAATGTAGGGGTTTATATGTGTTCTATGATAGTTGGTGGTTAATTGATGTTTAGAATATTAGTAGGTGTTATTTTGTAATTCCTGAAATCTTGTGCTTTATAATTTGCTTGTACGTTCTGAAATGGCAAGCAATTACATTCAGAAACTTTATCTTCTTCCCAAAATCTCTATCTTCCTCTCTTCGAATCTCTTTCGTTCTCACTTCTATAATTCTGTTCCTCTTCTCTTCACAGATAGTTCTTCGATTTCTATTAATTTGAGCACGATACCTAGCTTGGATCGTGACAAGTGGTATCAGAGCCAGGCGATTCTAAAGCTTTAGGGTTCGTTGTCTCAGATCACGATGTTTGACGAGCAACAGTCCGGTAGTCATCGTGGCGAAACCAGTGACTTGAATGGGAACGGGGACGCGACTGATCGATTGGGTAGAAAACTTGATGCTAGTTTTCAGAAATTGGCTGAGTCGTTCGATCGATTTGTGGTGAGCACCAGGTGTTCGAGGAAATTCCAAACAGGTGAATCAACGCCTAATCGAGTTCTACATGTCTCTATTCAGGAACCAGTGGAACTTATTACAGAGGAGGTACTTAGAGAGGTTTTTTCACAAACTGGTAAGGTGGAACAAATTCTTATACTAAGCTCTTCACCTTCAGTTGAAATTCTTGTTCAATATGAGTTATCAGTTGGTGCTATCATGGCTTGGGACCAATTTCATTGTCAAAGCATATATGATGGGTGCTGTTTCATGGATGTCCAGTTCGCTAGTATAGATTGCATACCATTGTGTTGGAATTCAGATGCCAATAAATCAATGCACTCCACCTGTTCGACAAATTGTCTATCCACAAAAGAGGGTTCCAGTAGAGTCCTCCTGGTTACCATTTACCAAGAAATGCATATGGGAGGTGAGAAAATTCTCAAACATCTATTGTCTGATTATGGTATTGTTAACTTTGCTATGGTCTGTCGTTACCCAAACGTGCAAGCATTGGTACAATTTTCTGACAATCTTAGTGCTTCGCTTGCAAAAATGTGGTTGGATGTCCAGAGTGTATGTCATGGAGGTTGCGAAATGGCCACTGCATTTTCAATTCTGCAAAGCATAGGGAATGAAGAGTACTCCAGCAGCTCTGACAATATTGATATGTTGCCAACTAAACCTTCCAAGACTATTTCACGAGAAGAAATTATAGATGTGAAATGCCATCCTAATGAGGAAGTTGAAACACAGAAAGATGCTCTTAGAAATGCCAATTACAGCATGAATCAAGGTTACGAGAGCGAGGTGATTATAGTAGGTGAGTCCGGAGAAAAACTTCAATATTCTCAAGAGAATATACCTCTGTCAGATAAACCCAGCAAGAACACCAACGATTTTCAGGATCCCAACTTAAAGCGTCATAGTTCGAAGTGTCACACTATGGTAGCCTCTATTTCCAAAGCTGAGCAATCTGATATTGATTCTTCTCCGAGCGACGGTACAATTCCAATCCAGTGTTCCTTGGCTACATGCTTGGGTGGTGACTGTCAATTTGAATGTTGTAACTTCAGTTACACGTCTCTACCATCATTAGGAATGGAAGAGAGTCTTACTGAGAGTTCTACGACAGACGAAAGGGTGGTTCTCAATTATTGTCAGGTGAATAATCACGATTCTCTTCTCAAGGGAAATGGAATTTCTCAAATCCAAGAAGAGTTAAAAGAGGTGGAAGGGAAAGCCGAGTTTAGAGTTCATTTTGATGAAATATCAGTCAAAAATAATCTACGAGTAACGTTCATGGACACTTGGCCGACAAGAGCTATCGAAGAGCGAAAATATCATGGAGTGGTCACTGCTTCTTCTCTGCTTGTCCTGAATGAGAAACAAACTGACACGGATATAAGCTTCAACCGGTTTGGCAATCGTGGCATTGAACCATGGCCCAGCTGGAAACACCCTGAATGGGAGAATACGGATGGAGGATTTCATTTCGCCAAGTTCAATCATCGATCCCACTCAGCATTGTTAGGTAATTTTCAAGCTTTTGCTGGTCATGCCTATATATCTCAAGGTATTTACTTGATTATCAAACCTGAAATGTTTCTCCCCAAAGAGGTAGGATTTCCTCCTCCTTATGGGAACACTATTAAGTTACTCATATCAATTCTTGGTTCCAAGGATTGCCTAATGGGATGGGAATACTATCGTCTTCATAGTGCGTACATTCAAATTGTTTTGAATGATATGATGCACTGTGCAGTGTTATGTTTAAATAAGATGGCTGGATGCACAAGGTATTGGGCTGCAAACAAGTTGCCTCTGACATTCTTACAGATTAAAAATACTTCCCTCTTGGTGCTGTGTACTACAAACGTGGATTTCTATGGAGTTGTCTGCAGCCAAAACCCTATTAGTTTGTGTCCTAAATCTACAAGCCCTGCCTATATCATAGTCTCGAAGGTTGAATGTGGACGCGAAAATGGTTGCACTTATGGACACACAATGGAAATACAATTGCAGTTACAAGTTCGTGGCAGCTCTGGATTTGTAGATTTCACTTGTGTGATATCAAACACGGTCCCAACTTCCAACTTCAAAGGATTTGACTACGCAAAGTTGAGGAAGATGGCTGATCATCATGATGTTTATGCTGTTGCAAGTTTGCCTATGATGAGGTTAGCTCATCAGGATTCTTTCTCAGAATTACTTTATGTCTTTGTTGCTATGGATAACATCTCTTCTTCTCATGGAACCGATTGCAATATGGCGATACCACATCATTTTGCTCGGATTAGCTATAAGGGTACATCTACTTTTTGGCACCCTGTCCATTTTCAATCTGATGGCATTGGGCACCATTTTTTCAAAAGACAACATTTGTTTACATGTCTACTTGAGGGTACTTGGAAAGAGGGCAAGCATGTTGACGAAGAAATGAGTAGATTGTTGAGGTGCGCTGAAATTTACTATGCTGGCATGGAGTGTCTATTCAGTCACATTCTAGCTTCAAAGTTTGTGAACATGAAGTTTAAGCTTCGGAGTCAAACCACGGTGCAACAAAACCTGGTTGTGGGAGCTATTGATACTACTTTCCTTTTGATCTCTCGTAAAGAGCCCATGGCGGATGCTGAAGTATTACTTCTATTCCTGATAGTTGCAATCTCAAGTTTGTGTCCAGGACATGGAGTCACTGTGTTGTTTCATAGACGTTGTGAACAGTACCTACTTTGGTTCCCCGGACCTGATCCTGGAGGAACACTATGCACACTTTCGGGAGCTTTGCTTGCCCCTTATCCTTGAGGACAAGGATTGTCATAAGGGGGATGGAATGTCACGTTTGGGGTCATTTTGAATTAAAGTAAAATGTAGGGGTTTATATGTGTTCTATGATAGTTGGTGGTTAATTGATGTTTAGAATATTAGTAGGTGTTATTTTGTAATTCCTGAAATCTTGTGCTTTATAATTTGCTTGTACGTTCTGAAATGGCAAGCAATTACATTCAGAAACTTTATCTTCTTTCCAAAATCTCTATCTTCCTCTCTTCGAATCTCTTTCGTTCTCACTTCTATAATTCTGTTCCTCTTCTCTTCACAGATAGTTCTTCGATTTCTATTAATTTGAGCACGATACCTAGCTTGGATCGTGACAGACAGCCTTCTACCGACTTGAATCCGGCCGGCGATGTTCTCACAAACCCCCAGACGGTCGCGGTTCAACCACCGCCCAAACCACCAGATCCGTCCAACTCACCGACGGAGCCGCCCCCAATCACCGCCGTAATCACAGCCCTCACCGCTAATCTTCGTGATTTGAAACCACCATACCCCTCTGCCTCTATTCCGTCGATCGTTCCCCCGCCAATTCCGCCTCAACCAACTCCACAAAACCCGGCCATCTTCGCCGCTTGCACCACCATACACCCAGACGAACAACACCAACCAGGCGACCACCGTCCGCCTTCTCCGTCGTCGATCCGCCATTCTCCGAAGCCTCCACCAGAATCATCCCGTGACCTCCGTTCGGCTTACACAGAGGGGACACAAGCTAGGGCTCCAGATGGGCCAGTTGAATTTGGGCTTAAGTCTGAAATTGGGCTTCTCTTAGCTTATGAGGCTTATTACTTTTGGCCGAAAATAAAAGGGCTTATCGCTGCAATGGGTCATGCTGCTTTGGGACATGCCACTAGGGGTCAGCACAGTTATGAAAGCCCAGCTGGATATAACCCAGCTCCACATTCAATTCCAGCCCGGCTTCGTAAAGTGGTTCGACGCCAATTTGATCCGGGCAAAATTAGTGGCAAGTGGAGACTACGAAGTAGCGTTTTGAAGACCGTTCGACGTTAATTCGATCCAGGCAAGAATAGAAGCGATTTTTCAACGTCCGCCTTGAGGGCAAGGCGATTTACAAGCGTGGGGGAGTTGATACGGTATCCGTATCATATTTATCTATCTATTTATTTATTTATTTATTTATTTATTAGTATTTTGGTTATTTAATAATAATCCGGGCTTGGCCCGTTAGGTGTAGGGTTAGGGTTAGGGTTAGGGTTAAGTATTTTATTTATTTAAACAGTTGTACTCCCTCAGCATTAGGCAGTCAATAAAGAATATTTTTCTCAACCCTAGTCTTCCTACTCTGTCTTTTATCTCTCTCTTCCTTTACTTTATCGTTTTATTTATCTATCGATACGCTTTGCGTATCAATGGCTTTACTAGTAGTTATTTGCCTGTCCCCTCCCTCCTTTGAGCAGACTCTGTAGTTATTTCAAAACATGTTTAGCTGCTCTGTGCGTACAACATTATGTGCGTGCCCTTTTCATCGTGGTCGTGGATGACTCTCCTGTAATTATTGTTCTGTGCTTAGTTGCTGCTGCTGCTACTTGTGACGATGACGACTTGAACGCATGTATATAATGTATTATTAGTACTAGTTTCTTCATGTTTATTCAGCTTCTTATTTACAGTTCTAAGATCGGTAGATTATGGGGTGTGTTTATGTTTACTCAGCCTCTCTTAATGTTGTATTACACTCAACGGAAGGAGTGGTTGAATAACGAGGATGAGTGAGCAGGATGGATTCTGTTGATAATCTTCGACGATTACAGCTTTGTTGATTTCATAGATTTCTTATCACTTGTGCAGTTTGATTTTGTTTCACATAGCAGTCACTAACTTGACCGTTTCATAGTCCTTCCCTCCACTCTGACCTAGAGCTGTACTTTTGGTTAACCGTAACCGCCCTGAAATTACTTGAACAATCTGGGCTCGGGTTGAGGCGCTTCAGCTACTGTTAACCAGCCCGGCCAATTGCTCACAACCCCTAACCGGCCCGGGTTCGTGTAACCGTAACCGGTATAGCGGTTCGGTTCGGGATCGGTTAACCGGTCGGGCTAGTGAGAAATTCAGTCGTTGGCTAGTTGGACAACCTAGGTTTCGGATTAGTTAACCGAACACGGGCTCAGTTCGGTTCGGGCCGGGCTCGGTTCAACGGAGGCTCTAACCGACCCTAGACCAGTAATAGGCGGTTCTGGTCCGGTTCGGTCCAATCGGGCTCGGGTCGGTTACGTTGTGTTCTGTAAAAACCGGGCCGGTTCACCGCCCGCCGTTTGGCTCTATTCTGACCCGATCAACGTTCTAAGAAACCAAATGGGGACGAGCCATTTGTCCGAAATCCAAATACAAGAAAGTGGGTACTGTTGGGAATTTTTTGTTGTTTCACATTCATTTAGTTGCAGAATCATTGCGGCAATGAAAGCTTTCCTGAATAAGTTACTCATTTCCCCTTTACACAGTTACACTAATACATCTAATAGAAGCTCCTTAACTTTTACAAATTAAGGGGATTCTTTGTTGAATTGTTTACCGCTGCTGCTTCCTGCATGTTTATTGAAATTGTATATATAAACTCTTTTCAAGGATTTTTTAAAATTATCATTCAGAAGTTAAAATAACAAGGAAAATATATCTCAAAAAAAAAAAAAAAAAAAAAAAAAAAAACAAGGAAAATAAACAGAAATGAGAAACTAGTGACCACAGTCACTTTGCAGAACATCCCTTTTTGGCTAAGGCATCATCAAGCGTAATAGCGTATTACTCTATCTTATGATATGCTGCAGAGTGCAAGTACAACCTCGCAACAGTCTTGTCGATGACAACAAAGGGAAATTGGAATCGAATCGGACCTCACCTGCAAATGTCAGACATGGGCTGAATTCAAAATCTGATTAGAAAATATTCAAAGATCATGCTTTTAATACGACGTAATTTACCAATGTTTTTCTAATCATTAGTGGCATACTTTTTCCAAGTTGAAATCAAATGCCCAGTTATTATTGTATTATTCGTTTAAATTGTAAACATTGTTAATGATTTTCTACTTATACTTTTATGTAAAAGAATAATTAGAACATAGTGTATGTTTAAATTTCGAGAGAGATTTTTTCGAACTAGTCGTGAAGCCCAGTGATTCCTGAGGGCATCGAGTTCGAGCCTCCCTTAAAGCATACAATTTACTAAAACAAGATTTATATGATGTTCTATGTACTTGACAATATACCGATCTTGTAATGTTTGAGAAGTTCAAGTCGGACCAAATCGGTGTTTTTAGGTCTGTGGGAGAGTCCGTCATCGATTGGGGGTGAAAGTCCAACGTCACCGTCAATAGTGAGAGTTAGGGATCACAGCCGATTACAACATGATGACAACATAGAGCACTCAATCCTATTCAACGACCAGCCTTTACGATGTCGCTCACGAAATCCAACTCCAACGATGCCTCTTGGGACCTCCTAATCGTAGCTCCATATCGTTTCAATCTTCATCTACAATATGTTTTGTCTCACTGAGTTTACTTAATCCAAGTAAATTTAAAATAATCAATTTTAGGAGAGAAGTTTATTTTTTTTCTCTCACTTACTTATCCAAACAGTGGGTGAGAGGCTCACCATACTAGCCTTCTATACCACTGACCATCCATGGCGCCTTAGGCTCCGGTTGGATTTTCTGTGCTAATTCCCACAAACTATGCCTCTACTCTGTCACCGGATTTTCGTAAAAACCTGTAAAAAACTAAGATTTTCCATACTCGTTGCAAACCCACATACTAATATGATACCTGAACAATTCTGAAACTCTAATTGGACTTGATCTGACTGCAAAAGTGATAAGCCGCCACTACGACCCTCGCTAGATACATGCAGACCATTTGTGAAGTTAAGCTTCTTTCTTATTCCTTCCATCTTGCCCTTACTTTGTTTAGTCTTCAATATGAAGACTATGTCGGGACAGTACTCTTCACTTCATCGCAAAGAGTAAGGAATGTGCAAGAGTTCCCGAGACCTCGCACATTCTAGCTTAGCATGATCACCGTGGATCGCGGAGGTGCCCTCCGCTAGCTCCTATAATTTGCTGCCCATCCTCCTCCATTCCATCAATTTCCTGAAAATGTAGTTGCCACCATCTCTTACGTTGCAACGGATCCGTGGCTTTAGTAGGTGGTGGGGTGAACTGCGTGGTTGAACCTTTTCACTTCTCTACTGCTGATTCTCAAACCTCCGAACTAGATTGGATTGCTAACTGCCATTTGTTTCGTGATTGTTTCTTCAAATTTCCTCAGGGCTGCTGTGAATTTCCGCATTTAAGTGATCAAATAGAGCCCTCAACCCTTTTTCTCTTCTTCTTCGCCATATCTTGGTACTTGACTCTTCTCATCTCCCCTCGTTGTATGGGTAAGGTTGGTTCAACTATCTGCACTGTAGGATGGTCCCCTACCATGGCCTAAACGGTGGTGATAGCAAATGGATTCTCCTTCGCCATTACTGCCTCCCCATCCTCCGTTGAACTGCTAATCGTTGGCAGTTTCTCCCCTGGCTCAGTATTAGGCTTAGGTATAGTAGGAGCTATTTTATTAGTCCCTTCTGTGGCTCCTCCTCCCGAATTCTGATTCTCTCTCTCTGACCCCTTTTCTTCTCTCTGGTTCTCCTTTGGATCGATCTTTCTGGCTAGGTTAATGAGCATCCAGTCACCATAACCAGCAAGCTCCATTTTGTCGTTGAATTCGCATTCCCTACTAACATGCGCGATTCTTCCACACCAATGGCATAATTATGGATTTCTTCCATATTTAAAATCGACCCATTCTCCACTCTGCGCGAGTATGTGAATACCCCTTGGCACAGGTTCTCCTAGTGATATCCGTGCGCGTATTTGAACAAAATGACTCCTTCCTCGCTTCCTATCCTTGGGTCCGAATCAGTGATCTCCCCAATTCTTGCTACTGCTCTACAACCCACTTCTTCCTTCACAAGATCAAAAGGTAGATTGTGGACTTTAGTCCACACTGTTAGAATATGTGACTATGAAACAACTTGGTAATAACTTGGGTCTAAGCAAAGTGGTCAAAGGCGACATGTATTGTTTCCATATGCTTCCTAGTTTTTTGGTATGGTGTTGGACGGGTTTCTTGTTTCCTCGGCAACAAGTTTGGCACTACATGCCTATATAAAGGCACTTGCTTTAGTAGCACAACACATACAGTAGAGGAGCTACACACAGGGACGAGTTTGAGTTGGTGAGAGGTCCACTAGTGTGTGTCTTCGGGTTGGTGTTTCGGGTCGCCGCCGTGGCCGTTTTGGCCACGGCGTGCATTGTAATCGGTTCTCTTCTCAATAAAATTTCGGGTTCTGGTCGTGGAGTAGCTAGCGGGTTCGTTACGAATTCGTTGGTGAACCACGTCAAATATCTGTCTCATTCTTGTTTTGCTTTCGTCGTTCTTGCTCGAATACCACACGTTACAACAAACTGGTAACGGAGCTCTGAAACAGGAGTTATGTTACAACAAACTGGTATCAGAGCCAGGTCAGGGGATCACCAGTTTTAACAAACTGGTTCAAAGCCAGGGTTCCAAGATCAGGGTGGAGCCAAGATCTAGGGTTTCATGTTTTGGTGGAACTCAAAGCTAGGGTTTCGCGATTCAGGTGGAGCAGGCTATCAGGAGTAGGGTTTCGAGATTCCGCCAAGAACGAAGTCTGGTTTAGCGATCAAGATCGATCTGTTTGTGAGAGAGAATCAGGTACACATACCATCTGAAGTCCTATGGAGGGGGCTATCCGGGCTCCTTTTGGAGCAATCTGGCGCGCATCTGATTAGGCGTGCAATGGATCTGGCAAATCCAGCATGCATTCAGTACTGGTGCGAATCTGGCGGTTCACGCACATCTGGCGTTCTGGCGATTGACGTTCAGGCGCAATCTGGCTCCCAGCGTGGAGCATCCGGCGTGTGAATTGAATCTAGTTCTAGCTCATGTGTTGCAATAACTCGTTGGAGTTGGAGCAGCGGCATGGAGCATCTGGCGCGTGAGATTTCTGGCACGCGCATCTGTTTCTTGTTCTGGCGCACATTCTGCACGAGTTTGTTCTGGCGTGCATCTATTCTGGTTTTGGAGCGTGGATCATGACACGCAATTTAGCTCGCATCTGGCGCGATATGTTTCTGGCGAGCATCTGGCGCATCTGAGGCATACGGGGCGCATCGGGCATGAAAATTTGTGGCACTCGTCATCGGTGCATCTGGTCTGGATGACACATAGGCATTCTTTCATGGTGCATCTGTCTAGCGCAATTGGGCGCATCAGGAATACATTCGGTCCTGCTTTCTCAGTGAATGTATTCGAGTCTGGTTCAGGGTGGAGCACTTGTTTCTGTTTCCGGAAGTGCAACCACATTGGGCGCATTCGTTGCAGGAACGCATGGTAATTGGAGCAACGATTTAGCGATTCGGGTTTCGCATCAGCTGCGAAATATCTGTCTGGGGAGGCGTGCTCGTTTCTGTTTCAGGGAGACGCATCCGCTTCAGGTTTGAGAAGAGAAGCATTAGGTTCCGGTTTTGGGTTGCTAAGTTGATTCAAGTCAAGGTGGAGATTTGTTAAAATATGTGACTATGAAACAACTTGGTAATAACTTGGGTCTAAGCAAAGTGGTCAAAGGCGGCATGTATTGTTTCCATATGCTTCCTGGTTTTTTGGTATTATTTTGGACGGGTTTCTTGTTGCTTTGGCAATAAGTTTGGCACTACATGCCTATATAAAGGCACTTGCTTTAGTATCACCACACATACAGTAGAGGAGCTACACACAGGGACGAGTTTGAGTTGGTGAGAGCTTCACTAGTGTGTGTCTTCGGGTTGGTGTTTCGGGTCGCCGTCGTGGCCGTTTTGGCCATGGCGTGCATTGTAATCGGGTTCTCTTCTCAATAAAATATCGGGTTTTGGCCGTGGAGTAGCTAGCGGGTTCGTTACGAATTCGTTAGTGAACCACGTTAAATATCTGTGTCATTCTTGTTTTGCTTTCGTCGTTCTTGCTCGAATACCCACACGTTACAACAAACTAGTAACGGAGCTCTGAAACAGGAGTTCTGTTACAACACACACATTAACACTGCTAAATTATCATTAAAATTACAAATTTTAGACATGCATAATTATTTAATACATGGCCATAGAAACACAGTCAACAAAGTATGAAGGCAAAAACTGCACAAATCAGAAACTGGAAAAAAGACTGCAATGTAAAAGGCATACCTCTTATCCAAGCTTTAACATAAAAGAAATAAAGTTGAGTCGTCTGGTCTTACGAGAAAGCCTGACTGTTCTTGAAGAGATTATCGCCCCCACTTACACTGTTTTGGGATGCTGGCGATGATTCTTCTAGTATAAAACAGCTCCGATCTTCTTTGTCACAGTAACGCCGAAGATCAACGGCGATCAGCACCTCAGTTAGCCAGAAGAAAACCATGAGCATAGAGGATTTTCAGAGAGAGAGAGAGAAGCAATTTTCGCAAAGAGATATCCTTACATCATATCGTTTTCTGTTTTTAACACCCGAAAACTGATGCCATAATCTCCAATTAATTCCCAATTAATATCACTGTCAAAACTGATCAATTCAATTAATCACCTATTAATTAAAAAAAATTGTATGTAATTGAATCAAAACTGATTTTTATCTCACGCCAGGTCGCCTCGCGTACGCAGACGCTGAGACATTTTGCCCAAATCGCCCTTTGACATGGTCCGAGGCGAGGCGAGGCGGCGACGGCGCGAGCCACACAAGAATACCCTGGACCACCACACACCTTAGTAGTTGTACACTACTCTTGTGTGTGATACCATATAAAGCCTCCAACCTCCTTTGTGAATATCAATGTGGGACTAACACACTTTCTTGGTTTCAAACTCTTTCAAGCCACCAAGTTTACTTCTATTTCTCTATGGATTACACTAAGAAAGTGACTTAGATCCATACATGAAAATTTCAGTCCCTGTTACAAGGAATAATTTCCAACTTGTTAAAACCTGAAATTAATATCAGGAGCACACAAAATAGTGTTCCAAAAATTCCATTTTCTAACATATCACGCAGTTCGTCTGATCACCATGCTTCCATGGTTTTAACAACAAGATCGTGCCATTAAAGAACCATGGACGACCGGACATCACCCGTTCCAAGCAAGCTTGATCTTGAAAAATAAAAATAAAGGTATTGAGATCAAACTCATACACTGTGATATAGTTCCTTGGTTCCAGATCCTCCTGAAAGTACTCATCATCGCCTTCCCATTGATCTTCTCATCCTTTATGAAAGTTCCTATTAAACAGCACTTGAAATGTCCTTCTCACTCGGTGCGGGAATCATATTTGAACACGATCCTTTTTTCTTCCTTGGGAGTGTACTCCCATCCGAACTCTTCCTCTACGTTTCTCACCCGGCGATCGAAACAGAACTTGCTCTACGAAGGCTTCGTTGTCTAGGATTAGGGATCCTTGAAAACTTCACAAATTTAGAACTCTAGATGTTATCATGCAAGAAGCTAAAATAATGTTGGCATCCTATAAAATTTTATGATATGGTAGCAAAGTTTAATTTTTTGTATGGTTGCTTGCTAATGTTTTAACTCGTGTTTTTTGTTAAAATGCAAAATTCTTGTCATGAAGAAAGACGATAGCAAGCTGAAAACAACTGATCACCTTTTCCTGAATGCAACGTTTGTTGGCTTTTGTGGAATTCATGCAACATCACACATCCGTCAGGATCTTCCTTTGACTTCTTTCTCTGAGAGATTATTCACTCAAAAAATGTTCCGGCCATCCATGTGCTTTGGACCATTTGGACGGGAAGGTGCGGTAAGGTCTTCAATGACATTGCTTTCTCCCTGGATACTGTAAGACGGATTATGGATCCTCAAAATCTTCTTCCTGAGAAAGCTTTGTCCATGGACTTGGATTTTCCTACCCTGACCTCATTCCCAATAGTAACATCGCCTTCATCAATGGAAATGAAAGCATGGATCCTCGTAGGGTTGTGAAAATAAATGTTGACGATGTTGGGTTCGAGAATGATTTTCCTCCGGGTTTGGATTGCAGTCTGTGGGGGCTAATGGTCTCCAATTGGATCACTGGAAAGAAATTATTTGCTTATAGTTCTCTCCAAGCTGAGCTTATGGCAGTCGAGCATGGGGTCAAGTTTGCGCTTCATCATAATATTTCTTGTATCAATATTAATTTTGAATCCTCCACTGTCTCGTCTCTTTTTCAGGGGAGGACTAGCCCAACTATCCAGGATGCCATCGGTCTGCATTCCAAAAGTCACCTCAATTATTTAATTTTGAAAATCACTAGTATTTGCAAAATTAAGGGAATGTCAAATTTAATGAAAATTACAGTGGTACTAAAACAAAGTTGCCCAAAATTAAGTATTACGATAAATAGAGAAAATGATATTAATTAATAAATAAGGGTAAAAAAATCACGCTAACTAAAATCCGGTAGAACCATCAATAATTACCGGTGTAAGAATCAATTAGTTACAAAAATTGTTTGTCCCTAATAGGAACATTCCTTGTAGTGATCACTTCTTCATCCTCTCAGACAAGATGGATAAGGAGATGCAGAGGAATTAGGGCAGTTACATCCAGAGAGGGATTTTCTCAACATTACCCAAAACACTCCACTGTAGGTTTTCATTGGTTGTTCTTTCACCAGATTTTGTGTTTAGATTTGTAGTTTTGAGTTTTTCTTAGTTCCTTTTTTTGCTATATGTTTTTTGCACAGGCTTATCATACCTCAATCTCCCCCTGACAGGATTCAATTTGGTAGCGACTTGTCGGTATTCCCCGACGATGACTTCTCACGACGAGGCCGTGATATTTTTCGCTGATTATCTCATATGGATAATCAAACGCTGGTCAGAATGAGAACTGTATGCAAGTGGTACTTCGATTTCATTCTGCCGTCTATATTTACTACATGCCTATGTTTCTTTGAATCTATCGAATCAAATATATACCAACCTTGGTCTCCCCCATGTTCCTCCTACTCTCGCTTTGGATGAAGTTGCAGCCTTTTTGGTCAAAAAAAACTATGGGGTTGAATCCTGAACCAAAAATAATTAAAATTACCAAGTCTTCCTATGATGAATTCATTAAACTGGCCAAACTTGTTTCTCTCCACTGTCGTTTCCTTCTTTAGCATGATACATTGGATTGCAGTCCAATGAGCCTACCCCTATTTATATAGCTGAATACATCCGTGTCAAGAAAATGAACCTACCCCTAATTATAAATATCCCTTCCCAAAGGAAGCATAAATACCACCTCCGATCTAAGGACTATGATTGAAGGTCTGCAACCTTCCCACACTCTATAAGATAAGATATATAGAAGTGAACATTCTAAACTTCCGTGCACACTTATTCATTCATATATTCCAATAAGTTTGCAAAAAAAGTAAGAAATAAAGGAAGAAAAATAATGTGCCACATGATTTTTTATAAATAGGGTAGGCTCATTGTCTTGAAAGTTGAAACTGATGCATTCAACAGGTAGTACACTTACTTTGTGTAGATAAAAATGGTTTAGAAGATCATCTCTGTTAGACCAGTGTGTGGATATTTGTAAATGTCAGGTGTGCAGTCTTCCCAGACTTCACTCATATTTGATTACTTGTGAACTCCTTTGAAATCCTCAAACTCCCTCTTCAAAACCTTGTTTTCAGATTTTTCAAATTCTTTCTCAGTTAATAGGAAATTGGGTGTAGAATTAACTAGTTGAGAGTCGACATTTCTCTACTTTGACTTCAATGTGACCATTTAAATGACCTTATCCTTAGGTTTTTTTCTTGCAAGTTATTCAGAATGTGATTTGGAGTTCATATGTTCAATTTAGAAAAGTTTGACTTGTGGAAAATATCTGTTTGACCAAGCTGAATAAGAAGGAATATTAGAAATTTCACTAAAGTTGAGTTTGATATCATTTTGGTAATTTGGAATATGATAGCGTGACTTGTATGAAATTTCGTGATATTTAGAAGTAGTTATTCTGTAATTTTGCCAAACTTAGAGGCCTTGGTGCAAATAAGAGAAAGTTATAGTTCTCAATACTACGTTCATCTGGATGTGTTATGAAACATAATTCCATGTTGTTAGGCTTGTAAGAGTACATTTTCAATAAAGACAGAGTGGAGTAAAGACAATCAAGGTTGATTAGGAAACAAGTTGTGCAATCGGTTGTTGTGGGTTAGTAGCAAGGAACCATCGATGGAATCCATTGATGTAGGATGAGATTTATGGAAAATATCGTTGAAATTGACGGAGTCAGATTTATGACAACACTATATATACCTTATTTCTTAGTGTAAACAAGCTTCCAAACACCAGTCACGAACACAGCCTTAGTTTGGTCAAATTCAGTGTTTTCATTATTTCTGGTAATAATTGATTTAATTATTTTTCTTGGTAAGGAAGTCCAATTGATTCCAGAATATTTTAGACTACTAGAACATCTTCTTAGTTCATTTTTTCTTTCGAGCAATTTTTCGCATTTTAGAATTTTAGCTCATTGAAACAATGTAGGCCTTGTGCAAATCAACATTTTTTCCCATTATTAATAAATTTCAGTATTCTCATGTTCGAGATTTAGTCCTAATATAATATATGAAGATTGTCTTTTGATCTCTTTAATCGCTTTGAGACTGTCCATCATCAACTAAAGTTATTGGCAACACAAACACAACATACGAGAATCACTAGGTTGAAACTTAAAAGGTAATGTTGATACAGTTGTGATTAGGATTAAGCCAAATGTAGAACAAAGTATAATACTGACTCAATTAATAAACCGGCAAACTCAATAAAATGAAAAACTGACACAATTGAAAAGAAAACGTGCACACTCAAGTCAATGGATTTTCAAGCCAATCCATGTCAGCCAGAAACAAGATAACATGATCAGATACCAGTACAAAATTTAGGAGATATATCACGACAGTGGGGTCATGTGGAAGGTCATTTTTTACCCCTATTAAAAAATTAATTGTATGTGCCTCTTTGGGATAATTTCCTAATAGAAGTTGTGGGCCCCTCATGTCGAGTTTCCCCCGGCGTTTTTACTTCTGGTTTAGTGTCATTTTTTGTTAGCTCCAAATCCCTATTTGGTAAGCTCCTCTTCAGCATTCTATTTGGTAAGCTCTTCTTCAGCATTAATGGGTCCATCATCAAGTGAAGTGATTGGCATCACAAACACAATATACAAGAATCAGCATGAGGTTCAAACAGAGGCCCCATTAGTAAGCCAATCAAACTCAAAAATGTTAATACAATTGTGATTAGGATTAAGTCAAACTTAGGACAAAATAGAGCATCTCCAATGAGATAGTTAAATGGCGATTATCTTTATAATATAAAGAAGATGAAAACATCGTCTTCAATGGGCTCTCTATCACGTTCTTTATTTTAACGGATAGTTATCCCGCTCTTTAACTTTAAAGAACCAGAAAATGGATAGTTAAATTTTTTGTGTCGATCTCTCTCCTCCTATATTTTATTTTTTAATTTTTAAATTTCTACCCACAAGAACTACACTTTAGCTAACTTTTACATAGTAGCATTAGAGATCATATGAATTTTTTTGAATAGTTAAAATAAAAAATGATAATTTTAATTAAATTATACATGATTTTTAACTATTAGCATTGGAGATGCTCTAATGCACACTCAAATAATAAATCGTGCAGAGTCAAATAAAAAAGAAATGTCCACAATGAAGTGAATGCATTTTGAAGCCAATCATCAACCCGTGTCAGCCATAAACAGGATATCATGAGCAGATACACAAAGTTAGGTGATATATCAGCTAACTTTCAGGCATTTTTCCAGGCACTTCTTCTTCCAGGCATTTCTCCTTACAGTAGGCACATACATTATTTGGTAATTTGGACCCTGCAAATCTTTCGTACTCCCTACCGTTGCTTCCCTTTGTCATTAATCCGAAAGCCTGATTGTCTGAACCAGGATATGCAGCCTTATGCCGCATATTCTTGGTGTGAAGAGCTGAGGGTTACAGTACCTTTCACATCATCGAAAGACTATACAAAACCCTCATACGATGGAGGCAGAGACATCAGCAGAATTAAGGCAGCATCCTCATCACTCACAACCTCATTACTATTACACAACTCAAGCAAAATAGTATTCAAATTGTCTAGGTGGTCTCTGATATGCATACGTTCAGACATGTGCATGCTTAACATTCGATGCTTCAGCATCAACTTGTTGGTTGGTGACTTCATCATGTAGAGGCTCTCCAACTTCAACCATTCGATGCTTCTTGTCTGCGACTTCGGGGATCACGTCGTCCACGAGGCACATTAAGATCGTTGTTCTGCCTTCTCCTCCATCGTCTCATACGAAGTTGTGAACGTGTCTACGCCCTTCTTATCGGACGCCTACGGCAACCAAAGACTTCTTCAACAAAGCACGCATCTTGATTTGCCACAACTAAAGTTGTTCCTCCCGTTAAACTTGTCAGCATTGATCGTTGAACCAGAACATCATTTTTTGGCGGGAGCTCGAAAACCCTATGCTCTGGTACCAGTTTGTTACAACGAGAGTATCACAAACAACAAATATAACAAACCGCATTTACACACAAATTAACTGGTTCGCTAACAGAATAATTAGCTACCTCCACAAAACTTAAGCAGATGTTTATTACGGAGGCAGAAACCCGAAAAATGAAACAGAGTACATCACACTTGTCTAAGGACGTTACATCAAAATGAAATTGAGGCATGGATGAAGGTTGGGTCAACAGATATTCTCCCTCAATAATTTTCTTGGGAGTAAGGGGTTCTCCACACCAATAAAAATATAGATTGAAGACAAACAACTAGTGGCACATCAGACCACATATTAACTATGATCGTACATATGGTACAAGGTAGTACATGTTGCGGATTGGGAAACTAAATTCTAAACCCTAAATCTACAGCAAACATGAAAATTATTACAATAAGTTCAGTCATTATCCTACGTCCGGGAACCTCCTTCCATCATCAGTCGCATCTTGTTAACTAAGAGTTCAGTCTAAACAAGATTTACGTCCTACAAGATCGAAATATGCATCCAATATCTTGGTTTCTTTCTTCAAAACATGCCCAATAGATCCCTAGATTAAGGGCACTTCCTTTGAATGTATGAGGCGCCGTGTTCTTCGTATCTGTCATTCACAGAGTCAAAAGGATATGGTCAGGAACAGCAGCATCAACAACCAAAGGATAAATGTTTTCAGAGTGGCTATGCTTGTCATGAGAAAACAGAGCCATGTACGTTGGGATCCAACTCTCTCCCACAAAGGCCAACGACTAAACATAAAATGAGACTAGATAGACGAAAAGTGAACTCACTCAGACTTTGAAAACCACATCTGCTGAAATGAACCGAGAGATGCTAATATACTTCCTCCAATCCAAACACTGCAAACAGAGATACAAAAGAAATAGGATGTAGAAATTTTAATGTGCATCAATCAAAGAGTGAGAATCGTCGCCCAACTACGCGCGATTGGAGACTTGAATGACAAGACAGACAGAATCAGCTTAGAGCAAATGCTGGTAAAGATGCCATTACGTAATAAAATCTAATTACATCACAAGATGTCTAAGAGACAGCTATTCGCATTAAAAAACGAGTCTACGATACAAATATATTACATTTTCTGTGTTCTTATACGGAGAGTGCGATGGTTATTGAGGGCAAACCAAGACTGGATCTTTTGTAGTTGAAGCCAGTAATCAGTGTTGCATAGAAGAGAGTGGAAAATTAGATTTACATAGACGCAACTAAATTACTAATTTAGATTCAGGGTGAATTGTTTTTCTTAAAAAAAAAAAAAAAAAATCTGTAACACGTGAAAACTGCATGTTTTTGTGCATAATCCGCGTATCTGGGGTTAGCAAAAAGTTAGTTTACCTGAATCTCCTCTCAGTTGCATTCCCACTTGCCAATACTTTAACTCTGGCTGCTTGAGGAGACCCCTACAGTTCCAATGCAAAAGTCAAACCCGTGGAATAAATGGAACAAAGTACATGAAAGGATCTCAAACATGAGATAAATAATCTTGTTAAAAAATTGTTGAAATTGTTGTGTAAGAGCGGAAATAAAACACAGCTATAATAGGCAAAGAGGAAATCAAGCTAGAAAGATAATCTGTAGTTTACACCTCAAGTAAATCTTTCTCAAGACGCTCTTTTAGTTGTTGCATGGATGCTGTACCCCCAGAAAGCTGTCAGAGAAACGCAGAAGAGGAAACAAATTAGAATCAATACGATCAAAGAAGTTCTTTTTCATTTTGTTGTAAGCCATGCTCTTTTCATTTGTGGGGATATGTCCCCTGAACTCCTATCAGTATGAACGCCATTTATCTTTCAATAATATATTTCGTTCCCAGTGAAAAAAAAGGTCATTAGGAGATGCGGAGAAATCAATTACAAAAAGAAGGTTCCAAATTTTCAAATGGTACATTTGTGTCAGTCCCGTTAACATGTCAAACATTCCTTCACAGACAAGTACAATACCACCAAATAGCAATCTTCCTAGCTCCAATATAATACAACTCTTTGCTAGCTTTGACTTGTACCAACTTTGCAGCATTATTCACAGCATGGACACCTTTCTATATCTGACAACCTTTTGTAGATACGAGTAACAGTAACGTCGAGACTACCTCTACGAATATAATGAACAAAAGAATAATGAAAAAGGACTTGTTTGAATCCGTGTACCTTTTCCTTTGTGTTACTTCATATGCATTTACTTTTCAGAGTCGGTTCTCTTTTAGGAAATAAAAACGTCAAGTACATACTAGTTAGTAGTTAACTTGTATTCAGTACCTTTTTCTGTGTTACTTCATATGCAGTGACTTTTCAGAGTTGGTTCTCCTTAAGGAAATAAAAACATCAAATATATACTGGAGTAGTGAAATCCTAGTCAGATTAGACCCAAAACCTCATACTACATGATCCTTGGCCATTGGGACAACAGATAGATTGCTAATCCACACCTAAATCCCTTAAGAATATCTCAGGATCATTTAGTTTGTGTTTCTCGTAAGAGACGACTAGTAATAATAACATTAACAGAAAAGAGATACATGTTGAGTTTTAGGGTTCAGACTTAAGAGTATAAAGCTTGCGGTACAGTCAAGGATCATGGGTGCTACAGAATTTTTACCAGTATATTGGTAAAATTTCAGCGTTCATGTTTGTATTTTAGGTCTCAAGTATAAAGGTAGGGTACAATTGAAGGGTTTATGGTAGTGAGCAATCTTTACCAGTATACTACTGTACAGTTCTCTCCGGATGTCCGAGTCACACTTATAAATGCTGTCTAGAACCTGCGTAGTGGAAAAGAAAAAAGCCCATTACTGTTTTTGTTTAACAAAACAAAATAAGAAAATAAATACATTTTCAAGCAACGAACAACATTTACAAGAGCAGACCATTTGAGGCAGGCTGCGAGCAGAAGCGGCAATCTCTGAAGAACTTTCCATACCAGGTATAGTCTGATAAATTTAAGACAAAAAGGAGAAGTTACTCAATCCATACATATAAGATTTTCATAATCACACAAATCAGTGCTTCAGATCTGGAAAGGCAAAGGTATTCACAGGCAGAAGAGGGCATGTCCATGTGCGGTACACAACCATTATATAAAATCAATTAAGGTAACAAGTATAACTATTTTAACAACCCAGGAAGACGTGTGACTTCGGATGGAACTGCCGAAGTATTAAAAATCTATGTCGTAACTCGTATGTAATATTTGGGACCAAAAGAGTGAATAATATTGCAGAAGTAACTGGTAAATATCCACTTTTTAGTCCATATGTATGAAGTGAATATTATTTAGCCAGCATAACGATAAACCAATTTCTTTAAACAACTGACCTGAACCAATGAAGGATTGAACAGAACATCGGGGATCTTGAATCTGTCAGATCCTACTTCTATTGTCCTGGTCATGTGGAATGGATAAAATTGAATTATATTCTCGAAAATAAGAAAACTGCAGGTGTTCAAAATTGCAGCTATTGGCTAAATTCAAAGATGCAAGGTTGAGCTAGGATACACTACAAGCACAAGTGCACATGAGCCAAGCCTAAACTGAACGAGTAGAGGTGTGCATGAACCACAGTTGTCAAAGGTGGTCGCCTCGGCGCCTTGGGTAGGGTGAATCGCCTAGGCAATGGCCGCCTGAACCTTAGACATTAGGGGGTCGCCTAGGTATCGCCCAGATCACCTCTTAATTTCAACTGTATAGTTTCATCATTTTCATGCCATTTATTGTACTAGACATATTAATCAAGTTTAAAATGTCAGAATTCATAAAATTTTATATTTTACGAGAGAAAATTGAAGCATATTGCTTATAATTAAGATAAGAATTTCTTGATTTGCTATTCGAACCTTAGTATAATAAATAGTATCCGTTATCTTTAATATTTTCTTAATTTAGTAACAACGTATTAATCAAACTCCAATTCAATAAAAAAATAAATAGCAATAAACAAAAAGTTAAATTGAAAGTCACGCATTGTCTTCTTAACTTATTTATTAACATGCTTTTGGGTTAAAATTAATATACCTTTTTAATGCATCATTCAGAATACGCACAATTTTTGCTTATGTCAAATAACATGTGCAAACTCTATTTTTATATATGTAATAATATTATATGAAACTTATAATATGTTTATCTGTATATAAATAAAATTGTGTAATAATTATTTTTTTTATTATTAAATTATTATTACTGCTGGCTATCGCCTCGGCAGTTGGACGACTCCATCGCCTCAGGTAGCCTTGGCATTTTGACAACTATGGCATGAACCAAGCATGAGTTTAGACAAATTACGAGTATGGGTATGTATGAAGCAAGGTGGTGGAGCAAGGTATGAGCAAATGAACCAAACTTAACCTAGGATGCCTACCAATAGAGGTATAAATCAGAATATATGAGGATGTTTGTCAGTTTTGAGCTCGTGATATGGGTAATTTATCATTAATAGATAGAGACATCAGTATATAATGGCATGATATAGAGCAGTCAAATGGGCCACACCGTCCCGGTCCCATACCGCCAGGCTGCAGGCCGGTTCCATTGTGCACCTGCAAGGCCCTAGAAGCAAGGAAGCCCTATAGCCGCGTAGGCTTAGGGCAGGTGGGCCAGCCCATCTTTGCTTTAGAAATTTATACACACACAATCTATAATATATATTGTTTTATATATATATTAGTTTAAAAAAATACGATATAATAATAGTAAAACAACCATTTTGGCATAGAAATAGAAATAGCCATTGAAAGATTCAAATGGCAGTTCAGACGTGCTGGTCAGGCCGTGTTCAGGAGTCCAGTCTGTCTGCGGTTCCGCATTTTTGGATTCGGCCCTAACACTGGAGAGTGCGGGCTAGAGCGGTACAAGACCACTGTGGCTCCGGTCTGGTTCAGCCTTGGAACAGCCGGTCCGGGACGGTTTGGCGGTCCTTCGGCCCACTCGGCAGCTCTAGTGTGATATAGAGAGGAGCAAGGTTTATCTGTCATTTTATGATTATTCAGTAAACTCAGTGATTATAATAGTCTAGGTACTGGTGAACGTGTATTTTATTTCCAATATGCTTCTATTGAGTAAAAGTAAAATTATGCCCTCCCTGTTCTTTTTTATGTGCCTCACTTGACTTTTAACCAAGATTTAGGAAATGAGTTTGACTTAGTAGATTTACAAATTTGTCCTTTGTTCTACATGATATTTTTCTTGGAAAGTGAAAAAGTGAACGAAACAAGGTATAGACGTAAGTAAAATGAAAAAGTACACAATTTTTTTGTAGGACACGTAACACGGGATGTAGGGAGTATGTTGTCGTCTTATGGGCTTGTTCAGGCTAGTGAGTGGGATTGAGCTTGGGATAGATTGAGCAAGCTCACTAGTTGAGCTTTCAAAAAGCTCGATCCCATTAAAAGTTAAGGAAGCAAACTTGACTATGCTATAGCTTGGTTCATATACATGCTTAATTATAAGGCGCCAGTAACAACTAATGTGAGGAAAGATATCAAAATAAAGCCGCATAAAAAGAACTACAACAGTGTTTCTGTACAAGAACACCAAGAGACAAATGGCTTTACTTACTGCCCATCAGGAAGCTCGTAAGCTGTCATTGGAATGTTTGAATATGAAGTCTCTGAAAAGAAAAGAATGCAAGATCAGAGACCGCGTCTAAGTAAAAAAAATGCACTTCACCAGACAGAATGAACAAACCTAAAACTCACCCAACAGGAACACATCCCTCTTGTGTGACATAGAAATATTATAAAATGATAAAATAACAAAATGATTCAGTACACTTCTCCTAGGATAGGACCTTTTCCTCCCTCCTTCCTCTATCCAAATACAAAAGCGACTAATCTAGGAAACTTAACTGACTATTACGGAAGCCATAGTCACAAGAATCGCAAAATCAGTTCACTCTTAAGTTTTCAAGACTAGAATTTATAGTTTCCTAATGATAACGATTTCAGGTCGTTCATTCTTCTGTCTCGGCTTCGACATTAGTTTATCCAAAATGTTTCAATTCCAAACAAAGGGGCGCGACATTGAATGAAATCATAAAACTGACTATGCCAACAATATCTTATACTGGAGCTTAAGAATATAGTACTACGTATATCACTAACCGTCATAAGGAGTATCCGGAGCTCGACTGACACATTCCTTAATGTCACTAACAATTACTCTCTGCAAAGAACAAACGAAACTTCAGTGAAAAGAAGAAGGGTACGGCAATCTGAAGGACAAAATCACGAACCTTAGAGTACAATGTGTAACTCTCTGTTGTGTTTGGAAAATCGAGATCCACAACCTGTCAAAAGAGAAGAGCTTCAAAATTTATGTAAACAAAGTCAAGACTAAGAATCTAAATAGAGACATTCTTGAGAATAGAATGTAAGCAGATTGAATCTTATACTAAGTGTTGGAAGTAGGGATAAGATGGTCCGGGCTCCGGCCGGGCTCGAGAATAGAATGTAAGCAGATTGAATCTTATACCAACTTTTACTTCTCAAAAAAAAAAACAATACTAACTTTACATCTTACTTATCTATGTTTTATGATATTCATCATATAGCACAACAAATATAGTAGCTTTAATTATTTGGGATACAGTTGTTAAGACACAAATATAAAATAAATAAAATGTAAGTACGTATTCGGGGAGGCAAAAACTCAAAACCCTAGCCCAGCCCACAGACTGGACAGGCTCAAAATTGAGCCCAAGCCTTGCATGGGCTGAAAAATTTTCAGACCCATGTCCTACAAATACTGGACTGGACAGGGATCCCTGGCAGCGGAACTGATGGCTAGCCCTAGTTGGAAGGACATCTCTTTTTGTTGCAACAACAGATGATTATGAACTGAAAGAAAACAATTAAAACTAGAGAGGAAGGTAGTTACATCATTCGAAATCTAGTAAAGTCAGCTAGAGGAGCCCATTATTATCAGAAAACTTATATTTTGGCTCATCAATATATTTGTAATCATAATCCTCTAATTAATAAGGTACAACCATTAACAGTAACATGAATCATAGCCCCACTACTTAAATGTGCTAAAGAGCCCCTTTGTCCCTGAGCTCCTTCAGAAGCTTGTTATATTGGCTCCATTTCCATGAGCTAAAAGTTTTTTTAGGAGATAAAGGTAGTAATAGAGAAGTTAGAGAAACTAGTCTCTCCGCTTTTCCCCTCAGCAGGCGCGTATCCCATTAATAATCTCAATGTTCTACTATTGTTACAGGTCTTCCCTTGTATAAGATGGAAACTCTAAGTCAGAAGCTCTGTCCTAATCAAAGAGCTAACATTGTTTGTTTTTTTGTTTATCGAATGGGGGTGTGCTTATCTGTACGCGTTCACACATGCAATAGAATCTAGGTTTATCAGAAATTCTGTCTAGACCTAATGACAGATATCTTATAATTTATATCAGCTAACTACACTGTTTTGCCTGGTCAATTTGGTGCCTTTTTATGGCCTGCCATTATTTGCCTCTAGATCACCTTAACATAACAGGTCATGTTTGGCATCACATAATCAGTAGAAGAAAAGGGATAATCTTGATACTAGCTAGACTGAAGGATAGAAAGGAAATATCTAAAAGATGGTTTTGGTGAAAGTGAAGTTTTCTAATTAAGAAGATGAATAAGCAACAATGCGAATTCGGAACACACTGCCATGTAGGTATAATGCTCAATAGAACACGAAACTTTACGTATTAGAGGCCAGTATGACCACATTAATAATATCCATGAAATATATACATTTTCAAACTTAGGAAATGTGCATCCACTCTTGATATCAGGCCCAATAAGGAATCAAATTCGAAGAAAAAAATTTCAATATCAAGATTTGAGCATGTAACTAACCTGAAACTCCCCCGGTCTTGTTTCCTTTCTTTTAAAGGAATATCTAGGTTTGATCTGCCATGTCAGATACAACGTTTCTTCACATATCAATCAGCAAACCTGGGATATTACATCACCTAAATAAAGTACATGAGTAGTGACTAACCGTGATGCCTTTGCTTTCCAAGCTTTTCATCAAGCAGTCGGTAAGAAACTCTCCCCCAATGGGTGACGACAGCACAGACTATTTGTAGAAGATATGAAATTACAGCAAGAAGATTATTTAGGAAGCTCATCAAGTAAATTTGCATCAATGATAATTTAACAGTATATCAACCCACTTTTAGAGTTTCTTACTGGTGGAAGCCCACCACGTAACTTATATAACAAACAAAACACAATTGCATTCCTAATGCATTCAACCAAATACCATACCATGGTTTTAAAAACTGGTATCGTCCACATATCGGTTACGGTCGCGGGTAACGCAATCGACCCGTATCGGAGAAATGGTAACGGAAATCGGGAACCGAACGCTTGAATGTCAAAAAATAGTTAAAAGATGCAAAAATTCTTTTAAAAGATTATTTGTGTATATCAAATATGTTTATAGTCTTTTACTAGTTGTTTAGACTCTTCAGACCATGCCTAACTAATTTATAGACAATTAGACTAGTTGTTCTTTTGAGGAACTTAAACTAGTTGTTTACTTTAGACCGTGCCAAATATATTTATAGAGTTTAACAATATTGTCCTTTCAAATACTACAACCCAACATAACCTGCCCAATTTCAGAAAGAAAAAAACGTAACCTACACTCTCCTTAATACAAAAGACGTCAACTTTACTCTTCTGAATGAATTCAGAAGATTCAAAGATAAGAACAACCGAACAAAGCCACGAAGACGAGCAGAAGAGTCGAGAGAGAGAGAGAGAGAGAGAGAGAGAGAGAGAGAGAGAGAGAGAGAGAGAGAGAGAGAGAGAGAGAACCAGTCGTCGGTCTGCTCGGTGTTCGCCGGTCAGGTGAATCCACGAAGAACAGTGTACAAAATAGAAAATTCGACAGGAAAAAGGGGAGATATGGAGGTTATTGAAGTTGTTTCTCTCTCTGTCTCGCTCTTTCTCTACTCTCTAGTCTCGATTGACCTATCAACTCTTCAAGACTGGTTTCCAAGTCCCGCCTTTTTATTTTCAACGGAGCGTATAACCCGAAATCGGTGCGTATAGCTTGTTTCACGTGTGAGGGCCAGTTTGGGAATGCTGTGGCGGTGCTAGAAAGCTGCTGTGTGAAAACATTGTGGAAAAGCTACTGTGAATTCTTGATAAAATGTTGTTTGGTAAATATTACGTAAAAGCTGCTGTGAAATATTGATGTAGTAATTTTGTGTTTGGTAAAATCAGCTGTGAACTTGCTCTGAGAGGGTAAAATGACACAAATATATGACACGTGTCATTTCCGTAAAGATAACTATTGATATTATTAAAAATTGTCAGGTTAAAATCGGTTGTAGATAAATTAATCAAAAGCACTTTCTGGAAAAGCATCTCCCCCCTTGCTATTACTTGGTACTTCTACTTTGAGTTTTTACCCACAAAAAGATTGTTCCCTGTGCCTCATCTTCAGAAGGAAAATAGAAAATACATTGTTCAATCAAATTTCATGACCGTTAATCCTACCGCCACCATTCCACATTAGAATTTTTTTCAGGATGCTTCCACAATGAAGCTTTGTCTTATGTCTTTGTTAATTCACAGTTTCTGTTGATGGAATAATCGTCGACCATGATTCCAAACGTCCTGCTAATGTTAGCCTTGACCGATGGTGATTTCAGGCTATAACTATTTTATCTGGTTTTCATGAATGGGTTGCATTATTTGGTGCTTCTACTTTGAGTTTTTACCCACAAAAAGATTGTAGCTGGAAATAGGAGCAACAGAACATGGCATACGCGGTAAATTTTTAAGAGGTATTTAAAGTCAAAATTTAAAGAAACTTTCTGTAGCAAGTAAAAGAGCGTGAAGTCGGGCGTCAACTGGGAATGAACAAGATACCCTTTGACAGGTTATATGTGTGCTTTCTAAATGACAACAGAGGGAACCAGCTTCTGTTTCACAAGTGGACTAGACCAACAGTACCTTAAAGCCTGTCCAGTAGGAGTGGAGTAACTAAAATAAGAAATGGTGGCAATGTCATCTACAAGTATGCACTCACTATCTAAAGTTAAACAACCGGATCCCTCCTCTTAACCAGTCAAGATCAAACAAACCACAAAACCCCAATCGCAATTATACTCACAATTTTACTCATCCTACATTACATCTAGTAAGGTCTCATAAATAAGGTTTTATCTCATTTGTCATCTTCACTGACGACATGTGCAATGACAATACGGTTTCTGGACTTTGATACCAATATGCTTGAGCACAATAACAAAAATAAGTACTTCGAGTTCCATTATTTGGTTGCGAGGAATACCTTTTGAAGAACATAACCATCGTGCACCGGGACAACGGTCGTTGATCCTCCACCGCTGAACCAGTTAAGCTATTATTAGCAACACAACTGATGGTAATAGAATTCATGAGCTCGTACAAAATCATAGATAACTGGAGGGATAACATAATTAATTAAAAATAATAAAAATGCAATACTTCATTTCACAAGTCTACGTTAAGCAAATCGTCCCTTGTCCACCATCGTCATGATGTTATGAAATTCAGCTTACGTGTTCACTCAAAATTAATGATATAGAGGTATCAGGTATGTCTACAGAATGGAAAAACGAGATTTAAAAGAGTTTTTTAATAAGAAAAGAGATCTCTCTTTGCCTTTTCCTCTCTCATGGAAAATTTTTACAACAAATGTCGTCTTTTGCCATGCTATACCACTGTGAATTGTCGCTTCTTTTGCAATGAAAATTTACTGATGCAATTTGCTTGGTACTTTCAAAGCATAAATTTAACCATCCATGAACTCACATGGTTACGATAGTTGTTAGAATCTTACGATTCAGGATTCGTATCGTATGATTCCATTCGATTCACCCATGAAACGATGCGAAGCAGAGGGTGAATCTTAAATGGACCAAAAAATTATCTGAATCCCGATTGGAGAGACCAAATCTCAGGATTCAGTTGCGATACAGGCCGATTCATACAATTTATCATCCATTCAGCTACAGAGTCTTACTGAGTTAGTAACAGATCCAGAAATAATACTTGCCTCGTTTTTGTCCGTTTAGCCAATATGTTTGTTTCAAAATGAATAATAATTTTTTCTTAAGGGCTAGGCTAATAGCTTCATGTTATTTTCCATTCTAGTGGTGCCTTAAAGTTCGTTGATTTACATACCTTCACATATCTTCATTATTCTTATCCTTTGGGTGGGTACAGCTCATAATAACTCGCCTTAGCTGCGAGTTAGCTAAAAACTGAGCTTGCTTATTAATGAAACATGAATATGTTCTTCACGCATGTTAGCTTTATGGAATATGTTATTATATGTGCTTAAAGAGATTTTACGTGAATCTTTACGATTTACGATCACTGAAGTTGAATTTCGACTGTACGTGAATATGTTGTTCACGATTCCTCTTGCCGCACATGCTTGGTGGGGCTTCCACACCTAAAAAAATCATAGGAAAAAAGGAGACTTGCTTCTGGTGTGGTTTTATAGTCTCCTTAAGGAAAAGGAATCCTCAAGCTTGGGAGGGTGCTGAGTGCATTGAGTAGTCTTTGTTCTTTTTGGAAAACTGGGGTGTCCGGGCCAGCTTGTAGGCACCTTAACTAACACACGGGGCCCTGAAGTTAACAGCCGGGTAAGCCTCCAGTAGCTCCAAGGGGTGTTGACGTTCATAGGGTTTGGAGTATAGACCTCAAGGAGAGCGATCCACTGGACCACAAGCCTCCACCTCAAGGGGAGCGATCCGCCAATACCTTGAGTGGTCTTTGCCCCAATTTTAAGGGTTTTTCTTGTGAACTTGGCGTTATTTCCTAATGATGCGATTTGATGGATACCATTTACTTATTCTCTTTATTGATTCATTTTTCTAACTGTTATTAGCTAGTTCAAAGTTTTTTTCTGCGGGCACCATGTTTTGATTGAAAATGTAAAACCTACAAAGCAAAAAGATATTAACAGAAAGGGATAAAAGCTTTTTCTTAAATGAATATAACTTATTCCATTGTTTCCTTCACAGCCTATTCTGGATCTCTACCCATATAGGGTTTCATTGAGAAAAACTGAGCACAAACCTGAGATCTAGTGGGATTGGTCCATGCGGTTGTAATGCTTGGGCAACCAGTAAATTCTGTCCTTATTCTAGTAATCCTTTCAAGTAAAACTTTTTAATCCTCTCATTTAGGGGAGAGAGCAGAAGAAAGTCGACGTGATGGTAGAGAAAACGAAAGAGAAGTCACTATAAAGCTCATAAATAAAGTTATTATTCAAATTATAGACGATGTAAGAAAATGAACGCATCAATATAAGTAACATTGAAGTTATCATGCTCAACTCGTACCTGTCAACAACTAAAGAGGTAGCACGGCCTGATGCAAAAGATGTAAGGACCTAGCATTTCAAGCATTGATGTTAGACATTTAATAAAAAGAGCAGACTGGAATCAGTTTCGAATTCTTAAAACAAGAATGAAGATAAAATAAGTATATACCGCATTCTTGGCCAAAAATAATGCAGGTACTTTGTACTTCTCAAACATCAGCTCCGCTGTTCTGTTCCATGATGCCACAATTCAAATTTTATCTCCAGACCCAAAACAAGTGCTATGAAGAATCAAAAATTAAAGAACTCTAATACAAAGGAGAAGGAGCTAATAAAAGTTCTAGAAGCGAATTGAATAGCTATGCAATGAACTCCAAAATCAGGAAGGGCTATCACATTTATAATTATTCAAAACTAAACAACTGAAGTGTAACCGCATCCAAACACCATGGCCTTCTGCATATGTAATGACAACTATTGGAGTATCTTCAACCGAAGGAGGGGAAGGGGAAGAAGATGCCGTCTCCAACCAGAGCGAGGGAAGGAGAAGGGGAAGGGGTAGGGGAAGAGGAAAGGGAAGGTAAAGGGAGCTTTAAGGGGAATGGAAATCCTCAGGGTTTTCCCTTCCGGGGGGAAGCTACTGATGTTAAGTTTTGCCGTTTTTGTATTTTAGATTATTGTAAATTGTATTTTATTAAAATCTTTAGAAGAACCTAAGTGTGCAAACTTGGGTGGGCCCTAGTAGTTCAGAAATTTCAGTTCCGCTCAAACCAACATGACAGTCAATCGACTTTGACCACTTTGAAGCTTCAACAGCGCGCGCGCGCGCGAGAGAGAGAGAGAGAGAGAGAGAGAGAGAGAGAGAGAGAGAGAGAGAGAATGAATTTCCAGCGAACCGGTAGTGTAAAAACTACTACCTCCGTTTCGTCTGTTTCGTCTGCGTTTGACTTTTTAACCCGTAACTGAGTCACTTTGACTCGGTGAATTTGGGTACCAAAACGATGTAATTTTTTAACAAATTTTTCATGGTATTTTTGAATAAACTTTCCTCTATAACACCATGCAAAGATTACCAAATTCTTGTATCGTTTTGCTAATCAAATCACCGGATGAAAGTAACCCAGTGAATAGTGACAAAAAGTGAAGTAGGCTGAAACAGGCGAAACAGAGGTAGTATTTGTTAAAAACATGTTAAATTGCTTCTTTTCTGTTTCTTGATTCATATGTGTGGAGAATTTTTGGCATATCTAACCTACGATTTGTTTTTTCTCTAGTTCTCTCAGTTCAGTTGTAGCATTCTTCCAGGTGAACTTTGGTTCCAGATTTTAATTTATCTTGATTTGTAAGATAAGTAGCTAGCCTGTAGTGTTAAATAAGTGTTGAGTACCACAAGACAAATTCCTCTGCCGCCCCTGCAGTCCTGTGTGAATGGTGATCCCTTTCTTCTGTAATGAGCTTTCCCATTTTCATAAAAATAAACCAATTAATAAAGAAAGGGTCCTCTACGTACAATTGTACATTATCGTCTTTCTCAACCTGCAGGCTACAGCAACTGTTCCCTCTCAGCTCTTTAACATCTGCAACCACTATCTCCACCCAACATCTTCCATTCTCCACCATCACTACCCTCTCTCTCTCTCTCACGTGCATAAACTGTAGAGAGGACTCCTAATTACCATTTGTCAGGGAGCAACAACACCCTCTAACATGTTGTACATGGCCAATATTGCAAGCTTGTAATTCATGTACATTACCTTTAACATTTAGAAAGCCAGTTTGCGAGAAATAAAGGATGAAACAGAAACAAGGGAGTATAATAATAAAATTTGGGCAGCACGAAGTGGATTCCCTAGAGCACATGACCTTCATAGAAGTACAAGATGAAAAAGATAGATGAAAAGCACTAACTTTTCTCTTTGTTGTTGATTGTTAAGAGATGGCTCAGCAAGCAACATCGGGTGCTCTGTAGCATCAACCAAGAGACATTCCCTACAGTTGAAAAATGCTGAAGTATGAGTATCTATTTGAGGATAACAGCTAAAACAAGACAGGAAAATGAAGCAGAATGCTTAGCAGTAAGAAAATAACAAAACAAAAATAAAGTAAATAAAAAAATCATCAACAAGTTTCTGCTAGAAATGTATAGACTAGAGATTCTGAAATTGTAAGAGTCACTTGTTCCCCTGAAAATTATCAAAGGAGAAAGCCAATGCAAGATCAACAAACATCAAGAACTATCACTATAAAAAAAGAGAAGTTCAGAATGCAACTGTCTTTAAGCTTAGGGTATACGAAGAAGATAAAGAATCTGATCCCAACAACAGAGTAACAATAAAGCAAAATAAGTGGAAATGCTCAAAAGAAGTTAATATGCAAGTCGTAAAACAGATAATCACCCAAGCAACCTGTAATCCAGTTTAATATTGACGAATGACATAGTAGACTGCACCATCAGCTCTACCAGAGTAATAAAAAGAAATAACAGATTCCTTCAAATGAATCACCTCAGCACAATGCATAATGTGAGTGCACTTGTACTTTTTCTGGTATTGCAAGTTTCGGTTTGTCAACCTCGTCATTTTATTTTTTGATATGCAATGAAAATTCTATCAGAAAAGGAAAGAACGGTTTCAAAGAAACGTGTCCCTATAACTACATAACCTACACAGGGGATGAAAAACTAACAAGAAAATCAGCAAAGCCAACGAATCAAGAATATCCAACAAGTAATCTATGGACCCAAGCGGCACATGAGACCGCCGCTCCAGGAGCAACTGAAAGATAAAACCTCTGACAAAAACAAATGACATACAAATCCCGCAAAACTGTCTCGATTCTCCAAATAATCCACATGACAACCAGGGAGCTAACAGCAACACTCTCCGCCTCTCCCTAGCCATCCTAACTCCATGCAATAAGTAACTCTAAAACCGTAGCAGGAGCAGCCCAACAAATACCGGAAGTTGCCAGAACCAGACCCCAGAAGGACCACACAGCAGTCATGTCATTTTACGTGATCCTAGACATCTGATGCAACTCGAGGGATATATTGGAGGATAATAGTTTGGAGACGCACATATGGAAAGAACACAACCAAATTGCATGATGGCTGACAAACCCTTCAGGCACGTTAACAAGATAGTCATCTTTCATCGCGTTATCGGAAAGATCAATTCGTCAAACACATATGTTGGTCTTATACCAGTAAATACTACTGTAAAAGACCCCCACAGACCATGTTTTTGAACATAGGTACAACCAGTTCCTCAAAGAACTTACAATGTTTGAACTTGTTTGCTACAACAGGGCTGATTAATTCCCTAAGCTGATTAATTCCCTAATGAAGCTCAATATTCAGATGACAGATAGTCATCTGTCATCGCCTTATCGGAAAGATCAATTCGTCAAACACATATGTTGGTCTTAAACCAGTAAATACTACCAAAAAGGACCCCTCAGAACATGTTTTTGAACATAGGTACAGCCAGTTCCTCAAAGAACTTACAATGTTTGAACTTGTTTGCTACAACAGGGCTGATTAATTCACTTGTGAAGCTCAATA
This sequence comes from Linanthus parryae, assembly GCA_023055425.1. Classification (NCBI taxonomy): domain Eukaryota; kingdom Viridiplantae; phylum Streptophyta; class Magnoliopsida; order Ericales; family Polemoniaceae; genus Linanthus; species Linanthus parryae. The sequence continues at coordinate 535,703 of JALGPY010000030.1, forward strand.
TTCAGGTGACATGTTAAATAAAGGCCAATTAATCGAGTAGCACACTATTAGTTTTAATCAACATTGGCCTCAAAGTACCAACACGGACCTAATGAAGTTATTTACATTTTAGAAGACAGAAACAAGTTATATTGTGGGTAATATGCAACAACTTGCCTCAAGTGATCTCCTGAACCCAGAAGGTAAACAACCCAGAATCCACCAGTTTCTCCAAGAATTTGGCATTTGGAGAATTTGAACCTTGGTAACATCACCACTAAAAGACAAAGTCGTTAGACTTAGGCTGAGATATTTTACATCTTTCTTCTGACTAATGCCAAATTTTCTCTACTTGAAACCCATTTGTAATGTGTGGCACATGAAACTTCTAACCACGATATACGTAAAATCATGTATGGATATGGGCACGCTTCTTCTATGCATGGTTGCTTGAAGCGCGAAAATGAGCCAGAACCTTTGATTTGTCTGCTTATTAATTGTGAAACAGCTTCCTCTGTGGGGATCCACCTTGCGAATATTTGGCTGGCGGGTTATGTCCAACTCGGTTCCATACACGTTCTATGCTTGGAAGGTTTGATTTGGCGAAAGGATGTCAGCTTACGCAGAAGTTTCCTCAAGTGATAACATGGACTCCTTGGAGACGGAGGAATAAGAGATTTTTCCAGAGCAATGTAAATTATCTCAATTATTACATTTTTCTTGACGATGTTGGAGCATACATGTTTACTAGTCAGTTTGGAAGGTGCTATTTGATGGTGTCCTGTGGTAGACGTGGTAGGATTCCAAATGGGATCGGAAACATTGGAGAATTGACAATCTGACATCTAAGATGTAAATTCAATATTAGAGGGTAGGAATTCATTTTAATGAGACAAAAACTTTGGGGTAAAAGACTATCTTTACCCTTTTCATAAAAATGGCTTGTCGTGGGCAGTTTGTAACTTTTAAAACTAACCATCTCTATTAACTAATTACACTCAAAAGGGCCCTTTTATTTGAGTTTTAACACTTCCTATCTCTTTCAAGTATGTCATTCTCTGTTCTTCTCTTTCATCCTGATCTTTGTTTGACTCAACTACGTTTTAAGGACCTCATTTTCCAAGAGAGATAATTCAAAGTAGCTTCAGGCTTCACGAGTTTTGATAATAATCGGGTATGCCAGAGCAAAAATTCATGTCATCTTGACAGTAATTACCAAGATTGGCAAGTCAATTGGCGCCAATTCAAAGAGATAAGCTTTGGAACACAGAGTTTCAACTCAAGATTCCGTTAGGGATTACTAGGGATTACGGCTTATGAAGGACAGAACTACTGCCTATTACCCGTGTGAGGGCGATTATTGTGTGGTACACATGTATGTACTGCAATATGTCAAGCAAGTCCATCCTATCATTAATCACCATAGCCAGAACATCTTACGTTGCATTACTTTATTTCACTATCTAAGTAGCAAGAGGTAGTTCAATGTCATTACTTTTAATGATAGGTAATAAAAATCTATTAAGCTGAAAACAAAAATGACTACAGAGAAAGTAATAGGCCATACTTGCATAACCTACACAGTGAAAGGAGGAAAACTAAAAAAGCAATCTAAGCCAACGAATCTATGAAATCTAGCAAAACACAGAACTAAAAGGCATGCCGGTGCGGCATTCGGAAAGTAACTGAAGAGTAAGGACTCTCACAAAGTGATCTGACAAACATGTGCCATCAAAAATCTTATTTTTCCGGATCCTCCAAATAATCCACATCACCACCAAACGAGCCAAACACCTAACCTTCCGCCTCTCTTTAACCACCTGGGCACCACCTCAAGAAATCAAGAACTCTGAAACTGTAGCAGGTGCAACCCAAGAAATGCCGAAGGTCAACAAGATCAGGCCCCAGAAGAACTACACAGGCGGACAATGCAGAGCAGGAGAGGGTTAATTGATTCAGAAGTCAGCATCACAAAAAGAGACATGAAGTAGGAAGGCTCGATAAAGTGCTCTTTATAAGAGTAAGTCTACCCTCCTTCAAGAGATAATGTCTCTTCCAACCTGCAAACATGTGCTGACACCACTCAACAATCTGATCCCACACCCCAATATCCTTAAAATCCCCCCCTTCCCCCCCCCCCCCAAAAAAAAAGGCATCCCTAATTGGAAGCTGAGAAACCTTACACCCCTAAAATAGTATCAAAATCACAAATTCTGTCCATCTCCCCAATAGGAATCACCTTAGACTTCCCTAGATCAACCCTCATACCCGAGACCACTTCAAAGCAATCAAGTATACCCAACAAGGCAACAAGTAACCCAAACTCCTCGCTCTCGCCTAAAATAACAAAGTATCATCAGAAAATAACAAATGGGAAAGCTGAGCACCAACCTGACCCACCTGAAAACCTTTCAGAAAACCTCCCTGCACCGCTCTCTCTAACATTGGGCTAAGAGCTTCCATGACAATGATGAACAGAACAGGAGATAGAGTGTCTCCTACCCAGGTAAAGGTTGAGAAAACCCTTTAGGCATCCCATTGGCAAAAATAACAATAGAGACATAAGACCTAATCCACCCAAACCAACGTTGACTAAAGCCCATCCCACCCAACAGATAGAATAGAAACTCCTAACTAACAGGATCATACGCCTTCCCAATATCTAGCTTACAAAGCACCCCTGGCTGGCCACCCTTGAGCCTATTATCCAAACACTCATTAGCCACCAAGACGGCATCTAAAATCTATCTACCTGCCACAAAAGCATTTTGAGAATCAAATGTAAGAGAGAGCAAGACTCCTTTCAGTGTTAGAGCAAGCACCTTAGCCATAAATCTTATAAGAACTATTCAACAGACTCATTGGCCTGAAATCTCGAATGTTCACCTCTCCTGGTTTCTTCGGGAGTAGCATCTTATATACAACGTTATTACTGAAGGGCCCAAATAGTCATTCAGTGTTTAAGAAACATGGTGATACTTCTAATACTAATTATCCTAGAGGTGCTCATCCACAACCACCATTCAAACAGCAAACTATATCAGACCTTTATCCGTGTAACCCTAATCATTCCTGCAAACGTGCCAATAAAATGAGAAATAAAGACTTTAAGAAATATCGGTTCACTGCAGATTTAAACTATTTTACGGGAAAAATATCTCAGGGAGCAGGCCAAAGGCAAAAGTATGGGTTAGAATAGAACAAATCAAAGAAACCCTAAACCTGTACTACTATTAACGAAGAAATATGGCGAGTTGTGTAATTACCTCAAAGCATGGTCCCAGATGCCCTCAACCATTTCCCAGTCAACTATAACACCATCTTTAATTGGAGACAGGACCTGCAGAGTAGCAATGACGAGTACAGGATTGAGAAACTATAGTTCATAATTTCTCACTAAATTAGTTAAACAAACTAACCTCCATGTGATCTCTGCGGTATCCTAAGGCTTGAGACCCCACGTACAATTTGCGCTTTGATTTAGGTTTTTGGGAGTCCGTAGATCTAGAAACATTCTTAGCATCTGGAGCAGATTCAGAGTTCTTTTCAGGATCATCAGGTTCATCAGCATCCATTTGATCAATTGATCCAACAACCTATAAGACACGTTCAACAGTATCAACAACGCGGAAAAACATGCAGATTACCAGCAGAGGCATGGCCAAATTTGCAGCAAATTAGCCCCAAATAGAGCTTAAAATTTTACAGTCAACCACAAAATGGAAATTATGAGCATGCCTGTGTAAATCATATGACTTGGGGAAAATACAAATATAAGAAAAAGACGATTTGTTTTATGCATCTGCATTCTAATGAAGAACCTTCTTTGAATTTATTTCTTTGGGGGGGGGATAAAAAAGACCAACATTTACACAGGAATTTAATTATTTTCCCAATAATTTACGCCTTCTTCTTCTTAAGGGCTTGAAATATGCAGATTACCAGCAGAGGCATGTCCAAATTAGCCCCAATAAAAGCTTACAATTTTACAGTCAACCACAAAGTGGAAATTATAAGCATGCCTGTGTAAATCATATAACTTCAGGAAAATACAAATATAAGAGAAAAGACAATTGTTTTTATATGCTTCTGCATTCTACTAATGAAGAACCTTGTTTGAATTTCTTTGGGGGGATAAAAGACCAACATTTACACAGGAATTGAAGCATTTTTTGCCCAATAATTTACGTCTTATTGGTAGCTAGGAACTAGTACATTGCAGCAGCTGAATGGAAGCAAAGGAGAAGAAGCAAAGGAGTGAAATTGAGGGAGAGCTTACAGAGGGGAAGACAGCTTTGGGGGCATCTTCGCCGGCGTAACCAGCTTTACAAGTGTGGGAACCCAAGTCTATGACTATGGCCGATACTTCATCTGTGTAATCAACAACAGCAACAACAACAAAAAGGCGTTAAATTTGATTGAGACGAAGAAGAAGAAGAAGAAGAAGAGTGAGCTAATGCGAGGGTTCCGAGGCAGACCTCCTCCGTACATGGCGGAGCTGGGGAGTGACGACGCGGTCGGTCGCGAGGGTTTCAAATCTTCTGTCTGGTGGCTTAGCTAGCTTGTGTTTGGGTAAAGAAGGTTCAGTTTGTCGGGGGCTTTTTTGTTGGGAAGGGTTTACGAACTCCCTCTCTCACTCAAGACGGAATTGCAGCAATTGTCGGGGCTTCGGATCGAATTTCGATATCCGGGTAACGGTGATGGACAGTTCGGGTTTCACTACCCCGATGGCCGATACCCAATTTTGTTTCACTTGTTCACTTTTTTTTTTTCTAGGAATAACTTCATTTTATTGACTCTGAATTATACTTAAGTCCTGGATTCAAATCCAGTAGACGATAGTGCAAGTCCTAAAAAAACTCTTAAGTCTTAACTATGTAAATTTGACTTCTTAGATCATCTAAGAAGTTGAATGACCCATTGGCGTTGTTGGTAAGTTCAACTTATGGTTAAGCTTCAGCCCATGTTTAGCTTCATATTGTTGATGCGTTGATTGTACATGAATTTTATCTCTAAAAAATGGCTTCCTGCTATCTAATTGTATGCCGCCACCAAACCAATATTGAAAACATCGGGCAAACGTCCATTTCCCAGTTATTCAATTGATTGACTAGAGTTAATGAATTAGTTTCGACTTCAAACTTTTTGACTCCTCTTTCCCGAGCAAGCTTCAAGCCGTTCCTAAAATCGCTTAAGCTTCGGTTGCCTTTGCATTTTCGGTGGTGGTGAACAACGACGATGTTCCAGCCACAAACGCCCACTTCTCATCTCTAATCACGGGCCCACCGGCTTCTTTGGTTGTATGGGCAACTCATGGTCCGTGATACAACCAGCATCGTTCCAGTAGCTTGAGAGGCTACGAATCTCTACCAGTAGTTCGTGAGGCTACGAAAAACTACAAATACGAAATAAAATTGAAATAAACAAATCTTATTCTCTCCTTCATAATATGAACTATTACATTGCTTAAATAGAATAACACTAACCCTGGCTAGACAACTTGACTTAATGGGCTCGGCCCGATCTACTAACTAAATAACTAAACATCTAATAATGAATTAAATAAATAAACTAACTAACAATCATAATAATAGTAAATAAAAAATAATACGTGACGATAAAGATACGATTAACCCGTATCACTCCATCAGTGTTCAACCTCGTAGGAAAAATGGTTAGCTAACTCGAGTACATGTCAGTGGTCCACAGCATGTGTTCCACAAAAGCGATGTAACACCCCTCGATTCTCGAGCCTTCCGTTCCGGACCGGAGAGCCCGGGAGGGTGTTACTTGAAATGAATTGGCGGAAATCAAGAACAACACATTCGAAAATTATATTACAAACTGATAATTGTCTCAAACATAATGTTTTACTTACTATTACACAAGGTGAAATTAAACTATAATTCGGCTTATTTAAAACTACTATTAAACACTACGTGATACCGCGATCCCCTTACGTCGAGCTCCCTTCTCCTAGACTTGCGGGGAAAATAAAATAAAGACCGCAGTTTTTCCAAAGTCAGCAAAAAATGCTGAGTAAGTAAACACCCAAACACGTAAGCCGGATAAGAGGCAATTTTACTTACTAAACAAGGATAGCATTTACGAAGTAAGTAAATATGTTATCACCATTAACCATGTGTGAAAAGAAATGAATTTTCCAACTCCTTACGTAATCTTTTATTTTTTTAGAAGCGCATTCTCAAATCGTCACAATGTGTATATAACCAAGAGGATCATTTCCAACCATGACATTTTCCGCAATTAAGCGATTTCTAAAATCCAAATATTCCTTTTATTTGCTCATAAAAAAAAATCCGTATTGATTATTTAGTTGTAGCGGGGAACGAACCAATCCATAACCATAATTCATCGCACTATCTCATAAGTATCCAACCTTATCCCATGCATCCAAGACCTTAAGTGTCGGCACCCCCCTAAGACTTCTCGCGGCCAGAGAGGTGAGTACATGGAGCAGCCCGGGGCTAATTGCAACCGAGCAAAATATATAAGAATCCAAATCCAAATAATGTTCCGCCGCACAACTGTTTCCACTTTACGTTATTACGCATTATTATTTTTCATGTGATAAGTTTGAAAGAAACACTAGGACACATAACTGAAACCTCACATCAGCACGTATATCACAAACCACATTTTGAGACATAAAATTATAAAAATATTTGGACACAAAAGGAGAACGGGCACATTAGGTAAGGCATGTTTACTCACCTCAAATAGCAACCGTAAATAGCACGGAATAACTTCTAGAAGTAGACGTAGCCCTCGTCTATGACTTCGTCGCCTACAAAGTATAATTTCCTAATCAATCGCAATTTCAACTAACACATATGATGAAAGCAAGCGATAAAGGTTATATTTATTGATATAACCCCCCCTTTTTTAATTATTTATTTATTTATTATTATTATTAATCTCAAGACAACCCGAAATTCCCAAATAAGTTCCAGCCATTGATAAGAAGTATTATTTTATTTGTCCTCTAATAATTAAAGTGATAATTTAAGTTTAGTTAAATTATTATTAAATACATTTATTTAGAATCTCATATTTACTTAAACATAGAAGTATCCATAACCCTCTATAATTACAAATTTTTTTGGAATTACGAGTAGTTTACTTCACAAATCGATTTAGTAAACGTTAGTATAGCCAATACCATATTTATTCCAAGAGGATACTAATTCACATTTAGAAAGTTCCTAAAACAATATCTCTTCTTAAAATGTATTTTAAATTCATAACTTTTCCATAAAAACTTTATAACTATTTGATTGTGGCGACTTCCTAAATTACAAAAATATTATAGTTTATCTTTTATTAATAGATTAGTCATATATACTTAAACCAACTAAATTTATTACTTACTAGCTAGAAACATCTCTTTTACTAAATATTTACACACAAGTAGCTCATAAATTTGGAGATAAAAGCTTAGCTTGTATAGAAGTAGCATGGCCAAAACACAATATTCTCTTTTTAAGTTGTGTGTGTGTGTGTATTATAAGAAATTACAAATAATAATTTTAATTTATTTAAACAAATATTAAATTTATTTATAAAAGCAGATTGTATAAACTACAACAAGATCCCAAGTTTTCATGAATATAGCACTTAGTCACCCCACTAACTTAAATAGTTTCTGATTTGATACTTAGTACCCTAACTTTCTGTTTTATGTCAAAATTCACGCCATCCCCTAACTCACGCACGTCCTCTTCTTCCTCCCCAAATTCAATTCATGAATCTCCTCATATATTGATACCCACTACAGTTTGATGTTGTAAAACTCTAATTCAAGTCCATATAACGCGATTCAAGACAAAAAGTAGCGAATTTGGTTACCGAATGACCGAGAAATCGTACGCCGAAGTTCGTCGGAATTTCGCAGGAAAATATGGCGCTCCGGCAATTAGGGTGGCTGTGGTTGGCGACCTATAGCTCGTTCGAGCCTCTAGGAGCGTCGGGGAGTCTCTGGAAGTGAAGGAGAGCAGCGGGGGAGGCACGGTGGCCAGGTCCCCGTCGGGTCGGGCTCTCGGGAATGACTTCGACGGTGGCTTTCGGCCACCGTTGTTGCTGCTTCTTCTTTGGTTCAGGCGACCGGAGAGGTCGTCCAGGTGGTGGAAGGTCGAAGGGGAGAGAGAGAGAGGGTGGAACCGGTGGTGGGAGCGAAATGAATGTTGGTGGTGACGGCGGCAGTGGTGGTGGTGACGTCGATGGCGATGATGGTGGTGGTGTCGTTGGTGTTTCTGCTGTTGTTGTTGCTGCTGATGGGTTTAGGTGGAAGAGAAAACAGAGGTGGGGAAGAGAGGAGAGAGAGGAAAAGGAAGGTAGGTGCTGGTGTCGATGGAGGTGGTGCTATGGTGGTGATTGTTGGTGATGGTGATTGTTGTAGTTGTTATTTGTTGTTGCTGCTGTGTATGAGGGGGAGGCAGAGAGATTGAAAGGGGGGCAGAGATGGTGGTGATGAAGGTGGCGTTGAGGTGGTGGGGTGTTCGGGTGAAGCAAGGTGAAGGGGGTGGAGGTGATTCTGGTGAAGGAAATGAAGGAGAAGAGGATAAGAATTAAATAGGGGAAGAGAAGACAATTTGTAATACCCCGAATATATGCTAAGGGTAAAATAGTAAATTGACATGGGAGGTTCGGTTATGAATTTTAAGAAATTGCTTGGTAAAATTTAGATCCATAATTTAATTGGAGGCTAGTATATAATCACTATTTATATTATAAGTTAAATTATTTACAATTAGTTTATATAAAATAAGTTTAAATGATACACCTAAATAAAACATTAAAATCTTATAATTGATACTACCAAACTATCCTAACATTTCTACCTACTCATAGTACTACCTAATACATCCAATTATTTCTACCTACTTAAGAGTGCACCCAAAGCACCATACAATTATCCCTAAGTTCCCTATTGGCCAATTGACCAAGACCTCTCCCTCATTGGCCATTTGACTTGGACCAATTGACCTAAGCCTAGTTGGACCTATGCAATGAATTTTGCACCATATAATATCTCCCCCTACCTTTCTTCTCCAGTACAATAACCAGAGAAACTCTCACCATCACCACCATCACCAGCGGCCACCACCACCATCCCACCTTCGTCTCTCTCTCTCCCTCTCTTTTCTCTGTTCTCTCCGGCGAAGAACAGACCCAGCAGCAGAGGCCGAGCCTCCACCGCCGAGCGAACCCGACGGAAAACCCCCTTGTCGCCTGCTCCCCCTCTTCTATCTCTCTATCTCTCTCTTGCTATTGCTCTATGTTCTCTTTTCTCTGAAAGAAACAGAGGAGGAGCAGCGGCGGCCAAGCCACCGCCGAAGCCGACCCGAGGGCCAGACCCGATGGGAGCACCCCAGCCATCGTGCCTCCGCCTCTCTCCTCCACTTCGCAGCTCTCCCCTGCCCTTCTTGAGGTTCGACTGAACCAGAGGCGACCCACAGTAGCTCCAAGCACCGAAAACGCCATACTTTCCGGCGATTTCTTGACCGAAACTCCGGCGATCGATTTACGCCCATTCACGAGTTCATAGACGAGGGCTTCGTCTACTTCTAGAAGTCATATCGTGCTACTTACGGTTGCTACTTAAGGTGAGTAAACATGCTAGGCTTGCTTAGCCCGTCCTCCTTTCGTGTCTAAATATTTTTATGATTTTATGTCTGTCTCAAAATGTGATTTGTGATGTACGTGCTTTACTTGGAATTTTATTTACGAGTCCAAATGATTCTTTCAAAGCTATCACACGAAAAATTAATAATGTGTAATCACGTAGAGTGGAAACAGTTGTGCGGAGGAACCATATTCGAATTCTTACATATTATGGTTGTGATTGTGATATTTTACCCGGTTGTAATTTTGCCTCGGGCTGCTCCATGTACTCACCTCTCTGGCCGCAAGCAGTCTTAGGGGGTTGCCGGCACTTAAGGTCTTGGATGCATGGGATATGGTTGGTTACTTATGAGATACTGTGATGGAATATTGTGATGGTTTGGTTCGTTCACCGCTACGACTAAATAATAATGTGGACTTTTAATGTGGAAAATGAAAGGAATATTGAATTGTTGGGATCCCCCTAATCGGGGAAATGGTATGGAATGGGAAAGTTTCCCTTGGATATATGATTTGATTATTTGAGATTACGTTTCTGAAAGTTAATAATTAAATAAAGAGTTGGAAAAATTTATCTCTTTTCCTACATGGTCATCTATGAGAACATATTTGATTACTCCTAAATTATTATCTTTGGTTAGTAAAAGAAAATGCCTCTTATCCGGTTTACGTGTTTGGGTGTTTGCTTATTCAGCATTTCTTGCTGACTTTCGAAAAACTACGGTCTTTGTTTTCTTTCCCCTCAGGTCTAGGTGAAGGGAGCTCAATGTAGGACGAGTCGCATACTCTACTAGTTGTGTTAGTTTCTTTATTCCAGTCGAACTCTTAGTTAAATTTCACTTTTGTAATGTATTGCAAGACAATTATGCAGTTTGTAATACATAATATGGGATGTTTTGTTCTTGATTTCCGCAATTTCATTATGAGTAGCACCCTCCTGGGCTTTCCAGTCCGGAACGGAACGCTCGGGGAACAAGGGGTGTTACAGGTGGTATCAGAACGGGAAATCCAAAAAGGAATTTAAACCTGTAGGGTAATTTAAAATGAATATAGGACAAGAAAATCTAAAATTGGACAAGCTGGGTGGGTTATGGGTAGTTTAACTTTTACTAAGTCCCACCCACCCACGTCCTTTCTTTCCTTCAGGAAAGATGTTTTCAGCTCCTATGATATCTTGAATGACTGGTGTGGATTATGGGATGTATATTGGCGTATTCTTACATGATTGACTTTTGACATATATTACTCCCATGGTGGAGAACGAGGATTATTGAGTTCAGGATTTTGATCATATAGAGGAACTAAAATGATAAAGAACTGTTTTGACTATGGAAAAGAATTATATGTTTATACATGCTTTATACTTGTGCTAAATAAATGGATATATGTGTAGTGCATGAAATAAGCCATTCCAAGTATTACTCCATGATAGGGTATGCATTGATACAATAGGTGATAGTGTAGGAATATGTCTGATAGACCACTACGATACTACACCAGGAGAACCAACCGAGAACAAATGGCAGCTGGAAGAGACAACAAACCAGAAATGGCTCAACTGGTCACCCAAATGGCCAGAATCATTGCTAGAAACGAGGAGCGTGAAGAGCGCAGCTATTCCAAGAAGATAGCAGATCATAACCCTCGCGAATTCGCTGAGAAGGAAGACCCAACTGAGCTAGAGGATTGGATCAAGAGCTTCGAGAAGATATTTAGGGCTGTCCAATGCCCTAATGACCAGAAGGTTAACTGTGTCGTTCTTTATTTGGCCAGCAAGGCAGACAATTGGTGGACAACCAATCATGAGGTTCTACTGGCTCGACCCAACTTTGGTTGGGAAGCTTTCAAGACTGCTCTGAGATTGAGGTTCTATCCAAATCATGTCAAGAATAGGTTGTGCAGTGAGTTTCACAACCTAAAGCAGGGAAACGGCTCAGTGACAGACTATCTTGATAAGTTCGCGGAGTTGTCCAGATTTGCTGGAAATACGGTACCTGATGAGGATAGCAAGGTCTCAAAGTTCATTGGATGTCTGCACCTTCAGTTGCAGAAAATAATGCGTAGCAGGACTTACGACACCTTGCACGAGGCATATGACCGCGCAACTGACATGTGGCAAATCCAGGAGATTCAGGATGAGGCTCGCGGGAAACGCAAGGTGGATGAGGCAGGAGGTAGTAGCAACAATTCGGCAGGGGACAAGAGGTTTAAGCCCAACAATGGGGGAAACAATCAGAACCGGGGTAACCAGCAGAATCAGGTGGCTCAGCAAGTTCGTCGCCACAATTGCAAGAGATTCCAGCAAAACCACCCTGGAACCGACTGTATGGGAAACCTAGTCACATGCCACAATTGTGGTAGAAAAGGGCATCACGCTTATGAATGTCTAGCTCCACCAGCCAGGAACCAGCAAGGGTACCAAGAAGGAAACTATCAGAGGCCACCTCCGAACAACTATCAGGGGAACCACCAGCAGTATGGGAACCAGCAACCACGGGCCTTGCAGATTGAACACGGGAACAGGAACGGTGGCAACCGAAACAACCAGAATAATGGGGGAAATGGTTATGGGAGGCAGCAAAACTACATCCAGAGGAACGCAGGACAGTATGGGGCTCAGAATCGCAACACCAATGCTGGTCAGGGGACTAACATCAACAACGAAGCAGGTAAAGGAGGAGCTGGAACTCAGAATGCCAATGCGGGAAGGACCGCGGTCATGACAAAGACAGAGGCTGGGGATGCTCAGGGAGTTGTCACGGGTACATTCCTTATTCATGAGCACCCAGCTTTTGTATTATTTGATTCTGGCGCATCATACTCTTTCACATCATCATCATTTGTTGAGAAATTGGGATTGAATAAGTCATCTAGCATATTCACCCCTGTAGCGACACCCACTGGCCAAATAGCAGTATGCGACACCGTATTTGAAGGATTAGGAGTCAAAATCCTAACATGTACCTTTCATGCAGATTTGATAAAGTTTGATCTTAGAGGCATAGACGTCATCCTAGGGATGGATTGACTTAGTAATTTCGGGCTGTCATTGAATGTTATGATCAGAAGGTTCGATTAAGAGGACCCAACGGAGAGAAGATTTCTTACCGCGGAATCACGAAGGAACCCTGTATTAGAATACTGTCAGCAATGACCATAGTCAACCAAGTGAAGAAAGGGAATTCTGCCTACTTATGTTACATCCAGGATGTATCCAAGAAGGAGAACATGTTGGAAGAGATACCAGCCGTGAAGGAGTTTCCTGACGTATTCCCAAATGAGATTCCAAGAATGCCACCTAAAAGAGAATTGGAGTTTACCCTGTACTTGGCACCTGGAACCGCGCCTATCTCGAAAGCACCATACCGGATGGCACCAGTAGAACTGAAGGAGCTGAAAGAACAATTGCAAGAACTTCTGGAGAAGGGGTACATACGGCCAAGTGTGTCACCTTGGGGAGCACCAGTGCTTTTCTTGAAGAAGAAAGATGGAAGCTTGAGGCTATGCATTGACTACTGTGAGTTGAATAGTGCAACCATCAAGAACAAGTACCCATTACCCCGGATTGACGATCTGTTTGATCAATTACGAGGGGCTAGTGTCTTCTCGAAGATTGATTTGAGATCAGGGTACCATAAACTTTGGATAGCCGAGAAGGATATTCCGAAGACAGCCTTTCGAACGAGGTATGGCCACTATGAGTTCACTGTGATGCGTTTTGGTTTGACCAACGCACCTGCAGTGTTTATGGACCTGATGAATCGGGTCATGAGGTCATTTCTTGATAGATTTGTGGTCGTCTTCATTGATGACATCCTTGTGTACTCGAAGAGTGAGGAAAACCACGAGGAACATCTCAGAGAAGTGTTGCAGACACTGAGACAAGAACAAATGTATGCTAAGTTGTCCAAGTGCGAGTTTTGGCTGGATCGCGTTCCATTTCTGGGTCACATCATCTCGAAGGAAGGAATATCAGTGGATCCAGGAAATATTTCAACAGTAAAATATTGGCCAACACCGAAGAACGTATCCGAGATAAGGAGTTTTCTTGGCTTAGCAGGTTACTACAGGCGTTTTTTGAAGGACTTCTCCAAGATTGCTAGGCCATTGACCGCATTGACGAAGAAGGCACTGAAGTACCAGTGGAGTGACAGTTGTGAAGAAGCATTTCAGACCCTGAAGGAGAAGCTTACTACAGCACCATTACTAGCCTTACCAAACGATTTGGGCGAGTTCGAAGTATATAGCGATGCATCGAAGAAGGGGCTAGGATGTATGCTTATGCAAGAGAGAAGGGTAATTGCCTATACTTCGAGGCATTTGAAACCACACGAGGAGAACTATGCCACTCACAACTTGGAATTGCCAGCAGTAGTCTTCGCCTTAAAGATATGGAGACATCACTTGTATGGAGCTGTTTGTAAGTTGTACACGGATCACAGCAGTCTGAGGTACATCTTCACACAGAAGGAGTTGAATAATCGACAACGAATATGGCTAGAGATTATCAAGGATTACGATATACGCATCCAGTACCATGAAGGAAAGGCTAATGTCGTAGCTGACGCATTTAGACGAAAGTCGAGCCATACCATTAATTCCATGCTAGAAATGCCTGAATAGCTATGTCATGAGTTCTGGAAGCTCGAAATTGAAGTAGTGGAACAAGGAGAAAGAACCTGCTCGGAAGTATGACAGCTGTACCAGACTTCTTTGAGGAGATAAGGAGTAACCAAGCTGGAGATATGAAACTGGGATGAATCAAGAAGAAGATTGCAGCAGGACAAGCCATATGATTCCAGATTCATGAGGATGGAAGCATTTGCTACAAGGGAAGGTGGTGTGTTCAACAGAAATGTGCAGAAACCAAGAAAAAGCTGATGCGCGAAGCGCACAACACACCCTACTCAGTACACCCTGGAGGCGACAAACTCTACAAGGACTTGAAGAAGACATTCTGGTGGCCTAACATGAAAAGGGAGGTAGCAGAATTCGTATCCCGATGTTTGACTTGTCAGAAGGTGAAGTTCGAGCAGAAGAGAATGGGAGGCCTAGTTCAGCCTTTGGACATACCCGTTTGGAAGTGGGATTCCATTTCGATGGATTTTGTGACTGCTTCGCCGACGTCGAAGAATGGACTCAACCAGATTTGGGTAGTGGTAGACAGATTAACCAAGACAGCAAGGTTCATTCCGATGAAGGATACATGGAACATGGAGCAAAGGGCAGCTGCGTACGTGAAGGATATCGTGAGGTATCATGGAGTTCCTAGTTCTATAATTTCTGACATAGATCCCAACTTCCTTTCTCATTTTTGGAAGGCTTTGCAAGAAGCGATGGGAACAGAGTTGAGATTCAGTACATCGTTCCACCCAGCGACTGATGGTCAAACGGAAAGAACAATTCAGACTTTAGAAGACATGCTTAGATTTGTGCTATGGACTTCCAAGGATCATGGGTTGACCGACTACCACTGATAGAGTTCTCGTACAACAACAGCTATCACGCTAGTATTGGCATGGCACCACACGAGGCTTTATATGGAAGGAAGTGTCGGACACCCTTATGCTGGAGTGACATCAGTGAGACTGTAGTAATTGGTCCACAAGTTATCGAGGAGATGACTGATGAAGTACGTCTCATCCAACAGAGAATGAAAGCAGCTCAGGATAGACAGAAATACTATGCGGATCAGAAGAGGAGGTCGTTGGAATTTCAAGTCGGAGAGAGGGCATTTCTTAAGGTTTCGCCAACCAAGGGAGTAACAAGATTCAATTAGAAGGGGAATCTAAGCCCAAAGTTTATTGGACCATACGAAATTCTAGAGAGAATTGGCGAGGCTGAGCCCAAAGTTTATTGGACCATACGATATTCTAGAGAGAATTGGCGAAGTTGCTTACCGAGTAGACCTACCGTCCAACTTGGGTCGAGTGCATAATGTCTTTCACGTTTCAGAGCTGAAGAAGTATGTACCTGACTCATCTCATATACTGGACCCCGAACCAGTGGAGTTAGATCCGTCAGTGACTTATGAGGAGCATCCTGTCAAGATTTTAGACACCAAGACAAGGGACACGCGTATCGAAAGCCTTAAGCTGGTAAAGGTCCTATGGACAAACCATCAGACAGAAGAGGCTACTTGGGAAGCTGATGATGAGATGCGAAAGAAATACCCACACCTTTCTGACGAGGTTAATTGAGTTCCGGGGACGTCACTCTCCTAAGGGGGAGAGGATGTAACCCCTTTAAATTTTTATTCCATAGCATGTCGCGCAATTAACTCGAATATTAGCATATAACATCGCTTGAAGTATTAACACGATTGCATACCATGCTAGATTTCATACCACATTACATTATATTTTATACAGAACATGGTTGAGTATTTGGTTTAAGCTTCAAGGACGAAGCTCTCTATAAGGGGGGAAGGATGTAATACCCTGAATATATGCTAAGGGTAAAATAGTAAATTGACATGGGAGGTTCGGTTATGAATTTTAAGAAATTGCGTGGTAAAATTTAGATTCATAATTTAATTGGAGGCTAGCATATGACCACTTTTTATATTATAAGTTAAATTATTTACAATTAGTTTATATAAAATAAGTTTAAATGATACACCTAAATAAAACATTAAAATATTATAATTTATACTACCAAACTATCCTAACATTTCTACCTACTCATAGTACTACCTAAAACATCCAATTATTTCTACCTACCTAAGAGTGCACCCAAAGCACCATACAATTATCCCTAAGTTCCCTATTAGCCAATTGACCAAGACTTCTCCCTCATTGGCCATTTGACTTGGACCAATTGACCTAAGCCTAGTTGGACCTATGCTATGAATTTTGCACCATATAATATCTCCCCCTACCTTTCTTCTCCAGTACAATAACCAGAGAAACTCTCACAATAACCACCAACGACCACCATCACTAGCGGCCACCACCACCATCCCACCTTCGTCTCTCTCTATCTTACTCTTTCTCTATCTCCCTCTCTTTTCTCTGTTCTTCCCGCCGAGGAACAGACCCACCTGCAGAGGCCGAGCCTCCACCGCCGAGCGAACCCGACGGAAAACCCACATGTCGCCTTCTCCCCCTCTTTTATCTCTCTATCTCTCTCTCGCTATTCCTCTCTGTGCTCTGTTCTTGGAATTAGAAACAGAGGAGGAGCAGCGGCGGCCAAGCCACCGCCGAAGCCGACCCGAGGGCCAGACCCGACGGGAGCACCCCAGCCACTGTGCCTCCGCCTCTGTCCTCCACCTCGCAGCTCTCCCCTTCCCTTCTTGTGGTTCGACTAAACCAGAGGCGACCCACAGTAGCTCCAAGCACCGGAAACGCCATACTTTCCGGCGATGTCTTGACCGAAACTCCGGCAATCGATTTACGCCCATTCGGTGACGAGTTCATAGACGAGGGCTTCGTCTATTTCTAGAAGTCATATCGTGCTACTTACGGTTGCTACTTAAAGTGAGTAAACATGCCAGGCTTAGTTAGCCCGTCCTCCTTTCGTGTCTAAATGTTTTTATGATTTTATGTTTGTCTCAAAATGTGATTTGTGATGTACGTGCTTTACGTGGATTTTTTTTTTGAGTCCAAATGATTCTTCCAAAGCTATCACACGAAAAATTAATAATGTGTAATCACGTAAAGTGGAAACAGTTGTGCGGAGGAACCATATTCGGTTTCTTACATATTATGGTTGTGATTGTGATATTTTGCCCGGTTGCAATTTGCCTCGGGCTGCTCCATGTACTCACCTTTCTGACCGCAAGAAGTCTTAGGGGGTGCTGCCACTTAAGGTCTTGGATGCATGGGATATGGTTGGTTACTTATGAGATACTGTGATGGAATATTGTGATGGATTGGTTCGTTCACCGCTACAACTAAATAATAATGTGGACTTTTAATGTGGAAAATGAAAAGAATATTGAATTTTTGGGATCCCCCTAATCGGGGCAATGGTATGGATTGGGAAAGTTTCCCCTGGATTATATGATTTGATTATTTGAAATTACGTTTCTGAAAGTTAATAATTAAATAAAGAGTTGGGAAAATTTATGTCTTTTCCTACATGGTCATCTATGAGAACATATTTGATTACTCCTAAACTATTATCTTTGGTTTGTAAAAGAAAATGCCTCTTATCCGGTTTACGTGTTTGGGTGTTTGCTTATTCAGCATTTCTTGCTGACTTTGGAAAAACTGCGGTCTTTGTTTTATTTCCCTCGGAGGTCTAGGCGAAGTGAGCTCAATGTAGGACGGGTCGCATAACTCTACTAGTTGTGTTAGTTTCTTTATTCCATTCGAACTCTTAGTTAAATTTCACTTTAGTAATGTAATGCAAGACAATTATGCAGTTTGTAATATATAACTGTGGGATGTTTTGTTCTTGATTTCCGCCATTTCATTATGAGTAGCACCCTGCTGGGCTTTCCGGTCCGGAACGGAACGCTCGGGGAACAAGGGGTGTTACACAATTAGTGGGTCAGGTAAAGAGGAAGAAAGGAGAAAAAAAATGATTCTCCCAACCGGGTTGTGAGTTGGGTTCGGGTCGGGTTATAATGAAATACGGTTCATGTACAATAATGCCGGGTTATCGGGTCGGGTTGAAAATAAAATACGGGTAGGTATAAATATACCGGGTTATACCATTTTACGGGTCGGTTTGGATGAATACGGGTTGAAGACAATTACTTTATACGTATATACGTACTACTATTTATCCAAAATACAATTACTTCCCCAACTTTTTAATTAACTTGATTTTCAACTACTATAAACTACAATTATCCCCCAAAAGTTCATCCAACCACTTTATAACTTTCTCAAAACTACAATTTCAACCCCATTATCCAAATTCAATTAATCAATAACTTCTATAAAGCACACTTATAACCCCCAAACTCTAACAAAATCATTAAATTACATTCTTATATAAATATCGGGATATTACATCCTTCCCCCCTCAAACAGAGCTTCGTCCTCGAAGCTTAAAACAAATACCCAACCAATACTCGACGAACCTTTAGTATAATCAGTGTATAGATATGAGGGCATGACGGGTTATGGTACGAATATTCAAAGGGTTACATCCTCTCCCCCTTAGGAGAGTGACGTTCCCGGAACTCAAATTACCTCGTAAAAAAGGTGTGGATATCTCTTTCCATCTCATCCTCAACTTCCCAAGTAGCCTCTTCAGTATGGTGGTTCGTCCATAGGACCTTTACCAGCTTGATGCTCTTGGTTCGCGTGTCCCTCGTCTTGGTATTTAGGATCTTGACAGGATGCTCCTCGTAAGTCAAAGACGGGTCTAACTTCACTGGTTTGGGATTACGATGGATGAGTCAGGCACATACTTCTTCAGTTGTGAGACGTGGAAGACATTGTGTACTCTCCCTAAGTTGGACGGTAGATCTAGTCGGTACGCAACTTCCCCATTTCTCTTTAGGATGTCGTATGGTCCAATGAACTTTGGGCTCAACTTTCCCTTCTGATTGAATCTTGTTATTCCTTTTGTTGGCGAAACCGTAAGAAATGCCTTTTCACCCACTTGGAATTCTAACGGCCTTCTCTTCTAATCTACATAAGACTTTTGCCGGTTCTGAGTTGCCTTCATTCGTTGTTGTATAAGCCTCACTTGATTTGTCATCTCTTCGATAATCTGCGGGCCAATAACCATCGTTTCGCTGATGTCACTCCAGCATAAGGGTGTTCGACACTTCCTTCCATACAAAGCCTCGTGCGGTGCCATGCCAATACTAGCGTGATAGCTGTTGTTATACGAGAACTCTATCAGCGACAATCTGCCCACCCATGATCCTTGGAAGTCCATAACACAAGCCCTAAGCATGTCCTCGAATGTCTGAATCTTCCTTTTCGTCTGTCCATCCGTAGCTGGGTGGAAGGACGTACTGAATCTCAATTGGGTCCCTAATGCTTCCTGAAGCGCCCTCCAGAAATGAGAGAGGAAGTTAGGGTCCCTGTCAGAAAAGATCGAGCTTGGAACCCCATGATACCTCACTATATTCTTCACATACGCATCAGCTCGTAGTTCCATGTTCCACATGTCCTACATCGGAATGAATCTTGCCGTCTTGGTTAATCTGTCTACTACCACCCAAATCTGATCGAACCCATTCTTCGATGTCGGCAATGCAGTCACAAAACCCATTGAAATGAAATCCCACTTCCAAACCGGAATATCCAAAGGTTGTACTAGGCCTCCCATTCTATTATGTTCGAACTTCACCTTCTGACACGTCAAACATTTGGCCACGAATTCTGCAACTTCCTTTTTCATGTTTGGCCACCAAAATGTCTTTTTCAGATATTTGTAGAGCTTTCCGCCTCCAGAGTGTACCGAGTAGGGTGTGTTGTGCGCTCCACGCATCAATGTTTCCTTGGTTTCTGTACATTTCTGCGGAACACACCACCTTCCCTTGTAGCGAATGCTTCCATCGTCATGAAACTGGAATCCTACAGCATGTCCTGCTGCAATCTTCTTCTTGATTCGTTCCAATTCACATCTCCCGCTTGGTTACTCCTTATTTCCTCAAAGAAGTCTGGTACAGCTGTCATACTCCCAAGCAAGTTCTTCACGCCTCCTTGATCCACTACTTCAATTTCGAGTTTTCTGAACTCATGGCATAGCCATTCTGGTAAAGCTAGCATGGTGTTCACTACATGGCTTGACTTCCGACTCAACGCGTCAGCGACAACGTTTGCTTTCCCTTTGTGGTACTGGATACGCAAGTCATAGTATTTGATTATTTCTAGACACCGTCGTTGCCTGTTGCTCAACTCCTTCTGCGTAAAGATATATTTTAGACTGCGATGATCCGTGTAAAGCATACAAACAGCCCCATACAGATGATGTCTCCAAATTTTTAGCGTGAAGACTATCGCTGCCAACTCCAAGTCGTGAGTAGCATAGTTCTCCTCGTGGGTCTCAGCTGCCTTGATGCATAGGCAATCGCCCTTCTCTTCTGCATGAGTACACATCCTAGCCCCTTTTTTGATGCATCACTGTACACCTCAAACTCGCCTGAATCATTAGGAAGAGCCAATAATGGTTCTATAGTTAACCTTTCTTTCAGAGTCTGGAATGCCTCTTCACAGCTTTCGCTCCACTGGTACTTGATTGCCTTCTTTTTCAACGCGGTCAATGGAGCAATTTTGGAGAAGTCATTCACAAAACGCCTCTAGTAACCTGCTAAGCCAATGAAACTTCTTATCTCGGATACATTCTTTAGTGTTGGCCAGTCTTTGACTGCTGAAATCTTTCCTGGGTCCGCTGATATTCCCTCTTTCGAGATGATGTGACCCAAAAATGGAACGCGAACCAACCAAAACTCGCACTTGGACAACTTAGCATACATCCGCTCTTGTCCCATAGTCTGCGATACTGTTCTGAGATGTTCCTCGTGTTCCTTTTCTCTCTTCGAGTACACAAGGATGTCAATAAAGACGACTGCGAATCTGTCTAGAAATGGCCTCATCACTCGGTTCATCAAGTCCATAAAGACTGCAGGTGCGTTGGTTAGACCAAACGGCATTACAGTGAACTCATAATGGCCATATCTGATTCTGAAGGCTGTCTTCGGGATATCCTTTTCGGCTACCCGAAGCTGGTGGTACCCTGATCTCAAATCAACTTTTGAGAAAACACTAGCCCATTGTAATTGATCGAATAGATCGTCAATCCGAGGTAGATTATATTTGTTCTTGATGGTTGCACTGTTCAACTCACGGTAGTCGATGCACCTTAAGCTTTCATCTTTCTTCTTCACGAAAAGTACTGGTGCTCCCCACGGCGAAACACTTGGTCTTATGTACCCCTTCTCCAGAAGTTCTTGCAACTGATTATTCAACTCCTTCAATTCGGCTGGTGCCTTTGAGATAGGTGCGGTTCCTGGTGCTAAGTCCAGGGTAAACTCCAATTCTCTTCTAGGTGGTATCCCTGGAATCTCCTCTGGGAATACGTCGGGAAATTCCCTCACAACGGGTATTTCTTCCAGTACATTCTCCTTCTTGGATACATCCTGGATATAACACAAGTAGGCAGAATTCCTTTCCTTACTTGGTTGACTATGGTCATTGCTGACACTAGTCTAATGCAGGGCTCCTTCGTGATTCCGCGATAAGAGATCTTCTCTCCGTTAGGTCCTTTTAATCAAACCTTCTGATCATTACAATCAATGACAACCCTATATTTACTAAGCCAATACATCCCTAGGATGACATCTATGCATCTAAGGTTAAACCTTAACAAATCCGCAGGCAAGGTACATGATAGGATTTTCACTCCTACCCCTTCAAACGCGGTGTCGCATACTGATATTTGGCCAGTGGGGGTTGCTATATGCTAGATGACTTATTCAATCCCAATTTCTCAACAAATGATGATGATATGAAAGAGTACGATGCGCCATAATCAAATAACACAAAAGCAGGTTGCTCATTGATAAGAAATGTACCCGTAACAACTCTAGGATCAGCATCAGCCTCAGTCTTAGTCATGACTGCAATCTTGCCCACATTGGCATTCTAGGCTCCAACTCTTCCTGCACCTGCTCTAGTGTTAATGTTAGCCCTCTCTCCAGCATTGTTGTTGCGGTTCTGGGCTCCATACAGTCATGCGTTCCCTTGGTTGAAGTTTGGCTGCCTTCCATGGCCATTTCACCCATCTCTCTGGTTGTTGCGGTTGCCATACTCAATCTGCAGGGTCCTCGATTGCTGGTTCCCATACTGTTTGTGGTTCCTCTGATAGTTGTTCGGGGGTTGCCTCTGACAGTTTCCTCATTGATTTATTTGCTGGTTCCTGGCTAGTGGAGCTAGACATTCGTAAGCTCGGTGCCCTTTCCTACCACAGTTATGGCATGTAACCAGGTTCCCCATACAGTCAGCTCCATGGTGGTTTTACCGGCATCTCTTGCAGATGTAGCGGCGAACTTGCTGAGCTACCTAATTATACTGGTTACCCCGGTTCTGATTGTTTCCTCCATTGTTGGGCTTAAACCTCTTGTCCCTTACCCCACTACTTCCTGCCTCATTCGCCTTGCGTTTCCCACGAACCTCCTCCTGAATCTCCAGGATTTGCCACATGTCAGCTGCTCGGTCATATGCCTCGTGCAAGGTGTCGTAAGTCCTGCTACGCATAATTTTCTACAATTGAAGGTGCAGACCTCCAATGAACTTCGAGACCTTGCTTTCTTCATCAACTACCGTGTTTCCCGCAAATCTGAAAAGCTCCACAAATCTATCGAATTAGTCCGTCACTGAGCCGTTTCCCTGCTTCAGGTTTCGGAACTCATTGCACTTCCTGTTCTTAACATGACTTGGATAGAACCTCAATCTCAGGGCAGTCTTGAAAGCTTCCCAACCAAAGTTGGGTCGAGCTAGTAGGACCTCATGATTGGTTGTCCACCAGTTGTCCGCCTTGCTGGCCAAATAAAGGGCGACACGGTCAATTTTCTGGTCATTAGGGCATTGGACAACCCTAAATATCTTTTTCGAAACTCCTGATCCAATCCTTTAGCTCAGTGGGGTCCTCCCTTCCAGCGAATTCTTGAGAATTATGATCCGCTATCTTCTTGGAATAGCTTTGCTCCTCACGCTCCTCGTTTCTAGCAATGATTCTAGCCATTTGGGTGACTAGTTTAGTCATCTCAGGTTGGTCGTCTCCTACAACAGTCATTTGTTCTCGGTTGACTCTCCTGGTGCAGTATCGTAGTGGCCTATCAGTCATATTCCTACACTATCACCTATTGTATCAATGCTTATTCTATCACAGGGTAATAAAGTATAATGATCAATTTAATAAAATGCACACATAACTCATGTTATCATCTTTATTCATTTTTCAAAATCTCAAAATAACCAATCATTGTCCATATCATGGGAGTTATATAAGTCCAAAGGACAATCAAGATAAGTATCCCATAATCAATCAAATCATACCACAAAATATCTCTAGAAACTAGAGTAAAGGTCGCGGGTGGGTAGGACTCAGTAAGACTCGAACTACCCATAACCCAACCGACTTGTCAAAGTTTAGATTTTTCTTTCCCTAAATTCATTTTACATAACCCTACAGGTTTTAATTTCTTTTTGGATTGCCTGATCTGATACCACCTGTAACACCGCTCGATTCCAAAGCCTTCCGTTCCGGACCGGAGAGCCCGGGAGGGTGCTACTTGAAATGAATCGGCGGAAATCAAAAACAACACATCCGAAAATTATATTACAAATTGATAATTGTCTCAAACATAATTTTTTACGTACTATTACACAAGGTGAAATTAAACTATAGTTCGGCTTATTTAAAACTACTATTAAACACTACGTGATACCGCGATGCCCTTACGCCGAGCTCCCTTCTCCTAGACCTGCGGGGGAAATAAAACAAAGACCGCAGTTTTTCCAAAGTCAGCAAGAAATGCTGAGTAAGTAAACACCCAAACACGTAAACCGGATAAGAGGCAATTTTATTTACTAAACAAAGATAGCATTTACGAAGTAAGTAAATATGTTATCACCGTTAACAATGTGTGAAAAGAGATGAATTTTCCAACTCCTTACGTAATCTTTTATTTGTTTAGAAGCGAGTTCTCAAATCGTCACAATGTGTATATAACCAAGATGATCATTTCCAACCATGACATTTTTCCCAATTAAGGGATTTCCAAAATCCAAATATTCCTTTTATTTTATCATAAAAAACAAATCCGTATTGATTATTGAGTTGTAGCGGGGAACGAACCAATCCATAACCATAATCCATCGCAGTATCTCATAAGTATCAAACATATCCCATGCATCCAAGACCTTAAGTGCCGGCAACCCCTAAGACTTCTCGCGGCCAGAGGGGTGAGTACATGGATCAGACCGGGGCTAATTGCAACCGAGCAAAATATATAAGAATCCAAATTCAAATAATGTTCCGCCGCACAACTGTTTCCACTTTACGTTATTACGCATTATTATTTTCCATGTCATAAGTTTGAAAGAAACACTGGGACACATAATTGAAATCTCACATCAACATGTATATCACAAACCACATTTTGAGACATAAAATTATAAAAATATTTGGACACGAAAGGAGGACGGGCACATTAGGTAAGGCATGTTTACTCACCCCAAATAGCAACCGTAAATGGCACGGAACAACTTCTAGAAGTAGACGTAGCCCTCGTCTATGAATTCGTCGCCTACAAATTATAATTTCCTAATCAATCGCAATTTCAACTAACACATATGATGCAAGCAAGCGATAAAGGTTCTATTTATTGACATAACCCCATTTTTTATTTTTTTATTATTATTATTAATCTCAAGACAACCCGAAATTCCCAAATAAGTTTCAAGCCATTTATAAGAAGTATTCTTTTATTTTTCCTCCAATAATTAAAGTGATAATTTAAAATTTAGTTAAAGTATTATTAAATACATTTATTTGGAATCTCATATTTACTTAAACATAGAATTAGCCATAACCCTCTATAATTACATTTTTTTTGGAATTACTAGTAGTTTACTTCACAAATCGATTTAGTAAACTTTAGTATAGCCAATAACATATTTATTCCAAGAGGATACTAATTAGCATTTAGAAAGTTCCTAAAACAATATCTCTTCTTAAAATATATTTTAAATTCATAACTTTTCCATAAAAAAATTATAACTATTTGATTGTGGCTACTTCCTAAATTAAAAAAACATTATAGTTTATATTTTATTAATAGATTAGTCATATATACTTAAACCAACTAAATTTATTATTTACTAGCTAGAAACATCTCTTTTACTAAATATTTACACAAGTAGTTCATAAATTTGGAGATAAAAGCTTAGCTTATATAATAGTAGCATGGCCAAAACAAAATATTCTCTTTTTAAGTTGTAAAAAATTGTGTATTTACATATATGTATATGTGTGTGTGTGTGTGTGTATCATAAGAAATTACAAATACTAATTTTAATCGATTTAAACAAATATTAAATTTATTTATAAAAGCAGATTGTATATACTACAACAAGATCCCAAGTTTTCAAGAATATAGCACTTAGTCACCCCCACTAACTTAAATAGTTTCTGATTTCATACTTAGTACCCTAACTTTCTGTTTTATGTTAAAATTCACCCCCTCCCCTAACTCACGCACGTCCTCTTCTTCCTCCCCAAATTCAATTCATGAATCTCCTCATATATTGATACCCACTACAGTTTGATGTTGTAAAACTCTAATTCAAGTCCAAATAACGCGATTCAAGCCAAAAAATAGCGAATTTGGTTACCGAGTGACCGAGAAATCGTACGCCGAAGTTCGTCAAAATTTCGCCGAAAAATATGGTGCTCCGGCGATTGGGGTGGCTGTGGTTGGCGTCCTGGAGCTAGGTCGAGCCTCTAGGATCGTCGGGGAGTCTCTGGAAGTGAAGGAGAGAAGCGGAGGAGGCGCGGTGGCCAGGTCCCCGTCGGGTCGGGCTCTCGGGTCTAACTTCGACGGTGGCTTTCGGCCACTGTCGTTTCTGCTTCTTCTTTGGTTCAAGCGACCGGAGAGGTCGTCCAGGTGGTGGAAGGTCGAAGTGGGAGAGATAGAGGAGGGTGGAACCGGTAGTGGGAGCGAAATGGATGTTGGTGGTGACAGCGACAGTGGTGGTGGTGAGGTTGATGGCTATGATGGTGGTGGTGTCGTTGGTGTTTCTACTGTTGTTGTTGCTGCTGATGGGTTTAAGTGGAAGAGAAAACAGAGGTGGGGAAGAGAGGAGAGAGAGGAAGAGGAAGTTAGGTGGTGGTGTCGGCCTTGGTGGTGGTGTCGATGGTGGAGATGGAGGTGGTGCTATGGCGGTGATTGTTGGTGATGGTGATTGTTGTAGTTGTTATTTGTTGCTGCTGCTGTGTATGAGGGGGAGGCAGAGAGATTGAGAGGGGGGCATAGATGGTGGTGATGAAGGTGGCGTTGAGGTGGTGCTGATGGTGGTGGGTCTCCGGGTGAAGCAAGGAGAATGGGATGGAGGTGTTTCTGGTGAAGGAAATGAAGGAGAAGAGGAGAAGAATTAAATAGGGGAGGAGAAGACAATTAGTGGGACGGGTAAAGAGGAAGAAAGGAGGAAAAAAATTGATTCTCCCAACCTGGTTGTGAGTTGGGTTCGGTTCGGGTTATAGTGAAATACGGTTCATGTACAATAATGTCGGGTTATTGGGTCGGGTTGAAAATAAAATACGGGTATGTATAAATATACCGGGTTATACCACTTTACGGGTCGGGTTGGATGAAATACGGGTTGAAGACAATTACTTCATACGTATATACGTACTACTATTTATCCAAAATACAATTACCTCCCCAACTTTTTAATCAACTTGGTTTTCAACTACTATAAACTACAATTATCTCCCAAAAATTCATCCAACCACTTTATAGCTTTCTCAAAACTATTTCCAACCCCATTATCCAAATTCAATTAATTAATAACTTCTATAAATCACACTTATAACCCCCAAACTCTAACAAAATCATTAAATTACATTCTTATATAAATATCGGGGTATTACAAGTGCAACCTTTTTGGGCGCCCCAATGTTTCCAACAAGTTCAAAAGCCTCACCCGTTTTGGCTAGTATCTTAATTTTTGCCCCATATATTTGTAGTAGACAATATTAGTATCGATGTCCCCCTAATTGTAAACACATATCCTTTCCAAAAGTTGTTTTAAATTGCGCCCTTAAACTTGTAGACGACTTTCTAATAACTATAAATACCTCTCTCTTGTGATATGTTGTTAAATACACTGTTTTATTGGGCTAGTGTTGTTGTCAAAAGAAACCAAGATTCCCTACATTGCGACAAAACGGGAAATAAATGTTGATGGTTATTGGAATAGTCGCACTCTCTCATCTAGCGTTGGGCTGCATATCATCGGGATGGACAACTTTTGTGTGGAAGATTGGGAGGAAGGTCCATGCGTCCTGCGAACTCCAGGGGGAACTATTGGATATGGAACATGGGGTTAATTTTGCATTGCATCATAATATTAACTGTATCAATATTATTGTTTTGTCTATGTTTCAGGGCTTTTCAGGATGCACCGACTTTTTAAAGAATCAAGAGTGCCTTGGACGGTCTCACCTTCCTATCTATTACTAAAGTCTCACGTATTCAGGTGCGCGAAACTAGCGACTTGAGTGAAAACATCGCGAAAGAGGTTCTCAAATAGCTCATCTCCTCACATCACCTCAACGTCGTTGTGGCTACGGGTTGTTTGGTATAAATTGTGCATTTGAATATTATTTTTACTTGAAAACTTGTATACTCACTCCAATTCTAAATAAATCTATTAAACCCTCAATGTTCAAACCAACTCTAGAACTTAGCATAGTTAGTAAAATACGGGACGGAAATAAATCGTGGTACGGTACGTACGTGTATTATACGATTTTATGTTAAAAATACGTTAGAAAAATTCGGCTTAAAAATACGGAATTTGATTAATTTGAGTATTCTATACGTACGTCTATAATTCGTATACTAGTTATTCATTCGGAATTAAAAATACGGGTGCATTTCTTAGTATGCTAGCATATATACTGAGTTATTTGTGTCCCACATTGCCATCTTTTCATATTTTTATTAAATATTTAAAAATAATTTGTTAAGCATGTACTCATTTGTTTATCATTTTTGATAAATACACTATTTACTCATGACTAACACATTACTTATGTAAAATAATATCAAACTATTTTTGATCAAAACTTAAATAAAAAAGCTACTTCGCATTCCCTAATCTTAAAGCCTTAAAAATTTTGAAAATTAATGGTATAACAGATAAAGACTCAAGATGCATGTACATATATACGCATGCATGTATATAGTTATTGTAAAATACTTTTAAAGTTTTATACTTGTAAATCTTTATACTAGTAAATATTTATAATAAAGAAAATATTATTCTTTAGACTATTATTCTCTAAAAAAAAATATTTATCATAAGGAAATAGTAAGAAAATATTTAATAATAACTAATTACTATAACTTATAAGATTATGGATGACAATTTATTTATGTATGGAAGAAGTTTTATTCGGAAGTATTATACGTTAAAACGTTAAATATGAGTATTAAACTTTTTTGGTCAAAAGTTCGAGTATTTTTCATTAGGTCTACCAATAGTACGAAATACGAAAGTATTTTTCATTTATACGTACGGACGGGTATTAAACGGAAAAATTCGGAGTATTTATTAACTAGGGAACTTAGTACCTTCCCAATGTTGATGTCCGGTTCGTTTAATTCACCGAGCTCAAACATTAACCTCAGCAAGGCTCTCGAGCTGCTCGTCTGGTTTGCACCCCTAACTAAAGTAATGGACATTATCAAACTATGAGCTATCCAAACTAATATGGTCTCGACCATTATCAAAGAACACATGACTTATCAAAGGCTTATTAGTTATTACATGTGAATACACCAAAACAACCAAGAAACCAAACTCTGCCTGCCTGTTATTTCTCAAAGATCAATGATAATTCATATGTACATTCTAATTTCAATGAAATTTCCGAAACCTTAAGAATTCGGAGCTTCCTACATTGAAGACTAATTCCTTACTACATAACACGACCGGACAACCGCACTATGAGAGTTCATAGTACTACCATCTGAGTACCGATCCCATAACTTAACGATGTTTCCGTCAAGCAATCCAGCGGCAGTATCGTGACACCGCCCAAAGTTGTCTCCGTTTCTCATCCTCAATATTCCATTCCAGTAGGAATCACATCCTTTTATCGTTTTTCTTCTCCGGCCACTAAAATCCCCCAAATCAAAGCCCTTGACACAATTTGCCTCGGGAAATGTAGCCAACAACGTTGTTTCAGCCGCAGTTGTTGTTTGTTCACAGCAGGCCACTATAGGCGGCTCATCACACAGCCAAATATCACCACCACCACAAGATCCTACCCGGTCATCACCGTCGGTCGCATCGCACGCCTCATAGAGGACTACAACGCTTTCTTTGCGTGTCGTCCTCAACATGAAACATGCATTTGTATCTACCTCTTCATCGCCGTGGACATCATAGGTAGCGGTGAACTTCGTTGATGGCGGCGCGTGCGCCGCCAACGTTGCTGTTGTGGCTGTCTGGTGAGCTGCATTGTTCTCCACCACACAAGGCTGCGGCGTCGCTGGAGTAGCGGCGGCTTTGATTCTCCAGACATAAACGGCGGCGGTTACGGCAGCGAGCCAAGCCCATAAGTTAGAGGCTAGGGATGAGATGAAGAAGCTGAGGTTGTGGAAGGCCAAGACTTCTATGGGAGAGTAGTCCAAGGCACTACTCATCATCGTGTCTTTTTGTTTCTGTGAAAAGGTTTTGTTTGGCTTTTGGAACACAGAAGAGGACTGCGTTTTTATATATAGAGGAGAGGATCAGAAGGGGCATGTACTCTGAAGATGCTTGGGAATCATTTGTGAGCAGTCACAAAATAAGAGATGCTATGGTACATCCAATTATCCAATTTCACGCCACTTGAGATGGTGACACGTGTATGGACACAGATAATTCTCGTTGTCGTCTTTCATCAACAATAATGTGATAGCCTAAATGAAAGGATACGGATTGGAGGAAAGGGAAACTAAAAGGCATCGCAAGTTCGCAACGACCACATGAATTATATATGGCTGCGGCGTCATGGTGTGTACGACACAACACATGTGTTCTTTTCTTGTACTTCATCTTTTCTTATTTGATTGTGTCATTTTTTCAGTCTACTTTTTTTTTATTTATTTAATAGATTTCTGTTATTTTGTCAAAAAATAAATAAATGAAATTTTATCATAAAATAACTATTATGTCCTTACATTTCTTTTTGTTCACATTATTTTTCTTTTTAACAAGTCCCAAGTTTTTACATGTTCACACTACTTGAACATTATATAAATTTGTTTTCTCAAAAAAAAAAAAAAAATATATATATATATAAATTTGTGCAATTTTTCTATAAATGACATATATTTCATAAATATATGCAATTTTTCTATAAACTAATTTAGAAGAAACAAAGGTTAGACATAATATAGTTGGGGATGGAGGTTCAGACCGAGAAACTACAAGCCGAACCTAACCTAACGAACCTAACAGTGAAAAATTGTCCCTTTTAAGTTTGGAAAAAGTATTGTACCGTAAAGTTGAAGTTTAAATAATTTCCGGACTTATTAAATCCAACCGAATCGTTTAGCAGATATACATACAAGACGTGTACTACTGCCTCTATTCCTGTTTAATAATTGAATATTTTTTATATTCCATTAATTCTTAACTTAAGGGTAGTATTTCAAAAACTTAAGGATAGAATATGCTCATGATACATATGTGCATGTCAAAGAAAAAGGATAAATGATGCTCGGAAACTAAGAGTCTGTTTGGTAACCGTTTAAAAAAAGGAAAAAACAATGAACAAAAAAAACATGCTTGAAAAACACGTTTTAAAAATAAATAATAAAATTGTTTGGTAGGTGTAAAAACACCGTTTAGAATCAACAGTCCATTTATAACACTATTAAATTTCGGTGTTAATTTATTCTAACATTATTTTGTACTTACAAGAACGGCATATAATTGTTATTTGATGCATTCATCAAAATTAGGCGTGTGTTTAACGGCCAAAAGTACGAAAAAACATTAACAAAAAAACCTTAAGTGGTGTTTCAAGAAACACTGTTTTTTTCTCAGTTTTTTTGTTTTCAAACAGTCTACCTGAGTCCAGAAGTGTCGCCCAAACAATTTTTTTTTTGCAAAAAAACACTACTTTTGATCAATTTTATTTAAAAACAATGCTTCTAAACAGGCACTAAGTAAATTGTGAATATATTTGATTTGAGTATTTACTTTACAGATTTGATTTAGTCTTTGTTCTGCATAACCGCAGTTTCTTTTACATTTTTTTTTATCAGAATCGTAGTTTCAACCAGACCAAATCATAGTCCAATGTTTATGGACACACGTTGTTGTGCTACTTGAACAGACAACTACATCTCCATCTATATAAGTACTAGAGTATTGCCCGTGCCCGATGACAGTATCCCTAAATTAGATAGCTTTTGAATTTAGAGGTGTTTCTTTTTTTAAATGAATTTAGAAGTTTTATCCAAAAATTATATTTACAAATGTGGTGGAAAAAAAAACTTCCAAGTATGGGATGAGCATTATAATGGACGTGGGAATCATTCACAATATCTCCCCTATTAGTTAGTGATGCTGTTTAGTGAGAAAAATCTCTCTCTTATTAGTTAGGGATGTCCAAAGAGAGTGGGTAGTTAAAAATCTAATAAGTAGATGAGATCTAATGGTGAGGATGTGGTTTATTTAATCTAACAGCTGAAAAATCATAAGTTAGTTAAACAATGTTATTTTATTATATAGACTAGAGTATTGCCCGTGCCCGAGAACACTATCCCTAAATTAGATAGTGTTTAAATTTAGAGGTGTTTTTTTAAAGGAATTTAGAGGTGTTATCCAAAAATTATATTTACAAATGTGGTTGAAAAAAAGTAAAAAAAAAAAAAAAAGTAACGTTCAAATATGGGATGAGAATTATAATGGACGTGAGAATCACTCACAAACCTCTCTCCTATTAGTTAGAGAGGTAGTTTTGGTGAAAAAACCCTCTCTCCTATTAGTTACAGATGTAATAAGTAGGTGATATCTAATGGTGGGAATGAGCTTGATTTAATCTAACAGCTGAAAATTCATAAGTTAGTTAAACAATGCTAGCTTATAATATAGATATGACTGACTGACTCTAAAAGATACAACCAACAAAGTAAAAAAATTACACGATACAATGATTTGATTTTGACCTTCCATGGTTCTTGCATCAAGTGGTTACAGTTTGAAATTACTCGCTTATATTTATTAAAATAGTATAAAATAATTTACCATCTGATAATATATGTAAACTAGAGTATTGCCCGTGCCCGAGGACACTACCCCTATATTAGATAGCTTTTGAATTTAGAGGTGTTTTTTTTTTAAATGAATTTAGAAGTGTTATCCAAAAATTATATTTACAAATGTGGTGGAAAAAAAAAGTAAAAAAAAAAAAAAAAAAAAAAAAAACAACTTCCAAGTATGGGATGAGCATTATAATGGACTGGGAATCACTCACAACATCTCTCCTATTAGTTAGGGATGTTGTTTTAGTGAGATAAATTTTTCTCCTATTAGTTAGGGATGTCCAAAGAGAGTGGGTAGTTAGGGATGTCCAAAGAGAGGGGGTAGTTAAAAATGTAATAAGTAGGTGAGATCTAATGGTGGGGATTGAGTTGATTTATTCTAATCATAAGTTAGTTAAACAATGCTATTTTACAATATGGATTAGAGTATCGCCCGTGCCCGAGGGCACTATCCCTAAATTAGATTGTGTTTAAATTTAGAGGTATTTTTTTTAAATGACTTTAGAGGTGTTATCCAAAAATTATATTTACAAATGTGGTGAAAAAAAAGTAAAAAAGAGAGAACAACTTCCAAGTATGGGATGAGCATTATAATGGACGTGAGAATCACTCACAAACCTCTTTTCTATTAGTTAGAGAGGTAGTTTTGGTGAAAAAAAACTTTTCTCCTATTAATTAGAGATGTAATAAGTAGATGAGATCTAATATGGGGATGAGATTGATTTAATCTAACGGCTGAAAACTCATAAGTTAGTTAAACAATGTAGATTACAAGTATACTCCAACTACTCCGCTATTCATGCAGTGATGTTATCCAACTACTACATACTAGTATAACATATCTAACCAAAAAATGTATTCAAAGGCATTTTGTCACCATAAACCATAATCTTGGTAGCTTCTTCAAAGAATGGATGATTTTGATCTCTGTTGTCTCTCTATACCAAAACAGAAAAGAATGATGTGATTTCAAAGAACCTGTTTAACCTAACTGTTGTAAATATTTTCCGCTATTAACAAACGTGGCACTTTTATCAAAACCTTCGTGCAAAAGAATCCGTACTGCTTCCAAACCACTATGAAAGGTGAAGTCCAAAAGGTGAAGTCCAACAGGGGAAGGCAAAGAAAGATTAAGTTTTTCAGAATTTAAAAATTGCTTGCTGCATAATGTAAATTGGTTCAACTTACCTCTTCCTTTCTTGTTTGTTTGTTTGTTTGTTTGTTTTTTTTTTTTTTTTTTTTTTTTTTTTTTTTTTTTAATCCCTTTCTTGTTTGTTAAATGGGCGAAGAACATAGTTGGCAGTATCCATTTTTCCTGGAGGCCTCCCAATGCCTGCAAACATTTCAAAATATTGGTAATCAGCAATGAATGAGCCATAGAGCAACTTTAGGTCATATGCTTGCGAGTCAAACCTATCTATTCTCAAACGAGGAAAGTCACGGCTCCCCTTAAAGTGATCAATAACACTCGTCATTCTGTGAGAGTTGTTATTTGTCATATGTCCAGATTTGTTCTTACCAAATAAAAACAGCAAGTAAATTAAGAATGAACGAACTTACGGATCGGCAAGTTGATGAATGCAGTGATAATTTGTCCAAGAACAGCCTCGTGCATCGACGATCTCCGAAAGACAATTTCGCCACCCACTGGTTGTGCTTTCGGGTTATGCAAGTGGCAAAATGTCCTCCAAGATAGAAGTTATTGTTGTGTTGCAGCGTAGCACGGTACTGCAACACACGGCGAACGAGATTTGCTGGCGAGAACGGATAATTTATGGAGAGGTTGAATGCTAAAACTTGTCTGAATTCGGAATGAACCAAATGGAAGAGAATACTGCCTTTTATAGGCACTGAAGAGGGGGCAGGAACAGTTGCAACAAATTAATAAACCGGTTGGGTTTATTTTTCCTGTTAATTTTTGTGGGTTAAAAAATTTGTTTTCGACCCAAAAATAAATAGTATAGAGTAAGGCCCAACAGACCCAAACCCAAACCCACGCACACGCCCGAGCCCGTGCCCGAGCCGGCCGGACAGACGGCGCGCGCGCGTGTGTGGTGGTTCGGACCATGGCTAGGTCCTCCCTCCTGCACAAAATGTGCTTCGTCCTAAGGGCGTGCCCATATAATCTAAGGTAGAAGTATATAAACACTCCAATCCCTCTCTTCCTCATGATGTGGGATGGTTTCTTTTGGGAATATAAACCCAAACACAAAACCCCCAACTTCGACGGCTTATTGAGCATTCATCTCTTAATGGTTTTTGACGAACGAGTTATCAAAACGATCACCAAGTTACCCGCTATAAGATGGTGTAGTTGGTGTTGTTAACTCTCAAACGAGTCGGGTTAAAACCGAGCTTAAAGTCGGGTACAAACCGACATGTCGAAGACCATTTTTCCAACAATCCCCCACATGAATGATCAATCAGCGTTGAAAGATCAAATTAGTATGGTGAATCCAATTCTCATTGTTGGTAATTAATTGCTTAAAGAAGAGTAGCCATAGGCCTTGAACTTTTCTGTTAGTGAGATACTATAGGGTATACTGGCTTGGTCAGTATGTGAAGCGCTTTGAACTGTCTTGCCGTGGTGTATACCTAGTCGATAGTAACCACACAATTAATACCGTAGCAAAATCTGTTCTCATGGTTGTGCTCATTTTGGCCTTGAGACACTGATGCCTGGTGTAACACCCCCAAAATGACCAAGCCGGAGGCCCGGGGGGTGCCACTCCGTACCCGAGACTAACCCGGATACAAGGACATTTAAAGATGGTTCTCAAGCAACATCCAATAAAATAATTAACCAAGCATTATTACAGTTCAATTATTCTAGCCTCAAACGCGAGCATAAAACAACTAAGTGTATTAAATACTAAAAGAGTTCCAAAATCTAAAGTGAACGACTAAAACATCGGTGATGAAGCGCGTCCTCCACTATGCCAAATACTCACCACCTGGACCTGTGGTGCAGAAATAAAAAGAAACACCACAGTACAAAAATCAGCATAAAAATACTGACAAGCAAACACCCAAGCATGTAAAATGATGATGAGGCAGTTATAAAAATCAATGGCCACTTTTGCGAGTAGGAGTTTATCATTAAACACAGCGGAAGTTGAATCTGACTCTTATAAGAAAACATGAGAGTTTACAGTTCGCAAATTCGAGTTCAATACTCAAGTTGGGAAATCCCAAATTTCATACTCTCATCGTTTTCCCATTAATAATCATAAAATCCAAAAATCCACATTTACAATTAGTTGATACGGGGAAGAACCAATCACTTCGCAAGCATCCATGACCTTAAGTGTTGACACCCCCTTATAGACTTCTTGCGGCCAGAATGGTGAGTACAAGGAGCGATCCGGGGCCTTGCAACCGGATTAAATAAAATTAATTGGCCGGGTATAACCCAACCAAGCCCAATAGTAACATGAGATAACCCCGCACAAATCTTCCACTTTACGTTATCATGAATTGTTAACTTATTGTGTTATTTTCAAGAAAAGCATATACTAGTAAAATCTGATGTTTAAATGACACATAAGCACATAACATGTAAATTCATTTTGAAACATGTAGGAAGAAATTATTTGACACGAAGGAGTTAAGAACACTAGGCTTGGCATGTTTACTTACCTCAAATCAAATCCAACTATAGCAATCAATCAAAGTACTCTACGTACTCGTCGTCGACGAACTCGTCACCTACGCGTAACAATATTCTAATTAAACACAATATTCTAGCAATACACTTGCTATACTAGCTACATGCATATGATAGTCAATGGTTTAGGTTTCTAACACCAACCTAACATCCCACTTAATTCATACTTCAAACAAAACCCAAAACCTTACTTCAAAATCCTCTAACCTAAAGCATACATAACCTATCATAACTCCACCAATTTATTACTCCAGTTTCTGTCAGATTGATATCATATTGACTAAAGAGCTAGCATGGACGATACCGGCCTCCCGCCCACCCTCGCCTAGGAAGTGTTTTGGAGAATCGTGTCTTTTGATTTTCTTTGTACATTATAATTCATTTTAGGACATACTTTGAATTTGTAAGGATAATGAGATTTTTGGATTCTAGTTGGAATAGTCCATTTAAGAATATTGGATTCTAGTCATGTATTATGGTTACATAGTTTTGATGGATCACGTTGATTTACTAGTGCTTGTGTCTCTTCTTACCTTGTCTATATTTTGTGAAGGTTATATTTATCTTATTTCTCTCATTTTTCTCCTGTATATGACATTATAAGAGTAAAGGAAAAAGGGGATTACACATATGAAACTGAAGTTTGAGGATCAAGGGCTAAGTTTTGTTTGTTATATCTCATACTATTTGATTGGCGAAAGACGATATTTTGGGTCATTAGGATGTTAATGTTTACATTAGAGGTGCATGTTCGGAGCTTTGTTACTTATCTATCATTTGAGGAACTGGGTGTTTTCTCCTTAATGGTTCGTCCTTGGTATTATGATAGTTGTTGGGTTGTATCACCTTTATTGTATGAGGCGTAATATAGTTCATTTACTAGTTTATTCACAATCTGACTAAGAGTATTGATGGTCAGCCTTGGGAGATCTTAAGAACTTATTCCTCGTGACAAACAGTTTATGATGTTGTAGCGGTTATCATTTGAGTTATTGATTTAGGTTTTGGGTCGCTCTCTATTACGTTGGTACAACAATCAAGACAAGTTTTTGGTGTAATCTAACTTGGTATGGTATAGTCTCACGTTTGGGGTAGCTAACATATATTGTCAACTGATGTGTATGATCAGAGTCTTGTCGTCAAATCGTTGTTTGGATTATGGGCTGGTTATTCACATCTAAGATACTTTTGGAGTTCTATGCTTCTATTGGATTTCTGGGAATGCCAAGTCGTATTGAAATTAAGGTTTACATCAGACCTTCCATGAGACATCTTACCCGACTCCACCAAAAACATGTGAACCGAGCCTTCGCGATTCGAATTCGAGTGTTTGTTTGATTTTCGAGATGTATGGTAGATGAGTTCAAGACTTTTGCAGACCAAGAATAGTGACCCCAACTATGAAGTCCCAATTCCTGAGACCTCGTGAATGCTCAATTTTTTTCCGGATAGACCTTTTTTTGGAGATATCAAGTGGGGGTATTGGGGTCCATTGGATGAACTTCGTGGGGCCCATATGTGAAGTACATGGACCATGTTAAGTTGTTAGTCAACCTAGATGACATGTTTAAGTGACAGCTTGCAGACATTATCAAGTGGGAAGAGAATGTAGGCTCCCTATTTGTCGCCTAGGACCGGGAATCGTGGCTAGTGTCAATCAATTTAGAACCTTCATTTAGTTATGAGGAACACCCTGTTAAGATTCTAGACACAAAACAAGGGACACCCGCAACAAGAGTGTCAAGCTTGTAAAGGTATTATGGACAAATCTTCTCACTGAAGAGACAACTTGGGAAGCGGAGGATGATATGAGAAAGAATTAACCTCATCCTTTTTGACGAGGTATTTTGAGTTCCGAGGACGTCACTCCTCTAAGGGGGAGAGGATGTAATCCTTCGATTTTTAATACAGTACTCCTTATGGTATATTTCATATCATTCACACCCTTAGGTTGCATTAAGTAGTTGTACCCTTGAGTGGGGGTTCATACCTTACTGGTTGTTGAGGATTTGGTTTAAGCTTCGAGGACGAAGCTCTCTTTAAGAGGGGAAGGATGAAATACCCCGTTTTGTGACTATGAATATTTTGTGATATTATTATATGTGTTGGGCGCCAAATTTAAATGTTGAGAGTTAATTATAAATGTTTGCTAGTATTTGAGAGTCTTTGTGACTTTTATCTTAAGTTTTAGTGCCTTTTAATTAATTGGGGGGAGGTGTTTGTCTTTTTACCTAAACTAGTGGTGTGAAAGTGTCTTTTCTGTCAGATTGATATCATATTTTGACCCAAAAATCTCAACTAACGTGAGTTTCAAATTCTTTCAAAATTCATCATCATCATCATCTCAATCCCCCTCTATCTCTCACAATTTATCTTCTTCTTCTTCTTCTTCTTCTTCTTCTTCTTCTTCTTCTTCTTCTTCTTCTTCTTTGATTTTCATCAAATGTTGGGTCGTTCTGACCTGATTCCGGCATATTTATCGTCATCATCTCCGGTAGCAAGCTTCAATCTCCGCCTCTCAATCGTTTCGATTTATCTCCTCCTATTGTAAGTCTTGATCAATTAGAAATTTCGGTTCTTTATCGCGAATTTTCAGATTTATATCGTTAGTTTCATCATTCATGAAATCGTAGGATTAGTAATCAAGTTTTAGGGTTTATCATGTTCATGGGTGATGGGAAAAACCCTAGTTTTGAGGAGAAGTTTGATTAAGCAATTTGGGTGATTGGATGATCATAGTATGTGGGTAACAATCTGATTTGATGTTGGGAATCATGTTATATTAGGTTTAATATGAATGTAAGATGAACTAGATGCTTGGGAGAAAAGTTTCATGGAAATTGATAATTCCCGTATGGGTATTTTGAGTGAAATTGGAAACTTGAAACTAGTGTAAATTTTGATTCAGGAATCGAAATTAAGATCAGTTTGAGGATAAACTTATAATTTCGAATGTTTTGAATCTAATGAAACTGTTTTTGAGCCATGATCTGTTTGGGAAACTGGAGTAATAAATTGGTGGAGTTATGATATGTTATGTATGCTTTAGGATAGAGGATTTTGAAGTAAGGTTTTGGGTTTTGTTTGAAGTATGAATTAAGTGGGATGTTAGGTTGGTGTTAGAAACCTAAACCATTGACTATCATATGCATGTAGCTAGTATAGCAAGTGTATTGCTAGAATATTGTGTTTAATTAGAATATTGTTACGTGTAGGTGACGAGTTCGTCGACGACGAGTACGTAGAGTACTTTGATTGATTGCTATAGTTGGATTTGCTTTGAGGTAAGTAAACATGCCAAGCCTAGTGTTCTTAACTCCTTCGTGTCAAATAATTTCTTCCTACATGTTTCAAAATGAATTTACATGTTATGTGCTTATGTGTCATTTAAACATCTGATTTTACTAGTAAATGCTTTTCTTGAAAATAACACAATAAGTTAACAATTCATGATAACGTAAAGTGGAAGAGATGTGCGGGGTTATCTCATGGTTACTATTGGGCTTGGTTGGGTTATACCCGGCCAATTAATTTTATTTAATCCGGTTGCAAGGCCCCGGATCGCTCGTTGTACTCACCCTTCTGGCCGCAAGAAGTCTATAAGGGGTGTCGACACTTAAGGTCCTGGATGCTTGCGAAGTGATTGGTTCTTCCCCGTATCAACTAATTGTAAATGTGGTTTTTTGTATTTTATGATTATTAATGGGAAAAGGATGAGAGTATGAAATTTGGGATTTCCTAACTTGAGTATTGAACTCGTATTTGCGAACTGTAAACTCTTATGTTTTCTTATAAGTGTCAGATTCAACTTCCGCTGTGTTTAATGATAAACTCCTACTCGCAAAAGTGGCCATTGATATTTATAACTGCCTCATCATCATTTTACATGCTTGGGTGTTTGCTTGTCAGTATTTTTATGCTAATTTTTGTACTGTGGTGTTTCTTTTTATTTCTGCACCACAGGTCCGGGTGGTGAGTATTTGACATAGTGGGGGACGCGCTTCATCACCGATGTTTTAGTCGTTCACTTTAGATTTTGGAACTCTTTTAGTATTTAATACACTTAGTTGTTTTATGCTCGCGTTTGAGGCAAGAATAATTGAACTGTAATAATGCTTGGTTAATTATTTTATTGGATGTTGCTTGAGAACCATCTTTAAATGTCCTTGTATCCGGGTTAGTCTCGGGTACGGAGTGGCACCCCCCGGGCCTCCGGCTTAGTCATTTTGGGGGTGTTACACCTGATTTTATGAGTAGTCTTAGAGGAGTGTGCCTGTCATCCTCCCAGAACCGGCCCCAGTTCCTACTCACATAGGTGAGACGCATTTAAGAGTATCCATCCATACTCCACTTAACATGTGATCTCATTAAAAGCATAGCTTACCCTGGTCCTATCACTCGTCGCCCTAGGAATGGGATTCAAACATAGTTTCTTTCGTGAGTGAATTTAATTTGCACAGATAGTTAGGTTGTCCCTTTTGAACCTAGTTATTGGGATCTCCAATCTCCTAGGTTGGGTTTTCCGTTATCGTTCAACTCTTTACGATATTGGCATTATCCCCATTTCCCTTGACGAACTTGCAACTAATGCTCTCGATAGAACTTTGGTCTGCGGATCCGCTAAATTTTCTTTAGACTTCACATAATCGATCGATATAATTCCTTGTGAGAGAAGTTTCCTAATGGTATTATGTCTTCGACGCATGTGTCGAGACTTACCATTGTATATACTATTTTGTGCCTTGCCTATTGCGGACTGACTGTCGCAATGAATGCAAATAGACGGCACTGGCTTTGGCCATATTGGAATATCCTCGAGGAAATGGCGAAGCCATTCAGCTTCTTCCCCTGCCTTGTCTAACGCTATGAATTCCGATCCCATAGTAGACCTTGCAATGCACGTCTGCTTTGAGGATTTCCAACACATTGCCGCTCCTCCGAGGGTAAATACATAACCACTCGTCGATTTGGAATCTTTTGTATCAGATATCCAATTCGCATCACAATATCCTTCCAATACTACAGGATAGTTGGAATAATGTAGTCCTAGATCTTTAGTGTATCGTAGATACCTTAATACTCGGTTTATAGCTATCCAGTGATTCTTTCGAGGGTTACTGGTGAAACGACTAAGTTTTCCAACAGCTTGTGCGATGTCCGGTCTTGTACAAGTTATAATGTACATAAGACTTCCAATTATTTGAGCATTCTCTAATTGCTTGATAGCCGAGCCACGATTTTTGGCGAGATGCATGCTCACATCAACTGGCGTCTTTACTGGCTTGTTGTTAGTTTGGTCAAACTTTTCAAGAACTTTCTCGATATAGTGAGTCTGAGTTAGCGCATAGCCATTTTGAGTTCTAGAAATTTTTATTCCTATAATAACATCAGCCTCCCCTAAATCCTTCATATCGAAGGTTGTGGACAACAACTTTTTGGTGGCACGAATTATTGTCTCGTTACTTCCGAGAATTAACATATCGTCTACATAGAGACATATTATGACACATCCATTGTTGACGGTTTTAGAATATACACATTTGTCACATTCGTTTGCTCTAAAACCATTGGTTGTCATAACCCTGTCGAACTTTTCATGCCATTGTTTGGGAGCCTGCTCCGTATAAGGATTTCTTTAATCGACAATATTTTCCTTCATTTCCTGGAACTCGGAACCCTTCAGGTTGTTCCATGTAGATTTCTTCGTCTAATTCTCCGTTAAGAAATGCAGTCTTGACATCCATTTGATGGATTTCAAGATTAAAGATTGCTGCAATAGCAATTAACATACGAATGGAAGTTATCCTTGTTACCGAAGAATAGGTATCGAAGAAATATATTCCTTCCTTTTGCTTATAACCCTTGACGACTAGCCTCGCCTTATATTTGTCGATGGAGCCGTCGGGTTTCAATTTCCGCTTAAAAACCCACTTGCAACCTTGAGGTTTGCAACCTTGAGGTAGGTCCACTAATTCCCACGTATTGTTGTGCAATATTGATTCTATCTCGCTTTTAACGGCTTCTTTCCAGTAAGGAGCATTCACACTTTCCATTGCTTCCTTATAGGAAGTATGATCATTTTCAAGCATGTAAGTAAGGAAATCAGGTCTGAAAGACTTTTCGGTCCTTTGTCTCTTACTCCTCCTTAGCTCTTCATCTTGGTTATCTCCAAATGTAGAGTCGTATGTCCGTTTTTCCCTTTCAGACGTCTTTTCTTTGTAAGGAAAAATATCTTCAAAGAGAGATGCGTTTGATGATTCGATAATCGTATTTTCGTGAATATCTGGTATTTCCAATTTATGAACCAGAAATCGATATGCACTACTATTCAAAGAATATCCAATGAAGACGCAATCGACTGTTTTGGGATCGAGTTTCACTTTCTTAGGAAGTGGTGTAGCCACTTTAGCGAGACATCCCCAAACTCGCAGATGTTAGTAAGACGGCGTTCGTCCTTTCCATAATTCATATGGAGTTTTATCAGCCTTTTTCTTAGGTATTCTATTGAGAATATAATTGGCACTAAGTAACGCTTCCCCCCACAAATTCTGGGGCAATCCAGAACTTAGAAGTAACGCATTTAGCATTTCTTTCAAGGTTCTATTCTTCCTTTCAGCCACACCGTTTTGTTGAGGTGTGTAAGGCGCTGAAAATTGGTGGATTATTCCACTTTGAGCACAAATTTCTGCGAAGGGAGAATCTTATTCTCCTCCTCGGTCACTACGTAGGATTTTAATCCTTGTGCTTAGTTGATTTTCTACCTCCGCTTTGTATTGCTTAAAAGATTCTAAACTTCATCTCGACTATGTAGTAAATAAACATAGCAATACTTTGTGCAGTCGTCGATACGTAATGAAATATTTCTTTCCGCCTCTTGTTGGTACAAACATTAAATCACATATGTCCGTATGAATTAATTCAAGCGGACTAGTCGTTTTAAAACCAATAGGTTTAAACGGCTGCCTTGTTAATTTTGCCTCAACGCAAATGTCACATTTGTGATTTAAGTTAATTGCACTTTTTAGAAGATGGTCCAAATTCATTAATTTCCGAATTGATTCGTAGTTAATGTGACCAAGTCTTCCATACCATAAACAAGAAGAATATAAATTAGACGACTCAAGCAAGTAGTTAATAGCTGCCTTCTTATTAATAGCCGAGATAACCATTATACAGCAGAATATAATGTGTAGCAACTTTTTTTTCTACTTAAATCACTGCTCTTAATTGGAATATGGAGTATTAATAAAAAAATTATCATAATATATTATAACTAAAGTTTAAGAACCTAAAAAGTTAAAAATAACGCAACTCTTAAAAAAAAATTGCTCTGAATTATTGTTTGGTAGACACCCAGAGGAAATGTCAAAAGGAAATTTCTCTCAAACATTTGATTTATGAACCACATGTAGTTCTTCAATCTATGGAGAGTTTTTGGGATCAAGTAAATTCTTTGAAATGTCTTCTTGACCACCAGATGTAGGGAATACCGTTCAAAAACCCAGAAAAAGCTAATGCTTTGTTTTACATTTTAAATTTTAGTTCTACAAATTATCTTGCTTGATTTTTAGTTTATCGTTATAGTTATTTTTAAATATGAATATACATTAAAAAAAAAAAGTAATTATTTTAGCCCGCATCTTGATTGAAGAATTTATATTTCCGAACATAAGTTTATAATTCTTTTCTATAGTTAAGATAGTGCCCTGGTGACTTATATAAGGTTTATGATATGTCAATACAACTGAACTAAACAACCAAACTATGAATTTGATTTCTCAAAAATCAATGATAATTCATATGTACATTCAGTTCTATTGAAATTTCCGAAACCTTAAGAATTCGGAGTTTCCTGCATTGGAGACTAATTCCTTACTACTTAACACGATCGGACAACTGCACTATGAGAGTTCCTAGTACTACCATCCGAGTACCGATCCCACAACTTAACAATGTTTCCGTCAAGCAATCTAGCGGCAGTATCGTGACACCGCCCAAAGTTGTCTCCGTTTTTCATCCTCAACATTCCATTCCAGTACGAATCACATCCTTTTATCATTCTTCTTCTTCTTCGGCCACTAAAATTTGCCAAATCGAAGCCCTCCACGCAATCCGCCTCGGGAAATGTAGCCAACGACGTCGTTCCAAATGCGATTGTTGTTTCTTCACAGCAGGCCAATACAGGCTCATCACACAGCCAAATATCCCCACCACCACCACAAAATCCCACCCGGTCATCGCTGCTGGTAGCCGCTTCGTAGACGACAACTACGCTTGCTCTCCGTGTCGTCCTCACCACGAAACATGCATTTGTATCTATCTCTTCCTTGCAGTGGACATCATAGCTAGCGGTGAACTTCGCTGATGGCGGCGCGTGTGCCGCCAACGTAGGTGTTGTGGCTGTCTGGTGAGCTGCATTGTTATCCACCACACAAGGTGGCTGCGTCGGCAGAGTAGGGTCGGCTTTGATTCTCCAAAGGTAGACAACGGCGGTGGTTACGGC
This sequence comes from Linanthus parryae, assembly GCA_023055425.1. Lineage (NCBI taxonomy): Eukaryota > Viridiplantae > Streptophyta > Magnoliopsida > Ericales > Polemoniaceae > Linanthus > Linanthus parryae. The sequence continues at coordinate 580,463 of JALGPY010000030.1, forward strand.
GGCGAGCCAAGCCCATAAGTTCAAGTTAGAGGCTAGGGATGAGATGAAGAAGCTGAGGTTGTGGAAGGCCAAGGTTTCAATGGGAGAGTAGTCCAAGGTACTACTCATCATCATGTTTTTTGTTTCTGTGAAATGGTTTTTGTTTGGCTTTCGGAACACAAGGGACAGTTTTTATAAATAGATAACGTAGTCAATGATCCACTAGCAGAGGATCAGAAGGGGTATGTACTATGTACTCCGAAGATGCTTCGGAATCAATTAATCGAGAGCAGTCACAAAATAAGAGATGCTATGGTAGATGCGATCCGATGCTCCGATTTCCCGCCACTTGAGATGATGACACGTGTATGGTCACAGATGATTGCTGTTGTCGTCTTCAACAATCATGTGGTAGCCTAAATGAAAGATTATCGATTGGAGGAAAGGGAAAGTGAAAGGCGTCCCAACGACCACATGAATATACATGGCTGCGGCGTCATGGAGTGTACGAAACAACATGTGTTCTTTTTAAGTTTGGAAAACTACAAACCGAACCTAACAGTGAAGAATTGTTCCATTTAAGTTTGGAAAAGTGTGGTACCGTAAAGTTTAAGATTGAATATTTTCCAAACTCATTAAATCCAACCGAATCGTTTGGTAATATACATAGACGTGTACTAGAAGTATATACTACCTCTGTTCCTGTATAAAAGATTGATCTGTTTATATTCCATTAATTCTAAACTTAAGGATAAAAGATGCTCATAATACAAATGTGTACGGCAAAAAGGGGGTAAAAGATGTTCGGAATCTAAGAGTTTGTTTAGAATCCGTTTAAAAACAGAAAAACAGTGGAAAAAACATGTCTAAAAACAATATTAGAAAACTGTTGGCATGTGTTTAAAAACACCGTTTAAAATCAACAACACAATTAACAACACTATTAAATTTCAGTGTTAATTTACTCTAACATCATTTTGTATATGCAACAACAACAGTGGCATATAATTGTTATTTTATGCAATCATCAAAATCAGGAATGAGTTTAACGACCAAAAGTGCGAAAAAAACATCTTAAGAAAAAACCTCAAGTGATGTTGCCAAAAACACTGCTTTGTTAACAGTTCGGCAGAAGTTTCTCCCAAACATGTTTTTGAAATAAAACGCTATTTCTAAACAATCTTGTTTAAAAACAGTGCTTCCAAATCAGAACAACCGTACTTTCAACCCGACCAAATCATAGTCCAATGTTTCAACCCGACGAAATCATACTCCAGTTTATGTTAGGATTTTTGAGGCTATAACCAGCCAAACCACATATGGGCACATGTTGTCGTGCTACTTGAACTGACAACTGCATCTCCAAAAGATACACAACCAGAGTCCAAAAAAATTACACAGTACAATGATTTGGTTTTGACCCTCCAGGGTTCTTGCTTCAAGTCGTTACAGTTCGAAATACCTCGTTTACATCAATTAAAATAGTATAAATAATTTAGCATCCGTTTATATATGTAAATTATACTCCAACAAACAATAATACAATTGCTATGCAGTGGTGTTATCCAACTACTATATATCTAACCAAAAAATGGATTCAAGGGCATGTTGTCACCTTAAGTCCATAACCTAGGTGGCTTCTTCAAAGAATGGATGATTTAGATCCCTATTGTCTCTCTATACCAAATCACATAAGAATTATGTGATTTCAAATAACTCGTTTAACCCAGTTGTAGATATTTGCCGCTATTAACAAATGTGGCGCTTTTATCAAAACCTTCGTGCAAAAGAATCCGTACTGCTTCCAACCCACTATGAAACGTGAAGTCCAACTGGGGAAGGCAAAGAAAGATTAAAGCTTTTCAGCATCACAAATTGCACTGTTGCTTCAAAATGTAAAATGGTTCAACTCACCTCTTCCCTTTCTTGTTTGTTAAATGGGCGAAGAACATAGTTGGCAGTATCCATTTTTCCTGGAGGCCTCCCTATGCCTGCAAACATTTCAAGACATTGGTTATGGCAATGAATGAGACAGAGAGCAACTTTAGGTCATATTTTGCGTGTGTCAAACCTACCTATTCTCAAACGAGGGAAGTCACGGCTCCCCTTAAAGTGATCAATGACACTCCTCATTCTGCGAGAGAGCAAAGTTCGTTATTCTTACAAGGTTCCATATTTCAAGCAGGGCATTAATGTATAATGCAACGTAGATAATAGTACCCATTTTTGTAATTTAGCCAAGACATCCGTGTCGATGGAAAAGCATGCTAATCATAAACCAATTATCCATACATCATATCTGTAATGGGTAACTTCATATATGTGTAGGTAAAATTTCTATAAAAATCATGAATTATATATCCATACTTCATGTATCTATCACCTTGTTTCCCATCAAATCACGAGTTTCAGACTCCAAAACCCAAGTCATAATAATGGCAGCTAAGATTATTAGGTTTACAAGACTAAGATCTGATTAAACATCCATTATCTTATCTCATCTGGTCATCAATGTTTTGATCATTTCTGTAAACCATCTAAGTTATAAACATCTACATTGCATGGGTGATGACATAAGTAACCTTTTTATTGAGAAAACTCATTCATAAATCACCTCGATTTCAAGCAAGAGTCGATGTGTCAATAGGGCTGGCCCACAGACTAAACCGGTCCGGCCTGGCTCCAAATACCCTAACCCGCCCCCTACCACCTCAGCCACATACTCCCTAACCCGCCCACCTCCCACCCCATAACCCAATCCAGCCCCATACTCCCTAGCCCGGCCCTAAAACCGCCCGGATCACTTATTTCAATAGCTAGTCTGCACCCCCCCCCCCCCCCAATAACCCAATCCAGCCCCATACTCCCTAGCCCGGCCCTAAAACCAACCGGATCACTTAGTTCATTAGCAAGTCCGCCCCCCCCCCCCCCCCCCCCCACACACACACACACACACACACACACCCACACCCCTCCCCAAACACACACACACACACACAAAGCCCGCTGTGTTTTGGCCGGCCCTCTGCCAAAATAGTATTTTATTAATTATCAGTATATGTGTGTATACATATATATATATATATTAATACTTAAATATATATATTTATTAATATATCCTGGCCCCCGTGGGGTTTAGAACCGGGACCGGTCCGGAACACATTTCAGCTTCTCCAACCCGCCCCGCCCCCTCCCCCACAAGGCCACTAACCCAGACTGCCCCCCTCCCTACCCAGCCCGCCTTCTAGCCGGCCCGGACCTTTGACATCACGAAGCAAGAGTGGGGGCTGTATTAGTAATGATTCCATCTGGTTTATGGGGTAGAAAAAAGTTGATGCCTTAACAAATTAAGCAGAGATTTCATTAGATGATTCCATCAGCGGCATCAGGTATTCCTTTCTTCATTATATTATCAAATAAGAAAAAGCCAAAAGTTTTACTCATGCTTGTGTGATGAAAGACTACACAGTCTAAACTAAGAATTACTCAGATTGTCAAAAATGCAAAATGACATCACCCATGACATGGCCAAATGTTGTACAAAACTACAAATGACCATAATTAGCATTTTGGTATACAAAAAAGCATGTCCATACCCGTTATGTCAGGTATTCCTTTCTTCATTATATTATCAAATAAGAAAAGCCAAAAGTTTTACTCATGCTTGTGTGATCAAAGACTACACAGTCTAAACTAAGAATTGCTCAGATTGTCAAAAATGCAAAATGACATCACCCATGACATGGCCAAATGTTGTACAAATGACCATAATTAGCATTTTGGTATACAAAAAAGCATGTCCATACCCGTTATGTCCTCCATGACCACCTTTTGGTAATAAGCGTAACTTTGCAAAAGGCAAGTCAAGGTCATCAAAAATCTGCATATGAGAGGGTCACCAATGTTATTCAGGATGAGGTCATTCTAATGTCAAAAGACAGACAATCCAAATTCATTACCACGAGGACTTGCTTCACTGGGATTTTGTAAAATGAAACCATCGCTCCAACCTTCAAAAGCATTCCCAGATATCAAATAAAGACCAAAGTAAACTCGTGAAGTAAAAGATAACATTTGGAAGAAAGCATACTTACAGACTCACCACTTGCATTCATGAAAGTTTGTGGTTTTGCAAGCATAACAGGAACATTACCAATGAAACCTATAGCGGGAGGATGATTCACATAAGTAGATTTTGAGGAATAAAAAAGGAGAGAAAAGCTTCATTCTATTGCCTCTCTGCAGAAACATTATACGTAAATTGGCATGTAATTTGGTCGAAACAGAGTTCGTCTGTGACCGAATGTTTCAGTGGTTATAAGTTACTACTATAACCACCTCGAATAGTTGAACATATATATGTTCCATGGACCATGACTGTGAGATGCACCATATGATGATGGTAAGGCTATTACTATGTAGAGCTAAAGTCGAATAATTTGATATCATTGCATATAGACTTCCTTGCAAGTTACAACCTATACGGAATGTTGAGTTATTCTTTACCATTGTACCATCACAGAACTTTTCTTTTATCTCTAAGCTCTTTATCTCCAATATTTGACATCTTAAACTGAGTAATTCATCCTCTATTGAACTTGAAAATAGGAAACATTGTCTACACATCTCTATGACAAGCTACAAGTTCAATTCCAAACTCTCCTCTAAACTTATAGAAAGCAGAGACTAACCATAAGACTATAAGAGGTCGTTCCAGTCACAAGGTTGTAGGAAAGACATGGCCTGTATGGTTGAGTCACTAAATTTTTTGATAGGTAAGGGCAACAATATAAGAGGCTGTTACGGTTCGGATTGAACCCAGAACCTCCACTATGGTTGAGTAACTACACAAAACCTAGGATCAAGGACAAGCAACTTTTGGATTAAGGTTATTTCAAATCCTTCCAGAAGCCTTGTGAAAGTTTGTCCACACGTTCTCAAGGAAGATTTCATGATACAAAGTTACAAACAGCTTCTTTTATGTATGGCACAAAATCTGTAGGACAGTGGTCTACATCATTCCCGCAGTATGAGGCTTAAACTGATCTTAAGAACCTAAAAGTTCTACAAAACCAAGCCAAAAAAGAAACTGTTATAAAACGGAAGGAAGCAAAACAAATGGCCTAACATGTTCAATCGAGAGTCGGTTCTTTAATAAACAAGCTAAATAAGGAATTAAAAGAGACCAAGGTTACTAAGGGGATCGAGAGAAGAGCTATAATACTCCAACTTAGTGTTATAAAGGAAACATGAAATTATGCAATTTACGCTTTACCAGCAGCTTTAGAGAAGAAGGGTTGTCGATTCAAACTGTTTTGATGATCTTTTAATATGTTGGATTTTCTGCAATTACAGGAACGTACAAGAAATTAATATAAGTAAAGGAACCAAGAATTAGCACTATTAAGTGTTCCACACATGCACTAGCAGGTTCACTGAGGCAGGGGTTGGTGCTTCCTATTGTTCCAAACATCATTTCTAGGTGGGACTTTGTGCAGACACATGTATGTATAACTCATAGACATAGAAAGTGAGACATAGAAAGGAAAGATTCTACATATGACACACTACATACTACAGGGACCAAGTCATACTATATAATAGCGGAATGAAACAATAAAAATATAATAGAAATAATATTGCACATGAAACAAAACAACAAATTAAGTGTTGTATAGTCTAGGTCTAGTTACCGAAACCCAACCTCATAATTAGATTTTTCTTTTGCAATCAATATCCTGGAAAAGATATCCATCCACGGAGGAAGGACCGGAGTGGGGGGAAGAAATAACATGGTTGGATATCCTATGTAATGGAGCTACTAAAACCTATGACATATATGGAAGTAAAATAGTGCTCATCCTGGACCCTCAATACACTGATTGTCCATCACCGGTGCCCTGGTCATGAGAACGATGTTTGCTCATGTACTTGTTAAAGTAATTATCAGTTGTGTTAAATAGACAACTCTATTCTAATTTCAACCAACAATGCAAAAGCAGATCCAACCAATCTATTATTTCTTTCACTCTTTTGCTCTCAGGTTTTCTCTCTTTGCCACACGTGTTTTGTTTAGTACAAAATTTGATTTCTGAGACAATACAGAGAAAAAGTTCACTTTAGCGGCCTTGAGTTCATTGCCAAAAGAGTGTTTCTATAACTGGCTAATGGGTACTTGGAAGTGCATCAAAACACAGGTTGCCGTGCTTTGTATGCATTGGAGTTTCTTCATCTATTCACCAATTTCAATTAACTAATGAATGAAGCATTATGGATGATAAGATCTAATGACTATAGTATTTCAATACTAACCAATGTATTTACTTTTTGGTTGATAAGGAAATTAACCCTAAATCCGCGACTCCCCTGGCACCTAAATTTCAATGGAGGAAACGAATTTTAATTGTATCATAAATTCTAATTGAAGACCAAAGCAAAGCCATAACACTTTCACGCATAGACTAACACAGAAACAATGAAAGCTGACTTTAGTATAAGCCTAAGAGCACCTTTGCCATACAAAGCCTTGAAGGAAACACTACTCATAGGTATACCCTCAGCTTCAGCTATTGCATCCACCATCTCAAAACCAACCTGAAAAAACAAAATCAAATACAAAGACACAATCAGGGATTAGAGCTTTCAAAATTACTCAAAATTACGGTTTCTCGACTCTCAAAAGCTCATCATACACTTCCTCCGTATCGCCTCCTTCTCTACATTCTGACTTTTTGACTCGTATCTGGGTCATGTTAATCGGGTGATTTGGATCACAAAACTAAATGAATTTTTGATATTTTTTTCACCTGTGTTATAGAACAACTTTTACTCTACAACGCCATGAAAAGATTATCAAAAAATTAGATCATTCTGCTATCCCTATTACCCGGTCAAAGTGACACAGTGAATAGTAACAAAAGTCAAAACGTAGAGAGAGGCGTCATGGAATAAGTAAATACTACCTCTGTTTCTCTGTTTCTTTTCTTTCAGCCTACTTCACTTTTGATATTATTCACTGGGCCAGTGATTTGGTTACAAAAAGATACACGAATTTGGTAATTTTGCATGTTCTTGTAGAGTAAACTTTACTCTACAAATACTATGAAAAAATTGCCACAAAAGGACATCGTTTTGCTATCCAAATCACCGACTCAAAGTGACCCAGATACGGGTAAAAAAGTCAATCGAAGAGGAAAGAGAAGAAACAGAGGTATAACCAATTAATCCCAATTCAATACTCAGTTACATCCAACAATTCAATCCAGATTTGTGCATTAAAAAAGTCAACAAATTTGAATTGAGAAAACATAAGAGAAGAATTGAACAAATTGAGAGAGATGGGGAGGAGTACGAACGTTGTGGCGAGTGCCATTATACTTCTTCCCAGGGTTACCGAGTCCGACTATGAGCCAGGGCTGGGGCTTGGGCTTGGGCTTCGGTGGCTCCACAGCCACCGTAGAGGGCGAGGCAGTGGCGGCGGCGGTGGTTGGAGTATGGGCGGTAGAGGAGGAGGAGGAGAGTTGTGGAACTGCCATGGGAGGATTAACGGAATAGGAAGAGATTAGGGTTTTGGAGGGGGAGAAAGCTGGGAATCGGTAATTGCGTAAGCGGACGGCGGCTGCTGAAAAGGAAGAATGGGAGGGAGATGATAATGGAGACCACCAAGAGATTGCATTCATGGCTTCTTCGCAAGTTTGAATCTCAACATATAAAGAAGTACTGGTTTCATAAGGACTAACAAAAACGAAAGAATTGGCGTCCTACCCGTCCGGTGAATTGGTCTTTGAAAAATACCTGTCCCTCACTTATGTTTGGCGCGTGGGTTACACAATTTAATCAACTAAATTAACACTTAATTAGGCAAATTTTTAAAACAAACCTATACACATCATCATTCGTCCTCTCGAATTCAGTATCACTCCAACTGCAACTCACTCTCTCTCTCTCTTCTCTGCAACTCACTCACCGTCGCTCGCTGCAACTGCACTCATGGCTTCCACTGGTTCTTCTTCTTCCTCCGCTCCGGCCGCCCTCTTGCCCCTTCCCGACCCCGTCGCCAGTGAGACACCCACCGTCGGCGAAGAGGTTGGCCTTTTCAAATACCCCCTTTCTCAATTCTGTAACTTGCTTGATGATTTGATGTACATGTTTGTAATTGATGTTTGAATCAAAGAAAACAAGTCATAGTTTGAATCTGTTGTCACCTGTAAAATTTGATCATAATTCCACCAAATCAAGAACTCGGACGAGATCCAGATCTAGAACTCGGACGATGACCTGTTCTAGATCTTGGAACTCGTACGAGTAGTTCTCGTCTCAGTATCACGAGATGAATACTGAGACGAGAACCTATAAAACTGGGACGAGGATAAAGCAAGACCCTGCCGAGGAGCAGTTTACTCGTCTTGAGACGAGAACTTCACGCTCCTCTCTGTATAAGCCAGCTTATACTGAGACGAGCATGACTCTCGTCTCGGTTAAGACCAGTTTATACTGGGACGAGCAATGTTCTCGTCTCGGTAGAGACCAGCTTATACCGAGACGAGCAACATCCTCGTCTCAGTATATCAAGTTTATACTGCTCGTCTCAGCAGTTAGAAGATGAAAAAAAACCCATTGTTTCATTCCAGACTTAGAACAGTCCTGCAACTTGAACACTTAAAATTATTTATCTATATAGACTTGAACAGTAATGGATCTCACATCAACACTTCACGTAAAAAAAAAATGTGACACACTTATACTGAATCTAAATTCAGTAACACTTGTACCCTCAAAAAAAATTCAGTAACACTTATAATAAGTAAAAAACTTATAAACTTTTAAGTAACAGACCATTATAAATAGTTTGAATTATTTCATTATTTATCTGACATTATTAATGAAAGTTTAATTTGAATTGTAGAAGCAAATAATCAAGGTTTCGGAGTTCGACGAGAAGTTGGGAGATGTACCGCTTCCATTGTGTCAGGAAAAAATCGAGAAAGGAAACATCACTACGAGGGTAGCCTTGAAAGGGTACAAGCAGAGTTTGCAATACGTCTGCCCTGAGGTTCGGGAATTGATTGAAGAAAGGCTCCCCCAGCTGAAGTTTTTGTTGGACATCCATTGCGCGAGCAACGTTACCTTTCCTAGTATGGTTGTGAATCTTGTCATGCACGCTTTGATGAACACGGAGAAAAAAGATCCTGAGTTTTGGTTTTACATAAACAGCATGCCAGTTCGGTTTGATTGCCGGAGTTTTGTTTAGTTTCGGGGTTGAGCTTCAACGAAACAACTGGTTTTGGTGATAAAGAGCATGCATACTCGTGGGCTGCAAAGTATTTCCCTGATCACAGGCTTGGTAACAACATCAATGTATCTGAGATTGAAAGTGTTTTGCATGACCTGAAGGCCAAAATGAAAGATTTGACTGAGGAGGAGAAATTTGATTATGCGAGACTGCTAATGGTATGCCTGATTGGACGAATGACATTTGTGAAAACCAATGCGGACACAATATCCATGACACCGTTTGGCGTGCTTTCGGATTTTGAATGGGCAAACAAATTCGGATGGGCCAGGTACTTGTGGCCAGGTTTCGCTGAGCAAGTGGCTCAGGAAGCTTGGAAGAAAGGTACGGATGGCCTCGGTCGTCGGAAGTACAACATGTTGAACTTTCCGCACATATTTCTGGCATGGATTTGCGAGGCCATACCCCACCTTGGTGATCAGCTGGGAAAACAGAGGGCAGGTGAGGAAAGGAAGTTGCCGCGCTTGGCTAATTGGACGTGGAGAGGATGCGCATTGGGCTCGAAAGAAGCAGCGGAATGCTGGAGTGAGATAAAGTCTGTTAATCCTACCCTCGTCCCAACGGAGGAAGAGAAGAAACAACACTATTGGATTAGCTTCATTGAGTACAGGAGGACTCACCCCGACCAACCACTTCACCCCAGGTGGACTGCTCTGTTCGAGAAGAGGACAGTGCTTGAGGATGACATGAGTTCTAATCGGAAATTCACACCCAGCTACAACTTTGAGGGAGAGGTAGTGGCTGCGGAAAAGCCACAGAAGAGGATGAGGAAGAAGGATGTTGGAAAGGATGATGGTGCCGGGCCGCAGAAGAAGAAGCAGAAAAACACAGTTCACGAGGACGAGCCTGGCCCACAGTCCAAGAACACTAAGAAGAAGACGGAGAGGCGCAAAGAAATTGCCCTTGTTGATGAGGAAGAAGAAGAAGAGGAAGAGGAGGATGCTAGTCTTGTCCCGAGACGGAGAAAGGGTGCAGTTGTGATTTCCTCAACCCCACCTCCATCTCCACCGAGAACCCAACCTTCGGTGTCTGCAACACCTCCATCTGCCGGTCGACCCGAACCTTCGAGAACTGTGGGAGTTGACTTAGAAGACTTGAAGCGGGAAATGCAGAAAGCTTTTGAAGAGGCATTGGTTCCTATCAAAGAAAACCAGCTCCAATTGAGTGAGAAAATGACAGAGATGAGCAATAGGGTGGGTAAGATGGAGGAAGAATTGGTTGCCTTCAAAAATGAATGTAAGAATGATTTCACTCGTGTACGTGAAAAGATCAACCGTCACGACACAAAAGAGAACCAACGACTGAGCCAGCTCGGTGTTTGGGGACAAGCAACGCAGAAGATGGTAACAAATCTGCACACCGCTTGGGAAGAAGTGCGAGTAGACCCAACGTCCGGCATTCGGTTCCTTAGCGAGGTACGCATATTGTTCTTATTTACGGTGTTTGACTTATGTAATTTAAGGTAATTGTGACCTAATAAATCTATTCATCCTATTGTTAGGATACAGAAAGAGAAGCTGTCATTGATTCCAACCCAGAAAGGGGGTCCAGTCCAATCCAGCCAACCACAGTTACAGAACCAGCGACAGGGGGTTCCGGTCCAATCGAGCCAACCACAGTTAGAGGAACAACGGAAGGGGGTTCCAGGACATTCGAGTCATCCCCAGTCACTGAAACATAATGAACCGATGGCTCCAATCCAGTTGAGGCTAACCCCACAACAGAAACAGAAGCAAGGGGGTCCAGGCAAGTCCAAGCACCCCCAATCGTAGAAACTGAAGCAGGACCGTCCATGGCAGCAGAAGCAGGTGGGTTGGAGGAAGATGAGGATTCAGCCACCGATGACGAATTACGGGAATGGATGAAATATAATTACTCGGAACTCCGTGAAGAATCAGATCCAGAGCCTGAATCGATTGCCATTGATCAGTTTGGACCTCAGGAGTGGGATTGGTGGTATGACGCGGTTGAAAGGGAAAGATTAGATGAGGGCTGGTCTCCCCAATCGCTTTACGATTATAAGAGAGGTGATGAGTTACATGACATATACGGCCGGGATGAGATGGCAATTATTTATGAGAATGGTGAGGAACGTTACTTTAGCCGTAATCGTGCTAGAATTGATTGGGATACTACTCCGTATGGGGTTGCACTGGCACAAAAGGGTTGTATTCCAAAGAAGTTGCTCACTAGTGTGCTTGTTCCAGATTTTGCTATGAGGAATAAGACAAAGCCGGACCCAGAATTTCGTGAAGCATTCTATACTTGGCTAGACGATCCATACCAAGATTACAAGGGGTTAAACTGTGGTTGCAAGGTACTGGGACGAGAATTCTTCCGTTATTTACTTTCGGATAAATGTACTTTGGGATGGGGTCAAATGGATGAGATGACTTATGTGCTTAGACAGTTGTACTCGAAGGAATGTCGCGAAGCGAGGACCGACATCGCCATTACCGACGGTAAGTGGTATCACACATGGGTGAATAAGAACTTGACTGAGGAAGCGCGGCGGAAGGAGTTGGCTATTTATTTTGAAGGGAGTAGGCCGTACCGTGGGACAGAGATCGCGAAAGCACGTAAGTGACTCATGCCATGGTTCTCAAAAATGCCAGTTAAGGGAGGGGCAGGACATTGGTTGCTCGTTTACATTGAAGTGGAAGATATGGTTCTTCAAGTCTTCGATCCAGTGATAGGAATGAGAAAAAATAAATGGGACCTTGATGCTCTTCGCAAGGAATTCCCTAAGATGCTAAAAGCGTCCGGTCAATGCAGAACGCCAAACAGGTTGTTAATTAAAAGGAATGGGTTACCGATGACGCACTACTTCAAGCCCCATGATAAATGGAGATATGCCACAACTATGATGAAAGAATCGGGCTTCTATGTCGTCAGAATGATGGAACACCTTATGGAATGTAATCCCATTCGGGGTTGGACTGAACTGGACAAGAATGCGATAAAAAAGATGAAGGAAAATTATTGTATTTTAATTTGGATGGTTCCTTTTCACTTTCCGGTTTGCGATGGAGAGGGTAAGAGGAAAGACAAAATGGTGCGTAAGTAGGTGGACTTGGTGTACTAAACTTGTAATGAGATAAAACTTTTGTTGGTGTTGAATGAGGTTTTTGTTTTTGAAGTTTGTTTTATTAGTACTAATTGATTACATAGGAAAACAACGGACAAGCAATAACTACCAACAATTACAAACACACGAACGCATACCTACGACATGATTATATAGAAACTAACGAAACCAACAACAAAACCAATCACGAGAACAAGGTACAAGTTAGCTTTTTGAGGCGCATGAGCAACTACGTCTAGAGAAGTGGATGGACCGTCGTACGAAGTTCGTTGTCTGGTACGGTCGGTTTCACGCAGGCGTTGCTCGTTCTCAAACCACGCATTTGCAGCCTCTTCGTATGTTGCATACTTAACATAGCAAGCGTTCTTATATCCTGTCGTTTGCTCTTGACAAGCTGGCCAAGAGGTATATATGCCCGTTTGACGACCCACAAATACGACGCAATAATAATCTCTGCGAGGCATTCCTGACATTTTACATTATTACGTTATATAATCTATGATTAAGGGGTTTAAAATTAGTGAATAATATTTTTCATACCCATGTACTTAGTAGTTTTAGGTTTTACTTTATGGTTTTACTTTTTACAATGATAGGGTTTTAAAGATTCAAGTTAAATTATATGAAAAAAAAAATTATTTATGAAAATAAGATTTTAAAGATTCCAAAAAAAATGACGGATTTAAGGGTATAGGTAACATTTTAGGGTTTACTGTTTACAATATTAGGGTTACTGGTGTCACATTTGTTCATTGTGTGGGGACAGTGACACCTGGTGACTTGCAAGATAAGGCAAGTAAGAACGTTTAAAAAACAGGGACGACGATGAGTACAAATTAAGACGAGCAGTTACTCGTCCCTGTATTGTGAACATGCACGTCCCAGTTTATGAAGTGAAAACTAAGACGTGGAAGACCTCCAATACTGAGACGAGTAACAACCTCGTCTGGATCTCAAAACCGAGACGAGCTGTCCATTGTCTCAGTCTTGGCGGTCTTACAAAGAGGATTTAGGTTGCATGATATAGGGTTTAGGGGGTACATGAGTTGGGGTTTATGGATTTAGGATTTAGGATTTCATGGTTTATTGATTAGAGGGGTATTACATGGTTGAATTACATTTTTAGTAACCATATTGATGATATTTAGTTGATTTAAGTGTTTATTGAATACAATTATAGGGTTTAGAATAGATGATCTATGGTTTAAGGGCTTACAAGACTTGGGGTTTATGGATTTAGGAAATATGAATTCATAGTTTATTGATTAGAGGGGTATTACATGGTTGAATTACATTTTTAGTAACCATATTGATGGTATTTAGTTGGTTTAAGTGTTTATTGACTACAATTATAGGGTTTAGAATAGATGATCTATGGTTTAAGGGATTACAAGACTTGGGTTTTGGAATTAGGATTTTGGAAATCATGGTTTATTGATTAGAGGTGTTTTACATGGTTTGAACTCCATTTGTAGTGATCATTCTAATGGTTCCTAAGTTAGTTTGAAGGTAGTACTACACAATTGTATGATATAGGAGTAATGATCCAAGTGTTAGGATTACATGATTAATAGTTCAAGATTACATGATTTTTGGGTTAAAAGTTCACCTCACATGATTTTATGGTTTAGTAATTACACTAAACATTTTAAACAAGGTTTAAAAACATTTTGTAATGATTTTATGGTTTAGGGTTTAGGGTTTAGGGTTTAGGGTATGCTCGTCACAGTATGTGTGTTGTATATTGTGTGGAGACTGGAACGAGTAGATGCTCGTCCCTGTATTGTCTGAAAGGACTGGGACGATGCATCTGCCCGTCCCAGTCTATGAAGTGCACAACTAAGTCGTGTAACCAAAACTGAGACGAGCAAATGCTCGTCTCAGTTTGATGTTGGATTCCAACATCAAACTCTCGTCTCAGTTTTGGTTACACGACTTAGTTGTGCACTTCATAGACTGGGACGGGCAGATGCATCGTCCCAGTCCTTTCAGACAATACAGGGACGAGCATCTACTCGTTCCAGTCTCCACACAATCTACAACACACATCAAACCCATAATGAAGAACTGAACATCAATATAATGAACCTAAATTTAATCAGAAACACAACTGAAGATCAAATTTAATAAAAACACTCTACTAGCACACATTCTACAATATTATGACGAGAATATTACAATCATAGCAAGAGTAGCACCAGAGTTTAGGGTTTACCGTAGCTCAACAACAATGGCGAAAGAGAGAGACTTCTATACACAAAGTGGGAGAACCAGAGCAAATGAGAGTGAAAAATGAACCAGTTTTGAGGCTGTAATGCAGCTGGTTCATTAAGTTTACAGTTGGAGTTAATTCAACTGTACTTTGGTAGGTTAGGGTAGATGGAATCATTCAATGTTTTTAGAGAGAGAGAGAGCTACACATTTGTTAGGGTTTGTTTTTCAGTTCGAATATCACTCTCACTGACAAGGGTAGCAGGGTAATTCAATGGTTTCTCACCCACTTTAGGGTACATGTCAACAGCCATGTCACACCCAGTAGCCCCACTTGTTTGTTAACAACTCTTGTAAGCATCTGTTTAAAAAGGAGGGCATTTTTCAAATACCAATTCAGCCAAGTGCAGAATTCAAACACCAATTCAGAGAATGGCATTTTTCCAATTACCCCAACAAAAACTGTAGGATAAAACTTACAAGGAACGAATAAGAGGGCTTTTTGGCAACGTTTTTATTTTCTAGAATATTGCTTTTTATTAGTGCACTAGAGTATTGTCCGTGCCCGAGGGTACTATCCTTAAATTGAGTCGTTTTCGAATGTAGATGCGTTTTTTTAAATGAATTTAGAAATGTTATCCAAAAATTATATTTACAAATGTTGTGAAGAAAAATAATAAAAAAAAACAACTTCCAAGTATGAGATGAGCTGGAAATCACTCACAACATATCTCCTACTACCTCTGTTTCGCCTGTTTCAGCCTACTTCACTTTTTGTCACTATTCACAGGGTTACTTTCATCCGGTGATTTGATTAGCAAAACGATACAAGAATTTGGTAATCTTTGCATGGTGTTATAGAGGAAAGTTTATTCTAAAATACCATGAAAAAATTGTTAAAAAATAACATCGTTTTGGTACCTAAATCACCAAGTCAAAGTGACTCAGTTACGGGTTAAAAAGTCAAACGCAGACGAGACAGACGAAACGGAGGTAGTATTAGTTAGTGTTGTAGTTGAGAAAAACCTTCCTCCTATTAGTTAGGGATGTCCAAAGAGAGTGGATAGTTAGGGATATCCAAGGAGAGTGGATAGTTAGAGATGTAATAAGTATGTGAGATCTAATGGTGGGGATGTGGTTGATTTAATCTAACGGTTGAAAAATCATAGTTAGTTAAACCATGCTATTTTATAATATAGATGATCGGTGCTCTCAGGGCACTATCATCCGGAGACCGACACTTTTTGAAGGGGGTTCACGGTCCGGTTCGATCGATTTTATGCCACTAATGATACCTAAACTGAAATGATCGGTTTTGCTAAACTTCAAACCGAAATAGACTCGGTTTGAAAAACTAAAAAATAAATAAAACCACGCTGATATATGCCGGTTTGGTTCGATTAATACATACGGCTTTTAATATTATAATGTGCAACATCATGAATTAAGAAAAACTAAACTTCAATATGCTATTTTTTTTCAATTCTCGGTATGAAAATAACTGTTAGCATGCTTAAAAATATTTATGCTACAACATATTTTTTAGGTAAGCGAGGTTACTACATTTGCATTACATGAAAATATCAAGGGAACTTTAGAAGCATGGGTTTAGATTGCATAGCAATATTTCAAATAACTTTGTAGATCGACTGGTGTTAGTAATTACCACTCACATCGACAAAGTATCAATAATGTCATACACATTAGATACTAATGAATACAATTTGAATATAAAATAATGTTTCGGTCATGTTCATTTTTAGTTGGCTACCCGGTTTCCGTTCGGTTTGGTTTTACAAAAAGATCGCTCAATGTATTGAAAAATTGAATGGTACGGTTTGGTTTGATGCGGTCCGGTTTCGCCGATCCGGTCGGTTCGTGAACACCCCTACTATTCATAATATGTTTGGAAAACTTACTAATAAAAGGTGTAGAATAACAACAAAATAAGCTCAAAGATATCAACCTAAATGCTCGACAACGACAGAATAATGAACAAAATTCCAAATTTAGCCAGCATAGTGTATTTTTTTTTATTGAAAGAGGACATATTAGGCGTAAGCTTGGTAGTTCGGGTCAAATAGTTGGGTTGCTGGTTGGATCGAGGAGTGTCGTGTCAGCAACGGGTGAACTCACAATTAACCAATGGGTAAAAGACATTTTCCACCCTCCATCTATGGAGAAAAGACATTTTACCTCCTGATTTATGGAAAAAGACATTTTGCACCCTTGTTAACGGATCGAGGGTGGACAGATACCACCCCTCTGTTACAATCCGTTAGGGAAGGGGTGCAAACTGCCTTTTTTTTGACCATTTTACCCTTAAAAATTATGGACAAATAACAATATTTTTGTTTATTATTGAATTCATCTACTACCACTAAATTTCCACCACCACTACCACCACCCCCAACAACAAAGAACAAGAGGCTCAATTTAAATCCATTTTAACAAACTCACTCAAATTTATCATAAATTACTTCCCAATGAACACCCAGTTGAGAAATCAAGAACAAAATTAACATGTAAATTCAATTTTGGACAATTAATCCAAACTAATCAAGTTTACATGCGATTCAACAAACCCACAGCCATCAACCCTCTTCATCCAAACCTACAACCTGCAGCAGCTACAGCCACTGTGAAACATCACCTCTGCAATCATCTCCACAGCCACCGCAATCATAGCGCCTCCAACACACCACCACTGCCTTTCATCACAACCACATCCCTTATCCATCCACACAAACAAACTACCACCACCACTCCCTTCAAACTGATGTACCCAACCACAGTTACACCACTGCCATTCAATTTACGCGAAATGAAGTCGAGTCGCACGAAGAAATGACGAAGAAGAGGTTCGTTTGCTGGTGCCCCAGATCAGGCAAATCGATTCGAATGGAGGAGTGTCAAAACAAATAAAAATTGAATCTGCAGAGAGGATGCTTTGCTTTTCCAATTGAGTCGAAACTGCGGGTTTCGAATGCTCTTTGTGACTTCACTCGAGGACGACATGGGAGGTGATGTGGCCGCGCAACGCGACAGATCGGCTGGATCTATCGAACCTCCCGATTCTAGGACCTTCGATTAAGGCTCCCCAGAGACCGGAGATGCCTCCGACCATGTGGACGACTCCAGATTCGGCGAAGTCGATGACTACGGACTAGAACCAGTGGGTAAAAAGTCTCCAGCGAGTCGGTTCGCGGATGCCCTCCCGTCGCGGGACCAGAACCAGTGGGTAAACGTATCCGGTGGGAATAGATCAGGTAAGCGACGAACTGGGTCCGCTCAGCGATGGAGCCGCTGGTGATTCCGGCGGCGGCGATGGCGAAGGCCCACTGGTAGAGGACGAAGCTGTAGTCGAAATTGAGGGCGGAGAGGCCGAAGAAATGGCGGCCGATGAAAAGCAGATGAGAGAGAGGGAGAGATGAGAGGGGTAGACCGGAGAGGGAGGAGGGAGGCGTGCTAGGGTTAGGAAACGAGAGGAGAAGGAAAGTCTTTATACTTGTGTAATTTTCTTACATCTCGAGGGTAATTATGTCTATTCGTCCTTCCGTTAGTGTAGTGTTAGTTTTTTACTCTGACAGGGGTGCAAAATGTCTTTTTCCATAAATCAGGGGGCAAAATGTCTTTTCTCTATAGATGGAGGGTGGAAAATGTCTTTTACTCTTAACCAATTAACTCAGCAACGGGTCAAATAGTTGGGTTACTTTCGAGTCGTCTATTCCAATCTCTCATTTATTCATTTATTTAATTGTGTCGAACCTTGATAGAAAGTACCATGACAGAAAAGTAATAGAGGACCAAAAATAGTACCACAGCCAGGCCAACGGCTGAAACAAAATAGGTCAACCACAGGAGTACCACCACCGTTCCCTCTCTTCCTACCAATTGTGGCTTTTTGACTCGTATCTGGGTCACTTCGACCAGGTGATTTGAAATCTCAAAACGATGTATTCTTTTGATAATTTTTTCACTGTATTATAGAACAACTTTTATTGTACAACAGTACAACACCATGAAAAAATTATCAAAAAATTGTATAATATTGCTATCCAAATCATCAGATCAAAGTTACCCAGTGAATAGTGACAAAAGTCATAATGGATAGGAAGAGAGGAAACTGACTAGTATTGGTTAAAAGGTGTCCGAGTAATCATATCTATTATCTTACTCCCGTGCACTAAACGTTATTCAACTCCCTATTAACTTTTGCTAACTTGTTACTACTTACTAAAAGAAATTTAATAGCACATCAAAGTCGTTGTAGTATAGTGGTAAGTATTCCCGCCTGTCACGCGGGTGACCCGGGTTCGATCCCCGGCAACGGCGAAATCCTTTTTGGCCTCTTTTTCTTTTTAAGAGGAAAAAGTTGTGGATCCTCCTCTTCTAAAAGGTTTTTTTCAGTTCATGACTTCATTCTATGCTAGGGTTGATTAGCCAAATGAAAAACAGCTTAACTCTCAAGTCATTTAACATTGTTGTAGCCTCAAGCGAGAGCTACGACTTTGCACTGAATGACAATCTATTTTGCACCGGGGTTCTAATTTTAAGATTATGGCTTGATACCCCCGTGTAGTCAACTACAAAGACAAACGTCCGTATTACAGTAACCATGTTCACCAGAATAAGATGTAATAGTAAGCAGTACACGGTAAACCTCACTGATACAGCAAGGTTAACAACAACAACAACAAATTATCACTTCATAGCAACTGAATTGAGCAAAAACCAAAGTTGTAGTTTCCTCTTTCTAACATACTTGTACTAAGTATTGCAATTCCAAAATAGTATAATAATATTAATGATATAGTGAATCTCTCTCTATGTACATTGTAAGAGTGCTTGTTTTTCATCTCTGTGATCAGGAAACACAAAAAAAAAAATGGAAACAGAAACACGGACTCATCGCGAGCGCGACACTGATAGGTTAAGGTTTGTATCGCCAACGAACACTTCTTCTGATCCATTACTGCAGACAAAAGAGAGGACATGGGTCGTGAGGATCAGGCAGTACAAGTCTATATATAAGCAAAAGCATCTGAGAGATGGTTACTTACCTGAGATAGCTCAGAGCTGACATCCTGTAGAGACATGTGAAGACAAGAACATGCAACCCGATGAAGTAGAAGAAGAAAAAAGCTCGCGCAAATCTGCAAGGAAATTTGGTTCGTCACAGAAATTCATAATACCACCGAGACAAGTTAAGAAAAGAAGCAACAACACTGTACTTGACAAGGTTTATGTACATACTGTCGTAAAATACTTAACATATAATGGCGAAATATAATGACAGACTGATAGTGTTTGGCACGGCGGTGGTAGTGGTGTGGCGGCTCTCTCTATGCATCGGATAGAAAAGTGTTGAAAAGGTAATGACGACAATGGTTGTAAGTGTATATGTGGCATAGTAATGGTGGTAGATTATGGAGCAGTCATTTTTGTTAAGCAACTCTCTGAATCTTGACAGTAGGCAAACACGAAAGCTAACAATGTTGTTGCAACAACTGATTAATCAAGATCAATCACTATTGTCATGCCGGTGACAATTATGTCTCCTCTCCTGCACCGGAAACAGTGCTTTTCAAAGACACTTTTGTTATAAGCTCCGCTCGCAGTTCTATGTATGTTACTTCCGCTGAAGTATGTATTGGTGATTAAGGCCGGTCGTAACTCGTAAGTGCATAAGCCATTCATGAAGCATCCAAGAAAGTGAAAAATGAGGGATACTTCAGGAAGTAACATCTCAAAATCTAAAGTCGATAGATGTATGTCTCCATTGAAATTTGAGAAACCCAAACTGGACCACTTTTCTATAAAGAAAATTTATATCTCCCATGTGAGGGACATGCATAAACATTATGCAAAAGAATATGCTGATTAATTTAAACGCAATCTGGATCAAATGCTAAAGAATTATGAGTCCTTAACGAGAAGAGCTTCAATGGGCACAAGCTTTGCTCAACACTTACATTGCTTCAAAATTAGGTTTGTGCTTGGCTCAAAAATTCCCGCTGAAGCTTAAATAAATTTTTTTATGGGGCCAAGCTCTCAGATACTAGTGTAATTTTGCACCAATATGGAAGTCCTCACCAATTAATTCTTCTTTGAAGTTACCAGTACAGCCAGTCAGGTGCAACAGAAATGTTCATGTGAACGGAAAACTTAATTAATGAGTTGATGACAAAAAAATACCAACGTTATTGAAACTTACTTGTTCCCAAGAAGAAAACGCCCAGTACTAAGAGTGATTCTATCCCTCAAACCAAGTTCCTTGTACCGTTGTTCTCTTTCCTGGTGGCAAAGGAAAATCATTAGACTCTTATCCACTAGGATCAGAACTGTCAAATATTAGCAAAGTCACGGAGTAACAATGTATGATATGCAGACTGCAAACTGAAATTTTGCGGTTAGCCCATATATCAATCATGAAACAAAAAGTACAAAAAATTTGGTAAGATTCAAGCAACAGCAAAGAAACTGATGATGTCAAATGGTAGGAACAATTTTATCAAATATGTTCAACACACTTTATTTATGAAATGTAGGTGTGTTTTCTTTGCGTCCTAGTACACGGGCAGTTGCTCAAAACATTAAACACCCAGACAATTAGGAGTAGGCACGTTAACGAACACCCAAGTCCACCAATATTCATCCCACATCTGCAACCACATTGTGCTACTTGAACATATAGGCCAAATCATTGAGTAGTGCATCAGGATATTTTTGACATTCTCTGTTAGCTTCAGTTACAGGGGTGTTTTGATGTATTTGTCATAACACAGGGTACAGGAAGGTATTGTGCGTACTTGTAGGGGTGTGGTTTCAGTCATTTACCCAAACTACACGCACACAAAATGAAACGTGTATCGCAGTATAGTAACGTTAAAGATATCAGATGCTTTCTATCAGGCCATAAATTTCACTTTTCACCTCACACTTCTGAAGTTCTTCCTCTTATTATTTATTTTCTATATTCAAAGAAATTATTTAATTTGAGTGAAATCTTTCCACTGGTATAGCTTTCATATTCTAAGGGAGTAAAGACCTTGATTAAAATACTAGCAGCACCATCGTCGAAGACACTATACAAATTCTAGATGCTCAACTACGTCTTAGATGGCTGAACCTGGGAAGGATATAGCCTTCCAAAGGATCCCGCACAATGTAAAAAAAAGTTTGAAGTAGCAAACCTTTTTCGAGAATGCTGCAAAAGGATTAATATCATCCTCATAAATCTTCTTATACTTGGATTCCACATCTGAGCTAAAGCCACTTTCTAAATCATCTACACGCTGTTAAACACACAGACTGGATTAGTACAAATTACTTTCAGAAATGAAATAAGGATAGTAGTGTAGTAAAGACCTTCTTTGAACCTCTGGAGATGACTTTCTCTTGGCTGTAATCCTGAACATAACGAATCTTCTCATAAAGTTTGACATTATCAGCTTTTGTTTTTTCAAGTTCTCCTGTCAGAGATCCTATCCTCTCCTTCAATTGCGTTATTTCCTAGTACAACAAGTACTCAAGTCAGAAAAATGTCACCACAGTAATAATAGAGTACTACAGTAGCGAAAATGGAGTTAAGAAAAACTCTGTACTCCTGTAGGGAGAACATGATCAAGTAATATGTCCTGCACAAACTAAGGATGTACCTCTTCTGTCTCTCTCAGACGTGCCCTGAACCTATCACGCTGGCTGCATATGACCTTAAGCATCGGGATTTGATCTTGGTCTGAGGAAGCATGTTTCCTTTGATCTGCACTCTGGTCCGAAAAGAAATATTTTAAGGAAAGGGAATGATAAAATGACGACGTTAACTTCTGATTCAAGAGGATGCAGAAAATATGTAAAAGAAGTATCACTAATATACACTACAATCATGATACTTCCATGCAATCTGGGTGGGCACTGTGTTAGAAAGTGAGCTTTATGTATGCCTGATCAAAATTCTAAGAACTGAAATTACTGTATAAAAAGAGGACTATTTTACACTTGCTTCCAGAGAGAGAGAGAGAGAGAGAGGCACTATTTAACCAGCTTTAGCACACTGGAAAGAACAAACATTTCCAGAATTTAAATTGTGAACTACGGGTTTTAGCTCTGGCCCATCAAACCACAAGGCTATAATGATACCTAGAATACAGAACTCTTAATACGTCAAAAGTTGAGTTTCTGCTTCATTTGCTTCCAAATCAAGGCTTATTTTCTACCAAGATTGGTTGATCCTACGATTGGAAACATCTATATTTTTGTGTTTTAGCCTGTTTATTGGTAAAGGGTTTTCCAAACTGGCTTCAGATAACAATCCCAAATTGCAAAGGAGAAAGCAACCAAGTCTATCTGCGTTTGTTTTAGGTGTGCCAACGTATAACATTCAAAGATCGTAAGTTGTTTTTCTGTTGTATTATCTGGAAATATGCAAAATGCCTAAATATGACAAACGACATTAATTTATCAAGACTTCTATAGATTGAAGTCCCATTACCAAAATAAATAATGAAATACAAGATATCAAGAAAACTGAAACTTCGTCTAAACTATTGGAATAAAGCTAGATTTAAACCAAATACATTATACCAAAGCACACAAGAAGCTCCTCCAAATAGGAAAAATAGGGTATTATAATAAACAAATTTATAGATAATGGGTCTAAAAGTATATCTCACATTTTAACGGTCCAAATTCATGTGTCCTAAAGAAGTCTGTCCTCTTTCACGAGGTCGTGTAAAGCTTTTTAGTCCACCAGCTCCTTACATGTAGTATAAGTTATCAATATATCATTTGTAAGTATTCAGCTGAACGCCGAACTTTATTTTATTTTTATAAACCCAAAAAGGAGAACTATGCAGTAAGTTCAAAGGAAATGGGGCTCTATTTGTCAACTCAACCTAACCCTCTGGACAGAAACTAGTGAAAGATTGAAAGTGGTTTGGATAAAAAAGTAAGATCTGGCCTCCATCAATGCATCTTAACTCTTAAGATCATACAGAAAGCAAGTTCAATAACAGCAAAGTAGATGGTACCCTGTAGTGCTCTTTTCAGTTGTAGCACAAAAATAAATGAAAAAAGAAACAAGAAAAGGGCATTGCATACATCAGATGGCTCTGCTGCACCAGATTCTGAGAGATCCCAATCATCAAACAAAGAGCCTTTCCTTTCTTTAGTACCGTAACCCTGCAAGAGTAAGTACTTAATTAATATCGCAAGGAAGGAAGGAGTAATTAAAAAACTAAATTTTGGACTACTTTCAAACTTAACTGGATAAGAAAATAAAATTTCCCTAGAACAAACCAAAATTGTCCAGAAGACAAAACCCACATGTTTAAACAATTACTCCGTATGACCGAACATATAAACCCAAAAGTAAAGAAGTAGCATATATGCCGCCGTAGTGTTTGGTTAATAAATTATTAAATCGTCGATGATCTAAAAAAGTCAAAGATGATACCTTTAGTATGTCATCCTCTAGTTTCTGTATAAGACCTTGTTGTTCATTGATTTTCATTGTAAATTCTGCTATTTTGCCTTCAGCTGCTTCCAGCAATGACGTCTTTTCTGAAAGTTTGATCTGCAAAAATCTAGAGACATTAATACCACTGCATATTAAGTTATTAACTAATAGAGACTATTCAACTTTCAATCAACAATGTAAAATTTTGGAAACAATCAAGACAGCTCCCTTGCAATGAACCTCGTATTTTCACGAAGTTATACACCAGAAGAGATAGTGGAATTTTAAAATTGTCACTGTTAAGAAACTAGAATCATGCATGCCCAACAATAAACAAGGTATCCCATGATTACATACCTTCAACTGCGTGAGTTCATGCTCCATTTTCCGGTTCTTATCAAGAAGTAGAGACTCAAGTTTGCTCATTTCCTCGCCACTTGTGGCTACTTCCCAATCTTCAGCCTCAATTGAGTTATAACCAACTGCCTGAAAATGAAGAGTGAGAATGCAGGATCATAGTAATGGCAAACCGGTAAAAAGCCCTTCATGTTAATAAATACTGATACTACATGACAGATAGAGGGCTTTTGCAAAAGCTTTTAGCAGCTTTCAATTTTTCGCTTCAAACTAAGTTAAAAAATGAGATCTACTTATGACCACATGTAAGTAGGTGCATCAAAAAACAGGTAAGAGTTTAGTGTCCCAAGTGATTTCATTCACCACATGAATATCACTAACCAATGGAGAACTGGATAAAAATAAATCGATGGAGCAGATCATCGAGCATAACTCAAAACTATTACCAAAAAGGTAAATAGCTCAATCAACAGAGCAGGGCAATTTTATCACTGGGTTCATATACGCAGTAACTTCTTTGTATGACTCCACTATCCGTGCCTATCAACTGATGCATATTACCCTCTTTTACATCAAGTAATATTGACTTCACTGTGATCAGTCACTAGTAGCTCTTCAATTCCAATAGACAACAATGCCAAAGATGACTAGCGATTACCCACTAAAAAACGGTTTATATGCTTACATTATTCCATGGAAAGCAAAATTATAAGATCCTCTCAGAAGCGAGGCCCAGGACTACTACATGCTGAAGAATTCTAGATGAAGAAGAAAATCACCTGTAGAATTTTGACCTTTCTTCGCAAATCATCAACCAACTTTTCTGTAGGCCTTGCCTGCAGTTCTTTCCTTATTTCCACAAGATGAGCTTCCTGGTACACAACAAAGAACAAAAAGATCACTATCGCTTCAATAACATCCACCAGAATCAGCCTCTAAAAGAAGGTTCTCGTCAGAGTTCAAACTCTGACAAATTCTAGACATTTGCAGGTGACTTTGACGCAGAGCGGGAAGCAAAATGAAGAAAGTAACGCCGTTTCATTGGCAGAGTCGAAAGACCGTCAATTGAGAAAAGAAGATGAAGTTAGCCATACACGGTAACTGTCTATGGAAACATAACATACCAGCTCAAATTTTAAGAGTAAGAAGTAATTTAGTACATCAATGACATCTGAAGGTAACCTTCACACCAGTGCCTCCAGATATAGTATAGAAAATTAGCACTCATCATAATTTAAGGAGTGTTATCAACATATCTGTTTACTCACAAGTCAGAGCTTATAACATAGTAGTGAGTACGTTTCACATGGAAAGTATGCCTAAATATCTCAACTACAGATGCCTATTCTTAGATCATGTAACTAGCCTCTATCCAAAGAGCAAGACGAACATACAAAGTGGATGCGAAAAGCAATAGGTGTTTCCTATTTTGAGAGGTTAGGAAATCAAAAGAAAACGATCAAGTGATCTGAATTTGACGGGAGCACAAAACAAATAATCATTACCAAAAGAACGACCACTTTGTTTCTACTTTGTCAGCTATTTTCTCAATTTCAACCTTTGTAATTTTTAATTTACAAGAGTTTTAAAAGTAAAAATTAAGAGACACAAGTCACAAGAACTGAAACATAGACCAACAGAAAGGCAGAGGAAAATGTTTGTCAGTATGACATGCATCAAAACAAAGGTAAAAGACATAGAAATCATGGGATGCAACAGAGTACTATACCTTTTCGTTTAGCAAGGCATTCAGTTTCTTAACTTCACTTATGTGGTTTTGCCGCTCATTTGATAACGTAGTTTCAAGATTGTGAAGTTCCATGTTCAGTTCAGAGATCATCTTCTCCTTTGCATTTAGTGAATTCTCAAGGATGGTGTTTGAGTCCAAATTGTCACTGCAAACAAAAACAGACACTTAGACCACATATTAAAAAAAAATGTAATACATGCAGGCTGGTGTCACGTCGTACAAGCTACACCAGAGTTTAAGCAGATATTCTCAGTTACAGTTGTAAGGGTACATAATTCGAGCTGTTTAACACAGATGAATCTGATTTCAATATTTAACTATGATCCCCCATGTCTAGCATGATGTGTAAAAAGCGACTCTGAACGTCAAACGACTGTCATTTCAAAGAATAAATACTTTTTTGGGTAAACAAACTTGCAGTCATGGTATTCCAAAAAGGCGATACAGTATTTAAGGTCATCTTTTACATAAAATTTAGACAAATAGAGAAAATTATGCATGAAACCCAAGGCTACCTTTTACTACTTCCATTATCTTCATTAGCTGTTTGTAACTGTGAACGAAGAAGCCCCTGCATAATTTTTTTGAAAACAATATGGTTAGTAGTTATTTACAAGAAAAAAATAGGGAGTAGAATGAGCATATCCTATTCTCCGGTCTGACACAGTTTCATGCATCAGTCATGCAGCTAAAGGATCCTAGTTATGCATGAAAGTTAAATGCTTTCAAAGACTTGGTATAGCTTTTCAACAAATGGTCTAAACCAAAAGTCCAAAAGTGACAAAGAACTTGAGCTAGATTGCCAACTTAATCAAATTGCACAAAAAAAAAACACAAATAAATAACAAGAAACTTAAATCAACCAATCATATAAACCACCATCTCTAAGATGCCACTTAAATTTTGTTTTTATTTCGATGGGCTAACGTACACAAAACTGCCTTACATTTACCACTTGGGACACATAACTCCTCTCATACCCACTTGGGATAGATAACTCCCTGCAATTCATCTTATCGCTCCACTGCGCCCCACAGGATAAACGGAGTTAGATAAATGGACGGATGTGGAGTAAAATGGGGAACGCACCAGGAGATTGTTTTTTTAACAGACCGGGGAACTTGTTGAGAAATGCTGTCTCGGCGTTTTTAGATTATTTTCTGTCTCGGCGTTTGTAGAGGTCGAGTAATTAGCAGTTCACAGAAGTTAAGACATTATGAGGAGCTATATTTCCTCTGTAAATATGTTGTAAACCTACATAATGCATTAAGTGAGAGTATCAATTTACTCTCTCTTCTCTGTTCATAGAACTCTCATCTCTCTAGCTCAACCCTTTGCAACCCTGATCCAGCTCACCACCGGCAACATTACCATTACCATCACCAACCTTCTCCTCCTCCACCAAACTCCAGCCCCAGAAAGACTAATTTGAAGAATAGGAAGGTAAACAATGTTTCTGGATTTGATTTGAAAATTACTAGTGTTTGTTTGGACGGGGATTAGGTGTTTCAGGATTCAATTTGACAAGGAATAGGTGTGCTATGTCGAACATTTTAGAGTCTGATTGTACAGGAATTCGGGCATTCCTGGTTCCAGTTCTGATGTGGATGAGAGAGAAATTTCGGGTACAAGCGTAGTTTGTAGATTCTGGGTCGATTGTGGCTTGATATGTTGGGTATCATGTGTGAGCGAATTGTGCCACATCGGGATGGTGGCAGGATGTCTAATTTAATACAGTATGATATGGGCCCTAACTTATGAGGTTGACCTTTTGGGTAAGTGGGTGTCCCAGATCATACTATGGTGATCCTCTCTCGCGGCGGTTTTATCTCCCTACAAGCGGTATCAGATCCAGGTACGTGCGCGTTGTCGTGGTGAGATGCGTGGTGTTCTCATGGATGAGTCTACCATGAATGGTGGACTAGGTGTTCCTCCGGACGGTCATATTCCTGTGTTGCTCCAGCAGGAGGCCTGGCAGGTGGTGGTACGGTGCACTCTCACAAAGGTGATTCCAAGAAATTCGGCGAATGCTTCCGGGCGAGGGGGAGCATGTTGAAGGGCTCACACGTGAAGGGGGAGATTGTTGGGTATCATGTCAGCGGATTGTCCCACATCGGGATAGTGGGCACCATGTGTAAGGTTAATATAATATGATTTGGGACCTACCTCATAAGGTTGACTTTTTGGGTAAGCTGGTGTCCAGATCATACTATGGTGTTCCTCTTGCGCGGTGCTTAATCTCTAAACCTATGTAGCACGGGTACTTCTGGGAGGTTGCGCACCCGCACTGGGTGCTTTGTGGGTGCTTCGCAGGTGCATTCTCGATAAGGCAAGGTCAATTTGAAAATTTAATCTGTGAGGCCTTTAAAATACATCTACAATTTAACCAAAGTGCATCTATGTGAACATTTCTAACCCTTAGATTACACGTCTCTCCACAGCTACGAACAACGATAGGAAGATATAAGATTGTTGATATAGTAACCATGTACAACCTGTGTATGAATTTCTGTTCAATTATAATTTGGATTACTATTATTGTTTCTTTTATATTAGTATAATAGTATCGCAAGTAATTTAGAATAACAATATAAATAGAGTCAAGTACCCCCGCCACACCCGCACCCTTGATTTTGGGAACTTTCCGTACCCGCATCCAGTTCCCGCACCCACACCCTTGCTACATACCTCCCAACATGATAGATTTCGGGCAGGTAGGTTTATAGGGTAAGGTGGAGATGGATGGCCGGGAGTGGAGGCAGTGATGACTGGGTTTGGGTGGCAGTTGGTGGCTACGGTGGATTGTTCCCCGGTGGTGAGGTGTTCCTGTTGGAGATCGATGGTGCTGGTGGTAGAGATGGAGGTGGCGGGTCGGATCGGGTTGCAAGAGGGGTTATTCATTCCAACTCCGTTTAAATTATGGGCGCGATGAGTGGTCGAATTGGGTACGAGAGAGGTTGTGTTCCAAGTGGTAGAATGTAAAGTAATGTTGTGTACTGATACCTATTTTGATCTTTCAAGAAGATGAACACTTAATAGACTTGGAAAACTGCAAGCACCGGTTTGTTCGCTGAAATTCTTGAGAATGCTCATGTGAAAATACAATTACAGCAAAGATAATGACTGACATATTATCAATTATCTTAAAATTATAGATTGCGGTATAATGCTCAAGGTTTTTACAATTTACAAAACAGAATATGCTGACATGTTGGTCATTAGATCTTAGATAGGTGAAATACATTTTATTCGGCAACATGTTATCAAACCTTAAATCGTGTTCATCTCCAAGTTTTGTGAAAATGCGCATTCCTTGTTTTGTGTAAATACCCAGTGCTTTACAGCTAGTAATTCATGAGGCAATCCCTATTTGATGAGCCTACTTTTATTTTCCGTTAGTTGGTAACTGGTTCCTCATGGCAGCATTGCTGATTTAGTAGCAGATGCGTAAACATGCATGTTGCCACACCAATTTTGGAGAGTACAGGGCAGTACATATTAACAAGAAAATTCTATATGCATTCTTCCATTGTTGAAAGATTAAAATTCCATAACCTCCAAGAGTAGCAATAATTTTCCGCACTCATGCAGTTGGAGCATAAAAAAACTGTCACTGTATAAGCAGTGAACGATTTTACATAGACCAGCGGAACAAAGTATATTTTTACGTTTTTTCCTCTTGGTTTAGTAGGATTCCTAAATCTAAAATAATATATAAAGCAAGTATTGTACATCTTTCCAGATTAAAAAAAGGAGCCTTTTATAAAAGAATGAAGCTCGTTCCCAAACCAGAAACAGAGATACAGCAAATTTATGAACACAATGTTTTTTTCGGATCAGAGAATACAAGATCAAGAAAGAGAATAGCTTTGTGAATGGCTATAACACAATCACTTGCAGCCTAATCTGGTCCTTGCAAGGGAATACAAAGATAAAATATGTACCTTCTCCCTTTCAAGGCTAAGAAGGCGAGTTTGAGCTCGTTCAACTTCATCCATCAGAAGACCGAGCTCTGTCTGTTTTGCAGCTCTATCCTCATCTGCAATATGGAGCAAGTTCAAAAGCTATTGCAAACAATTTAAAATCTACCACACATGGCACAGAGAAACTTCGGAGACATGAAACAGATCCACAGAATACCATTTGCAATAAAGTTCAGAGACAGGTGGAATAACCTGATTGGGCACGAACTTCAAACAATTGATTTTGTGCAAGGTCATGTAACTTTTTCATGTTTGATACACTTTCCTCGGCTTGTCTTAATTGATCTTGCAATCCTTTTTCCCTGCATCAACAAGTAACAAGCATTGTTGATGATGGCAATCTAAAAAAGTAAAAAGCATCACTGAGATACAAAAGGCTGCAACCACACTGTGCAAAATCCAACTCACAAACAAAAGTCAAAGACGACTCTGATCTTTCCTATGAATCAAGCCTAGTCTAATCTGTATAGGGATAGATCAGCCTAGAAATCATCTCATATAGCCAACTAATTAACAAAGGAAATTTTGAGAAACAATTCTAACTTAATCAGATTAACCACAATGTCCAATTGTCCAAAAAGTGATAACTCTTTCTAAACTAACAATTTAATGTACAATTGTACACTTCTTTCAATGTATCACATGAATATATCGCTCGCTATTTTAATGCCCTCCAATTACTGCACGATTAAGTAGAACATTAACTTTGAATCAAAATCTTAACTGTGAGATATAAGGTAATAAATCAGGTTATGAGGCTTTTGATACTGCCAAAGAACATGATACCTTTCTTTCAAGACCTCCATTGTTTTCTGGTTCTCTTCTGCTAAACTGCGCTGCTTGATCTCCACAAATTCTTTCACTTTTTCCTCCATCTGAATACAGACATTCATGCATCAGGAATTCAGGATGATGTAAATAAACAACAGATAATTCTTTTTTAGCCAGAATAAGATTTCGAAGCAGGAATGCCATGCAGTCAATGAACATGTTACTTTCAGCATTTTATTGCTTACATGTAGATGATAGACTGAAAAGTAACAAACGGATGTATGCTGGCTTACTCATAATGTCCACCTAGTATATCTGAGCCTGAGGCCTCAGCTCAAGACCAAAGCTAGAAATAAGAAGCAATGTGGCTTATTATATTATTATGTGCTATGATTGAGCTCACAGGAATGTTTACTAATTAAACAAGTACAGACTTAAGTTTGGCTTAATTAGATGGGTAAATGACAGAAACCACCCCTGACGTATGGCCAATTACCAGATGACTACCCTGTGGTTTGGATAATACCCCAAACCACCCTTCTGTTAGGCTAAACATGTGACAAGAACCACCCCTCCATCCAATTTCGTTACTTTTGTACATGGGGACCACGCCTGGACATTTTCTGGGGCCATTTTGCCCTCTCTTTTTTTGTTCTTCCCCCTCTCCCCAGCTTCATACGCACACTACCACCACCACCCAGACAACACCACAATCAACTTCACAACTCTCTCAATCACTCCATTTCATAATCTCATCACCATATTAGAACCGATACATAACTCGATCCCAATCCCAGTTATCACTCAGCCAGCAATTGTTGATTGAATAAGATTAAAACTCTCTCCCTCTCTCTCAATTTATGCCTTTTTCTTTATTCTTGGCAACCCAGTTCCTCACCACCATCACTCACACTTTCATCTCTACCTCCACTTAACTCCAACACCAAGTCAAATCTCAAAATCACACCAAATCAGTCCTACTTTCAATAAACACCATCATGGTGACTGCATCTCCTATCTTCCTCCTGTACATTAGCCGTGTCTACTCATCGTCTTCTTCAGATCAAATTGAAGACCAAAAAACATGAGCTTTCGGTAGTTGAAAGCCTTCTTTGAAAATCTCAATTTAGGGTCCGAATTACAGGATTCACCACACGGAGGAGGCAGAGGCTGCGATGGTTGCGTGATGTTGAATCAAGTTCCAGGTTGATGTTTGTCTAATGGTGAAATGGTGGGCTGGCTCGAGAATCGCTCACAAACCTTTCATCATTAAAGAACGATTTTGATGAGTCGATCCACGAGCAGACTTGGACCGCTGATAATAAGCCGGCGGCGAAGAATACTGTCCAAATTATGGAGACCAGTGATGACTGTGGCGTGTTTGACCCATGTGTTTGGCGAATCTGGTGCAAGATTTCATCGCAACAGCCTACAAGTGCTTCAAAACAAACTACATGGTAAGATTTTCGGCCAATCTATTGATTTCAGTGTCGATTCAGGACTGAGAAATTGGCGTTTGCAAGTGTGTGATAGTGAGAGTGGTGTTGTTGGGTATTGAGAGAGGGAGAAAGAGAGGTGAAGGGAGACACCCGGTGCTGGTGGTGAGTGTGATTGTCAGTGAAAAAAAAGGGCAGAGAAGAGAGAGAGAGAATAGATTGTAACATAAATTAATGGCTGTAATTGTTTTCAAGTTGATGGGTAAAATTGACTTTCCAGTTGCTCCGTTACTCTCTGTTTGACACAGGGGTGGTTTGTGGTATTATCCAAACTATAGGGTACCAATTTGGTAATTGTCCATACCACATGGGTGGTTTCTGTCATTTACCCTAATTAGATTCACTTCCATTCTACAGCTCATTATATTCACTTGTTGACTGTTGAGCACTTGCGCAGTTGTGCCTTCACCACAATATTCACAGTTAATAAGCACTCAACTAAAATTAAATTGACTCGATCTACAGGACTAACAGTGTTATCACCATAAGTATAGGTATATGAATATTATCCCAGGCCAGTTAAAAGTATGGTAAAATCTGAAACCATAGTAAAATGATAACCTGTTGCTCTAAAATCCGAGCACGCTCTTCGAGTCTTTTTATCGTTGCTTGCTGATTTTTCAGGTGAGTTGCTTCTGTCCTGAATTCCTCAAGTTCAATCTTCATTTTCCGATTCTCAGACTCTAGTTCAGATAACCTTGAATCTTTTTCCTGCAGCAATGCATAGTATTAAATTAAAGACTGTGAACACATAAGGATTTCTAATCAATAAAAGGAGGTAGCAAGAACCAAATAACAGAGAAAGTCAGAAGAGATTTGTTCTTCAGAGGAGAGAGGCCTACAAACAAATTACAAGGCAAGCTAAAGCAAAACCCTGGGCCAAAGAGGTCAGAGGGTCTCAAAGACCGCAGCTACAGAGAGGCTGGGGACGATATTTTTGACTCAGCTCCAGACAAAATGGCAGCACAAGGTCCTTAACTTAATCTCAAGTAATATGCTCTAGAAATGTTCGACAATTATTGTGGGTGCAAAGGATCGACATTCAATGATCAGTTCTCTTTAAATCCTAGTCAGTTGAAAGTGGCAGAACCTAGCACTGCAAACTCCGAGATTCTTGGACCTGTCCTTGCATAGATGTCTCATCTTGGGATGCTAAACAATCAATTAACCCACTACAAAGAATGAAGCTTCATGCATGTTTTATATAACTGCAAAATAGATTCGAATAATAATAGTGTTTTTTTACTTTTTTCCAAGAACAATTACATGAAACAGAGGTGGCCAAAGATATTTCTTGATTCAGTGTTTCGCGAGATACAAGAGCGGTGAATAATAGTCAAGATCATGTTTATTGAGATTTGCTACCTTTGTTGACCACAAGGATGACTTGTGTAAGGTAATTTCAGACTATCATCACTTAGACCATTAAGATCTTGCAATAACCGATCACATTGGTCTGTTTTCCACCCCACCACCCCATCCCAAAGGCGTATTCTGCTTCCCCTTAGAAGGGTGTTCTGTTGCACCCCCATCGCTTTATAAATCAACTCCCTAACTCATGATAAACACACTCCAAATTACCCTTTCCAGGATTTCCCCACCCTAAAATTTCAATCAAACCCGAAAGTGCCTCAAAGCAGTGCTACCAGAAGTTACTCGTACCGTAAGAAAATGCCATTTGGATACGTGTTCTGGTCTGTACTACACTTCCACCTTAACGAGGAATCGGAGTTCAAGACAATACGAATAACTTTTTTTTACTATCGTTAACCAATGGAATATACAGGAGGGGAGGTCCTTAAATCTGCTAAAATACAGGGGAGCTTGACACGTAAACTATAAGATTGTGAATTTGTGGTAGAGTTAGAACGAAGCAAGTCAGCTCCTTAACATTAGTTCTGATCAACCAATACGGAAAAGTTTACCCAGTGTACCCAGATTTTATAGGAATAACAGTCAGCATTCCCATCCTAAACGCCAACTTAATAGTCACTGAAAACATAGACGACCTAAAAATTGAAGCTAATACTTACAGCAATTGAGGCAACAACTGGATAGGGATCTGGAGCTTCATAAAGTTTCTGGTAGATATTAAGGAATGCATTTTCCGCAAACTTTGCTCTCTTTGTAATGTTATCAACCTCTTCTTGATAGGCTTTAAGCAAAGTGT
The DNA here is from genome assembly GCA_023055425.1 of Linanthus parryae. NCBI lineage: Eukaryota > Viridiplantae > Streptophyta > Magnoliopsida > Ericales > Polemoniaceae > Linanthus > Linanthus parryae. Next base: position 615,020 of record JALGPY010000030.1, read on the forward strand.
TGAACAAATTCAGCTTCTCGTCTGGCGCAGCCTTCTTGAAATCTGTCAATGCACGAAAAGTTTTTGCACACAAACTCAGGTCAACTTAATATAGAAGTCCAATAACCTCAGACTTGCAAATATTTACAAATCAATGGAACTGACTTGGCACTATAAGAAGGGGGTGTCACCTACTTACAAGTACATGGCTGCAAACATGCAACTTTGCGAAGTATAGACACCTAAACTATAGTATAGTGGCAGTCTTGGAAAGAGAGATGCACAATTCCCCCGAGCATCCATTTATAAGTTTGACAACTCAAGTACTTATTGGAATTAAGGCTTAAGGAAATAGAGATAACTCAATAGACTTAATTTAGTTTTTCTGCAAAACCTCTCTAACAATAGATTGGTCCAATGATACAATGTTCCTGTTTAACTGTCACACCAATTTACCTTTTTTTCTTTTGGGATAGAGGAATTCGTTCTTTTAACTAGTAAAGCTGTCAAGTCAGATGGATGCAAAAGACGAAGAATGATTATCGGTAACTCTTAGTTCCTTCTTATTTATAGGTGGTACAAATATATTAAACTGAAAAAGAATGTTTACAGAGTAACTGATAGGTCAACATCTCACAACTGAGACAACGAAAGAAGTAAAACTACAAAACCAAACTTTGCTAAGGAATCCACAAAATCCATGAACTCAGCGGCAAGTAGGACAGCAGATCCAACAACAACTGAAGCATGGCTTTCAACATGAAAATAACTTAAGGTAGTGAATAAAATCCAAAAGATAAGTTTCAGTGACATTCTATATGCTTTTTTCTGGCAACTCAAAAGGGAAGGACAAAGTCACATGAAAAGTTCAAATGTAGGCTACCCCCAGAACAACATATAACCGATCATACAGCAATACATACTCTCTGCCAATCATGTTCTCGAACATTCTATATCTCCATTAACCAATCTTCCTCTATTATTATCCTTTCTTCACTAATTTTGAAATCTCCTCAAAAAATGATATAATATACTTTCAGATATACAGCTAACAGATACATATAAGAGGGTACTCTCAGGAATGTCTATATACTGGAGCGTTTCCTTATCCTGAATCTTCATTTAGTTGGGAAACATCCTATTATGGCATTACAGTAGTGAATGAGTCGGACAATTCTGTTACATATTGTTCTAGCAAGTCATTTCTCAAATCAGTGCACTTGCAGGAGAATAACAGGCGGGCGTGTGTGTGTACATGTACATATATGGATACAAGAAGGGCGAAGAAAGGAACTATTTACCTCTGGTGCTCTCTGCAAGCTTCCGACGATTTTTCTGACTGTTCTCCTGATTTTCAGGAATCTTAAGACCTTGTTCATCCAACACAACCTTCTCCTTCTCTAAATCAAAATCTAATAACAAAGGGGAAAAGAATGAACACCAGATAAGATATTTGCTGTTTTAAGAGCAACACAATTTGACGGATCAAGTGACTTCTCTTCAGTAAGATGTTATAAAGTGGCAAATAATAAGTAGACTGTGAATCCAGTAAGTAGATTAGTCATAAGACATGCAACCTCCTTCTCCAAATACGAAATAACAAATGAAAATTAGGAGTAAATAAGGAGGAAATAGGAGGGCGGGGGGATATGTTGCACGGAAACCGAGACAGACACGCTGTATGTGTGTGTGTCTACATACATACATACACATATACACGTGTGTGTAGATACATATATATTGATTAAAAAATTTAAAGTAAATGACAAGTTTAAACCTATATACATTGCAAGAATTGAATGAAGCTTAACATCCGAAAGATAGCAACTAGAAAACATATATGTGTGTGTGTGGATACATATATATTAATTCAAAATGTAAAGTAAATGAGAATTTAAACTACATACAGTACAATAGTACATTGCAAGAGTTGGATGAAGCTTAACATCCAAAAGATAGCAAAACATACAAATTATTAGGGTGCTTATCGAAATTTGAAAAAAAAAATACAAGAGGTGGAGGTGAAAAACACTTTCTCATGTTCATCTTTAAACCGTCTTCGCCAACCCTAGCCTTGTTCACCATCTACATCCAGATTGTGCAATCTATCCTCCATTACCTTTCTAAAGATCTGAGATTTAGTCCGAATTATTATTACTTACTATGCCCACTTACTTATAGAAGGAAAGTTGTGCATATATGCCCCAAAATGTAGGCAACGGATGAATGGACTATGAAATTATAAGAGGGGAGATTAAGGATAGATAGACAAGGGTTTGGAAATCTGAAGGAATGAAGGATTCAAATTTGATTTTAAAAAAATACGCTGTCTGTAGAAAGAAAAATCTAGAACATGAACTTACACGTGTGATGGACACATCTAATAGAAAAAAAAAAAAAAAAAAAAAAAAAAAAAAAAAAAAGAGCCTGAACAAATCATTTTTTTACCATAAAAGGTAGTGCAGATTGCAGAAATCATCACATATATTAGGAGTTTCAGTTTGTTTGGAAAATATTTCTGAAATGGTGACTTTTAAGTTTTATAATAGGATAAAATGGGTCTTTTTAAAAGATGACCAGGAATCATGGATCTTGTTGCCAAATCCTTGACTGCCGATCATTGAAGTTCTTGATTGAAGGATGGAAAAGATGGAGAAGGGATGGTTTGCTAATTCAAGAAAGCTTATGATGATATCAGTTGATGTGGCTCAAATTTTCTTTTGGAAGTAATGGGTTTTGAACTATGTAGTTTCTGTCCTCCACAATTTCTTTTGAAGTTGGTCAATGGATCATTAGAAGAAAGTTCACAATTTCATAGGCGTTGAGCATAGTTGTCAAATCGGGATTCAGATAGTGAATCGAAATTAACCTTCACTGAATCGTAAATCGAATCGAATCGTGAATCGCAAAGATTCAGCTTGCAATATTTTTATGTAGATATAATAAAATATTTCATAAAGCTATAACATTATTTAGCAAAATATCCATATTTTTACATAAAGAATGTCAAATTATTGGAAAATCGCATCCATAACTAGTAATTAGGATTTTTACCCATCTAAAAGATAAATAATAATCTAAATATAGATAGGCATGTGGAGGGAACTACAAGATGCCAAGGAGATTGAAAATTATAGAAAACTATTAGCCTTGAACTTGAGAAAAATGCACTAGTAATTTAAAACAGATGCATGCTGCAAAACAGACATAAATGTAGGAAGTAATGTAGGGAGTATTGTTTCTCGAAGCTGCAACTCAATTAGCCCTTCAGATGAATCGAAGGTGAATCGTAGAATCAGTCTGAATCGTATGATTCGGACTCTTGAATCGGGATTCAAACAATTTTTGTCCATTAAAGATTCACCAAGGGATTCACATCGTTTCATGGGTGAATCGAATCGTATGATACGAATCGTGAATCGTAAGATTTTGACAACTATGGCGTTGAGACAAGGAGATCTATTATCATCCTATTTGTTTGTTATAGTTATAGGAGTATTAAGTAAATGGTTGAATGGGTTAAGAAGTGATACATGTTTCATTTACTTGTTTATCTTAGTAAAAGAGAATTAAATTGAATGAAGCGTAAGGTTACAGATACATATTTCAGAGGACTTGAAGCCGTTTTAATAGACAGTTTAAGCTAGTTCTTTCTCAATATTTCTCTTCACAATCTCAAAAATTGTGGAGAATTTCAAATGGCATTTAGATTTAGAGTATTACAGTACAATCTATTTGGCAAACCAATGCATGAGGTTTGTTAGGGCACTGGTAAGTAAGAAATGTCCTTAAAAGAGCTATGCAAGATGAACGAAGTGCTTGTTCTCAGGTACATTTTCAGGCGAGAAGTTATTCTATTCAAGAATGTGTTTCGTTGAAAAGGCATATGTTTGTGGATATCCGAGTGTCTTAGTATGCTAGAGGAATTCCTTTATTTCCGGGAGGATTTTAGAGCTTTTAGGGTAAGTTTGGGAATGCTTCTGCTGCCAGCAGAGCTGCTTTCCGACAGCTGAAGCAGTTTTAGTGTGTTTGGTAAAAATAAAATTTCTGCTTTTCCGGAAAGTTTCTGCTGTCCCACAGCAGTTTTCAGTAAGCAAGAGAGGAGATACTTTTCCAGAAAGTGCTTTTGATTAATTTATCTACAACCGATTTTAACCTTACATTTTTTTAAAATATCAATTGTTATCTTTACGGAAATGACACATGTCATATATTTTTGTCATTTTACCCTCTCACAGCAACTTCACAGTTGATTTACCAAACACAAAATTACAAAATCAATATTTCACAGCAGCTTTTACGTAATATTTACCAAACAACATTTTATCAAGAATTCACAGCAGCTTTCCACAGTGTTCCACAGTGTTTTCACACAACAGATTTCTAGCACCGCCACAACATTCCCAAACTAGCTGGTATGCTCGAGGAATTAGTTTACTTCCGGGAGTATTTTAGAGCTTTTAGTAGCTTCAACCTGACAAAGGAATTGTTTGATTCTATGCAGAAAAAACATACTCCGTAGCCATTGCCCTAATTCAATAGTCTTCTTTAGCAGTTGTTCACATACCATACGATCTTCCTACAAGTCGACTAGACTAAAAAGACTTTGGCAACTTCTGGCAATTCCAATTCCTATAAAATTAAGCTGATTTCAACTACATTGAAAACGAAATCATACCATTACCATGGTGGATCAGGGCTCATCCACACCCAATGAGAGTACCAATGAACTAACAGAAGCGAGAGTAAATTGCAGTGTTACGAGAGATACGAGGAGCGATATAGAGCATTAAAGTACCTCTCCAGAAATTGGCGACAACAGTGACGGGCGTAGAAGACGAAGAGTTCGACTTCTCTCGCTCCAGTCCTCCATGGGAGATGTCCATTGTTCGACGAACACGGATCTATCTGTTCATAAGCTAGGGTTTCTGTAGACGATGCTGCTAATCGAACTCCGAAGATCTGAGAAACGAGAGTGAGGAAAGTTTGATCGGGATAGATTTCAGAGCTTAATGTTTGGTTGGGTTTGAGATCTCGGGGGTTGCTTGAAAATTAATTATCGTTACTATTTGATTCAGACGGGTCGGTGATTGATTTCATAAGGTTTCCAAATAGTACGGGCTCCTGACTCGTCCTTTACGTCTTGTGAATTGCGGCATTAGCTCATTGGTTTATATTTCCTTCACTTATACCCCTATACCTTCTCTTGTGGAGTAGAGAACTAGACAATTCAACCTTCGTGGACAACCCTTGATACAGATCCAAAAAAAGATAATGTGGCTAGACCTTTTAGGTTTGAGCCAATGTGGATTAGAGATCAATCATGGAAGGATGTGATTTCCAATGCTTGGAAAGAAAGAAGGATTTGTACCCCAGGTAACTGCTGGAAGAGACAAGTTAAAAGAACCAAAATAGCTCTAAAAGGATGGAACAAGTCTAGCTTTGGTCATGTTGATAGACAGATGGAAGAAACAACAAAGAGGTTAGCTAACCTTCAAATGGCTGCCAATAAGGAGGAGAGAGCTCTAAAAAGTTGGTTGCTAGAACTACAAGAAAGAAAGGAGATCCTGTGGAAAAATAACTCTAGAGTACAATGGCTTAAAGAAGGAGATTCAAATACCAAATTCTTCAACTCAATGGCTGCTATAAAAGGTAGAAGAAACAGAATAGAGGCTCTCAAGGTAGATGATGTTAACTGGATCTCAAACAGAGAAGAGGTTGGTGATGCTTTTATAAACTACTTCAAAGAGCTCTTCACTACTAGTAGCCCAGAAATTCCTAGCTGGCTAAAAGATGTGGTGCCTAGTGTATTACAAGAGGAAGACTGGCCTGAACTACTGAAGATCCCCTTTTTTGATGAAATTTTTGAAACCCTGTGCCAAATGGGTAGCCACAAAGACCCTGGTCCTGATGGCCTATCTGTTTTATTCTTCAAAAAAGTTTGGGCTACTGTGGGAGAGGTTATTAGCTTCTTTAAGAAAGGCAAACTTCAAGATAACATCAATGATACTTACATTGCCCTCATACCAAAATGCCCTAACCCCCACAAAATAACCCACTTCAGACCCATTAGCCTTTGTAATGTGGTTTATAAAGTGATCTCCAAAATCATTTCTAACAGGATAAAGCCATTGCTTGATAGAATCATCAACCCCTTCCAAAATGCCTTTGTCCCTGGAAGGCATACCCAAGAGAACACCATTTTATTGCATCAGGTAATGCATACTCTGAAGAAGAAGAAAGGGAAAGGGGGTCTTATGGTGATCAAATATGACATGCAGAAAGCTTATGATAGATTAGAATGGTGCTTCATCATCAAGGTGCTAGAATGGTTTGGTTTCCCTCAGAAACTAATTGGGTGTGTGTTTGAATGTATAAGCACAGCAAGGTTCTCAATTCTGCTTAATGGGAGCACTTGTGATTTCGTTAAGGCTGAGAGAGGGATTAGACAGGGTGACCCCCTTTCCCCCACTCTCTTTATATTATGTGCATATATACTTGCAAGAATTATTGATAATGCAGCCTCTTGTAAGTGGATCTCTGGTATAGCATTGGCTAGAGGGTGTGCCCCCATCACTAAGCTAATGTTTGCTGATGATCTCCTTATTATGGCAAAAGCTAATGAAGATCAAGGGGATTGTATTAATTTATGTCTCCAACTTTATGAAGAAGTATCTGGCCAGAAGGTTAACAGGGCAAAATCAACTGTTTTATAAGCAAGAATGTGGCTAAGGACAAAGCCAGGCATGTAAGGGAGATCCTCAAAGTCAAGAAAGCGAAGAAAGATGCAATTTACCTTGGCCTACCCATGTTTCACCTTAAATACAAACAAAGCACCTTCAAAGAAGTGATAGAGAAGTATGACAAAAAACTTCAGGGGTGGAAGGGGAAGATCCTATCTAAGGGACGAAAAATGGTGCTCATTAAAACCTCTGTAAGCTCTATTCCTTCATATGTCATGTCAAGCTTTCTCCTTCTTAAGAACATCACATATAGACTAGATGCAAGAAGTGTAGCTTTTGGTGGGGTGATAAAGAGGATAAGAAATGCATTCACTACAAGGCCTGGTCTAAGATGTGTCAAGGCAAAGATTCTGGTGGTTTAGGCTGTAGAGAGGCTCAAAGCTACAATAAAGCCCAGATTGCTAAGCTGGCATGGAAGTTCTGGAGAGGAGATTCAGATATGTGGATCTAACTCCTCAAGAAAAAATATTGCAAATGGTTGGATTTTAGGAGAGTGGAGGCCAAAAGGTCTGATTCTTATTTTTGGAAAGGTTTGATTAAGTGCAGAGATATTTTTGTTGAAGATGCCTTGAATAGTATAGGCTCTGGTGAAAATGTGAGCATATGGGAAGACCCTTGGGTGTCTAACCTGGAGGTTGCTAAACCCAAGCGCCCATATGACCTGCAGAGGGCTCCAAAGAAAGTGTGTGAGCTGATTGAGTGGCAAAACAAGTGCTGAAATGAAGATCTTTTGCAAAGGTGGTTCTCTGTTCAAGAAGTTGAGGAAATTAGAAAACTGAAATTACCTATTAAGAAGTCTGAGGATGTCTGGTTTTGGAAGGAAAGCACTAGTGGTCAAGTTACTGTCAGAGATGCATATTTATTCCAGATGAGGAAAAAGAAATTTGGCAATGGGGTGGGGGATGATATATGGAAGTCTATTTGGAAGAAGAAGATTCATAATAGATTTAAAGTTTTGTTATGGAGGGTGACTGCTGGAGTCCTCCCTGTGGTTGACAATATTAAAAAAAAAAAAGATGCTTCAGTTTTGCAGGAAGATGCCCAGGTTGCAATGCTGCAAATGAAAGTGAGGTACATGCTTTTTTCCAATGCCATAATGCTAGGGCTCTATGGTTCTATTTTTGGGGTATTAGAACTGATAACATGGAGATGAGAAACATTCAGGATTGGATAAATTTTTTATTTCAGAAGGATTACACCAAGAGTGATGGTTTTACAAACCCTCAACTCCTTGCTGCTATTATAATGGACCAAGTTTGGAAATGGAGAAACTTGCTCTGGGTGCATAAGTCTAACAAGACTAAGGTCCCTACTGTAGATGAAGCTATAAAAACTATCTCCAATAGATATTTGGATTATGAAGGTGCAAGAAATGTCAAGACTTTGGTGGATGACTCCTGCACTAATAAGGAAGTTGTTATAAGCAAGTGGTTCCCTCCTGAAGCAGGATGACTCATTATCAATGTGGATGCTAGCATTAAAAATGGCTGCTTAGGTGTTGGAGCAGTTCTTAGAAACCATGAAGGTAAGGTGCTGAATATGGAGATGAATTCTGGGATAGGGGAGGATATTATGGAGGCTGAGCTATCAGCTATTGAATTAGGGGTGGAATTGGCTGAAAAATTGTGTTTGCAGAAAATTCAGATTTGGTCTGATGCTAAAGGGGTGGTGAAAGCTTGCTACAATCCTGAGTTGGCAAGAGGTGGATGGAAACACAGAGCATGTGGCATTAAGAAGTGGCTTATCAGTTGTAGAGATGTCTCCATTCTTTTTAAACCCAGAAACTGTAATAGAGTAGCTCATGAATTAGCCTCCTTATCTAGAAATGTTGGTAGGATTAGTGTTGTTGCTCCCTTCTCAACCATCCCTGAGAATGTGCTATTGGCAATTACTCATGATGGCTGTTTTGTGTAGCTCTGTTTGGTGGTTTAATAAAAAGAAACTTATAAAAAAAAAACCTTCGTGGACAACTCTGGCACAACATCTGCTCACCCTTCATCCGCCTAACTAGTTCAATGGCTGGGCCGATTTCTTTTTTTTTTTCAAAATGACATATGTACGCTATTATTACGTTTTTTTTCAAACAGTACTTGTATAAATACACAAATGCACCAACCGACTGCTTTACTCAACATTTCTCGATAGTGCCATTTACTGCCTCCGCCCAAGGGCGGATCCATACTCAAAGTTGTGGGAGCTATAGCCCCCCACTAAACTCTGCAAAATTGCGATTTCAATACATATGTCCATTAAATGCAATTCAGCTCCACTGAAATAAAACAATAACTCTTACTTCCCCTGTTCTCTTCTGCTTCCTACTTTACTATTCACCGAGTCACCTTGACCCGGTAATTATATTCAAATGCTTGCAGAAGGAGCATTCATGGCATTACCTAAGTCCTCTTCTAAGGACTCTGGATCTTCTTAAGACAAATTTGTGTTGCTGCTCTTTAACTCAGGTTCCTAGCTAGTTGTGTATTTTCGTGTTTTTCTTCGTGTACTTGTAGTACTTTCAGCTTTTGGATATTGCTTCTTGCTTTCGGTCTGGTGGGCTTTGTTTTTGCCCCTTTTTTGGTGTTGATCTTGTGGTCTTTTGCCTAATTTTTGTGTTAGGTCTAGTTTCTATGTTTTTAGCTATGAACTTCATGTACCTTTGATGACAAGATTGACAAATTCTGACATTGTTTTGTTTACAAAATCATCAGGTCAAAGTGACCCGTGAAAGCCAAAATAGGAAGCATCAAATAGAACGGAGGAAGTATATTTTTTCATTAACATTTTAAATTTTTAAATTTAGCCCCCATATTAAGGAAAAATTCTGGATCCGCACTTGCCTCCGCCCTATGATTTTTGTCCCCTATTCTGTTTTTGGCTTTCTCAAACCCATCATTGTAGTTTCATTAATTTGTATTTAGAAAATAATGGTGATATCAGCAAACAGTTAGCAAGTAGAAGTATTTAATACATAATCAGATAAATAGTTAGTGGGAATGTAATGATTATATATCCTTTTAGATGGTTTGATTTCTCGAAAGGGGACTGAAATTATGAGACATAGAGAGTAGAATATATACTACACATAATTCTTTTTGCCCCGACTGTTTTAGTTTTCAAGCGCCGACACTGCATGCGGTCCAGTCATGACCCGGTCAAGCTTGCTTCGGGGAAATGGGTTGTGTGACCCCATTGAGGGACAGGTGAACCAGTGAACGAGAGTATTATTGACCGGTCTTCTAGAGAGCCTTAGCATATACAATTAAGTAACTCTCCTTTATTATGTCCCCAACTTCGACACACAATCTACCTCATGGACCTTGTTATATATTAATATCAATCTACGGAAGATGCGCAAAGCATGAATTCACTTAGAGGCGACACACGTCAACTTGTACACCACTGGTCTCTCTTGGTAAACTATTTGGACACTACAACAAATCCTGCCTCCGTTGACATAATTTTTTTTTGCTAGAAAGGCCAAATATGTCGGTAGAAATTCTATTGACAAATTATTTTTTGACGCAAAATTGTCACTACAACTCGGTCGTTAGTATTAAAGCCGACAAACCCCAAGTATGTCGGCAGGAAAAAAAAGGCGACATCAATTTGTGTTGACAGTTTAAATCTAACAACAAACCTTTTCTGTCCCTAGTACAACTACCGACAAGTAAATTTAGTAGTTTATGTAGATAAGTGACAAAAATAATTGTCACCAGTAGATATGTTTCTCACCATTACATCTTCCTGGCGACACACATGTTTGTCGCCTGTTGTGCACAAGAGATTCCGGCGGGGAGACCTCCGTGTACACCGTACGTAGTGGATCAGGGATCGCACAGGAAGAATAGGGGTGTGTGTAGGGAGAGAGCAAGTCAGTAGCAATGTCTGAGAGAGAGACAGAGGTTTGGCAGAGCTTCCGCGTATGGCAGTGTGTCCTCCTTTGTATGGAAAGGTTAACGATGTATATATACTGGAGAACGTGACCGTTGTAGTGTGGTTAATGCGCCCATTAATGGCGGCTTAATTAGCTTAACCATAACGGCACGTTCGTCCGAGTATATAGGAACCGTTAGAGCACGTGGTGCGCGAGTACCGGAACCGTTACGAGGTTGACCGGGTTTGACCGGATTGACCGGGTTTATGGAGCTCGTGCCATAAATCTCTCAAAACAGTTACTAAAGGTCGCGCGCGGGCTTGGCTCGCACGCGACAGGGCTTACTCTAGCCTCCAGACCACAAAGTCCCTACAAGTCCCGTGCAGTGGTATGCGAGGGCTCTGTCTCGCAGCCCCCACATGGATCAGCTCGGCTGGTGATCCTGTGTGTGTGGAGCACAATATGGTGTGCTGGATGGTTGCCACGTGGCCTCGATCTGCCATGTCATAAAGCAGTATCTACATTAGCCCCCTTTCTGCGCGTGAAGGCTCATAGCTGTATAGGCTTCCATGCGCGGAAACCAACATGCGCGTCGTCGCCACGCACCAATTCAAATACGGGTAGATTCAGCCCCCGTGCGTGTCATTATGACCTAAAACCCCTAGAGTCGTGCCGTCTGACCTTTAGGGTTTTAGGCGTGACGTCAGCCCGTCCTGTGATTGCGCGACACGACGGTGACGGTTGCGATTCGACTACTGAAGGGACGCAACCCTTCATTCTTCTGGATAAATACCTTGTATCCCATCATTGCAAAGCATTACTTCTTTCTCTTAAAGTGAATGGTACCCGGAGATCTTCGAGAGCAGATCCAGATAATTAATCACCAGTTCAGGACTGCAAATCGTATTCTCCAATTGTGCATATCCAAGCAAGCTTCAAGGAAACAAGGTTGGCCTCGTTTACCTTTGATTTAAAAATACCAGTGTTTGCCTTGAATCGCGTTGAATCTGTAAATCCATGAAATTTGCGAAGAGGCCTTTGATCTTTGAACCCGCTTCGTTTTGATCTTTCAACAATATCAACTCCCCAATTTCTGAAATCGGCACCGGAACTGTTTGCTTTGGTTTGCATAGATCTCAAATTCCAAAATTCAAACTGAAGTGTGGTGTGGTATTTCTCCCCCCTTTTTCTTGCCCTTTCGCAGGAATGGCCAAGACAAGAGTAACCAGACCCGTCAAGGAAGACGAAGAGATGCCGGAGCTTCCGCAGGCTCTGTGGCGTAAAGCCCCCTTTCTGGGTGGGAAGGATTTTTATCATGCGAGGGTGAAGGCGAAGAGGATGCCTGATCCTGTTCCTGCTGAGCAATTGCTGACGTTGACTCGCCCAGTTAACTCAGCCCTGCTCGAGTGGATTGGTTCCGAGGATGTAGTCCGATTGGGGATCGAGAACGGGCACTTCCCGTATACTGCGATTTCTACTCAAGCATTTGTCCAGAAATTGGACTACATGGATGAGTGGATTGACCACGTATTGGATCATCATGTCGAGACTCTTGATAAAGCCGGCATTTTCTTTGCTATCCGTGCTATGAAGGGTGCTGCCGTGAAGTTGGATCAGTCCATGCTTCTAGACCTTCTGTCCCGTTATTCGCCCGCGACTCACACATTTCATTTTGCTGAGTTCGAGGCTGCCCCCACGCTCGAGGACGTTCAAATGCTGTATGAGCTTTCCCCCATGGGCGAGGTGGACCCCTTGAGCCACTTGAGGACATCTGCTGAAATGGCCTTGTACGCGCAGATGGAGGAGTGCCTAGCAGAGGTAAAGAAAATCTCTACTCGGTGGACCACTACAAAGCCTCTTCCGAACTGGCAGCTAGTGGATACGTCTGCGAAGAATACCTGGAACAAGTGGTTGCAGTACTTCTTCCGAGACTATGCGAACAGCAGCATCACTAAGAAGCTTTTGAGCGAGAACCCGGAGGCCGAGAATTATGTAGAGGGCAAGGGCTATCATTTAACCCTTTGTGCCTTTCTCTGTGCTTGGCTGTCGAGGTATCTGATTGATGGTCATCCCCATGACGGGGTCTTTTACCATGTGCTGCCACTTGCTGTGAGGCTCGCTCTAGGCCAGAGAGTCGCACTCGGACCCTTGGTCTTAGGCACGTTATATTACAGGCTTGATCAGCTGGTTCTGGCGATGAGGGAATCGCGTGGCCGCCTCGATGTCCTGACGTTTGTCAATATCAGCTTTTTGACAATGTGGGTTTTCGAGCGCTGGCCGTCTTATGCTCCAACTCCCCTCCCACTTGAGAAGTGGTGTCCCCCAGGCGAGACGGAAGCGCGCAACAGCGGAAGGGCTGCGAGATGGTTTGGAGCAAGCAATACCAAGTGCACTTGGAGTTTGATATGCGACAAACGAAAGGAGTTTACTGCTAGGCCCTATGCCACACGTGTTGAGAATGTACGGTGGTTTCCAAAGCTATACCCTTCCAGAGGTATGGTCTTGTCAGAAGACCTTCTCTTTGAAAAGGGGCCGCATTTCCACGAACGCTATCGTGACTTCTTCTGTTGGTGTCTGCGAGGTTCTCTTCCTGCCCTCGCAGAGCATATTCGTGAGCTCGCGCCACGGTATGAAAGGCTTACAGTGGATGTTGACCCTACTCGGGTCTCTCCTCAGTTTGGTTTTGACGCGGTGGCCCCATCGATCTGGCCCCAGTCTATTATCAGAGGGTGCTACAAGCGTTTGCTGACAAAGGAGTGCAAGACGGTCCTCATGAGCAATCTTCCTTTTGAGCAGCCTGCGGGAACTCGCAAGGGTGGTTGTTCCCAGAACTGGATCGCATACTGGGTTGCCCAGCAAACGAGGATTGAGACGGAGGCGGCGGCGCAGCCAGGAAAGGCCCCCTTGATCAAGAGAAACTCTTTTCCGTTTCGCCCCAATTGCAGTTTGAGCGAGTCTGAGTATGGTTGCTACTCGCTGTGGGACCGCGAGAATCATTTGTGCCCCGATTTCATTTTGAAGGAGCAAGTCGACGCAATCAAGAAGGGTGACGCGCATGTCATCAAATATAGCAAGGCGTTTGCTGAGGTAAGCAATTTTCTTGTGTGCTTTGAGCCTTTTGATTTCCTCGCGCTGATGCTTTTCGTTCTGTATTGTTCAGTGTCATGTGCGGAGGTTCGCAGCTGGTGATCGCTCCAAATCGCTGGTGGACACCATTGTTGCCACTAGAAGGAGGGGGGAGTCATACCGGCTAGCATGGAGGATGGACGCCGAGGTCGAAACAAAGGTTCGCGAAGTCATGAACACTTTTGCTGACTCGCTGATAGACAACCCTCCGGCTCCGTCTGCTCCTAGAGATGACCCGTCCCCTCCAGCGACTGCGGCGCCGAGAGTGAAGAGACCTAGGCAAAAGGGGATTACGATTTCTTCCCCTAGGAGTGCTCCAGCTTCTCCCCCAGTGAGGTCCCTTTCCATCAAGGACAAAGGCAAGGGTCGTATGCCCAGCAAAGTGCGAAAAGATCTCGCAGTTGAGACTTTCGTTCCATTCAACCAAGAGGAGGAAGAGAGACAGGAGCCCCAAGCAAGTGATGAAGAAGAAGAAGCGACAGTTGTGATGTGCGAGGAAGAATCAGGAGGTACTTCCGTCACATCTCCTTGCCCTTTATCTTGACTTCTTTGTAGTTCTTTTCTTTGAACCAAATATGTACTCGCAGATGATGATGATGAAGCCGTCGGTGGCCTTGTGGCCAAGAGGCAAAAGAGAGATGCCCATTCTGGCATTTCAGATGATCCCATAAGCGAGGATGTTCTTGCTGAATCCCGGAAGACAGCCGCGGAGGCTGCTGAAAGAAGAAAGCAGCGAGAGGAAGAGGAGCTCGAGCTTGTGAAACAGCGGAGCCTCGAGGAGCTGCATGTTGACGACTTAGTGCGTCCAGTTGGCGAGGAAGACGAGCTTCCCGAAGAAGTGGCTCCTCATGTGGAGGAGGAAGATGAGGTTCCTGGAGAGGACGCAGCAGAGCTAGAGCAAGTCCAAGCGGACTTCGCAGAGATCGCAGGTGGCGATAAAGGTGAGATCTTCAATCTCGCAGTTACTTATAGAGATGTAATTGTGGGTGCGTTAAAGCACGGTGTGTCAAAGCTTGACATTCGCCGTTGGTTGGTCAGCAAATGCGGAGAACCCTCAGGTAATTATTTTGAGTGATATGCGCATACTAGGCTGTAGCCACTTGAGGCAAAATCATGACTGGTTTACTCGCGTCCCAGGTCACGCTTCTCTTAAAGATTTGCTTAGTGAGGATACACTGATAGGGCACGGTTCCACGTCCCTAGTGTATGATGAGGATACCTCAATCCCACCTTCGCGTGGAGGTGCTTATTCTTAGCTTTAGTAAAGATAGCGAAATAACTTATAACACAAGTTACCTCATATTATCGCATTTGGTATCGCAGGTCATGCTGAGGAACCTGAGCTGGAGCAGAGAAGTCAGCCTTCTGCATCCCATGTTCCAATCTCGAGCTCCCATACCGAGAAGCCCGTCGCAGCTGCTGGACACGTAAGTGAGCATCTCGAGGATGTCATCGAACTCTCCGATGATGTCGAAGCTGATGCTGTGCCGATGGACAAAGGTGTCCGTACTGGCGGTGAGGAAGAAAGGACAAGTGATGCTAACATTTTCGCATCTGGGAGTGTCCGCCCAGTGACTTCGGCTGTCCCTTCGCCTCCGGCGATGACTGGACCAGAAGCACCTATTCCTGCGTGGAGCATTTGGGGCTCGCAGGTTGGGAATGTAGTCGCAGCTGGTGCGGTCTACACTCTTCCTCCTGACTATGAGAGGTTGGAGCTCGCAGCTGATAGGAGAGCTATGGAGCGAGGGCAGTCTTCGAACAACCCAGTGGCCCGCATCCCTTCTCTTCATGAAATTCTAGAAGGCACTGGTAAGTAAAGTTTTACCGTTCGCAAGTCGCATTATTTGCTTGCGAGTTCTGACATTATAACCATTTTTGATGTCTCAGGTTTGAAGCAAACCGATGTAGACTGGGTGGTTCGAATGCGTCTCAGATACCCCCGATCGTTTGTGAGATCTCTGGAGATTGGACCTTTTGACAGGAGGCTATTCCTTACTGAAGCCATCTGGATACTGGAGCAGCTGTCTGTGGCTACACCTGCGACCATTTCAGCCCAGAGTGCTGAATTGCTGTGTGGCATGTGCCAAAATCTCTTGTTCAAAGTCCAAGGCAGACTTGGTTTCAAATTCCTCAAGGACAGAGTTACACTGATTCGCGCAGCTGTAACTTTGAATCTCGGTCACCAGAATCTCGCAGCTGAGATGCAGAAGGTGGAGCAGCAAAAGCATAAGGTTGATGAAGCTGTGAAGCTGTATCAGGAAATGAATGCCAAGTGCGAGCAACTGAAGCAAGAAGTGAAACAAGTGGAGAAGCTAAGCGAGCAGTTCGAGCCCCATGATTCCTTAATCAAGAATTTGTTTTGACTTTTCGAATTTTGAAAAGAAAACAGGAAAATGGCTGAGACATTAATGTAATGTTTTGAAACATTAATGTAATATTGCTAGGGTTTCTCCCCCCTTTTTTTTTAACAACAAACACTGGGTTTGCCCGTTTTGCCCTTTCCGGGATTTGATTGGACATTTCTGTGCATATCCAATTATGACATCAGCAATTGATTTTCTGCTTGATTTTCGCGCTAATTTCTCGGCAAATAAGCACGCTTCCGTTGGGAAGTCCATCCGAATCATGACTATCCGTCATTTATTAGGATACGCAACTGAATCGTCGTAGCCTTTAGTAGGGTAATTGATTGTTACCGCTTTTCAAGGCGTAAGTGATTGAACTTACCCTCTTTTTGAATTTTGCTGACTCATCTTAGGCAACCGAAGAGTCTCCACAGGGTCTATATAAACCCTGTCTTTGCCATTTGGGTTCTTCATCCCAAACATGTGCTTTGCCGTGAGTCCTTACGACTGCTGGCTTCAACGCTTGTTTTTCGTTGATTCATGGCAACTTCAAGTTTTGAATCCTGAGTTTGCGCTTTGTGCTATAGGAATAGTTTCCAAGATCCACTTTATGAGGCTTATTGCTGTTTATAACCGTCATAAAGAGGATGCAGATAATACCTCATGTGTGTTCGAAGAAATTTCTTCGTGTATTATGTGTGCAGGTCATGTTTCCGGCCGCCTCGTGGCGAGGTGCAGCGCCGAAGTGACCGTGCTACCGTCTCGTAATGAACGGCGGAATTCTCCTCCAGCATCTCCGGAGAAGAATCCGTTGCCCTCACATTTGTGAGGTCGGGGTGCTCGTCAATGCCCTTGTCCAACATGACAAGGAATCCATCACCAGAGGAGTGACTGCTTCGCCTGTTGCGCGGAGTATCCTCTGTCGGCACAGGAAGCTCCTCCGGCGCCTATCTTGGTCAGACAGAGGCTTTTGTCATTCCTTGGGGTCTTGGGCGCATCGTATCCCTGACCTTGCTGCTAGGGATGTGGCGAATGACAAGTTGATCTCTTCGCGGCAGCATCCCTTTTGCTATAGATCTTCGGCCGCAGATTTGCGTACTGTGCTGCCGGTGTCAGGACCGGTGGATTCTCTCTTTTCTTAGTCGAGAGTTCCCTTGGCGCGTTTCTGGCTTACCAGCCATTTTTCGAATGTATTGTTAGCCATGTTGGCTGTGTAGTTAGATTCGAGCTTTTCGCTTGTAAGCTGCTATCTAGATAGATAAATTGTAAGTCATTTGACTCATAATAATATATAGCTTTTGTACTATTTGCTCTCTTTGCAACAAAATACAATTTCGCATGCGTTTCGGCTTGTTTTGCCTTGCATAATGCCATGTAATGATTTCACATATGCGACGTCAATGCGCAAATGTTTCGCTAGATCGTTCGAGATCATAATTTCGTAGCTGTGCCATCTTGACGAATGGGCTTGCAGGTGGTCGTTGTAAATCGTATGAGATCACGTTCACAACTTTGCTATCATAACAGATAGTTTTTTTTTTTAACAGATCAATTGAGATCATTGAGCGGTGCGAATTGCTATCATAGAAGATAGGCTTTATTAGAGGATTGCTTGAGATAGTTTCTCGCATGAATTGCTATCGCAGCAGATAGACTTTTAGAAGGTCTAGCAAGATGGTTCTGCAGTTACGTTACCATCGTAACATACAGACTTGGGTGATCAACTAAAATCACTTTGCGTATAAATTGCTACCGTAACAGATAGGCTTGAGAAGATCATATAAGATCGCATTTGTGTAAACCGCTATCGTGAGAGATAGGATTTTGATGATCGATTGAGATTGTTTTTGTATTTTTGCTGCTATCGTAGGAGATAGGCTTATGTGATCACTTAAGATCGCATTTGCATCGGCTGCCATCATAAGGGATGGGCTTTAGATGATCAATTAAGATCGCGTTTATGTTGACTGCTTATCGTGAGAGATAAGCTTTGGATGATCTTTTAAGATCGCATTTGCATTGGTTGCCATCGTAAGAGATGGGCTTTTAGATGATCAATTAAGATCACGTTTATGTTGACTGCTATCGTGAGAGATAGGCTTTGGATGATCACTTAAGATCGCATTTACAGTGGCTGCCATCGTAAGAGATGGGCTTTTAGATGATCAATTAAGATCACGTTTATGTTGACTGCTATCGCAAGAGATAGGCTTTGGATGACCACTTAAGATCGCATTTGCATTGGCTGCCATCGTAAGAGATGGGCTTTTAGATGATCAATTAAGATCTTGTTTATGTTGACTGCTATCGTAAGAGATAGGCTTTGGATGACCACTTAAGATCGCATTTGCATTGGCTGCCATCGTAAGAGATGGGCTTTTAGATGATCAATTAAGATCTTGTTTATGTTGACTGCTATCGTAAGAGATAGGCTTTGGATGATCACTTAAGATCGCATTTGCATTGGCTGCCATCGTAAGGGATGGGCTTTAGATGATCAATTAAGATCGCGTTTGCTATCGTAAGAGATAGGCTTTGATGATCAATTAAGATCGCGTTTGCATTGGCTGCCATCGTAAGGGATGGGCTTTAGATGATCAATTAAGATCGCGTTTGCTATCGTAAGAGATAGGCTTTAATGATCAATTAAGATCGCGTTTGCGTTTGGCTGCTATCGTAAAAGATAGGCTTTAGATGATCGATTGAGATCGCGTTTGCTATCGTATGAGATAGGCTTTGATGATCAATTAAGATCGCATTTGTATTTGCTGCTATCGCAAGAGATAGGCTTTGATGATCAGTTAAGATCGCGTTTGCGTTTGGCTGCTATCGTAAAAGATAGGCTTTAGATGATCGATTGAGATCGTGTTTGCTACCGTATGAGATAGGCTTTGATGATCAATTAAGATCGCGTTTGTATTTGCTGCTATTGCAGCAAATAAATCATTGTTAACAGTAATAACAAATTAAATAGAGCGATATAAACAGCTAGAAATATGAACTTCTCATTTGGGAGAATTCTTTTATTATGACATTCTCATATGTGAGATATAGGATTACAATCCTCTCATATGGGAGAGGAGATTGCGTTAATCATAGCCACATGAGACATTAAGCAACGTTATCATAAAACGTATGAAATAAGAGAAGTCAAGGATAGTACTTCTTGATCCAGCGCATGTTGACTGAGCTTGGAGTTGAGGTTGTGCCGTGCAACCTTCGTATGCTGCAGTAGCCGCTATCGAAGACTTCTGTGACTTCGAAGGGTCCTTCCCAATTAGCTGCGAATTTCGGGTGAGTTGCTTCTCGCATGCAGTGATCAGACGCGCGCAAGACCAGGTCGCCAACTGCGAAATCCCGCCGCTGGACTGTCTTGTTATAGGCGCGAGCGATTCTCTCTTGGTACCGCTTGTTAGTCCTTTTGGCTTGTTCTCGCTTTTCTTCCAGCAAGACTAAATCATGATCGCGTTGATTTTCATAGAGTGCATGGAAGGCCAGCCTTGCCGAATTGACTCTGACCTCCGCAGGTACCACAGCTTCGGCCCCATAACATAGTAGAAATGGCGAGGCCCCTGTTGGTGTCCTTGGAGAAGTTCTGTAGGCCCACAGAGCTATGTTAAGGGAGTCGGCCCACTTCTTGTGGTCATCTGCGACCATCTTGCTCAGAATTCGCAACAGCGTTTTGTTAGTCGCTTCGGCTTGTCCATTTCCCTTTGGATAATAGGGGGTGGAGCATATTTGCCTGACATTGTACTCCGCGAGTTTCGTAGCTACCTGACGATTAACAAAAGGAGTACCGTTATCTGAAAGAATAGTGTTTGGGATTCCAAACCTGCATACGATGTTTTCCTGGATGAAGTTAACCACAGCCAGCGCGTTTGCCGTCTTCAGTGGTATTGCTTCCACCCATTTGGTGAACAGCTCGGTTGCGGTGAGAATGAAATGATTCCCATGTGACGTTGGTCGGATGGGGCCGATGAAGTCCAGAGCCCATGTGTGAAATGGCCATGGCGTTCCTAATGCATGTAGATCCACGGCGGGAGCGTGCACTAGGTTCCCTTTGAATTGGCATTCTTGGCATCGTCGCACCTTGGCGCGGCAATCGACTTCCATTGTGGGCCAGAAGTATCCGATTGAGAGGAGTTGTCTGCATAATTTCGCACCTCCCTGGTGTTCCACTTGATGGGAAAGGTCCATGACTTCTTGTGCTTCCCTGCCGTCTAGGCATCGCAGCAAGTTGCCCTCGTGACCTCTTCGCCAGAGCAGGTTTTCCTGGACCACATATCGAGACGCTTTACTTTTCAATTTGTCAGCTTCTTTTCTCGATTCTGGTACGGTGCCCTTGGTGAGGAACTCAAACAATGGCTTCCTCCAATCTGCGTCGTCATCGGTTAGAGCGACGAGTAGAGAGTCTTTGATTAGTGCGCAACTTTCGCACTTCCCTTGTATCAGGGCTGCAGCTGTTGACATGCCTGGCCAATGAATGCCATATCTCTGAGCTTTCCTGTAGATTGACACCTCGCTTTCTCCGCAAGCGTGTTGGTGAATCTTTTCTAACAGCTGTTGTCCCTCTTGCTCGGAGACACATCGCATGAGTATTCCTCCAGGACCCTTGTAGTAAAGGGTGTTGTCGTGGATGCAGTATCCTTTCGTGAGTACCCAGCTTTCGCTGCTGGTGCCTTTCGCAATAGCTTGCAAGATTGCTTTTCGCCAGTCTTCGTCATCCATGTGTTCATCGTCGCACGCATCTACTGTTAATGCCGACGATGTTCGCACTTCGATGGCAATCTTTGCGGGGCATTTGTCTATGCTGACCTTAGATCCCAGAGTTGCTAAGGCGTCTGCATGCCTGTTGTCCGCTCGGGGTTTGTGCTCGTATTTCACGTCGCAGAATTGCTGCATCAGCTTTTGCACTAGGGTGCGGTATGGCAGGAGGTTGATCTCCTTTAAACCATATTCGCCTGAGGCCTGCTTAACAATTAGTTTGGAATCTCCCATGACTGTTAAGTTGCTCACTTCCAAAGCTTTCGCCGCACGGAGCCCCGCGATCAGAGCCTCGTATTCCGCCTCGTTGTTAGTGACTGCGAAGTTGAGTTTTGCGGACATCTGTATGACTTCCCCGTCCGGCTTTGTCAAGACTATCCCAATGCCTCCACCTTTTCTGGTTGACGAACCGTCGAAGTGGAGGGTCCAATAGGGCACGTCAATCGCGTAGATTTCAGGGCCTTCGAGCTCTTCCTCGATCACAGGTTCGTGACTGTTGTCGGGGAACTGTGCCAACAGATCTGCTACCGCCTGCGACTTGATCGCTCTTGGTTTCACGCATGTGATATCGTATTGAGAGATGGTCATATACCATTTCGCCAATCTCCCGCCCGGAGTAGTGTGAGTTAGCAGGTATCTTATGGGGTCGCTTTTGGTGACCACCACTACTTTGTGCGATGCAAAATAGTGTCTCAACTTCTCTATTACGAAGAATAAAGCAAGGCAATGACGTTCGATGTCTGTGTACCTTGATTCAGCAGGCTGCACAATGCGAGAGATGTAATAGATGGGCCTCTCTTGGCCTTCATACACCTGAGCCAAGAGTGCTCCTATAGATTTCCTTGTCGATGTAAGGTATAGCAGAAGCGGTGATCCCAGTTGAGGCGCGATCATTATCTTTGGGGATGTGAGAAGCTCCTTTAGCTTTTCGAATGCGGCTTCGTGATCAGGAGCCCAGTTGTACGCGGCGTCCTTCTTGAGAAGAGTGCTGAAGCAGCATGTGATTTCGGCGATTGCTGGGATGAATCTCCGCAGATATGACAATTTTCCCAAGAATGTTTTCAAGGTACTTTGGTCGTGAGGTGGTGTCATGCTGGTGATGGCTGACACTTTCGCAGGGTCAGGCTCGATCCCTTGGCGATGAACTACACATCCCAAAAACTTCCCCGAAGTCACGCCGAATGCGCATTTCATGGGGTTCATTTTCAGTTGAAAGCTCCTGCATCTGTTGAATACCTTTCGCAGGTCTGCAAGGTGATCTGCTTCATACTTGGATTTGACTACCAAGTCATCCACATAGAATTCCACTTCTTTGTGCATCATGTCGTGGAATAGAGCCATCATGGCCCGCTGATAGGTTGCGCCTGCATTCTTAAGACCGAATGGCATTACCGTATAGTTGAATACCCCCCACGGGAGTGATGAATGCAGTTTTCCTTGCATCTTCGGGATCCATCTTGATTTGATTGTACCCGCTGAAGCCGTCCATGAAACTGAACATGCGATGGCCTGCCGTTGAATCAATGAGCAAGTCGATATTAGGCAGTGGGAAATCGTCCTTGGGACAGAAGCGATTGAGATCTCGGAAGTCCACGCAGATGCGGAGCTGTCCGTTCTTCTTCACCACTGGCACGATGTTGGCCAACCATGTGGGATGGTGATTTGGCTCTATGAACTTGGCGTCTAGGAGTTTGACAATCTCCTGCTTGATCTTCACATTGAGCTCCGGCCTGAAGCTTCTGGTGCTTTGCTTGACCGGTTTAGACCCTGGGATGATGTCTAAACGGTGCATGGTGATGCTCGTGTCCAGACCCGGCATCTCGTCGTATTCCCATGCGAACACGTCCTTGTATTCAGTTAGGAGCTGCAGCAGTCCTTGTTCCTCTTCGCTTGTGAGGTCCGCACTCAGGAAGACTGGCCTTTTCTTTTCCTCGTTCGGGCTGAGGAACACTTCCTTAAGCTCTTGCTTTTGTGGTCTTGGCCTGTCTTCCATGCATTCGGGCGCTTCTTTGAGTTTCTCCTCTAGAGTGCCCTGTGTTGGCTCTTCTGTCAGCGCAACTTGCTCGATTTGATTGATTTGCCCAGGGACATCCCCATGCCCGTGTGAGGACGTCCCCGCGCACCTTCATATGCGATAGCATTTCTTCCCGTTGGCGTAGAAGCTCTCTATATCCTTGCCCTCGGGGTCATGTTTTGCGATCCTCTTCAGAGTGTACACACTCTTGCGGTGATATGCGATGCGCGGCGCCTCTTCGTGAGTAGGCGGCGTTTCCTTGGTATCTCCCCTTGTCACCATCACGCCCGCAGGTGACTGGTCCTTGATGTCCTCCCAGAGAGGTAAGGGAGTAGGGTTGAATGGTCCGGGTGTTTGCTCGTCCGCCATCTCGGTGAACCACACCGCCTCACTGAGATGTGCTTCGTCCAAGTTGAACGGGTTAGTTGAGGCCGGTATCTCGACAACCCTGTCGTTCCAGATAGCTTTCATCACCTGGTGAGCCGTCGAAGGAATCGCGTCAAAGCGATGAATCCAGGCCCGACCTATGATCATGTGGTATGTGGTGTTCGCGTCTATGACATAGAACTTCGCTGAGCACTTGATTTTGCCGATCTGAACGCCCAGGCGGATCCACCCGATCGTCATTCTGGAATCGCTTCCGAATCCCACCAGCGGGGATGGACGCTTGACTACCTTGTGGTCGGGGATCCCTGCTAGCTTCAGTGTGTGGAGTGGAACAACATTGACCGCTGCTCCTCCATCGACGAATGCTCGCTTGAATTCGACGCCGTTGATGATGGCGGTCACGTACAGGGGCCTCTGGTGGCTCGCATCTGTCTTTTTGTCGCTGGCAGAAAAGGTCATAATCTTTTCTGTGGAACGGGACGCCTTGACAACTTTCCCGTTGGAGACCACGAGGTCCTCCTCGTAGTCCTCTGCTACCCTTAAGATTGCTTTTGTCATGTCCGCTCGACATTTTTCGGAGAAGTTCATCTCGTTGAAGAATTTGTCGAAGCCGTGCGACCCTTTCATGCGGTCGGCACGCTCATCTTCCGTGTCCATGCTGTAGTCTTCATCTTCATGGACTTCAGCAATGATGGGCAGACCATCTTCTGCGACTTCTTCCAAGTCCACGATCGAGATCATGGCGACCTCTTTGCCCTTTGAGCCCGAATCTGTATGGGCAGGCAGCGGGTTGTTGCGCACATCCTTCCGATGGTCGCTGACGATGAGTTCGCCACTCTTCATCTTCTGATCGAGCGCAAATCTGAGCTTCTTGCACTCGGCTGTGGGGTGCATGACCTTGCCGTGGTATTCGCACCACTTAGGGTCCCTCGTCATCTCCTTGGAGGGTGCTTTCTCGAGCGGTGGTAGGACGCCGTCCTTACGCCACTGTCTGCAGAGATCGCTTGCTTCCTCCACCGAGCATGGCAGAGGCGGTGCATCGAAGTTTGCAGCCTTTGCTTGCTTCTGGGGCGAAACTGTATTGACCTCAGCTTCGCGTCCCCGCTTGTAGCCAAATCTGCCGATCTTGTAGGTGGTGCCGCTCGCAGGTCGTTCTGGAGCGCTCTTCTTTCTCTGTCTCTCGACAATGGGCTCGATGTTCATCGTGCATTCGATGAGCTTTGAAAACGTAGGTGTTTGCAAATTGATCAGCATGCTTTTGTATTCGTCTCGCATGCACTGCAGGCATATCTCTACGAGCCGGCTTTCGAGCATTGGATCCTTGCACTCCAAGGATTTCGCTCTGAATTTCTTGATGAAAGTGATTCCATCTTCCTCGCGTTTCTGATACATCCGTGAGAGATGGATCATCGTCACCTTTTCTTCCATCTGGAAGAACTTGGTATAGAACTTCTGGACCATGTCGTCCCAAGTTTTCACGGATCCGGCCTCCAATGTTCGGTACCATTTGTATGCTACATTCCCAAGAGTCTTTGGGAATTCCCGCATCAGCAGTTTGGGATCGGCTCCGTATGGACCCATGACATCGATGAAACGCATGACATGCTCATGAGCGTTTCCATTGACGTCCTCGAACTTGTCCCATTTGGGAGCCTTGTACCCCGCCGGGTTAGGCATGAGATAGATCTCTCGTGGGATGGGTGGATCGTTGTCTAGCTTCGGGATGATGGTATCCGCGAACGACTGATGAGCCAAGATGGAGTCCACGCGCTTCTGCAAAGACGTCATGCATTCTGGAATGCTTCCCTCGGTAGTTGACGGAGGGGTTGCCGTAGGCGGTGGCGACACATATGCTGCCGGAGGATTGGGGGTGTATTGGCTACCCGCGTTTCCCCAGATTGTCGCTGGTGGAGGCAGAGTGTACTGCAGAGCTGGGTTGGACGCCAAAGCCGGGGGCTGAGAGGCGTGAGCAGCAGGGGGCAGCATTTGTGCCGTCGACCCTTGGACCGAAGGCAGCTGCGCGGCCGACGGTGGAGTTTGCAGATGAGGGTTGGGAGGCGTGGCCGACACTCCCAATCCTGGAGCGGTAGGGGTTCCTCCTCCCTGGGGGATAGCGGTGGCAGGTGGAGGATTTGGTGCAAGAGTGCCCAGAACGGCCAAGATCCGTTCTAACTGCGCGGACTGAGACTTGAGAGCTTTTGCCTGACTTTGGACAGTGGCGTCCAAAGACTCTAAAGTTGGCGCCTCGCCGGGAGTCGTCGGAGTACGGCGAGCCTCGTCTCCCGAGGGAGTTTCAGTGGAAGGAGATCGGTTGCTGACATCGTCCTCCTGAGACATGGTTGTTTTTGCTGGTAAGTTTCACGTCGGGTTCACCAAAATGTGCACAAGAGATTCCGGCGGGGAGACCTCCGTGTACACCGTACGTAGTGGATCAGGGATCGCACAGGAAGAATAGGGGTGTGTGTAGGGAGAGAGCAAGTCAGTAGCAATGTCTGAGAGAGAGACAGAGGTTTGGCAGAGCTTCCGCGTATGGCAGTGTGTCCTCCTTTGTATGGAAAGGTTAACGATGTATATATACTGGAGAACGTGACCGTTGTAGTGTGGTTAATGCGCCCATTAATGGCGGCTTAATTAGCTTAACCATAACGGCACGTTCGTCCGAGTATATAGGAACCGTTAGAGCACGTGGTGCGCGAGTACCGGAACCGTTACGAGGTTGACCGGGTTTGACCGGATTGACCGGGTTTATGGAGCTCGTGCCATAAATCTCTCAAAACAGTTACTAAAGGTCGCGCGCGGGCTTGGCTCGCACGCGACAGGGCTTACTCTAGCCTCCAGACCACAAAGTCCCTACAAGTCCCGTGCAGTGGTATGCGAGGGCTCTGTCTCGCAGCCCCCACATGGATCAGCTCGGCTGGTGATCCTGTGTGTGTGGAGCACAATATGGTGTGCTGGATGGTTGCCACGTGGCCTCGATCTGCCATGTCATAAAGCAGTATCTACACCTGTATCACGACCAAATAAAAAATAATAATTGATATTTTTTACATATATGCAGATCTTTGATGAAATCCAAGATCAACCATATATGCACCCAAAATCTAAACATACTCAAACATATATTCACAACTGTGCTGAAATCCAAGATCAACCCTTAAACAGTGGGATTTTTTAACAAGTTTGCATCATTAGTCATGTTAGTGACTGTCCAGTACGGTCACTCTAATTCAAGAGTCGTACAAATCAAAACAGTATTAAGTTAACGAAACAAGTAGCTTGTGTTTCAAAGTTCAAAAACTATTACATATAGAGGTATCAAGTGCCCAGAATTAAAATAGCTACAACGTGTTATATCATGAACTGTCCAGAATCACCGGCCAGTGGGTCCTTCGATGCCCTGAACCTATGCAAGCGACGCTAAAACCTGCAAACAATGAAAAAAAAAGAATCATAAAATTGTGGCTGAATGGTTCAACAACAATGAATATCGCCTACGATATTACCCCTTTATGGCCCTGAGGAGTAAAAAGGTGAAGTGTCTACTTGTATCGTCCTTAATAGATACATTGAAGATCAAGCTCATTTTCAAATTCTTTTAGTGTAAATGATGATATGAATTCTGCAGCGCCATTCGTATGATTGACAAAATGTAGTGACAGGGGATTGCTAGTAGATGCAATGTGTTTATCCTGAGTATGTATGTCTCACTACTCGTTCCCTTCCTTCATATCCAAAAATTCAATTGATAAATCAAACAACGATGAAAGCTAAAGGCATTGCAAAGAGCTGTATGGCATGAGTAAATAAATCAAAATAGTAGTTAAAATGGTTAACTGTTTATCTACAACTATTACCTGCAGGGAGATGAATACAAAATTGAGTAGTGGATGGTAATGAGCTGGGGGGCACCTCTCATAAGCACCCAGCTCGAACCTAAATGAAGAGGGACAATAATTAGATAAGGGGTGTCAAACAAGTAATTATACTTTAAAACACTCTTATAACATAAGCAAATAGAGTATAGGCGTCTGCCTAGATAAGAGAAACGATCAAATATATTTTCTAATTCATTCATTATTTATTGATCTTACCCAACTCAGCAAGCAACGCAATATTTTTCTGTTCATCTCATGTTCAATGGTTCCATCAAGTCCACCTTCAATTTGATGCAGTAGAAACTCAAGAACAACAGGAGTGCGACAGAGAAGCTGCTTCAAATGAAGGTGCACGTTAACAGCCATCAAAAGCCAATATTTGACAATTATAAGGAGGGGTAAAAATTGCACAAGGAGAATGCCAAAACCTCTCTGACACACTCCCCTCTGCGAGCTGAGCTAATATTACAGTCTGTACTTTGATCCTCCACTACTTCCGGCAGTACAGTGAGCATCTCAAGGACAGCAACGTTACCATCATCCTGGCTCTGCAGATTCTCAAGACTGTAGAAGAGCTGCTCAACAGGTTTACTATGCTCAACAGCGTGAAGTATAAGAGCGGAGAGTGCAAGACATATTTGTGTTAAGAGCTGTCACAAAGATAAACAAGCTTTCAGCCAAGTGCTTGCTTAGGATCTTCCTAATAGCAGCTGAAGATTATTTGGGCTTCATAATATGGTTCAAGACCTTTCTCTATATGTTTTGGGCTTGTTTCTGTATGTTACAGGCCTCTGTTTATCAAGCCCATTATCTCTTATGGGTTGTATTTTAGCCCAACATCAATTAGGGTTAGATGCTTTATTTCCTACCGTTGGATTACAATCAAACGGTCATATTATTGGTTCTGTATTTAACCGACCCTTGGTGTTCATTCATGAATTAATCTAGAACCTTGTAGATATTCATTTGCTTCATTTCATCTTCCGCCTCTCTCTTTCACTAACCCTTATTGCTCTGTCATGGTATCAGAGCTGTGACACGATGCAGTCTCCTACCTCCGGCGTGTCTTCACCGGCACCGCCGCTTTATCTCTTGTCTAATATTCACAACCTCTTGCCCTTTAAGCTCGATTCGAGCAATTTTGTGCTTTGGAGGCATCAAATCTCCTCCATCTTCAAAACCCATGGTTTGTTTGGTTATTTAGACGGTTCAATCACTTGTCCGCCTGAGTTTCTCTCTGATGATGATGGATCTCCCACTCCGACACCAAATCCGGCCTTCAACACCTGGATTTGACAGATCAAGCCGTTCTTACCATCGTCAACGCCACCCTCTCCACCGAGGCGTTAACTCTTGTTCATGGTGCATCATACGCTCAATCTGCGTGGGAAACCCTAGAACGCCGCTATGGATCTTTGACCAGATCTAATGTCCTCCAACTCAAATCGGAGCTTCAAAACATCAAGAAGGGTACTGATTCCATAGATCTGTACATGCAACGCCTCTCTACCCTCAGAAGCAAGCTTGCTGTGTCCTCTGTAGCCATTGATGATGAGGATATGTTATTGTACACTCTCAATGGTCTTCCGGTGGAATAAAACCCGTTCCGTTCCTCTCTTCGCATCAACTCCACACCGGTCACTTTTGAAGACCTACACGTCCTCTTACGAGCCGAAGAATAGATGCTCCTTTCCCAGGTTCCGTTGGTCGATCATCCTTCCCCCACCGCTTTCTTCGCCAACCGCGGCGGCGGCCGTGGCGGTCGTTACCCTAACAACTACCGAGGCGGTGGCCGGTCTGGTCAACGTGGGGGCGCACGGTTTGACCATTCCAGAGGAGGTCGATCCGGCTACAGTGGGTCTGGGTCTTCAACCGGGTATGGTACGAAGTTCGGATCCGGATCCGGTTATGGAGGTGAAAATGGATCCGGGTCTGGTCAAGGATATGGTTCGGGTCGTGGTGGCGGATCTGGTAGATACGGATCGGGTTATCAGCGAGGCCGGTCTGGTGGTTCGGGTTGTTCAACACCGGTTAAATGCTAAATTTGTGGCAACGATTATCACTCTGCTCTTGATTGCTACCATCGCATGGACTATGCCTATCAGGGCAGACACCCACCTGAGCATCTTGCTGCCCTTGCTGCTACATCAACTGCAAATCAATCTTCTGAGGTATGGCTTACGG
The DNA here is from genome assembly GCA_023055425.1 of Linanthus parryae. Lineage (NCBI taxonomy): Eukaryota > Viridiplantae > Streptophyta > Magnoliopsida > Ericales > Polemoniaceae > Linanthus > Linanthus parryae. Next base: position 644,308 of record JALGPY010000030.1, read on the forward strand.
ATACTGGCACTTCTAATCATATGACAGCAGACTTGGCCAACCCCTCTCTCTCTGAACCCTATTCTGGTCATGACCATGTTACTGTTGGTAACGGCTATTCGCTACCAATTCAAAATTCTGGTACTGCTTTACTAACTACATCATCTCACTCTTTTCGTTTAAATAATACACTTCATGTTCCTCAACTTTCTGTCAACTTAATTTCTGTGAATCAAATGTGTCGTGATAACAATGTTAGATTTATTTTTGATCAAAGCTCCTTTTATATTCAGGCTATGGATACGGGTCGAACTCTTTATCAGGGTCAAAGTAAAAATTGTGTCTACCCCTTGTCCTCCATGTCAATCAAGACTGGTCCTCAAGCCAACTTGGGTCAACGTGTTGAATTTCCTTTGTGGCACTCTCGTTTAGGCCACCCAACAAATTTTGTTTTGTCTAAATGTTTAAACTGTTCTGGTTCCTGTTCTATTTCTGCTTCTAATTCTATCTGTGATGCCTGTTTAGCTGGGAAAATGCATAGATTACCTTATAAATTATCAAAAACAGTTGTTAACACTCCTCTTCATATGTTACACAGTGATGTTTGGGGTCCTGCCTCTACTCTCTCTTTTAATGGTTATAGATATTATGTTCTATTCATTGATGATGCTCCATATTTACCTGGCTTTTTCCTCTCAAACATAAATCTGAAGTTACTAATGTTTTTATCAAATTCAAGTTGTTTATTGAAAAATTACTTAACTCTTTTATTAAGATTATTAGAACTGATGGTGGTGGTGAGTTTACATCTTTTCTTTTTCAACAAATCTTAAGTGATAATGGAATAATTCAACAAAAATCCTGTCCTCATACACCCCAACAAAATGGGGTTGCTGAGAGGAAACACCGTCATATTACTGAAACTGCAGTTACATTACTTCATAATGCCTCTCTTCCAAAAACTTTCTGGTATCATGCAATAGCCACTGCAACTTATTTGATTAACAGATTGCCTAGTTCTAACACATCACACAAATCACCATTTGAACTGTTGTTTAAATCTAAACCTGACTACTCTCATCTTAAAGTTTTTGGTTGTTTATGCTACCCATATTTAAGACCTTACATGTCTTCTAAATTGGATCCTAAAACCAAAAAATGTGTCTTCCTTGGTTATGATGATGGTTATAAGGGTTACTTATGTTTTGATCGTGCTGCACACAAATTTTTTATCAGTCGTGATGTTATTTTTGATGAGTTTACATTTCCTTATGCACACTCTCCTACTTCAGACTCTACTGATTCTCCTACTACCTCTATGAATGCAGGTTCACCTCCCAGAACTGTTCCATTCAATCCTCATAGCGTTGCACCTCCCATATATATGCAACAATTTGAGGATCCCATTACAGATACTGCACCTGATTGCCAAAGTGATGCACCTCCCATATATGTGCATTCTCCTGGCCTTTTTGAGGGCAATGACAGGGAGCTGCAGCCTGCTGTTTCTGATGTTCTTGCTGATCCCAGCACTACTGCGCCCCCAGTAGCTTCTGGACAGCAGACACCATGTTCCAGTTCAGGCATGGCAAATTCTCCGATCCCAGTGATGACAAACCCACCACCCCATCCCTCTCATCATATGCAGACTCGCAGCAAGTCTGGTATTAGTAAGAAAAAGCAGCTTTTTTACACTACTACTTCTTCTTCTCCCCTTCATGTTGGTTTTACAGTCACTTCACCCACTGCAATTACTGATCCTCTCACTTTTTCTGAGGCTTCTAAATCACCTCAGTGGCTCAAAGCAATGACTGAGGAATTTTTAAGCCTCAAACAGCAGCAGACATGGTCTTTGGTTCCATTACCACCAAACACCAATGTCATTGGGAACAAATGGGTCTTCAAAACTAAGTATAACCCAAATGGCACTGTTTCCCGCCACAAAGCCCGTCTTGTGGCTAAAGGGTTTCACCAAACCCACGGGTTAGACTACGATGAAACATTTAGTCCAGTTGTTAAACACGCAACAATACGTACTATTTTGGCATTAGCCGCACACTTTTCTTGGCCTTTACAGCAATTAGATGTAAAAAACGCCTTCCTTCATGGTTTTCTTCGTGAAACTGTATACATGAAGCAACCTGTTGGGTTTGTTGATCCGAAATTTCCCAAACATGTGTGTCTTCTACACAAGTCAATCTACGGTTTAAAACAAGCCCCTAGGGCTTGGTTTGAACGATTCACTGTTTATTTATTGTCCCTTGGCTTTAAAACAGCACATTCGGATTCTTCTCTTTTTTTACGACATCACAATAACCGTTTAACTATTTTACTCCTATATGTTGACGATATAATTGTTACGGGAAATGATAACTGTTACATTACCACTCTTGTTTCTTTACTCAACAAGGAGTTTCAAATGACAAATTTGGGGCCTCTTACTTATTTTCTAGGCCTTCAAATTTCTCGTACCAACAATGGTATTACTATCACTCAAGAGAAATACACTACTGACCTTATTGCTAAATTCAACATGTCTAACTCCAAGCCTTGTACTACTCCTTTGGCTTCTAGAGTAAAATACCACCTAAACCAAGGAACGTTGTTGCAAGAACCAACTGTCTATAGACAGTTATTGGGTGGTTTACAATATTTAACATTCACCCGACCTGATATTGCTTTTGCGGTGAATCATTTGTGCCAATTCATGCACAAGCCTACTGATTTACATCTTAGCGGTGCGAAACGTATTTTACGATATTTGAATGGTACCAAAAATCATGGCTTACATTATTCTGCTAATTCTTTGCCTATTAACATTTATTCCGACGCCGATTGGGCTGGTAACCCAACGGATCGTCGTAGCACCACGGGCCTCCTTGTTCTACTTGGGCCCAATCCAGTCCACTGGGCCTCCAAGAAACAGGCCACAGTGGCCCGTTCATCCACCGAAGCAGAATACAGGGCCTTAGCCACTGCAGCTGCTGATTTGTCTTGGTTTAAACTGCTATTCTTTGATTTAAGGATTCAAATTTCTTTTACGCCTCACCTCTGGACTGATAATCTATCTGCCTTAGCTCTTTCTGCAAATCCACTTTTTCACGCACGTACAAAACACATCGAAATTGATTACCACCACGTGCGTGAAAAGGCTCTAAACAAAGAACTTATTGTTTCTTATGTCTCTTCTACAGAACAATTGGCGAATTTCTTCACCAAGGCACTTCCAACACCTCAATTTCATGCGCTCAAGTCTAAAATAATGTCGGTACCTCCGCCATTACTTTAAGAGGGGGTAATAGCAGCTGAAGATTATTTGGGCTTCATAATATGGTTCAAGACCTTTCTCTATATGTTTTGGGCTTGTTTCTGTATGTTACGAGCCTCTGTTTATCAAGCCCATTATCTCTTATGGGTTGTATTTTAGCCCAACAGCAATTAGGGTTAGATGCTTTATTTCCTACCGTTGGATTACAATCCAACGGTCATATTATTGGTTCTGTATTTAACCGACCCTTGGTGTTCATTCATGAATTAATCTAGAACCTTGTAGATATTCATTTGCTTCATTTCATCTTCCGCCTCTCTCTCTCACTAACCCTAATTGCTCTGTCACTTCCTTCGGTTTCTACAGATAGGACATGAATAATAAAACTGACAAAAGCTTGGCTCGGTGCTTGTCGCTGACAGGCACCGAAATAAGCATTCCCATCACCAATCCCAAAGCTAGTGCAGAGCATGGTAGTTCATTTAAATCACAAACGCTTGCAGATTCTAGCACTCATTAAATTCTTCTACATAAGTTTTCTAAATTTATTTTCCATTGGAACACAATGAACTTAGAATATTTAATAAGTAAGAAGATTATGCAGCACCTGTGGGGGTCCGGAACTAAATCGTTTAGCAGCCACCAGAAAAGCATTTAATAGAGCATCTTTAGCACCCAACTGCAAAAAATATCCTTCACTGTGGATCTGTACAAAAAATTGACTATTACCATATCCGAATACACAAAAGGAAATGCACTTGAACATGAAACCATATTCTAAAAGATTTTAAGATATATAACTTGGTTTCAAAAAGAGTGGTGCAAGTTGCACAAAAGTACTGAGCGGGAGTCCATACTGACTATTCTGGAATCTGGGGTGCACTGAATTCAAAAGTTCTCTTCTCTCGATTATTATTTTTTGAGTACCATTATAAATACCAAGTATGATATCCACGAGGGACCTTTACAGATGGCCAACTCAGGGGGTGGGCACATCATAGAAGTCTACACAAAATTAATTGCAACATTACCTTAACATAAATTCCCTAATGCATTGTAGAGTACCACTGATCTTAGAATTGAACAAGCTTTGTATTAGAAGAACAAAGTCTCTTTTTCCTGTACAAAGATCACTTAATATTTACCTCAGTTTTGTATTAGGATACAATAGTCATTATAACAAGGTAACCGCCAAGCACAATGGTTAATAAACCAGTATAGATCACATTGGTTAATAAAAGAGCATTGTTCATGAAGTGCGCAACGCAACAACGTCACTGTTAACAGAAAACACATATGCCTATCCATGCCTACTAAGCAATCAAAGGGACAATGGAGGGGATACTACTACATTGACACTATCAAATTGATTGGATCAAAAGTGAATGTACCAATGAGTTCTCTTCGTTTCAGAAACAGTTTCATATAATTGTGCTATGGAGGCCATCAACAGTTCAATTTAGGTGGATGTCATATCCTTATGCCAATGATAGATTCACTTTGGAGAACAAGGAGATTGAAATACACTATCAAAATATAGCCTCTCCACCAAAATCATAAAATAGTATAAAAAAACATAAAATTAACAGGCATCCACATCATAAACACCAGAGAAGGTACAAAGAACATAAAAGCCGAAAAACAAGTAGCGATGAAGTTCGAGACAATAGTAAATCATAGAAACAAACTCACCCGTTCCATTTTCAGTCGACCCAAGGGGCTCCCATGTTGTAGCAGAGGAGAGACTCAGACGAAGCTAACGAAAAGTGCTTATTAGAAGCATGTGAAAGCATGGCAGTCAATTAAAAATTCAGAAACAAATTACAAACGAGAAAGATTTGCTGCCTCACAAGTCAAAGAAGTTAAAGTTCGAAAATAAATTATGATATGCTACCAATGCAAGGAAGATAACTTTAAACTGGGAATGAAGTTACAAAAGAGAATGATTTTCTAGAGAATAGAGAAAAGAAATCGCATACCGTTCCGGGATTGAGAGATGACTGTGGCGTTGATTGCTGCTGAACTAATGAGGATAAAACAGATTATGTGAGGTATGCCGAACAGAAAATTCAGAGTTCTGCATTAAAACAGAAAATTCAGAGTTTGCATTAAAAATGTCAGCCTATGTAAATAGAAGAAAAAAAGTAAAAGTGAATGATCCCACACAGGGAAAGACTATGTGATTGCATCGTTCCGACACTGCAGAAGGGTTCTCCTAATGCACCCACCTGACCAGTTCCCTCTATTGGTTCAAACCCTTTGATGCAATCACAGACTGCTGAATTTGTCCCACTGCAAATCCCGAAAGAGCCACACCTATTACACTCCTCGCACTCATTAGCAGGATGCATCTGTATCAATCTCCAATCCTTCATACCCTGCCTCCAAGTGAGCTGTCCAATGGAACCATTTGACCATATATTGAATCTCATTGAGTCACTACTAAATGCTCTATAGGTGACATACATGCCACCATCTTCTTCTTTATAGAACTTAAACCCATTGAGAGGGAAATTTCTCATGCTTGGAACACCCAGGAAAATAAGTCCATTCCAGTGTCCAGTTATGTATAACCTCTTGGACCCCTTCCATGTAATTCAGCAGAATCTTGGTGAAATACACAAGAACAACAGGCTGATAATCATCATCCAAAACGCGAAATTCCCTAATTCGATTGTATTGCATCAAGCAAATATCATGTTCACAGCTCTCAAAAGATGAGAATCCTCAATTTTCAGCACCCACCTACTCACCCACACAGAAACATTTGTAATCAGGATACAAGGAATTAGAAATCGTTTTGTAGGATCGAGAGAGAGTACCTCAACAACCATAGCGGCGGAGAAACTAGGTCATCTCTGGAAAAGGAATTAGCGGCTGAGACGGCGTTGGACTCTGACAACGGCTTCAACAACCCTAGCGGTGGCGAGTTGTGGCAGAGAGCGGAGGAGAGGCTCTTCTTAGTGGAAACACAAGCTGATCTCCACATCGTCTCTTCAATTGAGCAAACAACGAGATCGAGATCAGTGGATTGAGAGAAAGGAGATAGTTGATCTTTGATTCGAATTACAGAAGGGAAAGGAGATAAGGAGATGATGTCATCTGAGATGAAAAGAGACGACTTACCAAGTTGCCGGTGGCGATGGTGATCTTGCGGTGGTGACGGACCTCGGTAGGCGGATCGTGGATTGAGAAGGGACGAGAAGAGGAGAAAGAGAGGTTTCTGAGACGATCGCGGATTGAGGGGGAGAAAGAGAGGTCGTGAGTCTAACTGGTTTATGATTGAAAGTGTTTCTAAATTTTTTAATGCCTTCTTAGAATTTGGAATTGTGGGAAACACCAATTGTTTACCCTCCAATTTTTTATGGACTTTTTAGCAGGAGTTGACAATTGGGTATGTCACCATATAAGTAGTTGTCAAAATTAAATAAATAGTCACAATATATTGACCAAATTTTTGAGTAGAATAAAATAAAAACCAAAAGGTCGACAAAAAATATCATATGCATCGACAAACACAAATATTGTCGACTAATCGCGCAACTAGCTACATAAAACCGGCTGTCGACAACTGTCAATAAAGGTCATATTTGTTGTAATGGGAGGTCCATTCCGACAACGATTGCATCCTCTCCAACATCTTTCAATAGTTCAAGACAATCACATTTGTTTTCCTACTTGTTTAGTCTTTCGTTGCATCTTTCGTTGCTACTACAAGCACACGATTAGGACATACGTGATGGTCATCATCAGTACATGATTAGTCTTATTGCTCTTTTTGGTAGAGCTTGACTACTTCTCCAGTCTCTAAAGCCTCACCATAGGACGAAAATTTGCTTTGTAAGTAATTCTCTAATGATCTCAACATATATATCACACAAGGTTCAATTTTACAGACATTAGAAGTTTTTTTTTTTTTTTTTCTTTTTCTTTTTATTTTATTTTATTTTATGATCAGTTAGTTAAGGTGAATGATAATGTGGTGCTTTCTCACAGATAACAAATTATTCTATGAGATCGAAAAACAATCAACCAATAAACTATACAGTGTGTAAACTGGTGATTCACTTCTAAAATTAGAAGAGGAAATAAAAACCCAAAGACTAATGAGCCTGGTGAACATCAACCCTCCACACTAGTTACTCATTGTTGTGCATATACGCACAAACTTATCTCTCAAGTGTGTGCAAGAATTAGAAATATTCTAACTGAAGCCATGCAACTTGATTAGTTAATACCGCTTCATCGACATATTAATCTGCATACGTGGCCTACTTGCTTAGATTATTATTGTAGAATATTAGCTAGATATAGTCAGCGAGCAAGGTGATGAGTTGAGGCCAACAAGCATTGCTTGCGAAATGACATATCGTATCTTTTATGTATCCCATAAAAGACGACACACGCATGTCCGACACAATATCACTCATACTGTAATACACATCCTTATAAAATACATAGAAAAGTTTACGCCTCTGTAAACATAAAATTAATCGCCTGACTATTCAGGGTAAACTAAAATACTACTATTGAGATACGGCGCTAATATTTGAACTTAATCAATCTCATAATCACTACTATAAATCTTCTTATGCCATACAGTATTGTCTGTTTAGATCATAACCATCTCTGTCTCCAAGCACCAAGAACATGGTACGGCCTGGATCAGACCGATCTCCAGCAAACCCTAATGGCCAAACACCCCAGTTCCAATTTCAGTTACCACCACAAGACCATCACCAGCACCACCAAGATCAAATGGATCTCCATGATTATCACCACAGTGCTCCTGAGGAAGCCTCTTATGAAGATTTTCCACCTCCTTTTGAGGCCTACACTGGTCCACATGACCAAAACCAACCAAATGATCACATGGTGTGGGAGCAGATATCAAATGATTTACAGGCTCCTTCACCTTACCCACCACCACAAACACCGCCAAGAAACTATCCTGCTGATCAAAGTAACCCGCAACCGCAGGTTTATCCTCCACCAGCCGAGCCAGTAGTGCAGTTTCCACCAGCCAAGCCAGTAGTGCAGTTTCCACCACCACAGTCTCAGGCGACTTATCAGGAGCCGGTGCAGTTACCTCTTCCTCCACAGTCCCAGGCCCCGCCGCCAACAGCCACCCCGCTTCCACCAACAACTAACATTCCGGTGGTGGTTGCCACCAACAAGTGGAGCTCAGATTTATTCGATTGCTTCGATGATCTTGAACTTGGTAACAAATATCTCGTTATATTCTCATGATATCACCGTAATAGAAAGTACTAAAACAGGGAATTATTTCCAAAATTATGTCTGTTTAGAATTGTTCGATGACCCTAACTTTTACTGTACTATCTATCTTTATAGTCCTCAAATCTCGTTTAAATGAGAACTAATTGTTATGTTTCAGCTGTTTTGACGACATTTTGTCCCTGCGTGACGTTCGGGCAAATCGCAGAAATAATTGACAGTGGCCAAACCTGTAAGTCTGATTATTTCCATTAAAACAAAGAACCTAAAAGATCATCTTAATTTTACAATTTTTTAAATAAGATATTCATAAATTATTTTCTATGTTGGGGGCGTGTTTGTGTGTATAATGTACAGCTTGTGGGACGAGCGGGTTTCTGTATGGTGCGATACTGTTTCTAATCGGATTGCCGTGCCTCATGTCATGCTCGTATCGCTCTAAGCTCAGGAGCCGATACAACCTGGTTGAATCACCAGCGGCTGATTGGATAATTCACTGCTTCTGTGACTGCTGTGCACTTTGTCAAGAGTACAGGGAACTTCAGCACAGAGGCTTTGACCCTTCCATAGGTAGGTTCCCCAAGACGCACAATTTTCTATTTAGACCAGATCAAATTGTCATTCATATGCATTACATGTACTACAAGTAAGGATAAAGAGACATTAATTTTTTAAAATGTTGAAATTAATTAGAAATTTGAACTTGTTTTTGTTTTCACGATAGGATGGATGGGAAATGTGGCTAGGGATCAAATGTTGCAACAGCAGCAGCAACCAAACGGAATATTGACGCCACCAGCAAACCAAACCATGATGAGCCGGTGATTTAAGCTGTACTTCGGCCGAAATTAAGTTGAAGATCTCGAGAAATTTGGGCCTCTTGTGATAAAATCTTCTAATATCCGTTTTTTTTTTCTTAAGAAAATAATACCTTCTTATTTTCAATGCTTCATCCAAACAGAACATTATGTAAATAAGTTTGGACTTGAATCCCGACTCAGTAGTCAAAAGTTTGAGTGAACATAAGTAAGTTGGCGCCATCTTCATTCTGTCAAATTAGGAAGTCATTATTAACTAAACTCCTCTCAAGGTTTGTACAATATTAAAATCGTTTTTCATAGAGATTGCAATTTGGCAAAACATATATGCCGTTACAGAGACAAGGTGGAGCAATGATATTCGTAATGTCAGTATGCAATGGAGAACTGATACGGGTACGAACCCGGTATTAGGACACGACTCAGGACACTGTGAACAGTGCTCGTGAACAATAATTTTAAGGATTTATGGAGTGCGTTCATTGTTTGGGGATTTATTTATATTATTTAATTATTTAAGGGGGTCTTGGGATAATTAACAGTTAGTTGAAGGAGTATATATATGTCATTAACAGTTAGTAATTAATAGTTAGTTGAATGAGTTTCAACAGTTAGTTGAATGAGTATATATATATGGGTTTATCAAAAAAAAGAATGAGTATATATGTCTTTTGGGTTCAGTTTTATTTATGGAATGAATGGAATACGAATTATCTTTGTTCGGTCAAAACCCTAGTTTTAGTTATCAACTGAAGACGGTGGCATCTCGATGGAAGCATCTCGAATGGCTTCGTATCGATAATTTCTACTATCAATTGGTGCTTTTATCATGTCGAACACTACCGATATGGTGGACAAAATCTACGAAGGTCTTTCCTTACTCGCAGAACTTCAAACCTCTCTCACATACATTAACAATGCGGTAACGGGTCTTGAGGCACACAACCAACAGCCACCACTACAGCCAATGCGGTAACGGGTCTTGAGGCACACAACCAACAGCCACCACTACAGCCGCCGCCTCAGCTAGGGTTACAGCCACCGCCTCAGCTTGAATTCCAGCCGCCCCCTCGGCAAGAGTTCCAGCCGCTGCAGATCTAGACCACCGTCGTGGCTGTTAGAATTAGAAGCGGAAGCAAAAGATTGTATATTGAACTTAGATTAAACAATCTACAAAGGGTCCTATATATATAAAGTATACAATGGGTAACCTATATGCTAAAGCGATGTGGGACATATATCATAACAGCCCCCCTCAAACTGAAGCTGTCGTGATAAGCGGAAGTTTGGAGATCAAGTTATGAAAACGTCCAGGCGGATGAGACTTCGTATGAATATCGGCAGTTTGCTCTAACGAAGACACAGACTTAAGATGAACCGTGCCAGCACGAAGATGATGACGGGTAAAATGACAATCTATCTCAATGTGTTTCGTCCGCTCATGAAAAACATCGTTGTGGGCAATCTGGATGGCACTACGATTGTCACAACATATAGTAGTAGCAGAGGACTGAGGCATCCCCATATCGGCTAATAACCAGCGAAGCCAGATGAGCTCCTGTGTGGCGTCACCTAGAGCACGATATTCCGCCTCAGTGCTGGATCGTGGGGCAGTGAGAAACTGACTGACCTGATGAACAGCGTATTGTAAGTCAGGACGAGTGACCGTGAGATAAACCAGACTACCAACAATTTGTCGGTATCGAGTAGGATCAGAGAGAGGTTCACCCTCTAAGGGAGTGAGCTTTAGGTTGGGCTCCAGTGGCGTGGAGGCAACCTTTGGATCAGTCAGTCCTGCACGAGCAAGAATATCAGAAGCATACTTTGTCTGAGACAAAGAGTAACCGTCAGCATCAGAAGTAACCTCGAGACCCAAGAAATAGCTGAGAGGCCTCAAGTCTTTCATCTCAAAGTGGCGGTTCAAGGACTTCTTTAGCTCACGAATACCGACGAGATCATCCCCGGTAATAATCATATCATCAACATAGATTAACAAGAGAATAATTCCACGATTCGTATGACGAATGAAAAGAGCTGAGTCATATGAACTAGAGGAGAACCCAAGCTGGAGCATAGTAGAACTGAACTTATCAAACCAAGCCCGAGGGGCTTGCTTCAGACCATATAATGCACGACGTAGGAGACATACCTGTGAAGGGTGAACATCGAGGCCAGGCGGAGGTTTCATGTATACCTCATCAGTAAGATCACCATTAAGAAAAGCATTCTTAACATCCATCTGGAACAAGGGCCAACGACGGATTGCAGCTACAGCAATCAAAGTACGAACCGAGGTAAGTCGAGCAACTGGAGCAAATGTCTCCTCATATTCAATGCCATACTCCTGTGTGAAACCTCTAGCCACCAGACGAGCCTTATATCTCTCAACAGAACCATCAGACCTAGTCTTGATCTTATACACCCATCTGCACCCTACTGCTGTCTTACCGGGAGGCAATGAGACTAAGTCCCAAGTATGAGTGCGTGCGAGAGCATCCAACTCATCTTGCATTGCTTTTCGCCACATTGGGTCAGAAATAGCTTCCCGATAAGACTGTGGTTCATGATGCTGAACAATAGCAGAAGTGACATAATCTCGAAGTCGAACAGATTGCTTGCGTTCTCTGGTAAACCGACGAGCTGCAGTAGAAGTGGACTCTTCCATGTCACTCTCAGGACCTGAAGAGGAATCATCTGCAGAATTAGAAACTGAAACTGGAACTTCTGGAGCTGGAGCGGGAGCAGGAGAGGTAACAGGAGCAGGCGAAATAGAAACCGGACCATGTGTAACTGGAGCAGGGGCATGGGAGATAACATGTGGAACCGGAGCAGGAACACTAACAGGGTCAGGCGGAACAGGAACCGAACCATGTGTAACTGGAGCAGGAGTAGGGAAAATAACATCATCAACCAACAAATCAGAAGGATTCTGCAGCGGAACTGAAGTGTCAACTAAAGAATCATCGAAGAATGGATCTGAAAGACCGGGATGGTCAACAGTGGTCGAAGCATCGAAAGACGAAACTGTAGAGAACATCTTGTGTTCCATAAAGACCACGTGGCGAGAGAGTTGAAGACGCTTTGAAACTGGATCCCAACATCGATATCCCTTGTGTTCAGTACCATATCCAAGAAAACAACACATCCGTGATAGGGGTTCCAACTTATTATGCTCATGAGGCTGAAGAAGAACAAAACATACACTTCCAAAAACTCGAAGAGAAGAATAATCAGGGGGCGTACCATATAGCTTCTCATACGGAGTCATGTTCTTAAGAACTGGTGTAGGAACCCGATTAATAGTGTACACGGCAGTTAGAGCAGCTTCCCCCCAAAAGCGTTCTGGACATGAAGAAGAAAATAGGAGAGCACGTGTCGTATCAAGAATATGGCGGTGCTTGCGTTCTGCACGGCCATTCTGCTGAGATGTGCCGGGACAAGATCTCTGGAGAAGAGTCCCATGCTTGCGAATAGTAGTCAAGAACTCAGAAGACTTATACTCCATCGCATTATCAGTCCGGAAAACTTTGATCGGGCATGAGAACTGTGTCTGGACCATAGCTGCAAAGTCAAAATATATTTGAGCCAACTCTGAACGATTCTTCATCAGAAATATCCAAGTATATCGAGTAAAATCATCCACAAATATAACAAAATATCTTGATCCACCCATTGTGGCATGAGGGGAGGGCCCCCAAACATCCGAGTGAACCAGGTCAAAAGGTGCTGAGGAAGACGTCTCACTGTGAGAAAAAGGCAAAGCAGGCTGCTTGGCTAACTGACAAGGCACACAGTCAAGATGCTCATCCTCGACAGTACCTAATTTACCAGTGGAGACAAGGGAACGAACACGACCAATAGAAGCATGACCCAACCGTGAATGCCACAAGTGAAGAGAAGATGATATCGGAGATGTGGCTGCAGCAACCGAAGAGGTCGGTGGGAGACTGAGGCTTGTGAGTTGGAATAATCGCCCAACTTTACGACCAAAGCCAAGTGTCTTTCCGCTTTCAGGATCCTGCACACGACACCCACTGGAGGAAAATATAACATCCAAGCCAAGTTCACATATTTGTCCAACAGATACAAGATTGAGAGCAAGATCTGGAACTAAAAAAGTATCAGGAAGTGATAGATTATCTTGTGAGATATCTCCAGTATGAGTGACGTGCATACGAGAACCATCAGCAGTATGAATAGTCGGAGTAATACAACTATTACGTTGAGAAGAAAATATCTCAGGATTAGATGTCATATGATTGCAGCATCCTGAGTCAAAATACCAAGCGTCATTACCTGAGGTGGCAGACAGAGAAGTAGGCTGAGTCTTCTCACGAGCAGTACCAAGGATGCCCTTGAGCAAAATGGCCAATCTGGAGAGTGATGAAGCATCAAGGGACGATGAAGGAGGATCCAATTTCAGTGGTGGACCTGGTTTGGACCGAAATCTAGGATTCTCAGGGCATTGAGACAAGTAGTGCTCAGGCTGCTTCTGTCCACAAAACCGACAATGACGAATCGGGCAATATAGGAGTCTATGCCCATTCTCATGACAATATGAGCAATATGCCTCCAAGACATTCAATACAGGCTGAGAAGCATCCGATCTATCCATTTTGATAAATCAACAACCCAATAACGTGAAAAAAAGATCAATAACACGGGTAAAATACCCCTAAAATGGTGAGAAACGGCAACTAGCGGTCCGAATCTCGCAAAACGGAGCCCGTAAATAGCACCAGAATGTCGAAAAACCTTTGGAACCAGTATAATCCGATCCAAAACCGAAGCGAAAATGAGACGAAGCGATCGAACAAGTGGCTGACCCGGTACTGGAACGGAACAGCCGCTGGAACGGCTCAGGAGCACAAAAAAAACGACTGGAACCGGCTAACGGCTCGTGCGGAAGCCTCGGCTCACGCGGAAGCCGACGGCGCAGATCGGAGCCGACGGCACGGAAGGAAGCCGACGACGCGGGACGAGCCGGGACGGAGCCGAACGCGCGCTAGAGCGGCTCGAGAGGGTAGGCGCGTGGCTTGAAGCGGGCGGCGGAACGGCGGAGATTAGCGGCGCGTGCGGGCGCGTGTCAACTCCGATCGCTGCAAATCTTTCGCGATCGTGCTCGGGATTCAATTCCGAATCGATCTGTGTGGTTGGTCTCACTGTTAGACGATCGTTTGACGGTCTAACCAAGAAATTCGTGAGTGGTTACTCTTTGGACGAAGAAAAAAAAAACAAAACCCACGAAGAACAAAGACAAACCCTAGAACGGGATTGGCTCTGATACCATGGTAGAATTAGAAGCGGAAGCAAAAGATTGTATATTGAACTTAGATTAAACAATCTACAAAGGGTCCTATATATAAACTATACAATGGGTAACCTATATGCTAAAGCGATGTGGGACATATATCATAACAGTGGCCAACCAGAGCTCGCCGCCACAGCCACAACAGGACCAGAAACCGCATTCGAAGCTGTCACAATATGGACTTGCAAAGCTGGCTCCTTCATGATACAAATCTCATGTTTCCACCAGAGTCATAGGTACCTATCCCGTATATGCAATGATTGGACAAGTGACACTAAAGTCAGTTGTTTATAGCTTTGTGGTAGTTTTCTTGGAGCTTATTACTGGACGTAAAGCTATTGACGGTACCCGACAACAAGGCGAGCATCACCTGGTTATGACCACATCTACTCATAAAAACAATTTCTCGTACGATCTTGGAATACACAAAACAAAAATTTCACCTTGAGGAGAAGGTGAATGTCAACGGAGGGAGGTTGATACGAGTTCTAACCATATATCATGACACGACTCAGGACACTGTAAACAGTGCTCGAGTAATTTTATGGGTTTAGGGGGTGCTTTCATTTTTTAGGGGGTTTTATTTGTATTAGTTAATTATTCAAGGGGTCTTGGGGTAATTATCAGTTAGTTGAATGAATATTTATATGTCGACTGAATTCAGTTTTATTTATCGAGTGAATGGAATCAGAATTATCTTTGTTCGGTCAAAACCATAATTTTAGAGTAATCATTTTCATGTTACTGCATTTCAGATGTAATTTAATTGCTTGATATGCCAATGTTATAACGAGGGCGCGAAGAACAAGAACGATGAACAAGAATCAAGAATCAAGAACAAACACATACACAAACTTAACATGGTTCACTAACGATCATGTTAGCTAACTCCACAACGAAAATAGAGTGTTTACTATCATAGCAATAAATGAAAAAGTACATCACAAAAGTCTAAGGCACGAAATACATCTATTTATAGGCATAAAAAAACCCTAAATTTCAACCCGCACCAGAATTTTCCGCCCAGCCTAGACCTGCTCGCACGAGTTCCTGGTCTACTCGTGCAAGCTACCACCTGCTCGTGCGAGCTCTAGTAAGCTCGTGCGAGCTCTTTTCACACCTACGTGCTGATGCTTTGATTTTCTATTCCTTCCTTGACATCTTGTCTTGCCAAAATTTGCTGAACTTGTTGGATAATTCAAGTCATCGTAACAAATTTTCACCTTGACTTGAATCCTCCCAGCAACCAGAATTAGATGCTTCTCCCCTAATTGGATACAAATGCGCCTCTAGAAACAAAAACAATCGCGCCTCCCAGAATAAGAAACCCTATTGATGCTCCAACTCTGGCTGAGTTACTAAGATCAAATTCCCTGTTTGATGTTCCTACTCCCACCAGGCTCCTATAACAAAAAGCCCAATATGTTGATTCAATTCCCACCGAATTCCAGTAACGTTTTGCAAAATTACTTCAATTCCCACCGAATTCCTGCAATATCGCCCCTTGCATGCCTCATACGCGCCCTCGTGCTCGTGTCACGTCCATGTAGAGACTCCCCTATGCCAAATCCTCATCCTCGTCAAGAGAACGTAGTCAACCTCCGATATTTTTGCATCTATAGGAGATCTGCAGATGCCCTTTTCGGACATTCCTTCTTCTACTGACCCTTTTCTTTACACGAAGCACATACGTCGTTTGGTAATTTAGAACCCTTGTTCTTCCTCTTAACGTAATCACCTTTGAACACCATCAATGCGGCCGAACCCGGGACATCGTACTCTCCATATGCAGCCTTGCGCCGCATGTCCCTAGTGTGAAGAGTCGATCTTACCTCTTCTAACATCATAGTCTCTTTCTCAGCACAAGGAGACTGCACGAGCCCCTCATACGATTGTGGTAGCGACACCAACAAAATCAGAGTTGCATCCTATCATCTCATTACTGTTTCACAACTCAAGCAAAAGAGTATTAATGTGATCCAAGTAATCTCTTAAATTCGTGCCTTCCGTCATCCGTAGATTAAGAAGCTGGTGCTTTAACATCAACTTGTTGGTGAGAGACTTCATCTTGTTGAGGCTCTCCAACTGGACCCATAGTTCCTCAACTGTCTCTTGATATGTGGCCTCTGTGATCACGTCTTCTTCCAGACACAACATGATCGTTGCGTGCGCCCTTTCCTCCATCGTCTTGTACTCCGTGGTGGTTATGTTTGCTCCTTTCTTGTCCTCCGCCAACGGCAACCAAAGGCATTGTTGTGTCAACAATAAACACTTCGGGATCTGCCAAAGACTGAACTTGTTCCTTCCAGTAAACTTGTCGATCTTGTTCATCCCCACGGACATCGTCTCCTCAGCTCCCATCACCCTCGAAATCACATACTCCACCTTGGTTGCGAAACCATTGTTATGAATTTCACGGATTGTGAAACCCTACTTTGTAGCTCCACCTTGATCTTGGAACACCGATGGCCAGGGTATCGCAATCTAAGACGATGCAAACACGAAGAACAAAAAGACTCGATGTAATGTGATTCTCTAGCACGATGTTAGCTACGTCCACGATCAGAAACCCCTTGTTTATTGATAGAACACACACCAATGCAACCCACAAATATAAGAGCACAACTTAGGTCCCTTATATAGAGATATAGGACTGACTTAGTATCTAAGACATCCCAAAAACGACCCTAAAACGAATTGGGAAACAATCAAAATTTTTCATCCCCCGAACTAGGTCGTGCAATCTGGTACACTTGGTCGTGCGACCTACTTCCTGACCCTGATGTGCTTCAGTCTTCTTCCTTGTCGTTCGTTGACCCGTCGCTTCGCCTTGCTTCGTCTCTAACTCCTCGTCAAGCTCTCGGGTATATTCAAAGCACGAAGATCCGGCAAGAGTTGTCACTGGAATCATCTACTAAGAGCATCTCCATGAGTAGAAAATGAAAAAACATAATTTAACTTCGCATGACATGAGTTTGTAGGCTTTATTTCCGTTGTACAATTTCGTTTTTACATTTCATAGTAATGAGAAGTTAAACCATGCAATTGTGGCATGGAGAGAAGAGAGATAAACAAATGAATTTTTCATTGATTAAGTATAGTGCGGAGCATGCCTGTCTTGTAAAATGCATATCGATTTACATGACTTGCTTGAGCTTGATATTTTACAAAATCCTGCAGATTTTTTATAACAAAACATTTTACATGAGATATTGGCTATTAGAAATGTTTTAGCAACTTGTTAAAAACCATTCGAGAGCACAACTTTGGATAACTAGTAAGCTCACTGGCAGGCCCGTCTCTACCTGTTTAAGGGCCCCAACATATAACTTCATTGTAGTTTTATTATCGTATAATGTTACTTTAAATTGAGATATTTTTTGTGCTCCACATATTGATATACTTTGTTTGTGATGGAATACATAGCATCTTCTGCATTTTTCTTTTCATGCGTTTACTTTACTAGTAAGGTGCACGTGCTCTGCCCGTGGGAAATGTGTGTCTTTATTATTAACTTCAATACTAAAAATGAATAACAAAAATGAGAAACAATATTGTAACAATGGAGACTTCTCCAAATTGGAACCCAAAGATGCCACACCAAATATGCACGGAGCCTTTCCAATAACATGGTATACTGTTGTATTTTTAGAGAAAACCAAATTCAATAAACAAAATCTCAAAAATCATCGCTAGAAAATGAAATCAGAAAAATCTACTTTAATCCAAAACCCGTCGTTTGATAAACCTCTGGACCTGTGTTACTATGCTAAACAAACGACCTGCTAACGAGCCTCTCACCAAAACATACAGGACATAGTCCAAATACATGTGAGGATCCCAAATATGTAGAAAGCTAAATTTCGGAACTATTAAAGTGCTTGCACAAGTGAGAATCCCAAATATGTAAAATCATGTTGCCTCAGGCCTAAACCTCATGATGTTAGCTAGATCAAGCGAATGAATTCGTATTCTGATTCTTACCAAACACAAAAGTTTCATTGCATATTCATCTGTTACGCAATGATTTCCGTTCTGGATATAACACTAAATAGGTAAAATTATATATTGTTATTATACTTTCTAAAGTGAAATTTCTACAATCCTGGGCACACGAAGGATTTGATTGGCCATATGCAGAAATCGTAGTTGAACATCTCTCGTGGAGAAGTCAAGGTGAGCGCAGCTTGGCGGTTAACAAAATTTCTACAATATCTTTAGTATTAAGGGTAAGTGTAGTATGTCAAGGCTTCTTTCCGGATGAACATAGATGCACTCGACGATTTTATTTAATCGCAAGACAAATGTGACAACTTCATTGTTCGTCTAATCCAACCACAGTTCCACCAGACCATGATGTCCAGATCAATGATAACATATGAATTATGTTTGCACACCAGACCATAATGTCCAGATTAATGATATCATTGAGAATATCAACATTTAAATTGTTAAGTACATCAAATCAAATAGTTTTGTGAAACATGGCCTAATCACATCATAATTAAATTTAGTTGCATATCGTAGTTGATCGAATTTGAATCCAGTAAGTTCCTTCTCTCGTTTATTATGACTTTTTCTAAATTGTAAAAGAAGAACAAATGAGAAGTTACTCAAATACATAATCGGATCGGACAAGAAGAAATAGACGAGACGATTCTTGACTTAAGGGAATTCAATGTCGTTGTATATTGTGTATAAAATAAATAAACCATAAATAAAGATGAAAGTCATATGTATCGTTGTGGCGTTATCTTTCATGGAGCATAAAATGATCTTGCAAGAAGCAAAGTAGATTCTTAATGAACAAGCACATACAATCAATTGATTGAGGCATTGCTATTAACAAGCAGAATATCGATTTAGAGGCTTTAAATTTCGATGAATGTACATACATAATGGATATGTATTGACATGAACACATAATACAACATGACCGTAAATTAATACATCGACAAACTTAACCAAAATCAATTCATCAGTTGCATACCTAGGTCAGTCGAGTTAGAATTTAATAAAGATGCATTTCACCCAGGCTGCCAAGAACAATACTTCCGTCGGAAAAATTACAAGTAGGTAAGGATAATCTAATCAGTTTTATTTTTATTCCCTCAAAAAATAAAAATGAAATAGATAGTATGCGAAATCCACCGAATATGAGGTTTGGTAAAAAAACACACGAGCAGGACAGCAGTACTTTCATGTTGATTGGTGACATGAACCAAATCCACGTAGAGAGGGACATACCAAATAAATGAGTGGGGAGAGTAACCAGATCATATCAATGACTGGGAGGAGGATGAAACCGCGACGGACACCACATGATTGGGGTTGGTTCATTGTTCTTCTCTAGTGACTTTGTTCGATCATCTATACCATCATCAAATGACTTCCACCACATTCTTCTAATCACACTTGTGAATCATCAATAATTTTTTTTTCGGGATCAACATCCCACTTCTTGAATAGCCATTCTTTACACTCATCGTGAAAGCTGTAAGGTTACAAAAATCAGACTTCAGCTGTAGGATCACACAAAATTCAGTACTAAAAAACGTTTCCATGAAATAGATCATATTTTTTTGGCTTCAAACCTCGATTAGAAAACACAAAATAAATATTTTTCTTCATAAACTACCAAAATTTCTATGCAGATCATTAAAATTACAAATCACTCAACAAAGTGCTTCACATTGAAAACCAAGAAGAATTTCTAGGGTTTTGTCAAAGAGGGAAGAACAAAAAGAAGAAGACGAAGAAGGATAATGAACCTTGCTTGATTTCTGATTAATGAATCTAAGAATAAATACACGATAATGAACGGTCACTTATCCGACCGTTCCACAGACCTAAGAGACATTTCATATAAAGACCACAAGAGTTTGCTAAACATTACAATTCAGTCCTTCTGGAATCATCTTGAGATGGATTGGGCTTAGCTGTTTGGGCCTTCACTATTTGTATTAATGAAACTGGACTGGGCTTTGTAGGCCCAATACTTTATTGGACTCCATCTTCTAATAGCCCCCTTCAAAGTCATGGAGGGTGATGCGCCATGAGTTTGTCTTTAAGATCTTGAAACCGAGGAGTTGACAGCCCTTTTGTGAATATATCTGCTACCTGATGAGAGCTGGAAACAAAACAAATAGTGAGTTGTTTACGAAGAGTTTTCTCACGAACAAAGTGATAATCAATTTCAATGTGTTTTGTACGAGCTTGCAAAATAGGATTAGCGGTCATTTTAATTGCAGATGCATTATCACACCAAAGAATAGGAGAAGAGAAAAGAGGAATGTGAATATCACGAAATAGCATTTGTAACCAGTACAATTCAGCAGTGGTGATAGCCAAACCTCTATATTCTGCTTCGGTAGAAGACCTGGCAACAGTGGGCTGCTTCTTTGTAGCCCAATGGACCGGATTGGGCCCAATGTAAATAACAAACCCAGAAGTGCTTCGTCTATCAGTGGGGTTGCCGGCCCAATCAGCATCAGAAAAGGCTTGAATTGGGCCTGCTGATGGGCCGGGCACTTTGTGATAAAACAACCCATGTTGAGCAGTGCCTTTTATGTATCTAAGAATTCTTTTTGCTCCAACTAAGTGTAAGTTTGTTGGATTATGCATAAACTGACAAAGATGATTAATAGCAAAAGATATATCTGGCCTTGTGAAAACTAAATATTGAAGAGATCCTAACAACTGTCTAAATACAGTTGGATCATGAAGAGGTTCACCATCTAAAGCATGAAATTTGCCAATTGAAGAGATAGGATTTGGAAAAGGTTTACAAGATGTCATGTTAAATCTGTGTAGAATGTCTTGCACATATTTGTTTTGATGAACAAATATACCAAGATGAGTTATGTGAATCTCTAAACCCAGAAAATAATGCAAATCTCCCAAGTCTGTCATTTCAAATTCTAAGTTCAAAGAATGCACTAATTTATGCAAGTAAGCAGTATCATCTCATGTAAGAATAATATTATCTACATAAAGAAGTAGAAGAGTAATTCCAGTTTGAGACTTTCTAATAAACAGAGAAGTATCAGCAATGGATTGGGTGAATCCAAGAAAGAGTATAAAACTTTTAAATCTATCAAACCATGTTCTTGGATCTTGTTTTAACCCATAAATTGATTTGTTTAATTTGCAAACATAGTTTGGTTTTGTAGGATCAATAAAACCCTGAGGCTGCTGCATATAAACAGTTTTATGAAGATATCCATGTAAGAAAGCATTTTGAACATCTAATTGTTTGAGAGACCAGTTGTAAGAAGCAGCTAAAGCAAGAATTGTTCTAACAGTTGCATGTTTGATAACAGGACTAAATGTTTCTTCAAAATCAACACCAGGGGTTTGATGAAACCCCTTGGCTACAAGTCTAGCCTTAAACCTGGAAATACTCCCATCTGGGTTGTATTTAGTTCTATAGACCCATTTATTACCAACTATGTTTTCATTTCTGGATTGTGGAACAAGTGTCCAAGTATTTTGATTTAGGAGGCTAAGATACTCATCAGTCATAGCAGATTGCCACTGTGAGTGTTTCTTAGCCTTACTATAAGAAGTTGGATCACCAACAGATGCATGAAAAGCAGTTACATAAGTAGGAGTTTTAAGAGAAGAGATACCAAACCCGGATTTTGTAGCAGTGGATCCTCTTTTACTATAAGAGGGTGGATCAGAAATACCAGAAGTAGAAGCTAAATCAAGAACTTTCTTTTTGAAGATTCCAGATTTGCTCCTTGTTTGCATTGGATGTCCAGTCACTTGAGGTAGTACTATTCCTGCTTCTTGAGGTGCCATGCCAATCACAGGTGAGGAACTTTGTGTATGTATCTGTTCTTGTATCTGTTCTGTAGAGGGACTTTCTTCACCAGTGGGATGCACCTCAGAAGAGGTAGTAATGTCCTCATTGTGAGAGGATCCAGAATAAAAGAAGGGTATATCATCATTTCCAGTAGGGACATGATAAGGGACAGATGTGTGTGTGCCTGAAACAGGAGAAACAGAAGAGGTGTCAGCATAAGGAAAGAGAGATTCATTAAAGACTACATCTTTGCTAATATAAAATCTTTGAGTGGATTTGTGATAACATAGATATCCTTTGTGATTATCAGCATAGCCAAGAAAAATACATTGCAAAGTTTTAGGATCAAGTTTAGATTTATTATAAGGTTTCAAATTTGGATAACATGCACAACCAAAGACCTTCATAAATGTGTAATCAGGTTTAACTTTGAAAGTAAGTTCAAAAGGAGATAAATTTTTGGTGTTTTTACTTGGCATTCTATTGATCAAATATACAGCAGTAGCAATAGCATGATACCAGAAAAAGTGTGGCAAAGATGCAAACTGAAGAAGAGTAACAACAATTTCAAGAATATTTCTATGTTTTCTTTCTGAAATCCCATTCTGTTGAGGTGTGTGTGGACAAGAAATTTGATGAGTAATGCCATGTGATTGTAAGTGTTTTTGAAAAATAAAAGCCATGTATTCTCCTCCACCATCAGTTCTAATAATTTTAATTTTAGAGTCAAGTAATTTTTCAATGTGCAAATGAAATTTCTGAAATGCAGCACATACTTCAATTTATGAAATAATGGGAATGACCAGGTAAAACGTGAATAATCATCAATGAACAATACATAGAATCGGTAAGATTTGACTGATGCAGGTCCCCAAACATCAGAGTGAAGTGATGAAGTGGTGTGTGTGTAATGGATGCAGACTTAGAATAAGGAAGTCTAGTAATTTTGCCTTTTAAGCAAGCTTCACAAACAGCAGAATCATTAACAGACTTATAAGAAGGACCAAACAAACTGCATAGGACATCATTAGCAGGATGTCCAAGTCTAGCACGTATCAAAATATTGTCAATTTTATTTCCCAAACAAGCCTTGGGTTTAGCAGAAGAACCAGAAGCAGAGAAAGGTGAAGTATAGATAGGGTAGAGCCCATTTTCACTCAGTCCTTTGTAAAGTATTTTTCCCGTATCCAGATCCTGAATAGAAAAGGATTGAGCAGTGAAGTTAAAAAGAACAATTATGTTGAAGACACAATTGATAGACAAAAAGTAGATTTGTAGCTATTTTAGGTACAAGAAGAGTATTGTTTAAAACAAAATTGTGATTAGGTGTGTTTAAGTAAGCAGTACCAGTGTGTGTGATATGTGCACCTTGACCATTACCCATGGTGACTTGATCTGTCCCAGTATAAGTATCAGCAAGAGAAAAGTTCCTTAAATCAGCAGTCATGTGATTAGTTGCTCCAGAATCAGAAAGCCAGTAGTCAGGTGTAGAAGAGCCAGAAGTAGAGGCATGATAACCAGTGAGTTGATCAGAGGGTGGCTTTCCTTGATAGGAATAATCCATCCTGTGCCAACAGTCTATAGCAGAATGATAGTTTAACCCACAAATTTGACAAGTCACAGGACTAGAAGAACCAAATCCATTTCTAGGGTATGACTGATTGGGGTTGTGACGACCATTTCCCGAGCGACCACCCCTGGTTGACCCAAAACGACCTCGAGAGGAGTCAAATCGATCTCCCTGATGAGACCCAGATTGAAAACGACCACCAGAACCGTGATTTTGGGTTCGATTATAGCCACCGCGGTTAGGGTTAGGTCCAGAACCAAGCAACCCTTGGCCTCTACCCCGACCACGAACAAAATTAGATGAGACAGAGAAGGCTGTAGGCATAGTAGCATCACCAGATTGAGAATCCAACATTTGTTCTCCCCCTTTTAATAAGACATGAAGGTCTTCTAGACTTATAGGTTCAGATCTAATTCTTAGAGAAGATCGAAAAGAATTATACTCAGGAGGTAAATCATTTAAAATATAAAGAAGCATGTCTTCATCATCGATTTGAACCATAGCAACAGCAAGCTTATCACGCACAAATTTCATCTTTTGCATGTAGAGATCTATTGAATCTGAGCGCTTTCTCATAGTTTGAAGATCATTTTTCAGCATCAGAATATTAGATTGGGTCAAGGAAGCATACCTGGCCTCAAAAGCAAGCCAAACGGCGCGAGAAGAAGTCTTACCAATAACATGCGTGAGAGCTTCTGGGGTTAGGGTAGCGTTAATAAGCGTCTGGAGTGCTTGATCTTGTTGAAACCAGTCGAGATATGATGGATTTGGAGTAGTGCTGCCGTCAGGAAGAGAGAGGATCTCCGGTGGAGACGGCAAAGAAACCGTCAAGAAACCCAAATAGATGTTGGGTGCGAAACAACGCAGAGAGCTGATGTTTCCAGAGCACATAGTTGCTGTTGTCAAGTTTGTAGGGTACTAGATTGTGGATATTAGAGAGTAGGTAGAGAGGATTTGACGGTGGCGTAGCCATGGCGGCGAGCATCAGTGCTCTGATACCAGAAGAATTTCTAGGGTTTTGTCAAAGAGGGAAGAACAGAAAGAAGAAGACGAAGAAAAATAATGAACCTTGCTTGATTTCTGATTAATGAATCTAAGAATATATACACGATAATGAACGGTCACTTATCCGACCGTTCCACAGACCTAAGAGACATTTCATATAAAGACCACAAGAGTTTGCTAAACATTACAATTCAGTCCTTCTGGAATCATCTTGAGATGGATTGGGCTTAGCTGTTTGGGCCTTCACTATTTGTATTAATGAAACTGGACTGGGCTTTGTAGGCCCAAGACTTTATTGGACTCCATCTTCTAATAAACATGTAGCGAAAAAACAAAACTATGGACAAAAACCAAGTAAACTTCAACGATCAGAGTAAGTCAACGCACACAATATTTAACATATATTCAGTTCTCTAATTGTAGAGAAAAGATTATGTACTATCATTAAGCAATAAATCCTTCATAAAACAAAACCTGATTTGATGAAAATCTAAAAACACGACCCAATCAAAACCTCATAGAAATCTGTCAAACAGTGAGTCGTGCAGAATCTTGAAAACCAGATATCCAATATAATTTCGAAAAGAAAAGATTATCAAAAACATTGATAAGAAATCTAAACTGACCCATAAATCAAACAACGGACAAAACACTGGAAATTCAATCATAGAGCTGCATACAAGGTGTTTGATATAATAGCTTGAAGAACGTATGCAACTTTTGCCGAATCGGTGTTACGCGGGAGACCGAAGCCATTCTTCTCGGGGCGTGCTTGGCAGAGCCAATTTTCCCTTCCAAGAGCATCGGAAGCTCCTGCGGACGCCATGAGTGGTACGAACCACCATGGCTTTATGATTTTTAAAGATAAGAAAAATAAGTGATCAATTAACGAGAGACCCACAACCCATAATAACTCTTTATACGTACTTCAGCAGTGTGAATTAGCATTGAAAGGATCCGTTTCAGGATCCTAAGGGATAACAATTCCGTGAAAGCCAGAATTAAGAACAGAAGAGTGAATTCACTTTCGGAAGAGAGACGAAATTTAACAAGAAGAAACAAATCAAAGAACTCCACTGGGTTTTTGATTTGCAGCTGAATTGAATAGAGTAAATCTTCAATCGCTTCTGATATTTGGAACAAAACAATGGCGTTACTTAACTCATGACGTGGAGAAGACTCCATGACGCTGGTCAGTGGATTCTCCAAAGATGTTTCGTTCACAAAGACCGATTGGAAAGATGGATGAAGTAGATTGAGATGTTCTGCGAAGATGTTCCGAAGATGTTCCGATATTTGCAACTTCATTCATTGTGTCGTTTCAAGGGAAGAGACGTGTATGAGGTGTTTGGTGAAACGTCCTGAGCAGTAGAAATGTTTGGTTGAAGTGGAGGCCAAATGTAATTACATAATTTAAGAGAGACACTTTTATAATAAACATTCTTAGGAATTATTTGAGATTATTCACTCTTTTAAGATAGTAAAGATTTCTTCCCTGAACCAGTCTTTTGCGTGAATATTCACATTACTAACATCATCTTTTGGGAGGAAAGATGTTTGTTTTGATTTAACATATGAATATAATCCTGGGATATCAAAATGGATAATTATTTTTAGATGGATTTTATC
This sequence comes from Linanthus parryae, assembly GCA_023055425.1. Classification (NCBI taxonomy): domain Eukaryota; kingdom Viridiplantae; phylum Streptophyta; class Magnoliopsida; order Ericales; family Polemoniaceae; genus Linanthus; species Linanthus parryae. The sequence goes on from JALGPY010000030.1 coordinate 670,936, forward strand.
AACTATCAACATAGTTTAACCTCAAAAGCACATGATAAATTAGAGATTTTATAGGTTGAAGATAAAATTACAAAACAAACACTTCTAACTTTTCATATATGAAAGTCCCTCCCACATGGGGGCCCCTAGGCAAAAGGCAAATACGGCCATGTGCTTGGGTGTTGGGACACCCTGCTCACTTCAAGTTACAGTTTGCTTCTGTTCCGCAGACGTGGTGACTTTGGTAATAACCATTTCACTCATCGGGATCATGTTCTGTGTTTTTTTTTAAACACACCTACGTTGCACAAGTTCTTCTAAAATGTCACGCACCCGCACTGGGTGCTTCGTGGGTGTTTGGGTGCTTTATGGGTACTTCGAGGATATTGCAGGATCAATTTGAAAGTTTAAGTTGAGACTTGAGGGATCCCTCATAATTCAGTTACAGTTTAACTAAAAAAACGTGCATCTGGGTGAACACTTCTAACAATTAAATTACTCGTCTATTCATAATTAAGAACAACGACAAGGACAAAAAGAGATTATATTGTTACTATAGTAACTATGTTTCCTTGTATCAATGTACGAATTTCTGTAAGATTATGATTTGGATTATTAATATATATATATTGTTTTATGTTAGTATAAGCTGGTATCGCAAATAATATAAATAAAAATATATTAGAAAAATTTGCCGCCGCACCCCGCTGCATCAGCACCCTTGAATTTTGGAAATTTGTCGCACCCGCACCAGGTTTGCACCCGCACCTGTAACGCACCCGCACTTCTGCAACATAGAAACACACCCATCAGCATTGGGCACACCATAGCACTTCTCAGTTCAAGTGTTCAACTCATAAAAAGAAAGTGAACGTGATTGCAACTTCTGCGCCGTTGAAGTTTATGGAGTGCCAATATTTGTGGACGTGTACACAGTCGACGTATTAGTGCTACGCTGGTAACTCTTTAATAATAGAAACATACTTAAGGAACAAAACTGTAAACAAAATCCCTAGATAGAAACGTGATAACTAACATTTTGACTTGGATGATACTACCTCTAAGTTCTTCCTAGTTTGACATTTTGAAGATTACTTTGACCCGATAATTTAGTTAACAACTATATTAAAGTGGCCCGGTGAATAATACACTAGGAATAATCAGGCAAAATGGGGTAGTATTAAGCTAGTTTATATTGCTACAATGCTTTGGTAGCACCAAGCCACCAACACTTTGCCGTTAGGCTCGATTTAAAGTTCAAAGTAACATTAGGTTCATACTTTTATCTTCCAGGTTTAATGTGTTAAGACTATTTAATTAGGGTTTATAATTTGAGGGATGGAGTTTGAAATTAATGGATAAAATATTTATTTATTAGGATTTTTGAATAGTATAATAGCGTATAATAGCGAATAGACGATCCTACCAAAGTATATAATGCTAGTCTTTTTGCTATCATGTTTCTGTATGGGACTTTGTGTCCCTGCTGTAAGTATGGTTCTTAGAGCCATCTCCAAAAGTAATAGTTAAGTTATTTATAATTTGATAGAAATTACAATTTTTTCATTTTAATTGTATGTAATTTTTAATGTATACTCCAGTAGTGATACGTAAAAGTTAGTTAAGTTGTAATTCTTATAGATGAAAAATAATTTAAGAAATAAAATAAAAAATAAAATGAGGAGAGAGATAAAAACATATAATTCAGCTATTCATTTCCCACCTCTTTAAATATAATGAGTGAGATAACTATCAACTAAAATAAAGAGCATAATAGATTGTCTATTGGAGAGAAATTTTATCTTAAATTATTTATATTTAAAATATAACAACTATTTAAATGACTTATTGAGATGCTCTTTACTTCTTAAATCTTAATAATATATAACAGCCCTTGAAGTTGAGCTCACAAGGACAGAGGAGGGCCGACTACTAGCATAAACGAGTAATATTCAGAAGATCGTTATAGCAAGTGATCCACGAATGCAATCCAAGACACTATAAATGCTTTGAAGAACCGAGAAAGGAGAAACACAGATCAAAGCAATGAAGGAAGTAGTATTTGGTCAGATGCCCTCTTGATAGCAGATAGATGTAGTGGCTTACTCAATTTATTTGCTCAATTCGATATGACATACCATTCCGTTCCTTCTCTTTCTCCCCCTTTTGACTTTTACCACTATTCATTGGGTCACTTTGACCCGGTGATTTAGATAGCAAAACGAAACAATTTTTTGACAATTCTTTCATGGTCTCGTAGAATAAGAATTACTCTACAATACCATGAAAAAAATTCTAAAACTTACATCGTTTTGCCATCCAAATCTCCGGGTCAAAGTTACCCAACTACGAGTGAAAAAGTCAACAGGGGGAGAAAGAGAGGGAACGGAGTGATAGTACCTAGAGAAACAATTACGGTTGCTGATTTATTTGCAAAAAATGCGCTAGAACCGGGCAGTAGTCCATCATGCTAGAAAAGCCAATTTGGGCAACTATGTACTGGATCTTGATTTATTGGACTTAGACCCCTAATACAGACCACGTTTTTCCTTCAATTTTTCTTAATGGACTGACTATATGTATAGTTGTTATCCTATGCAGCTCCCACACGCGTGTGGCATAGCACTTGGTTACCCAAGGGTTGAGTTAGCACACTTAATAACTAATTCGGTGACCGTTATGGTCGTTTCAAGAGAATTTTCTCCAACAACGACGGTATTTACTAAATATTCAAAAGCTGCCGCTACCATCCATTTCTTTAAAGGAACCTCCAGCTAGTTGTCGATAATGTGCACAGCACCATTATCCGCAGCCTTTTTATTTTTTAATTTATACTGATTAAGGTGGCGCATACATGAAGACTACGAAGTACAGATGCCCCCACTGTCCTGTTATTCAGTACTTCAATTCCAAATGCCAACTTAATAGAATCCAAATCCTATGATGTTATCGCAGTCTAAGTGTACAGATACTGTTTAAGACGTTGCCTGTCTAGCGGTGCTCACATCGATTAGCAGTACGTTCTGGTTACACATGGGACATTCTGGATCATCCCTCAACCATGTGCGGCCGCCTTATCAGGAACCACCACGAGCACCAAGCAATATCAACCACACCACACCACCACTGAACCCTATCCACCCGGCGCCGCCAGCTGATGATATATCTTACTGTCGGTACAGTAGGCCTTTGGACCGTCCACAAGCATGCAGGCCTCCAAAATCAAACTGTCAGTGGCAGCAAGTTGGAGATGGCCTATCAGAGTGCTCCTCGCCCCCCTTTGAGGGCTACAGTACTGACGATGACCAATACCAAGACCAGGAAATGGTCTGGGTGCGGATGGACTTAGATAATTTTGAGCTTTCAATCTTACCTTGCACCCCACCACAAACACCACCACGAAACTGTCCCTGCGATCAAGGTCAACCACAGCCACAGGTTTATCCTCTGCCACCATCAGACGAGCCAGTTGTGCAGCAGTTACCTGTTCTCACACAATCTCAGCCCCAGCGGCCGCCAATAGCAAGGATAGATCCAACACCCAACGTTCCAGAAGCAGGCGTTCCGGTGGTAGTTACTACCAACAGCTGGAGCTCTGATTTATTTGATTGCTTCGATAATCTTGAACTTGGTAACAATACCTTAATACTCTCTCACTACTTCTCATTTCGAATCACATTATCTTTTCAGGATACTAGGTAGTGGCGTAGTCAGAAAATTGAAAATTGAAAACAGCAGGGTAAAATAAAACTAGGAAGGGACATTTGTGTATTTGTTAAAGGACATTTTTAGTCAAAAGTCATTATAATAGGTAAAAGTACAATTTAAAAAAAAGGAGAGGTGGCAACTGCCACCCTTGTCCCTTAGTAACTCCGCTACCGATAGTAGGTTTGGCTAGTAAGACAAGTTTAAATTTTAGTTCTTCAAACACTTGGCAGATGGACATACGTATGTTCACAACAAAAGCTATTTAGATTACTGTTTAGGAACTTGCCGTTCAGCCCATTGGTTAAGGCTTCTCAGGCAGTTAATTGAAATCTCGAATTCGAGCCTCCAGCTTAGCATTATGATAGATTAGAGTTCTAAGAAAGATTACTGTTTAAGGCCCACTGAAATTTCAAAACGGATGATGAAGTTCATGACTCCTATATAAAACATAGTGTCTAAATCTTCAGACATTAGAGAAAAATGATCTTGAGCAACACTTGCTGGCTGTCATTTTGTTCCAGTTGCGCTTACATTGACAACTTGTCATTTTGTTCCAGCTGTTTTGACTACATTTTGTCCCTGTGTGACGTTCGGGCGCATTGCAGAAATAATCGACGGTGGCCAAACCTGTAAGTCCAAATATTTCCACAAAGAAACAAGAAACTTAAATTAAAGATCATATATGTATATGTAATTTTACTATTTGTGTGCAGGCGTGCTCTGAAATATTTAGGATCTCGCTAACTTTTTATATCTGTTGTGGCATGTTTGTGTGAATAATGTGTAGCTTGTGCGACAAGTGGATTTATGTATGGTGCCATATTGATTCTAATCCGATTGCCATGCCTCATGTCGTGGTCGTACCGTTTTAAGCTTAGGAGCCGATACAACCTGATTGAGTCCCCAGCGGCCGATTGGATAATTCACTGCTTCTGCGAGTGTTGTGCACTTTGTCAAGAGTACCGGGAGCTTCAACACAGAGGCTTTGACCCTTCCATAGGTAGGTTTCCCAAGACGCACCATTTTCTATTCAGATCAGATCAAATTGTTATCCCCGTGTTTTTATTTATTATTATTATTATTATTATCATTATCATTATTATTATTGTTACGACAGGATGGACGGCAAATTTGGCTAGGGATCAAATGTTGCAACAGCAGCAACCGAATGGAATAATGTCCACGCCACCTGCAAACCAAACCATGACGAGCCGCTGATTTAGCTGCACTCCGGCCGAAATTAAGTTGAAGATGTCGAGAAAAATGGCATCTTTTGATTATACCTTCTTAGTTTCAATGCTTCATCTGATACAACATTATGCTTCCATTGTTTCTTGTATAAGTTTGTACTTGAATCAGTACTCATGAGTAGTTAAAAATCTTGAGTGAACTTCATTAAGTTGTATGATCCTCATTCTGTCAAATTAGGAAGTCATTTAAATAAGTGAGAGCCAGTGGGAGCTAAAACGAATTTAGTTGACAAAATACATGGAAAAAAGTGCAGCTTTGAAAAAATGAGTGGGATCTACAGTTCCCAAATGTAATTACCTGGATCCGCCCATGTTTCTTAAGTGCTTTTTGAGCAAATGACACGTAGTGCTTCATTTCACTTACATTTTAAAAAAAATTATCTCTCCGAGAGCACCACGTCTGCATAACACGGGGAGCTCTACAACATCAATGAACGTTGTATTACTAATAATAATATGTACCTCAAGGATTACGATCAATTGAATCAGAAATTTTGATTTATATCACGATAGCATATTAGTATCTACTAATTACTTTCTATGCCCATGTACTACAAGAGTCATAAATTGACTCGGAACGTGAATGCAACGTTTGGATTAGTGATTGTCAATGTTTTAAGGAATGACAATGTTTGTTGACGGAAGTGTGCAGTGGATGTATTAGTGCTGGTCATTAACTCTCCCAATTCCAGCAATTAGTAGCCAACTTGCTCATAAACAATAGGCCACAAACCAGATTAACAGTTTGCACAGCTTTTTCTCTCTGTATTTATCTGACGACGACGACAGTGTCTATTTCTACGGTAAACCCCTTAGCTTTTTTGATCAGCCACCACCATCCGCAACCTTTTCTTTTGTTAACAAATACTTAGACATGGAACGTTCCGGATCATACTCTCACAACCAGGTTCCTCCACTGTACTACACCTGCCAGGCCGACACAGTGGCGGCCTCAGAAGACGTTCCACCGCCACCGGAACCACCACCGCTACCAACTTATGATCAGCTGCGGAAGCCACCACAAAAGCATCCAATATCAACACCGGATCCTCTACACCATCAGATCCTGTCCAGGTGTCACCATACTCACCAAATTACCGGCCAAAACTTTGGTGCGTCCCTATGGTAACCGGCTAAGCCGGTACTAGCCGGTTATTACGAAATGCCAGCTACCGGACGAAAAAAAGTGGTCCCAGAGGCCAGCTACGGGACAAAAAAGTGGTCCCAGGAAGATTCCTTTTTAACCTAGATAGTATTGTTAACACTATAGAATGAACCATGCTGAATAAGATAACACAGTGATATCGTTGATTAATCTTTAGTTAGTGTTTTTAACAGTTATGATATTAACCCTTTCATTTAAGATAAACTCGGAGATATCACTGTTAACAAAACTTGAATCCTTAACTAATCATAGCAGAATTAGAATTAAATACAGGATAAACCATCATACATTGAAATTAAAATGTTGAAAATGACAAAAATCACAACATACAACGGTTTCACACGAAAATAGTGGACTTTTGAAGCATTCTCGGCCTCTTCGAGTCTCACACTTAACTGAACACAACAGAATAGAGAAGGAAACTATCTTACTTTGAAATTAAAACGATGAGAATGACAAAAATCATAACGTACAGCAGCTTCACATGAAAAGAGTGGGCTTTGGAAGCATTCTCGGCCCCTACGACTCTCCTACTCAACGTTGTTACCTCCTCCTGAAGTTGTTGGAGATCTGGAGCACAGCACGGACTGGGAAATTCATCTTCCCAGTAGAAATAGTTGCATTGTTGACCTCTAGGCTTGGCACAATTCCAAAACACGCGTCCATCATTTCCGGGTGTATGTGCGGTATGACTTACCGGGTAACGGCCACAGAAACACTTCCCAGGCCTACACCCTGACCTCCGGGATGAATCTCCTCTTGAATATGAAGGTAGATTGCTTGGTGAGGGTGAAGAGCTTACACTATGTTGAGACATTGCTTAGAGAGAAAGAAGAGAAGGGTGAAAGAGAAGGAGAACTGATGAGATCTGAGAGTGAAGAGAGAAATAAAGAGTTAGTTGAGAGTGGTTGGAGATTGTATTAAAAGCGGGCAGTTGGTAGGTTGACTGATATAAATGCAGGTATCTAACGTTAAGATAGAGAAATTAACACTTTAGAATGGGTAAGTAATAACATAGTAGTGCATTTATTAATTCAGTTTTGGTAGGTGAGGGTAGTTGGCCAACACCAAATGCACCTTAAATAAATTTAACTGTACAGTTTGTGTTCACAAAAAAGCACAAGCAATTTTTCAGAAAAAAACACAAGCTATCAAATAATAATAAAAAAACATTGTCTCATCAACATTGGGAAACATTGCTCATATAACACACTCTCTCAAACAACCCACAACATTTACTGACATAAATATTGTTCATATTACAAAATCCCCAACAACATAACAGACAAATTCAGTTTTTTCCATTCTTCCCCGATGACTTTCGCGCCGACCTCCTCGTTTTCGCCCCGGATTCCAATGGAACAGTAGGAAAAGTAGGGAAATTGTACATCCTTTCAAACTCATGAACATTCTCATCAATAGACTTGAAGCTCATTAACTCTTTAAACATCTTGGCAAAGTGGAAGTTGTAATCTGATCTAGTCATTTGATTGGCAATCCAAATTCTGAGCTGATTCACTTGGATAGAGAAGTTCTTCTTTGGATTAGGAATCAGGTCCCTCAAGTGGGTCATGAAGAAGCATACAAAAGGGCCACAATCATTCCTGAGAGATTAAAACAGAATGCAGTTCTAATGTATAAGATAGTGAGTTTAACAAACTGGATAATGGATTTAATGAATAGGTGTTTTACCCGTTTGGCTGTTGGGGAACGTCGTCATTCATGCACCACACATCCCACTTTCTGATGTCATCATGGTACTCTGGATAGGAGGATAGCACCTTGTGCATTTGATTAATTTTTCTAGCTACATCCCTCTCATCATACCCAAGTCCAGATTCCGTGTCCAAGACGTATATTTCCTTGTCGACAAAGGAAATGACCATCATGAACCAGTGGGTGTGATGTACATTCATGGGCAGGACAATCTATTTCATTAACAATTCAACATAAAATAACTTCAACAAAATATGAATGTATAAAGAAACTTGTATTGATTGAAATCGTAAATCTTACGTAGCCCATCTCGCTCCACGTTCCTCCATATTGATCGGACACTTGGAAATATCGATTACCCTTCGTGGGCTGAACAAGAATTAAAATTAATGATGTAATTTTGTGGAAGAATTTTAAATTGAGTTTTTATCCAATGAAAAGGGAATGAACTTATGGCATAATTTGTTCCGAGGTACCAAATGCGAGGGATTCCACCAAATCCGCGGCTTCTTTCTTTCAGATGAAGGAATTGCAAATATGCATCCAACACCTAATTGTTTAAAAAGTGAATAGAAAAGTGTTATGATGATGATGGGAGAGGATTATACATGTCTTAAGAAACTACGTTAAATCAACAAAAACAAATGCTTACTTCGTTGTCAAACCATTTTTCATCTCTGAGGCGCCACGCGGAATACCTCGTCAACTTCTCATAATTAGCCATGTTAATAACCAACTCACTGTAGATATAATAACGAATCAAACCATAAGTAAAAACAAAATTTGTGTCTTATACAACTTATTTAGGAAATTTCAATGGAAATAACACTTACTCTCGCAAGCTTAGTGGAACTTTGGGATCCCAGGGTGTTTTATCGAACTCAGGCTTATATTTGTGAGACAAAAAAGAAGTGGAGCCAGCAATCTTCCAGGCTAGGCATCTCTGGCAGACAGGTCATTTCCTCAGGATTGCTTTGTTGCTTCTTAAGCGACACCCGATTAGACCCCCTTATGATCCACCACGCCTTTCCCCGGACAGACCCATCATGGTTTGTCCTTGGGTCCTCCCAAGAAGCCAATGATGCCACCTCCTAATAAATCAAAAAAATGTTAAAATTGGAAACAGTGACATCAAGTCTAAAGTTAAAACAGTTAATACACTTACCTCAGCGTCAGCGCTGACTTCGCCGACCACCTCCATCGAAGCGCTAACCTCATCCCGATTCTTCTTCTGCTTCTTCTTGGGAGGTTCTTCTTGTTTATCCTCTTCACCTCCCTTCTTCTTTTCCCCTCCTTCCTCTTCCTCCTTTTCATCCCCCCTCTTCTTTTCCACTCTTTCATCTACCTGCTTCTTCTCATCTTCTTCCTTCTTTCTCTTCTCATCCTTCATCTTCTTTCTTGCATCTTCCCTCTCCTCCTCCAATTCAGACTAGCTTTCTCTTGTTAACAGTCGCGAACATGGCCAATAAAATTTGCGGGTCAGCATTCTGCGCCAGCTGTCCCACAAGATCCTTCAAATAATCCCCTAGTGGAAGAATTAATTGAATTGCTGGTGCAACAACCTTCTCACTGATTGGCTCTTTATCCATTTTCTTCAAATTCAACTACAAAGAACAACAGAGTATAAAGGTTAACATTTAAGATAAGGACGTTAACTGATAAAAACTAACGTTTAAGGTTTATGTAACATGTTACTCACATTTTCATTCATACACACATACTTCCATCTCTTAGAAACATCAGATGTCTTCCAGAATTTCAACCTGGGACTTGCTTTCTTGTCTTTGCAGCCCTTGGGATTTTCTTGAAATTTGGGGCAGAACTTTTCCAAGTACAGAAGCTACAAAATATTCTTACAACATTAGAACTTAAGAAGGAGTTGATAACATATTAAACAGAAATGTTAAAACAGATGACAAAATGTTAGATTATTACCACAAGAATGAGCACGCAACCATTTCCTCGCAAGGTTTCCCCAGTCTGGGCCTTCACATTTTGTTTCACGAGATGATCAAGCCACAAGGCTGCCCAGTTCACCTCTTTCAGGTGCTCCAAATCTACAACAAGTTTGGCCAGCCCAGACCGAACTCCTTGTCGCCCGATCGGCATCCCTAGGGCCCCCAAGATCAAACAAACAGCCCTCTGCTTCCACTCATCATTGAACAACTTCCTATTTTTCAAGAACCACGGAACATACTTACCGACCTTTGTGTTGTCCTCGAAGAGGCCAATTCTGTGTGCCACTTCTTGTACAACCTTTGGATCGACCTCCGGAAACTCAGTTGTTCCGGTGCATCTTACTCCAAGGAGCCAGCCGACAACTTCCGGGGTTACATCCACAGTCCGGCCGTGAGCCGTCAAGGACCCCTCGGTGTCAAATGAGTTGTAGAGGAACTTGTTGAAAGCCTCGGGGGTTTCTGAAATCTGTAGGTGCTTTAGTCCTCCAAGACCCACTTCAGTCAACCATGACAACTGCTCATCTGTCATATCTTCGAAGAGATCCATAACAGAGGGCAGGCTCATATAGCTTTGGAACCGCCTCGGGTTCTTCAGCTTCTTCTTTGATTTCCCCCTCAACTTGGCTTCAGCCGATTTCTTCTTCTGCTTGGCCTTATCACCGGTTGGTTTTCTCTTCAATGTGCCAGCTGATTTCCTCTTCTCTCTTTCCTCGGCGCAGCTATGAGTTAGGGTTCTTGTTGGGATTTTGTCAGCCTTTTCCATTCACCGTTTATCTTCTGTTTGACATCGTCGGTCATCTTCACATGAGGATCTTGTTTCTTGAGCTTGTGCGTCTGAACATTTCTACAACAATCATGAGACAATAAAGAAAATTAAATTACAATTCCAAGTACTAGAGCCATAACATATAACACACACCCTCAAACATTTAAAATCAAAGAAAGTCATTAGAGATAAAGTAATAACATGCATTATGATGTTTGAACAGATAATGATTTAGAAAAGGACTTTAATAGTTTAGAACGAGGGTGCAGAATAGTAGACATTGGCTTCACAATTGAAACAAAATTTTACGAGATGATTGATTAGAGAAGAAACTTACTTGAATCTGATGTACGCATTCATGGCATTGCCATGATGGACTTCATCGTCACTATCATCTTCCCTCCTCTTTTCCACAGGTTGGTATTTTTCCTCATCTTCCTTCTGTTCCTCCTCCGAATCCTCCTCATCTTCTTCATCATCATCGCTCTTATCTTCCACAGGTTTGTATTCTTCATATCGTCATTCTGTTCCTCCTCATTCACCTCATCCTCCTCATCCTCTGGTTGCTCTTCAGCCTCAGGTTGGATATTATCATTTGTTCTTTGCTGAACAGTGTATTGGTTTACATCAATCTCCTCATCACTCGAGACTTCCATCGCTTTTTGCTCGTACCTTTTTTGTTCATCCTCAGGTAAGTTGAGAAATACTCTATACTGCTGTACTATCAGTTTGGGAGGCATATCCTTCCCTCTGTATCCCATTGTAGATTTTTGATGGTTACTGTCATAAGTAAACAGTTGCAAAACTTAAGTAAAACCTTTAAATAACACAGAAGGCAATTTTAATTTCAGAGATTACAGATCTAACAATTAAGTTACACGGGATAACAGTGCATTGTGAAACATGACAATTAACAAAGATTAATTTAGGACAAAGTGACAAGGTAGAAAATATAGTCACAAAATTAGATTTTAATGAGTTATTAATTCATTAAACAGCATGATAAAAAAGAAGGACATTTTTTTTAAAAAAAGTGAATACTTACAGGAATAGGTCAAATCCAGGAGTATGCTTCACCTCTGCATCTTCATTCTTGCGCTTAAAAGCCTTCTGATTTCTTCGTTTCTTCACTGCCTTCGGTGGTGCTCGATTATTCCGGGTCGATCTCCTAGGGACTGCCTCAACGTGCTATTCCTTCTTTGCTTTATCTTTCTTCGTAAGTTTCTTCTTCTCTGTACTGGCACCCTCTGTACTCGTATTCTTCTCAAGTAAGGCAGCAACCTCAGCCAATTTGTTCAATTTGTCTGCTTCAGCATCCGCCATTTCAAAATCAACCGTTGATAATGGAATTGCATAAAGACCATCTCCAAAATTCTTTAGACCAATTTCATCCGTGGATTGTACCTCCTGTGAACTTCGTTCTCTTTTCGAGTTGCTAGAGTTGCTATTGATCCTTTTATCGGCAAGATCTTGTTGTTTGGATCGTCTTTCTTGAATAACCTTCTTTTTCGCCATGGATTCTGTATGTTGATTGAAGGAGAAGAGATGAAGATGGAGAAGATGAAGAGGAAAGTTGCGAAACTGGAGAGAGAGAGAGAGAGAGAGAGAGAGAGAGAGAGATTCAGTTTCAGAAAATTAATTGAGTAGGCAACCACAGAAGAGTCAATTATATGGCAGGACTCTGCAAATGGAACTGTTCCGAAATTAAAGGCAAGGTGGGGTGTGAGTGGCAGTTGAGGCGGTTGATTTGATTGGACCACTCTCTCACGTTTTTTAAATTTCAAATAATTATTTTCGTGCATGAAATTCAAAAATTTCAAAATGTACCCCAAACTTCTGGAACTTCAAAAGTTAGTATGAAATATTTAAATGAAAAGCAAAATAATAATAACAATAATAATAATAATAATAATAATAATAATAATAATAATAATAATAATAATAATAATAATAATAATAATAATAATAATAATAATAATAATAATATTTCTAATGTATCTTAGAGTATTGATTTGATGGAGTATTAAGATCTCATTCTAAACATATACATGTATCTTCTTAAACGCTAAACCCTAGAGAGGGCTCTATCTTAAACTTTATAATATATTTCCCTTTAAAATGCCACTTATTTTGGTTTCTTCGTCGATGGAATGACTGGGGGGTGTCACCATGTGTCCTGAAGAACATACCAACGACAACTGTGGGAGTTATTTTGAAATAACTTCAAGTTTTGTTCCTCTAAGTTACCTAAAAAGACCAAAAATTATTGAAAACTCGATAATTGTACGAGTTTAGCCCTGAAATGTTCCCCCAGCATGCCAACTCTGATTTAATGTTCTATTTGGGTCATTTTAATAAGACAGTGAGTTTTGAGGTGACACCCAACCATGGGACTTGAACACCGAGGGATAAGGGTGTAACCGACTATCGACATTGTGAGATTTGACGTTGTTAGAAGTCACCGTGTGTTGTAAGTATCCAAATTGGTCTTAAAATTTCATATAGTGCTAGTATGTGTTGAATGGTGGCACAAATGAGATGCATAGACGTCAATCAAACTCAATTTGGGTAACGCGTACCCTTTGGAAACATTGTTCTTTCCCATTAACTACATCACCAACATAATTCTGTACCCAAATTGAGGACTTTGTGCCTCCCTTGTGTTTGTACCATGCATGGCAGTGTGCACAACCTCCAAAAACCCATAAATAGGCATCTTGGAGTATTGATTTGATGGAGTATTAAGATCTCATTCTAAACATATACATGTATCTTCTTAAATGCTAAACCCTAGAGAGGGCTCTATCTTAAACTTTATAATATATTTCCCTTTAAAATGCCACTTATTTTGGTTTCTTCGTCGATGGAATGACTGGGGGGTGTCACCATGTGTCCTGAAGAACATATCAACGACAACTGTGGGAGTTATTTTGAAATAACTTCAAGTTTTGTTCCTCTAAGTTACCTAAAAAGACCAAAAATGATTGAAAACTCGATAATTGTACGAGTTTAGCCATGAAATGCTCCCCCAGCATGCCAAATCTGATTTAATGTTCTATTTGGGTCATTTTAACAAGACAAGGAGTTTTGATAATTACCTTCTGGGTAGGTCCGTTTGATATCCAAAAACTGCTCAGCAACAGTCGGACAAGTGGGGAATGTTGGAGTGAACCTGAAAAGTTTGGGTAGAGCCGGATCTAAGCGTTGGATAGGTAAGCGTCCTGTAGTAAGAGGAGTCGTTATGAACCCTGTAGACCATCCCCATGGGGGTGGTGAAGGGAGAGCCCCAATTGGTAGAAAAAAACCCACAACCCCTTGGGGTTATCCTGCACTTGGAAGAAAAAGTAGAAAAAGGAATAAATATAGTGATAATTTGATTCTTCGTCGCCGTAGTAAATAGGAGAGCAAATCGAATTTCTTTCTTCGTCTTTACAAAAGAAAAAAGGGTGTAAACTGTGACATGACACGTTCACTATCAATTAAAATTCTGGGTGAACGACGGGAATTGAACCCGCGCATAGGGGATTGTGTGACACCCAACCATGGGACCTGAACACCGAGGGATAAGGGTGTAACCGACTATCGACATTGTGAGACTTGACGTTGTGAGAAGTCACCGTGTGTTGTAAGTATCCAAATTGGTCTTAAAATGTCACATAGTGCTAGTATGTGTTGAATGGTGGCACAAATGACATGCATAGACGTCAATCAAACTCAATTTGGGTAACGCGTACCCGTTGGAAACATTGTTCTTTCCCATTAACTACATCACCAACATAATTCTGTACCCAATTTGAGGACTTTGTGCCTCCCTTGTGTTTGTACCATGCATGGCAGTGTGCACAACCTCCAAAAACCCACAAATAGGCATCTTGGAGTATTGATTTGATGGAGTATTAAGATCTCATTCTAAACATATACATGTATCTTCTTAAATGCTAAACCCTAGAGAGGGCTCTATCTTAAACTTTATAATATATTTCCCTTTAAAATGCCATTTATTTTGGTTTCTTCGTCGATGGAATGACTGGGGGGTGTCACCATGTGTCCTGAAGAACATACCAACGACAACTGTGGGAGTTATTTTGAAATAACTTCAAATTTTGTTCCTCTAAGTTACCTAAAAAGACCAAAAATGATTGAAACTCGATAATTGTACGAGTAAAGCCATGAAATTTTCCCCCAGCATGCCAACTCTGATTTACTGTTCTATTTAGGACACATGGTGCTTTTTCACAATGATAAGTGTACCAGTGTCGATAGCCGGTTGCAACCTATTCGTCGTTGCTCACTTTTTCTAGTTGGGTGTGACTTTAAATCTATCTGGATCATTTAAATGACACAATAGAAACTTGTAAACACATTTGGCATGCATGGGGCACATTTCATGATTAAACACATTTGGTCACGTAAAAATATCAAGAACTTCACCTACCGAGCCTTTTAAGGTGGTTCAATTCGAACCCGGTCATTCACACGAACTTTCGGAACCACAATGCGCGAGCAACCACCGGTCACACGGAAAGGTCAGCGAGGCTGATGTTGAACAGGTTAGATCTTTGAAGGAGGTGGGGATCAAGTATTGCCAAAGCTTTCTTTTGATGGTTAAACAAGCTGGTGGTTATAACAAGTTGGGTTACACACAAAAGGATCTTTACAATAAAATGGCTTCTCTGGACAATATATATTCAAATGAAGGAGATGGGCAGCAGACCTTGATGTACATTGACAGTTTGAAGCAAAGTCACTATGGCGTGTTCAGGGAGTAAGATTACTTCTTAAATATTAAACATGCTATCTTATGTGTTAAGGTCTTTGTAGTATTCTGTTCAGCTCTTACTTATTAGTTAAAATTACTTTCTAAACCATTAGAGTTAACATCATTTAAGTAACTAATCTTTCTGTTTCCCTAAGTATTATTTATTGTTTTTGTAGGTTCAGAACAGGTAAAAATCATGAGCTTGAAAGTGTATTATGGTGTGATAGGAGATCAGTGGTAGATTACAACAGATTTGGCGATGTACTCATTTTTGATGCAACGTACAAGACCAACATGTATCAAAAACCATTTGTAATTCTATCTGGCGTGAACAATCACTACCAGACGACTATTTTTGCCTGTGCTTTTCTCAACGACGAGACAACAGAAACATATGATTGGGTTTTGAAGTGCCTGATGAAGGTAATGAATAATAAGAAGCCTTTGTCCGTCATCACGGATGGCGATTTGGCAATGAGAAAAGCTATTATGCAAAATTTCCCAGAGGCATGACATCGTCTGTGTTCTTGGCATCTTCGTCGGAACGCCTAGGCTAATCTGAAGTTTGGAGAAGCCTTCATGGTTGATTTTAAAAAGTGCTTGCATAGTAGGAAACCTGAAATTTTTTGGCATGATGATTGGCATGCAATGCTTACCAGATGGGACATTGCTGATAGGAATTGGGTCCAGGTCACATATATGAACCGCCACTTGTGGGCGGAGACATACTTGAAGGATCATTTTTTCGCCTTGCAAACGACGACCTCAAGATGCGAGAGCATCAACAGTTTCGTCAAGGATTATATGTCCTACTCGGACAATTGACCAATGCTTGCAAGGGATTCATGATCGGGGTTGACAAGCTACGCAACAACGAGCGTAAGGCACACCATCGCTCCGACCAATTAGACCCGGTGATAACAACAGGGTTCACGGAACTCGAACGCCATGCAGCAGAGGTCTTCACCGAAAATGTCTTCAACATGTTTAGGATACAAGCTCGAAAGGGTGATGATTATAGAGTGTTTGAAGTCAAAACTATTCCAGAAGAGAGCTTGGACTTGTTCTACGTGATGAAAGGTCAAATCAAGAGATCCCTGGTATGTACATCTGCTTCAATTTACATATTTATATACTATGTACTCATGTGCTGCATTTTTATTGCTAAATAATCTTGTCATGTTTCCTTACTGTTAGTAATGATATCTTAAGTCTTAAAGGGTAAAAAATAAGTATTGATGTCACAGTCTTTGAACTATTGTCCTCTTCTATCTAGTACCAGGTTACAATCTGTCTATCTTTGTGTTCATTTGTATTCTCATTTCCTTCTTAATTTCTAACCACCCTATCTTTTCTTGCTTCAGCAAGTTGTTCAATGTCGTCAGGATAATAGGCTTCTCCGGTGCACGTGTTTTCATTGGGAAAAATCGTATATGACTTGCAAACACATGTTGTTTGTTCTGAAACAAAAGGGAGTACAGAGGATCCCAAACTCTTTAATTGCCAAAAGGTGGACAAAAACTGGCAAAGAATTCTACCGAACCGAGCCATCAATGAAGGAGCATGTTGAGAAGAAAAGTGATGACCCAGATTTGCAAGCCTTGCGCCGGGCTTCCACGAGGAACGAAGTTCAACTGTATCACCGTTTGGGCTGTACTACTGGCGAGACAATTAAGTTCTTCAAAGAGCATATGTCCGACGGGATTCGGAAAATGCAGAGAATGATTTTTAAATCTTTTCAGGGTACACAAGGAGCTGGGACACAAGGAGAGATTAAGAAGGAAGAAAATCCCTACGCCCATGTGAAGAATCCGAACCCCCCGGACACTAAATGCCAAAAGGGACCCAAGAAAAATAAGAGAAGGAGGTGTGGCAATTGCAAGGAGCTGTGACACAACAGGACAACATGCCCCAATCCTCCGGTGGACTCCGTCGAACAAGTGGACGATCCGGAAGACGATTCTGCACAAATGCCACTTGAGTTTGATGTTAAAGAGGAATACTTCTGGCCTCAATCGAGTAGTCAGTCCAAGAAAAACAAGCATGAATGATATAGGTCTGTTTAGAGTGATTTTATTCGTGATTTCTTGACAAGAAAGACGATCCGGGAGATGATATTGAACAAGTACCATCTTATTTTAATATTATTGTGGAATTATTCTGATATTAATCTTTAAACATGCCTTTAAAGAACTTTTGAGTTGATATTGGTCTGCTTGTAGTTAATTTCATCGTTATTTATTAACAATAAAACTCAAGTTGTTAAGACTGCTTTCTTAAATGAGGGAACTCCTTCTACCTGTTGAACTCTACTAACTATAGGGTAGTCTTTTCTATCTTTTAGCCGCGTAGATATTAAGAACTTTATCTAAAGCGAGAAAAACTGTTAACAACTATATCTCCAGCCGAGATTATCTGCTATAGCGGATAATCTTTTTTATCCTGTAGTAGCGGGGACCACAAAAAATAAGTAAACAGTTGTCAGCAACCCTAATAAGGGACGCACAGTAGACAACCCCCCAAATTATCCTCCCGTGCAATTTTCACCCCCGCATTCATATGAGCCTTATGGTCGTTATCCACAAGGAATGTTTCCTCCTGGTCCCAGAGTAGATGATCGATGGCAGCAGCCCCAGTATTCAACCAGGAACAATCATCGTCAAGGCGGCACCTTGAGCTCCGGCTTATTTGATTGCAACAACCCTGAAAATGGTACTAATTATTAGTAGTACTTTTTTCATTTCATCTTACTTTGCCAAAACAACATCTATATAATAAAACTAGGAAATAGCCCGTGCCCTCCCGGGCACTACCCTAAAACACAATTTTTTAACGGTACATACCTACATGTAATTATGTTATTTCTGCAGCTAGGATGATAGCTCAAGTGGCAGAGCGTTGGAAGCCCCTGCATGAGGTCCCGGGTTCAAACCTGGTTGACGACAAAAAATAATTTCTCAAAAAAAAAAAAATTATGTTAATTCTTTACAAGCAAATCGTCCGTGCATTGCACGGATAACTATCACAAAAGTAATATACAAAAAATCATGATTTTTAGACTTTTAGTTAAATCAAGTTATAGAAAGGGAAAGAAAAAAGTTATAGAAAGGAAAAGAAAAAACTGGTGAAAGAAAGCGAAATATTCACGGACAATAAAAGTTTCTACATCTTTCTAAACTATCTAATCTGGATAAAAATTATACTCAAAATACAGCAATAAGGACCCCAAAACTCCAGTTATCCTTAGGGTCGCTGAGGATTTAAATGAGGGTAAAAGACAAAAACCACCCCTCGAGTATGGGGTATATACAAAAAAACCCCTCGTGTTCGGGGATATACGAAGACCACCCCTGTCACTAACGGCACACTAACAGTAGGGTAAGAAGACATATTTACCCTCGTTTTGGCAAAAAATACCACACTATAAATACATGTTTTTTCACCTTCTCCCCCACTTTAACCTAACTGCCTCCCCCTTTCTCCTTCCTCATATCTCTCTCTCTGCCTCCACAACTATCGACGCCCTCCCACCCATCCCCCTCTCTCTCTCTGCCTCCACCACCATCGACGGATCGATTACCACCGCTACCAAATCGTACGGCGATGGCGATGGAGGTTGAATCGGACGGCGATGGAGATGGCGATGGAGGTTGAATCGGACGGCAATGGCGGCGACCTCCTGCAATAACATCCCCGCTGCCTCCACCACCGGCCACAACCTTTCTCCACCAACTCTCCTTCCTTACCTGCATCTTCTCCCTCCCCCCTCTTCGTCGTCCCCCTCCTCCTTCTCTGCCCCTCTTCCAGAGAGAGAACTGAGAGCGAGAGAGGAGCAACATCGAACCCCCCTTCTTCTCTATCATCAACCCCGTCTTCACTAGCTGCAACCCCTTCGTGGCCGTCTCTAAATAAGCGCCGCCGCCTGAACCTCCTCCTTCTCCTTCAAAGCCCAACCTGGCCGCCTCTGTCTACCCCACTGGAATCGGCGAGGACCTCCACAGGTACCGGCGTCTATCTCCGCCACTCTCTCTTGAGCTCATTCTCGTGCTTTAATTCGAATCTCAGATCTTGAAACTGATATAAACCAGAGCCTTCGCTGGTCTCAGAAGTGCTATTACAAGCAGATTTCGACAGTGACGCGTGGTGGTTGTTGTGGTGGTTCAGATCGCCGTCGCCGGAATCGAACATCCGTTCAGCTGATTAGGGATTTCTGGGATGGCGTGGTGATTGAAGGAAGCTCGTCGATTGGGGGTTTTGCCGGAATCGAAGCTCGTCGATTTCGCAACCACTCCACCGCCTTACTGGGTTGATCATAACCGAGCCGATCTTGAAGACCATATAACTGAATCGTCGTTCCGACGGATAGATGAACACGCGATGGCGCTGTGGCGGTCGCTGCGGTGGTTCCTGCCCTTCCTCTCCCCCCTTCTTCTGTTATTTCTCTGTCCTTCTTTTTCTCTACTAAATAAAATTGTTGTTGCTGCTTGTTGTGTTCGTTGTTGTGGTCTTGATTTTATATTTGTTTTCGATTTTGTGGTGGTGTCGGTGGGCATTCAGCATTGGTTGTGTTTCTGGTGGTGTTGTTGTGTAAGGTGGTGTTGGTGTTGGTGTTTCTTGTGCTGTGTTGGTGGTTGATGTGGTGGTGATGAAGGACACCAACAACATAAACCACAATAAATACAAAAATACAACTAGGGGCAAAATAGTCATAAAAAATGTCATATTACACCCCTATACTAACTGATTGTAACAGATGGGTGTTATTTGTCTAACGTCCGACGTTAACAGGGGTGGTCTTCGTATATCCCCGAACACGAGGGGTTTTTTTGTATATACCCCATACTCAAGGGGTGGTTTTTGTCCTTTACCCTTTAAATGAAGATATAAACTGAAGACGCTCCGGACTTCGTGAATTTATCAATGTGCGTGCAACCTGGTCCAGATACCAAATTTTCCTAAAAAAAACTGGTTCATTTATTGGTAAGAGAAAAACAAATTGGCCCCTTTATGTTTGAACTTCTTACTCTATTGGACCTTCAAGTTTCATTTTCAACAACGTAGACCTTGATTTTCAAGATCATTAACGTTTGAAAACTCCATCCACTTCCGTATAAAGAAGATAAAACATATTGATGCTTTCCAAGTTACAGAACACCCAAAATACTACTATTTTCAACAATTTATCACCAAGTTTCTAAAACATATTGCTGGTTTTATTTTAATAGAAAATTTAAAGGTTAATTGAAATTATTGATGAATATTCATTGCGGTTAGTCACACCATTGTGGCATGCATGCATAGTGGGGCGAGCCTATCATTTTTTGACAAAAATCAATACTCGATAGATTCCGACTGAGTAATGCATTTTCTTAAAAACTAAAATTTTCTTACCAAATCTATTTCCAATAAATGAACAAATAAATGAATTTCCTACATGTAAAACAAATTTTTCCAAATTCCTTTCCTCATTTATTGGAATTTGGTTGATTAAAAATATTTCACAATCAATTGAGCGAACACATAGCATGTTTTTCGTATCAATTTGGTTTATTAGAGGAGTTAAAAAGACCTTGAAAGTGATCCGTCCGATCACGCATAATGTCTTTGTCTTCAGTGTGCCAGTCCATTAGGATCTTCAATCCCCTTAATCGTGTTTCGATCTTTGTGGTCGCTCAACTGACTGTGAAATATTTTTAATCAACCAAATTCCAATAATCGAGGAAAGTAATTTGGAAAAATAATGTTTTTTAAATGTGTATTTACCGGCAAAATTTTAAATATGAACATTTTAAATTGTTTGATCAAAAAAATAATAAATAAATTCCTCTATTTATCTAAGTAATAAAACAGATAACTAATATCATATATCTATTTCTAGAAAATGCATATCCTCAATGCATTATTGAGTAAACAGCTTTCTATTACATTTATCAACATCAAATTTAATTGAGAGTTAACATATAACTTTATTAAGTACATTTACAACAAATATAAAAAAAAATCAGCATTTAGGATGTCTGTCACGTACACTTTTACTTCACTTTCACTTCCTCAAAAGTTTTTGGTGGTTCAACAGCAATTCATTATCTACTAAAACCAATCTGCCACTAATTCATGTATCTGATGAAATAAATTGACTCTATATTTAGCAATAAAAGATAAGAAAAATATAAAATTGTAACATTTTATTATTTAAAAGAAAGTGATGTAAACCATAAACATACATAAATTCAGGCTTGAACCACAAAATTGAACCTTATGTTGCCAAGGCTTGAGAAGTATACTGTTCTAGAATCAATCTCATATGAGTTCATATTTGGCCCTGCATTTTCAGACCATCTACATCCGAGTACTATCTTGGGTAAACTCATAAATGCGATCAAAGAGTCATGCAATGAAAGAGTCACAATATTTTTTAACTGAAATACAACCTTTATGATATCACTTTGGGAGAAAAAATCTGGTAAAGAAAAGATCGAAAAGCGAAAAGCAAAGTTACATATTGAAAGAACTTGTTTTGATTTGGTAAACATCAGAAACAATACCGTAGTCGTCGAACAAGTTTGCCGTGGGATTTTGTCCATTGCGAAGGCGGCATATTAAGGAACCATAGCCTCCTAAATCAGAAGAAGAAGAAGAGAGATATGAGTGAGAAATAATTTGACTGCTATAGAGAGAATGTATATAGATAGAGAGACTGACTCAGTTAATGAAGTAAGTAGATCTTAACGTCTAAATTACCTTATCTTATAATATCACATTTAAATTTCAGTTCTTTCTTTTCGAGGGAAACATTTCTACTAACAAATAAAAGCAACGATCTAGTTTTAAACAACGGAATGACTGAGTTGATTAACTAAATAGATAATAGATAATCTCTACTATATAAAAGGTTAAAGAGGTTCCTAACCATCATGGTTCCTAACCTTTTTGAAATACCTAAATTGCCCTTTATTATGTCCCTTAATTACCGAAAAGGCCCCTTAGCAAAAGCCCTAATACTCAGTAAACGATACACTCCTTCCGAACGACGCAACACTTCGAACTAACTTGTACAACTACGCCCAACCGATCCCAGGTTTTCCAGTCGACAAGAGATATCCCAGGTTTGTACAAGCAAAGGCATGCAAGGTCTAATCTCTCTTGTCGATGGCACAATACGAGCGTCAAAGCACGATGTTGCGTCAAAGCACGAGGTTTTTTTGGACACAAACAAGGTATATTGGGCGGGACGACTGGAAGTCTACTTTTGATATGGTGGGCTTTGAGAAAGAGGGAAACCGTGATCAATTTCGAATCAACGCTTCTTCTCTCGTCGCCACAAAGTCCTCGTCCCTTTGATGACAGGACTGCGAGAGAAGTTTAAAAGAAGTCTAAGGCAAAAACTTTGGTGCGTCCGGAAGTAACCGGCTCAGCCGGCACTTCCCGGTTATTACAAAAATACCCGCTAGCGGACAAAAAATGTGGTCCCTGGAGGGAATCTTTTTTGACCTAGATAACATTTATAAGACATATGAAAACAAAATTTCCAGAAAGATAACAATTAGACAATATTAATACAAATGCAGAAAACAAATGACATAACCCAGATAACCAGTAGAAATAACAAGATAACAATCATTGATAAAAGATCAGTGAAACCAAATAATCAAAGTTAAACATCAACGATCAGCAGAAGTGAGCTTAATATGAAATTAATACGATACAAATGACTAAATGGCCTAAACAGAATAATTTCACATAGGTATAGTTAAGTTTTCGAAACCTTCTCGCCTTTTTCCAGTCTCTTACGGATTGTAGTTACTATCTCCTGCCGTTTTGGGAGTTCTTGAGGAAAACACGTGTTGAGAAACTCGTCTTCCCAGCATATATACTTGCATTGACGACCTATACCTTTTGTTCAAGTTGCGTCCATCGTTTTTCGGCGTATGTGCGGTTCGAATAAGCGGGTTACGGCTACAATAACAAAGCTCAAGCCTACACCATAACTTGCTTGTTATGGTGTAGGCTTGAGCTTTAGTGGGAGTGTTGTGTTGTGTGGTTGTAGAGTTGAAACTATGTTGAGACATTGTTGAGGGAAGGAAGAATAGAAGAGGTAAGGGTGAGAGAAGAAAATAATCTCTGAATGGGAGTGAATGGGTAGGTGTATGTATTTGAAGTGGTTGGTGAGCTAGAAATAAAAGAAGAAACTTGGTGGTTGGGAGTTAGTTGGTAATAAATGTCCAGATAGCATTCTCAGCCAACAAGGACAACAATTGTAAAAGTAAGGAAAATATTTGTTAGCTACACAATGTGCATTTATGAATTTAATGTGGGTAGATGGGCTCCTTGGTCTTTCACTCAATGAGAACTGGTAGTTGAGAGTTAGAAGGCTATAAATGCCCAGATAACAATTGTTACACAACCAAAAGTTCTAGAAGATAAAAATCTCTGATAAAAAGATCAACAAAACACAACAATCAAAATGATCATAACCTCCCCATCAAACCAGAATACTACAAATGTTCAAACAAACATAACAAATCAAACATTGTTTCAGACATGACAACAAATAATTAGATTCATACTTTTGCCGTTTTCTTCTTCGCCTTTGCCGCCTTCCTCTTCAGGGCATTGGGTGATGACCAGGTCACTGAAGGAATTTTCCTATACAAGAATGCCCATTCCCGGAGGTGTTCCTCCTTCTTCTTCAACTCCTTCACCCCGTCAAGGACCTCTTCATTAAGGGCGTTGTATATTGAATCCGCCATCTCATTTGTAATCCAGATTCTCACGTAGTCTATGTTGACTCTGAGATCTTTGCGAGGATTCGGAACCAACTCCTTGAGGTGCGTCATGAAGAAGCACATGAAGGGACCACAATCACACCTGTGAAGTTTAGTCTGGAAAACATGAGTAAACAGAGAAATAAAAACGTCAAACAATGGGAAAACAATTGTAAAGCCTAAGAAACTTTACCCATTTGGCTGTTGATGCACATCATCATTCATATACCAAATTAACCATTTGGTAATGTCTTCTGTGTACTCAGTGTGACGAGAGAGGACGGTGTGCATGCTTCTGACCTTGGCCTTAATGTGTTCCTCTCTGTAGCCATGCCCGGACAAAGAGTCTAGAACGTAAATCTCCGAATCCACAAAACTGATGACCATCATCAACCAGTGGGAGTTCTTTACATTCAAAGGCACAACAATCTAATTTTATGATAAAACAAATTAGAGTGAAAAAAATCAGTGACCTCCTAGATAACAAAGTTATATTTCTGGAAAGAAATTGTAAAGACAGAGAACACCACTATAATGAAATCACTTACATAGCCCATTTCCCTCCAGTCGCCACAAAATGCATCGTGCAACTTCAGCCCAGGTCTTTCTGTACCCATCAACTGAAAGAGAATAACAACTCATTATACCATATGGAAAAAAAAATTTAAATATAATGAAATTATCAAAATGAAGAGGGGGGAAACTTACGGAATACTCGCAGCTCAGGTACCAGATCCTCTTTTTATCTTCGTATGGCCGGTTCTTCTCTTTTTCATGAAGATACATGAGGTATCCATCAATGACCTGAGTGATTAAAAAGTCAATTTTATGACTTCACAGTCACAAGAAAACTTTTTCATGGGTTTGATAACATTCTTCAATACCGAGAGCAAAATACTTACGTCGTTGTCGAACCATTCACCTTGGCGGAGTCGCCACGAGCTTCCCCTTGACAGAGTAGTCATCTTCCCTATTCTCAACACCTCCTCACTGCATGAAATGTAAATAAGTATCACTAATGTTTTAAAACATTTAAGTTTTACTTGAACGCTAATGTGTCTTAAATAAAACTTACGTATATAGTTTGCTAGGAATTTCAGCGTCCTTCAAGCTGTATTCACTCTCGTACTTGTAAGTGAGGTAGTAGTGAAGAAAACACTCGTCACCGGTGGGCATTTGGGGAAGGTAGGTAAATCCAGCTGACGGCCTCTTCTTCAAGGCCCCACCATGACCCCGAGGAGACCGTCTGATTATGTGAAGAGCCTTTCCCCATTCATTTCCCACTAGATTCCCTCGTAGCTTCGGAGAACCAGACACGAGAAAGGGCTTTGGTGGTAAATTTGAAGCCACCTAAAATGATAACAGCAGAGACAACATTTGTAAGTGTTTACAGAACACCTTTAATGAAATAGTAAACAAATGTTTGTTTGCGTACCTGTGTGTCTTGGTTTGTTTGCCCACTGCCCAAAGAAATGTGACCATGGGGACTGTTGACCTCCTCTTCCTCCAGTTTTCTCCTCTTTTGAATGGGAGTTTTAAACTTTTCTTCTTTCTCTTCCTCCTCGCTCTCTCCCTCCTCATCCTTACCCATCTCCTTCTCCTTCCCCTTCTCCTTCTCCTTATCAACATTTCTTTTTTCCTCACCTTCCTTTTCTCCTTCAGACTTCATCAACTTGTGCAATTCCGCCGCCAGCTGCTTCATGGAAATTTTTTCGAAAAGTTTCTCGAAGATTTTTTCAACATCTTTGGTTTGAAGTTCTGGGTTTTGTTGCACAAACTTCTCGTAGATTTTTTCCTCCTTGACAGGCTCCTCGAGTCTCCTCAGCTTCAACTATATAACCAACAAAAGCAGAAACATTCAATTACTTCAAAGTTAACTATTTCAACAGTTTGATAACAATTGTAAATTTTCAGTAGATATCTACTTACATCTTGGTTTTGTTGCACAAACTTCCATCTCTCTGCAACAAGTTCAGTGGTCCAAAATTTAAGCCTTGGACTATCATCCTGGTTTTCACACCCATCAGGATTTTTCAGCAGCTTCGGGCATAATTTCTCTAAATACAGAAGCTACATAAACATTGAAAACAATTGTAAGGTGACGGAAGGAAAGAGTAAGCTTGTAAACAACATTAATAAGTATCTGAAAACAGTTTTAGTAATCTTTACCATTGGGATCAAAATACATCCCCCGCCGCGGATGCTTTTCCCTTTCTGCACCTTGGTTTGCTGTTCTTGGAAGTGATGAAGCCATGTTGCAGCCCAATTCACCTTTTCGAGGTGCTCAAGATCCACCACATAGCGAGCTAGTGTGGACCTAACACCTTGCCGAGTTTGCGGCATTCCAAAACATCCAAGAACAAACGCAACCGCCCTGCGCTTCCAATCATCCGTCAGAATCTCCCTATTCTCCTCAGCAGCAAACCACCTCATGTACGATTCAACCGACGTAACTGGTTGCACAAGTCCGATACTTTGGCCGATTAGCTGAGCCTCTTTGTCAGTTGGCTCAGGTTTGAAAATCTCACCTTCCCAACTTATACCGAGCAGCCAACCGACAATCTCATCGGTGATCTTGAGCGACCGGCCATGCGCCGTCAAGTATCCATCTACTTCGAAAGCATTGTAGATGAATTTGTTGAATTCCTCAGGGGTCCCTGTGATTTGCAGATGCTGCAAACCACCAAGACCCACCTCATACATCCAGGATCGCTGCTCTTTGGTCATTTTTTTGATAAAAATCCTTGATTTTCGGAAGTGATAGGTAGCTCTGACACCGGCGGGGGTTTTTTAGTTTTTTCCTCTCATTCACCTTCTTTTTATCCTTAACTTGTTTCCTCTTCCTCTTCTTGTCCTTGACTTCCTCCATTTGTTCCATCATTTCCTTCTTCTTCTTTTCTACAACAGCACCACGAAGAAAAGGCTGCTGTTGATCCAAGGTCATAGACTTCCACTCTCTCAAGATATCATCTTTGAAGTCCCTCGTCATCTTCAAATTAGGGTTCTGCTTCTTCAAACTATACATCCTCACATTTCTACAAAAACAAAAAGAAAACAGAGAAATAAATTTTATCCTGTTAGTACAAAATAATAGAGACCTTGAAAACATTGTCAAACACAATTCAAACTAAAAAAAAAATCATTGAAACAAAAAAAACAACAACTTACTGAAATCTGATAAAGGCACTTGTGGCATTTCCATGATGTGAAAGATCATCATCTTCATCCTCTTCTTCCACCTCTTCATCCTCTTCCACCTCATCTTCATCTTTTTCTTCAACTTTGTTTTTTGATCTCGATTCACAAACAAACTGCTGAACATCCACATCTTCTCCATCTGAATCTTCATCACTTGCCACCATTGCTCTGTTTTCATACCACTCTCTTGCTTGTCCGGTTAAGTTGACAAAGTTTCCATACAACAGCCTCTCTATTTTGTGTGGTACCTTCTCATTTTTCTTAATGTTGAAAAGGCTTTTGTTCTCTTTCCTGAAACAATTAATTAACATATATGAGGTCATTAACACGTGGTTTGGAAACCAATTTCAATATTCAAACCCAGGGGAAGAAAACAATCACAGCCTTGCAGTGAATTATTTTAATATTTGGATAACAATTTCAATATTCAAACTCAAGAGAAGAAAACAATAACAAACTTGCAGTTAATTGTTTAAATATTTGGATAACAATTTCAATATTCAAGCTCAGGGGAAGAAAAAAATCACAACCTTGTAGTGAATTGTTTAAATATTTGGATAACAATTTCAATATTCAAACAGAGGGATAGAGAACAATCACAACATTAAAGTAAATTTTTGTAAACTAAGTAAGCATTTGTTAACTTACTTGTACAGCGCAAATCCATCTGAATATACTATCTCTTTCTCAACATCCTTTGATGACTTCGCTTTAGAAGTATTCTTTTTCTTTCCTTTCTTGAGTGGTCTTGGTGGTGCTGGTTTGGTTCTTGGTGGTGCTGGTTTGGTTCTTGGTGAACGCCGTGTTTCTGACTCAGAAACCTTTTCCTTTGGAGAGAAAGAAAGCTTTTTCTTTGGTTTGGTCTTTTTGGCATCCTTCACCTATTCGTGTTCAAAATAAATCTAAGCAGTTGTATTTCAAAAATAAATCCATAAAGGTAAAACTGTTTTCGAAGGTACTGACCTTGTTTTCAACTTCGTGAGGATGTTGTACCTATAAGGGAACCATAGATTGAGCGACTTCTTGGATTTTGACAAGAGGAAGAATTTCTTCAGGAATTTCAGGAATTTCAGGAATCTTAGATTGAACGAATTCTTGTTCATCAATGTCTGCATGTTGGAAATCCAGAACTACCTCTAGGGTATTTTCCATCAGATTTGGAAAACCCTCTTCTTGGGTCTCTTCTACTGGGAAACCCTCTTCAAAAACAACTTCTTGTTCCTCTTGTTGGATTTCCTTTCCCCTTTCTTCTTTATCTTCAGTCACTTCTACTAGGATTTCCTTTCCCCTTTCTTCTTTCTCTTCAGTCTCTTCTACTGCAATTTTGTCTCCCCTTTCTTCTTTCTCTTCAGAAACTTGTACTGGAATTTCGTCTCACCTTTATTCTTTCTCTTCAGTCTCTTCTACTGTAATTTCAGCCCCAATTTCTTCTTTCTCTTCAGAAATTTGTTCATCGGTGTCTGCATGTTGGATTTCCTTTCCCCTGTGTTTTTTCTCTTCCGTCTCTTCTTGATTTTCTTGGGTAGAATTGAGATCTAATTCAGTATGGTTGAGAATCGAATCTATGGACATACGAATTTCTTCCGTGTCCTGACTGTTGCTTTCTCCGGCAGATTCGTGTTCTCCGGTCGGATTGGCTCCAATCAATGGCGGAAGAACACTCTGTGACTCAACCGTGGACTCCTCTGTAAGATCTGGAAGGCTATTTAAATCGGCGACCACTTGTTGGGTCATCTTTGTGGGTGAAATTGCTTCTGGATCCATGGAGAGAACAGAGAGAAAGCAGATAACAGAGAGAGAAAGAACAAAACAGAGAGAAAACAGAGAGAAGGGGAGAAGACGGTAATGGCGAGAGAGAGAGAGAAGGGGAAGAGACGGTATTGAAGAGAGAGAGAGAGAGAGAGTGAATGGAAAGAGAGTTTGAAATAATTAATCTACCGTCGGTTTCTATCTTGGAAACCGTGTGCAGTTATTTTTTTTTGAAAACTTTGTCAGGTGATTTGATGGTACAAAGAGGAACATTTTGAATTTCAAAATTTTTCAACCATAACCTACCCCAACTTTATAATTTTTATCAGTTATAAGGTACATTTATATATAAACCCTACAACAAATATTGTCTAGCATGTTTACAAAGTTATCTGTTTCATGTTTTTATAATTTTCTTCATTTCAATCATCGTGTGGGTCAAGGAGGGGACATTTTATTTTCATTCCCGACTCGTGTGGGTTAATCCTGATTGACTTGCGTTTGGTCAACTCCCTCTTACTGACCCCGAAAACTCGGAAAATCGATTCTCCCCCACTAATTGCTCGAGATGTTTTGGTAAATGTGGCTCGTGCATGTTGAGTGACTTTATTTGTGATTAAATTAAGCTCCCGAGTCACACACTTGAAGGATACACGAACAATGGCGCTGTCCCCATCACACACTGTTCCATGACGTAAGACCTTGTGTTGTAGCACATCACGGTGTGCCTTCAGCTTTTTGGTGGTTGTGTTGAGGAGTCATATTGTGTAATTTTGCAATGAAGTGATAGTACGCGAGGGTTCTCCGTCCGTTCCGCCACGAGTATTCAACAACACGATGGTATCGTGCCACGGGTGCGTTCATCATTTCTTGTAACTGGGTTCTTCTTTACCCAACTTATCACCACAAAGATTAGTGGGCCGTAAAGAAACATCATAACATCCTAACTCTACATTGTGTGAGTCAAATTACACCGAGTAAGGCAACATTCGTTGTGAACTTGCTCAATTCAAATGATAATATCTGTGAACGTGATATTGCTGTCTACACGTAAGAAATTGTTGTTTGGCTCTCTGATACTGTTTACGCTCTCTGAGATTCAATATAGGGCACCTTTCATATTACTTGGCTGGAATTTCTTCTTCAGTGTTGAACATAAATCAACAAAGAACATATGGGGCTCGCATTAATCCATAAAAAATAAATTTTTGTAACGTGAATGTCTACGTGCTTTTAATTTTTACTGAACCTATTTGAGTCTTAATAATCAAGTCATATATTTGGTTTTCCGAGTCCATTATAGTTTCAAATTACGGCACTGTGATGTTTTCATTCTACAAAACAGGCTCTCTCCCATGCAAAATGCATGTTATCCAACGTTTCTTTGACATTGTTATCTTCATAGTGGAAGATGTTTTCCAATTTTCTAAACCCTAGAACCATTGTTATCTGCCTAGCTTAGAAATGTTGTCTGTGTTTGAGCCATGTTTTTATAATTTTTCCTCATTTCAATCATCGTGTGGGTCAAGGAAGGGACATTTTATTTTCATTCCCAACTCGGGTGGGTTAATCCTGATTGACTTGCGTTTGGTCAACTCCCTCTTACTGACCCCGAAAACTCAGAAAATCGATTCTCCCCCACTAATTGCTCGAGATGTTTTGGTAAATGTGGCTCGTGCATGTTGAGTGACTTTATTTGTGATTAAATTAAGCTCCCGAGTCACACACTTGAAGGATACACGAACAATGGCGCTCTCCCCATCACACACTGTTCCATGACGTAAGACCTTGTGTTGTAGCACATCACGGTGTGCCTTCAGCTTTTTGGTGGTTGTGTTGAGGAGTCATATTGTGTAATTTTGCAATGAAGTGATAGTACGCGAGGGTTCTCCGTCCGTTCCGCCACGAGTATTCAACAACACGATGGTATCGTGCCACGGGTGCGTTCATCATTTCTTGTAACTGGGTTCTTCTTTACCCAACGTATCACCACAAAGATTAGTGGGCCGTAAAGAAACATCATAACATCCTAACTCTACATTGTGTGAGTCAAATTACACCGAGTAAGGCAACATTCGTTGTGAACTTGCTCAATTCAAATGATAATACCTGTGAACGTGATATTGCTGTCTACACGTAAGAAATTGTTGTCTGGCTCTCTCATACTGTTTACGCTCTCTGAGATTCGATATAGGGCACCTTTCATATTACTTGGCTGGAATTTCTTCTTCAGTGTTGAACATAAATCAACAAAGAACATATGGGGCTCGTATTAATCCATAAAAAATAAATTTTTGTAACGTGAATGTCTACGTGCTTTTAATTTTTACTGAACCTATTTGAGTCTTAATAATCAAGTCATATATTTGGTTTTCCGAGTCCATTATAGTTTCAAATTACGGCACTGTGATGTTTTCATTCTACAAAACAGGCTCTCTCCCATGCAAAATGCATGTTATCCAACGTTTCTTTGACATTGTTATCTCCATAGTGGAAGATGTTTTCCAATTTTCTAAACCCTAGAACCATTGTTATCTGCCTAGCTTAGAAATGTTGTCTGTGTTTGAGCCATGTTTTTATAATTTTTCCTCATTTCAATCATCGTGTGGGTCAAGGAAGGGACATTTTATTTTCATTCCCAACTCGGGTGGGTTAATCCTGATTGACTTGCGTTTGGTCAACTCCCTCTTATTGACCCCGAAAACTCGGAAAATCGATTCTCCCCCACTAATTGCTCGAGATGTTTTGGTAAATGTGGCTCGTGCATGTTGAGTGACTTTATTTGTGATTAAATTAAGCTCCCGAGTCACACACTTGAAGGATACACGAACAATGGCGCTGTCCCCATCACACACTGTTCCATGACGTAAGACCTTGTGTTGTAGCACATCACGGTGTGCCTTCAGCTTTTTGGTGGTTGTGTTGAGGAGTCATATTGTGTAATTTTGCAATGAAGTGATAGTACGCGAGGGTTCTCCGTCCGTTCCGCCACGAGTATTCAACAACACGATGGTATCGTGCCACGGGTGCGTTCATCATTTCTTGTAACTGGGTTCTTCTTTACCCAACGTATCACCACAAAGATTAGTGGGCCGTAAAGAAACATCATAAAATCCTAACTCTACATTGTGTGAGTCAAATTACACCGAGTAAGGCAACATTCGTTGTCAACTTGCTCAATTCAAATGATAATACCTGTGAACGTGATATTGCTGTCTACACGTAAGAAATTGTTGTCTGGCTCTCTGATACTGTTTACGCTCTCTGAGATTCGATATTGGGCACCTTTCATATTACTTGGCTGGAATTTCTTCTTCAGTGTTGAACATAAATCAACAAAGAACATATGGGGCTCGCATTAATCCATAAAAAATAAATTTTTGTAACGTGAATGTCTACGTGCTTTTAATTTTTACTGAACCTATTTGAGTCTTAATAATCAAGTCATATATTTGGTTTTCCGAGTCCATTATAGTTTCAAATTACGGCACTGTGATGTTTTCATTCTACAAAACAGGCTCTCTCCCATGCAAAATGCATGTTATCCAACGTTTCTTTGACATTGTTATCTCCATAGTGGAAGATGTTTTCCAATTTTCTAAACCCTAGAACCATTGTTATCTGCCTAGCTTAGAAATGTTGTATGTGTTTGAGCCATGTTTTTATAATTTTTCCTCATTTCAATCATCGTGTGGGTCAAGGAAGGGACATTTTATTTTCATTCCCAACTCGGGTGGGTTAATCCTGATTGACTTGCGTTTGGTCAACTCCCTCTTACTGACCCCGAAAACTCGGAAAATCGATTCTCCCCCACTAATTGCTCGAGATGTTTTGGTAAATGTGGCTCGTGCATGTTGAGTGACTTTATTTGTGATTAAATTAAGCTCCCGAGTCACACACTTGAAGGATACACGAACAATGGCGCTCTCCCCATCACACACTGTTCCATGACGTAAGACCTTGTGTTGTAGCACATCACGGTGTGCCTTCAGCTTTTTGGTGGTTGTGTTGAGGAGTCATATTGTGTAATTTTGCAATGAAGTGATAGTACGCGAGGGTTCTCCGTCCGTTCCGCCACGAGTATTCAACAACACGATGGTATCGTGCCACGTGTGCGTTCATCATTTCATGTGACTGGGTTCTTCTTTACCCAACGTATCACCACAAAGATTAGTGGGCCGTAAAGAAACATCATAAAATCCTAACTCTACATTGTGTGAGTCAAATTACACCGAGTAAGGCAACATTCGTTGTGAACTTCTTATTTTATTCACATTGTCCATATGTTGCAAAGAGTAATAAAAAATCTTTGGGAAGCTAGGAGAGTTAATAAACCTTTCATTATTAGGGAAAGATAATTTAATGATATGGTTGGGGTAGTTCAATTAATGTGTTCAGAATTTTATCTGGCCCTCTTGAACAACTACCACCTAACTCCAATAAAGTTTCGTATAATCTGCGCCTTTGAAATTGTTATCTGACTGTCTACAATTGTATTCTATTACCCAAACATTTCTCTCTAGTATAACTAATGGATTGGTAGTTGAAATATTTATTATTTTAGGTACAATAAATGTAAAGGAAGTTGCCTTTACAGATGTTTAGTACTATGTTTAGTAACTTCTTATTTTATTCACATTGCCATCATTAAAAATATGTTCCAAATGAGGCAATTCTATTTTTTGTTTGTTGAAGTCTTCTTATTTGAATTGTAATGGTGAGCAGGTAAGGATAGAAACAAACTTCCAGATGAATTCGAGAGAAGTTAGAGAAAGTGGCTGTTATGGCAAAGGTAAAGCTTTGTGTTCTTTGGCTCATGATTATGAAGAAGACGAATACGATTTTGAAGCCATGGATGACGATGAAGGATACGATTTCTCTCTTACAGAGCCATATGAGGATGATGAAACAAGAGCCTCCTTTGTCATTGCTCCAAATGGTGATCTGAAACCCGGTA
Source organism: Linanthus parryae (assembly GCA_023055425.1). Lineage (NCBI taxonomy): Eukaryota > Viridiplantae > Streptophyta > Magnoliopsida > Ericales > Polemoniaceae > Linanthus > Linanthus parryae. Next base: position 704,906 of record JALGPY010000030.1, read on the forward strand.
CGTAATAGTAAGCTTGTTGATAATCTTTTTAACAGTTTGGATAAACATAACAACTTCCCTGCCTACAGGAGTACTATACACCAAGGAAGAGGTGGAGGCAATGACTTTTGCCAGTGAGATTGAGGCTTTTGACTGGTACAACCTTTATGCCTTGATGCTGGGTTTCGGGATAAGAAGGTGTAATAGAAGGTATTTTGATCCGGAAACGAAGGAGCTCACAAAGTCTAGGATCTTTGTATGTGCGCGACAAGGTGTCCGATCTGATAAGTGGAAATACAAAGAAAACCGGAAGAGGGAGCATACTAGAAACACTCGGTGCCTCTGCAAAGCTCGAATAAGAATTACAAGAACTTCACCTACGGAGCCGTTTACAGTGGATTATTTTCAACCAGTACATTCTCACACACTTTCTGATCCACAGTGCAGGAGCATGCACCGGTCTCACAGAAAGGTGAACGAGTCAGATATCGAACACATCAGATCATTGAAGGAGGTGGGCATAAAGTACTGTCAAGGCTTCCTTTTGATGGTAAAACAATCCGGAGGCTATGCCAACGTCCCTTACACACAGAAGGATATGTATAACAAAATGGCTTCTCTGGACAAATTATATTCCAATGAAGGAGATGACCAACAGACTCTGAAGTTCATTGATAGTCTGAAAAAAAGCCATCATGGTGTTTTCAAATGGTAAGAGTATTATCTAGTAGTTTATAAATGTTATCTGCACTGTTGATATTATGTTCACTTATTAGAATTGCTATCTTTTGTTTACAATTGTTATCTTCTGTAAGAATTTGTTCTTTCGTGCTATCAGATTGCTCTGCTCCTTTATAAAAATTATCTACATCTTTAATAATGTTGTCTGTGTGTTATTTTTGTTTTTTAGGTTCATATTGGGGAGCAACCAAGAACTTCAAAGTTTATTTTGGTGTGACAGGAGATCACAGGAAGATTACAAAAGGTTTGGTGATGTACTTATTTTCGATGCAACATACAAAGCAAACATGTATCGAAAACCCTTAGTAATTTTATCTGGGGTGAACAATCACTTTCAAAATACAGTTTTTGCCTTTGCGGTTGTTCAAGACGAGAAAAAAGAAACATATGAGTGGGTCTTGAGTTGTTTGATGGAGGCAATGGAGAATAAGATGCCCGTGTCGGTTATTACGGATGGTGATTTAGCCATGAAAAGTGCCATTCAAAAAACTTTCCCACATGCAAAACATCGTTTGTGTTCTTGGCATCTTTGTCGGAATGCTGAAGGAAAGCTGAAGAAGGGTGCCGCATTCATTTCTGATTTTAAGAAATGTATGCATAGTAGGAAACCCGAGAATTTTCGGTTTGAAGATTGGCAGGCCATGGTAGAAAAATGGCACCTCTCTCATAACCATTGGATCCAAGTCACCTACTTGGCTAGGCACATGTGGGCAGAGACATACCTGAAGTTCTTCTTCTTTGCCGGACAAACAACAACCTCAAGGTGCGAGAGCGTAAACAGTTTTTTCAAGGATTTTGTGTCCTATATGGATAGGTTGGTCGACCTTTGCAGGGGTTTAATGACTGGGTTAGAAAAGCTACGAAAAAATGAGAGGGAGGAACACTTTAAATCTGACCAATCGGACCCGATATGTACAACGAGGTTCAGGCAGCTAGAGGAGCATGCAGCTGAGGTATTCACCAATAATATCTTCCTCAAGTTCAAGCATCAAGCTGAGATGGCAGAGGATTACAGAGTAACGAAGGTTATTCCCATTGAAGAATCAAAGGTTGATCAATTCTACGTGATGAGAGGTGAAATAAAGCAAAGTGTGGTACGCATATTTCTCCCTTCATGTACTAATTGATATTAGTTTGTAGTGTACACACATAGTACTTTTGATGCCTAAATATCAAATAAATGTCTGCGTATTTACAAGGGTTTTCCAACCCTTTGAAATTGTTTTCTATTCTTTTATGGTAATTCTCTATTGTTTCCTACATAAATTTTGAAATGAATGTTATCTTTCATGTGATTATTGTTGTCCCGCATTTTAACATTATCTTCTCTACTGCTGCAGCAAATTGTTCAGTGTACACGATCTAATCGCGGTCTTTGCTGCACTTGCTTTAAGTTTGAGACATCGAAGATGATCTGCAAACATATGATTCTTGTTCTGAAAGAGAAGGGTGTTAATAGGATCCCTACAAATTTAATTGCTGATAGGTGGGTAAAAACGGATAAGAAATTCTACGCAACCGAGCCTTCGATGAAGGAGCCTATTCAGAAGTCGTGTGACGACCCAGCCGTCCAAGCTTCTCGTCGGGGTGCCATGAAGAGCCAAGTGACATTGTACACCTCTTTGGGTTGTAGATCTTTTGCAAATTATAAGTATTGGAAGGATCACATGGCCGATGAAATCAGAACTATGACGAGAATGTGTACTCAATCTGAAGAGGGTACCCATGGAGTTGTGAAGAAAGAAGATAATCCCTACAGCCACGTGAAGAATCCGAACCCACCGGACACGAAACACCCAAAAGGACCCAAGCAGGACAAGCGCAAACGGTGCGGTAATTGCAAGGAGCTTGGACACAACAGGACTACATGTCCCAATCCTCCCGTGGACTCCTACGAAGAAGAAATCGATGCGGAAGATGATTAACGAGAGATACCAGTTGAATTTGATGACAAAGGGGACTTCTATTGGTCTCAATCAACGAATATGTCATGGAAAGGCAATTAGGACTTATGTTTGCTGGTTTTAGGATGGAATTACTCGTGAAGATCCATCACTTAGAACGGATGTTATCGACTTTGTAGGCTTTTGTTATCTAATTTATGCTACTGGTTATCTGTAGATCTCGTGCTGTTATCTTTCTGGGCAGTTTCTGCAGCAGAAAGATTACAATTGTTTTCTAGAGCTATCTACTAATCTAACAACGTTATCTACAAACCCTAGTGACCTGCTATACCGGGTAAACTTTTTGTCTCGTAGTGACGGGGCCCGCGCTAGCGGACAAATTAGCTGACGTCCGCCCTATTGGCGGACGCACTGTAGACCGACCCGAAGTCTAAGTAGTATGTACTGTTAAACCCTGGCTGCTTTCTCTTGCTCTAATTCGATTTTTCGTTTGTTGAGATTATGTGCCCTCCTTCGTCATGGGTTTTTATTTTCGTCATCTGATGTTTGATATTTGGTCGGGTGCTTATACTACTTTCCCCATATTATTGGGTCTTTCTCATTCTCTTTGACTTGATAGTGGATTATTTGACCTTATGTTATTTTTGTAGATTTTGCAGAAAAGAGCTGAATTGCATTCAATTGTCCATGATTAAATTACTAGAGAATAGTGTGCATCAATTGTGTATAGAAAGGTAATTTTACTATTTTCAATCTTGCTCGTTCATTTCATCTTCCAACACATCTCTGTATATTCTATTTGAATGAACTTCTAATTGAAAGACAATTATTTTATCTTCCTTTGTAGTATAAATTAGGAGCTTCTGGGAAAGAAAGCTAAATGCGAGCAGGTTATGAAAATCCATGTTGTTCTACAAATGGATTTTCATTAATTAGTTGGTGGTTCCCTGAGAAGGCTGGGCACATCTTGTTGATTGATGATTGGTTCAATAATGTTTTAAGTAGATTGGTTCAATAATGTTTTAAGTAGAGTTTGCATCATCCAACTTGGACACACCTATATTAGGTCCAAACGGTAGATTCTGGGACAAATAGGTTACAGGTCTCTTCCTGATCACATTTAATCATCTCCTTATTGCACTATTTGTCCGCTGAAAGTGCAATTATGGTGAACTGCGCCCTGGTGAGTATGTTTCTGTTGAATATAATATCCTTATAATCAATTTCGTAACATCACTTGTAGCATCTATACTAAGTGAGTCTCAGGGCTGTAATCAAACCCATGTTAGCGCTTGTTAATCAGTAAATACCACTATGTATTGCACAAAACAAATTGGGTGTATTTTCTTGCTGCAGGTTCACATTGGCGGCAACAATGAATGATCAAGTGATTGTGTTTCTGTTTCTCCAAGCTAATAGTCGGCAATGAAGTCAAAGGTTAGAACTTTAGCATTGTTATTGGGTCACGCCTGCCCAATAAATAAAAGAAGAAAACGGGTATATGTTGTTCACTTTATCTTTCTATTTCGTGCTGATTGATTTGTTCTTTAGAATGTGGTTCTTTTTCTGTCAAATTAAGGAAAATCTTGAACTTCTGAACAAATTTTTAATTCTCCATGACACAAATTTACATGGAAGGACCAAAACTTTTTCTCCACATGAAAATGATTTTGTTGGTTTTTTGGGCTTTGTCCTCTATGTTATCCTTTTCTAAAACTTTTACTTCTTTGTATGGCCATATATCAGTTGCAGAGATATGTTTATATAACAAATTGATGCAACAATGTATTTGTTTGTAGGTTGTTGATGCGATTCTCGCATTAGGACAATTGAAGGAAAAAAATGTTCGTATAAAGTAAGATTCTTATGCTAAATACAATGGTCTTTATTTCAACTGCACCATTAAGCACCAGTCTTACTAGCAAATTTCTCTTTTTTCTTTTGAATTTGATGGGGGCATTTAATGTCATATTCTTCTATTCAGATTAAAAATAGTAATAACTTCATATCATTTGAGTGCTCGTACTTAGTGTTTCTGAGTATTAGTGACATTCACGTCCTCGGGCCAATGTGAGCTCTGGAATGTTTTCACTGCATCGGAAAGTTATGCTGTTATATGTAGCACTCATTTCCATGTCCCGTTAATATGAACCCGGTAGTTTGTTCTGTCGATGTTTCCTACCTGGGATCCAATTTTCATGATTATTATAGATGCATTCCAAATATTGTGAAATTTGTGTACTTATTATATCCAGCATATTTAAAATTCTGTATTAGAGTTCTAAAGTTAGATTGGTCAATATGAAAAATGTATCAAATATGACCCTCCTGAAGGTATTAGGAAATATGTACAAAATAAATATTTTATCGCTAAGAAATCAGACAACTACCTTCACAACCCACCCCTCTGGAGGGATGTTGTCTTTGGAGCAATTATTATGTGCCTTGTGCTTGCTTACATAACTTCAATCCTCAGGAAGCAACAGAGTTCAAGCATTCATGAAGAAGGTATGTAATATCCTATTTTTTTCTCCTCCATCGAGGTTGGTTGTTCTTAGAAATACAAGATTGTTAGTGCTGGGAGGATTTTGTTCAGATTCATACATTATTTTAAGAGTGTCTGTACGCACAATTATACGAGATAACTATTCTCGCATTTCAACAGTTTGTAAATTGTAAGTTAGAACTATAATCAATCAAGTCAAAGTTCAACATGTAATCCATTGTTTTTGGACATTCCCGACTTTGGTTGTAATTGTTGTGTTTTCTACTGGCCTTGACTTTTTTTTAGACTTAACTGTTTGTCGTCCATCGGATTTGAAATCAAGACTTTATGCAAGGGCTTTTAAACGCTCTACCACTTGAGGTAGCACCCATTTGCTTGTTGACCTAATATTAATATGTTGTACATATATGTAAAAGAAAATTCGGGATAAAATAAGACTAATAAAAAAATCATCGTTAGGCGGGGACCTAGAATGACTGCACATAGTTGCTAGAAATTGCTCGCAAGACCATTTTTAGGTTTGTTTGCGATCCAAATTGTTGATTCTAGCGACCCCTTACATTCACATAGAGCTAAATATTATAATATTACTATTCTCTTATCCCATTATTTTATCAAATAACTCATGTCTTTTCCTCAAACTTTTTACGGGACGATTGTTATAATTTCAAAGTGTTAGTATTTGCATCACTGCTCAATGGTAATACCACGTGCAACGCACGTGCTCCTTACTAGTATTTGAAAAAGGAATGAAATAATATCAATATATGAAATCCTGATCTTACCTTATCTACAAAGGTAATAGCAACTCCTTTCAAAACCTTCAAGAGGAACAGCAACGGTATTTTTTTAACAGATCGATGGCATTTTTTTTTTCAATATTGATCACAGTTTTAGAAAGTGAGAAAATGACGAGGGTGCCAAATATGGAAGTTCTTACAAACGTTCGTTGTGCTATTATATATATAGATTGAGAAGTTTACACTCATTACACCTAAATTTTGGTAAATATGCAATATCTACCCTCATTGTTCATCAATTGAGTAGGAACACACTAATTTATGTAAAAATAATTACAAATTCTACCTTTCTGTAAGAGGCCGTTATTTGGAGAAAAATAATTACATATGATGTGGATTTGCTCCAATCATGCAACACATGACATGTCAGGAGGAAAGAGAATGAGTGGAAGACAAAAGAAAATGAATTCATACATGTTACCGACGTGTCCTGTGATGTATTGATTAGAACACCATGTCATATTTGCTCTTGGAGCAACCTGTGAGCTCGCAGTGGGGCATACATAAAAGTGTTTTTTTCATACCCATATTGTGTTGGTGATTTTAGTGTCATCGGCCATTTGTGTAATCGGATTTACTTACGACCAAGTAGACATTGGCATTACGTTTGTACACGTTAGGAGGTGTGGAGTACACGCGTGCACACAACTATGTTAATGACTTGGACAAGGAACTCGCGGACGACTGCGGGGGTTCGGGGGCGGAGCCCCCGACGGGGGTCCGGGGGCAGCGCCCCCGGTGGGGTCCAAGGGGCAACGCCCCTGGCGGCGGTCGCTTCAGTGCTTCACAAAAAACGTCTCCGATTTAATTTTCTGTTAAAAAACGGACTGAAATCTGACGGTTGTAACCGCCAGATTAACCGCCCTCTCAAAATCTCTCAAAATTGGATCATAATATCCTCCATCAAGCATAAATGCTTCTATGAATATTTAGAATAAAATGCTTAAGTTCTCAAAAGAATCTCCCCGAAGGGAGGTTAGCAAGTTTCATACTCTTCGGGAGGCTTCATACAATATTTAGATATTTCTAAATGTATCAATGATAACATCGAAAACACTGCAGGGGTTGATTGTTATAGCTCAATCTCTTTTAGAGATTTTCAATGACAATTTCTATCCATAACCACAATTTAGTCCACTATCTTGTAGACTATTTAGACCATATAGAATAATGACATTCACTCTTGGGAATGTGGGTCAATCTTGGTAGGACATTTTGAGAGATTATATGTCATTAACAAATATTCATCATAACAGTATCAAAACCACTCAAGGGGCTTGGTTATGATTTTGAATATTATCATGCGATTTGATACAAAAACACAACGCATAAACTAGGCGTTGGTTTGGCGATGTAACCCATCAAGCCATATTTGTTCCCTCATAATGACTTTGTAGAGAATGCATTTTTTCTCTAAATAATTTAGAATTTGATGCATGGAGTCATAGCTAAAAAACTGCTAAGGAGCTAGAAGATTCTCAAATAACCCAATAAATAAATCTTCATAACGCATCAAAGTTCAGAGAGGATGCTCTTTTTGCAACTAGTAGTGCATTCATTTTCTCCCCCTGTTTTATGTAGTCTTCCTCTTTGGAGAAATCATAAGGATGCACTTCAATATATGACAATGAACGTGCATATCAATGCAACTAAGTCCATGTCAGTACCGAATATGGTGACACCATAGATTTTTTCACTTCAGAGAATGCGTCACTATATTCTTTAAAAAAATGTTGTAGAGCATGCATTTGCTTATGGAAATGCTCTACACTCCACTTCTCAACATGGGAACAACTTATCATAATGTTGATCATTAAATCTTTCGCATTACTCTACAAGAGTTTCCATTTGATAATATGCTATAACTCTTGGGCATAACATGTATTTCACAACTTCTCGCATGAAATACCACATATATCAATCTCAACTGCTTTAAGAGTCTACCATTCAATGATTGGATACTCATATTATGGAGAGGCCATAATTAAAAATCCTCTTCAGAGAAGATGGCTCATCTTTGCGACGATCGAAACAACAAGCTCATATTCATCAATTCATAATCGCTCGAGGCTTATGGCAACAGAATGAGTAGTACTTCTGGTACACGGTCAGGATTCTGGCCCTTTTTAGCAGCGTTTATTTTCTGAATTGAACTTCAGGTTTAATGGATTTAAGGAAATATCCTTTCAACTCTATCAAAATTTTATGACTTCGGGTCATCAAATACCTCATGACTGCATGATATGAGTCATAAAATATGTCCAACAAATATTAATGTGGACTAAGAACTTCTTTCGGAGGTACTTTCTACAAAATAAAGATCTTCCCGATTTTAATCTCTTTTAGAGATTTTCACATTCACAGCCATGATCGCCTCTATAGTCACGTGGATTTCGACCGGATATAACAAAGTGCTTCGCTTCTGGGAATGCACTACCATTCATTTGTGGGAATGAGGTCGAATTGACCGGTCATGAATAATGACAATAGTCATTAATATTTGATAATTTGTCATAACTTCAAGTTTTTGACAATTGTAAATTTCTTTCACAACTTCTGGTGTGAAATATTTCTCTTACACCCGCTAGCAATATCAATTGCTTTTAAATTTGTCATCTTATGGTATACAAGTCTCTTCAGGAGATCTTTGTTTTCTTCTTTTAGAATAACAACAACAAAAGGAGAATAAGAATAATATTACCAAAAATGTAAATTAGCAGAAAAATAGGCAATCGAAACTTCTGGTTCGATGAGTGTAGATTCTCTCTTGAAGTAGATCTTTTGGCACAACTTTATAACATCGTGTTATAAGTGTCTTCATGTTTTTCATAACTTCTGGTATGAAAACGATTTTACACGCATGTAAATAGCGTATGCCCTGTAAATAATTATGGACTAAGAACATCTTCTGGATGCTCTTCAGGGGGATTGATCAATTATTATATTTGTACTTATCTCTTCAGGAGAGGGGTCATAACTTCAGGTTATGATCAATACATCATGTAATTCATAACTCCAAGTACGATACAAACTTATGTCCAATATAAACAATGGACTTAAAATCTCTTCCGGAGATTTTACTTTGATCAATAATCAATAAAGATCAAGACTGTACCAAAAATAAAATTACGTAAAAAAAAAAGTAAAGTAAAAGGAAAAGAACGGAACACGACCTCTTGAGGAGGGTGGATCATTATTTGAATTGTAGTAATCTCTGCAAGAGCTCACTATTTATAAAATTTCATAACTTCAGGTTATGACAGTCATAACTACGGGTTATGCGTGATTTCATGTAATTTGTTACTTCAAGAACAAATTACATGGCTAGACATGCATGTCAATAGCCACTACGAAACCTCTTCTGGAGTTTCGTTTTTGATCCATAATAAGTATTAAAAAAATGAAATGCAGAAAATTAAAGTGCATAAAAGTAGCATAAATTAAAGAACACATAACGCTACCTCTTCAGGAGGATTGATAATAACAAGCGTTGTATGTGTTTTAGACATCTCTTCAGGGGATGTAGTGATAATACCTATGACTTCAGGTCATAAAAATATTGATTTTGCAACTTCAGGTTACGATCAATTCTAAAAATGAATTTTTCGCAACTTCAGGTTGCAAACAAGAACATATGGACCAATGAGACTATCAATAGTTCTAACCAATAAGTGGTCATGGGTCAAACCTCTTCGGGGGTTCATTTTTTTTCATAATAAGTATAGAACATGTCTGTAGTACGGAAAAATTAATGTGTAAAAGTATAAAAAAAAAACAGAATAAACTGAGCGCGACCTCTTCAGGAGGTTAAATGAATAATATTCTTGGTTTCTTCGGAGACAATTAATACCATGTTATGACTTCAGGTCATAACAAAATATTGTCGTAACTTCATGTTACGATCCAAACATCATGTAATTCACAACTTCACGTGTGAAAAACACGTTTTTTTTTTTTTTTTTTTTTTTTTAATATATATCAATTGTCTTAGGCCACTTCATGGCTCAAAATACATGCCTCTTCTGGAGACTTGTATATTCTTCAACAAAAAGGACGAGTAAATAATACGATATACAAGTAAACTCTTTGACCCAAAGTAATTAATACTCGGAACAGGTAGTCATTCATACACATTGAAATCGAACCCACAAACTAATCGGTAATATTATGTACGACAAAAACAACAAACTCTTTGTTCCCAGTGTACTTTTATTTTCTACCATTGTTTGATAGAAGTAAAATACAATATACACGTATGTACAAACCCAGATCAAATGGGTTAGTGAACATTGTAGGTTCGATTGTAAATTAGTATTTTTTTTTTGCTCTAAAACTGATGACAACAACTTCTTAATCTTAAAAGAAACCATAGTCCAGGGCACAAGCAAAAAAATTACAAAAGGTTCTTTTTCTTGGTTCAAACAAAATACGATCTCAAGCAAAAACAATACTATACAAAACAGTGGTTGCAAATCAACCTGTAAGTAATGGCAATAAGTAACCCTTGCGTGTATGTCCCGCCTCCAACAAAACAACTTTTACATACAAACAACACTCAAACAACATACTAACTGGAGTAGGTCATATTAGAGAATGATCTATTTATTGACTTTTGTTGATACTAAAGTAGTACTTCTTTTCTCTACTATCAGAATATATATATGATGAATTCTGCAATTAGTTTGACTACCACGGGTAGTAAACTTTTTACAACCTCTCCGTTTAACCATTGGAGACGAAAAAAAAAACGTACCTTTGTGTTCTCTGAATCTTTAAATCTCTACAGAACATTCGCGCTGATAACGTGTTGTAATACGAGATTCGAGAGAGAGGCAAGAATTAGAGAATACAAAAGAGACAAGATGTAGAGAGAATAGTGCTGAGAGTTGTATTATTCTCTAACCCTAAGCCTCTTTATATAGGCATTAATTAGGGTGGGTTGATGGGCTAATAACAATATACAATGGGCTTACAACATGTGGTGGATATTCACCAATAAACTAGCCCAATATTATATAACAGTATTAGCATTTTTAATTCTTTTTATGCAAGAAATGTGGACACATGGTGAGAAAATAGTGGAAGTTGGTGAGAAAATTTAGGAAACATGTCATTATCCACATAAATAGGGGAGGAAGATGATTTATCTTCATTATTTGTTATGTAAAATAATAATTTTCTCAATAAATTAGATAATTTTCTCCTCCTAGTACTGGAGATGCTCTTAGAGCATCTCCAGTACATTAGGTAAATGTGTTTTTTTAGGTAAAATATAAATAAGTTGGTCAAAATCAAACTCCAATAGATTCGGTATATTGTTATGTAAAATACAAATTATTTATCCTTATCGCCAAACTTGGCGAGTGAAATTTGATCGCTATCTCAACTTCCCTACTTTGTAGGCTTAATTTACGATTTTTTAGTTTTTAAAGATACTCCTCAGATTTTATTTCACGTCTTTTGTTCCTATTCTTTCTCGTCTTCTTCTTCTTCTTCTTTTATATGTGATCTTCTGTTCTTATTTGTCCTCTCTACATGAAATCATGGGTCATATATTTGACTATTGATTTATTTTACTTCTACTTCTCTGATTCAAAAACTGACTTCTGAAACTTGGGGATCGACCAACGATTTTCTGAACGACAGGTATGATGAAAATGAGATTTTGTTGTTTATGTTCTTTGCCGCTGCTATTGTTTTTGCCCATTTTTTACTTCTTGTTTTCTTTTGAGCAAATAAAAATGTAAAGCCATACACAATTGACAGCAGCTACACTCAGTAGCCAACTAATCTGTGCGCATTCAAGAATTTTATTACTCGGAGCCATAAAAGGATCTTGGGTTATCAAGATATGGGTATTCTTAATTCTGTGTAGATCACAACATTTGCCAATATTGGGGGGGGGGGGGGAGATTGAGATTATATACATTTACCTTGCAAGTAAAGATAAAACTTGGTTTGAAACATGAGAATCCAAAAAAAAAAGAAACATGAGAATCCAAAGATTTTTAAATGGTTAACGATTTACTTTGTTTCAATTTTGTAGTTAGTACACAACTCTTTCATTCCATTCATGTGATTAACAATTTACTTTGTTTTAAATTTGTATTGTATTTTGTTATATAGATGGATAGTCAAGATTTTGATTATTATAGAAGGATCCTTACAAACGAATTGAACTTCGATGATGAATGCAATGTGAACAATCTAGGTTCAATGGGCGATTGTCCGAACCAGTTTAGTGGCACGTCGCAAGCTAACGTTGAAGCAGAATCAGCAAGGGGGCAAGGACGGTCTGGTAGTTTTTCGGCAGAAGAAGACGAGCTTCTAGTCTCGGCGTGGCTCAATACTAGCACGGATCCCGTACGTGGAAACGGACAGAAAAATAAGAGATATTGGGTCAGAGTACATGAATTTTTTCATGACCACAAGACTTTCTCATCAGATCGTACATCCAACTCTTTGTTAAATCGTTGGTCAACTATTCAAGGTGGGGTAAATAAGTTTTGCGGATACTATTCTCAGATTGATGCTAGGCGTCAAAGTGGCATAAATGAACAAGATAAGGTATGTGCTTTATAATAATTTCAAATTTGTTTTACAATATTTGTAGTATCTGAATATTTTTCAACAATCTTTTCAGATTCATCAAGCAAAACTGATGTATTATGAGATGCAAGGCTCGACATTTAATTTGGATCATCGTTGGAATAAATTGAGGTTGGCACCAAAGTGGTTAGAGGTCGTTGAGAAGAAGAACAATCAGCCGAAGAAGACCAAAAAATCAACTGCAAATACTTCTTCTGTTCCAAATACAATTAATGTAGAAGAAGAGATCACCCAAGTGGAGCCTACCGTGAACATTGAGAGACCACCTGGAACAACGGGGGAAAAAAAACGACTGAAGGAGAAAAAAGAAACAGAACAAGCTACTAATACAATTGTCAAGCTCATAGAGGAGATGAGGAACGAGAAAAAGATGGCAAGTGCCCATAAAATAGAGACGTTGGAGAAATTGGTGGCCATTCAAGAAAAGAAAGAGGAGGACCGGGAGAAATTGATGGCCATTCAAGAAAAGAAAGAGGAGGACCGAGTTATGTCTATGGACTTATCCAAACTGTCTCCACTTCAAGTAGAGTACTACATGCGTCGCCAGCAAGAAATTTTTGATAAAATGCAGTAATTTTGATTCATTCACTAGTTTTTTTGGTTTTATCGTTATTCTTGTAATTTTATTTTACAAATAAATGTACTTTGAAAGTTGTGAGAGCTAGAAGTATTGCAAATAAATGTAATTTGAAAGTTTTGAAAGTTCATGGCCATCTATTTGATGAAGAATCTGATAGTGTATTGTTTATGTATCATTGTAGCCTGAAAATCTACTTATGGACTAATGTGGTGCTATGAAAGTTTTCGATTTTGGATTGTGTTCAGCAAGTAGGAACATGTTTTATGATGAGAAAGTACAATCTAGATTTAGGAGGCGAGAGAAAATAAATTTCGGAAGGAAGTCAAAGTGAAACTACACAAGTAGACCATAAAATCACATAGCTGGAGATGGAGGAGGAAATTTCAAAGCTTTTCATCCATTTCAAGAAGTTGGGGTAATACATCCAATGAGAAGGCATCAATCATCTCTCAAACTAATATATCTTGGGGTCTGATCTCAATCACAAAGCCATGTTTGGGTATCTCACTGGAGGAAGCTTGCCCGTTCTTTCCCCTGCAATATGGATACTGATTGGCGATGATTGACTGCAAGAGCTAGAAGGCTAAATGTTGTACTCTATTTATACCACAGTGGATCTCATGTTGTATTGATAACTTCCTCATCACTTTGTTTTCAAGAGCCATAGAAAGACTCTTGTACACTGATTCTTTCCCCGAAGTTATTCACTAATTAATGAAACATAGGTGATTATAGTGCTAAAACACATTGGCATTTCAGTGTCATTTTTGTTGTGCTGGTTGCAGAAATCTTATGTGGATGGAGCTGCTGTTAACTTATCACATTTATTTCTGGGTTGAGACACTGGAACTTATTTTGATATAAGCCATCAGATTGAAATCATATAAATTATTTTTGATAAATTTAATTGAAACAAGGGTTGATGCCAGAAGCCAGAAGAAAGGACCAACTGAATATATCCTACTTAGTTTGATGATCATGCCACTGAATTTTATTGAAGAAAAAATATAAAGTAAAAAAAGTGAAAAAATGGTGTTGGAAGTAGAACAAAACAAATTAAAATTTGCCAAAAGAAAAATACAAAGTAAACTATAATTTATCTCCATGTTTTCTCCATAAATGTTCCACAAGGTCCATCTGAAGTTGACAATGCACGTTCCTGCTCCTTATTTGATGATGTCTTCTGATAAATTCAGTGAACTCAACGGTATGCTCATGTGATACAGTCGGAGGAGCACTTTCTTCAATTGTGTCGTAGAAAAAATCTAACTCTATTTCATCTCGTTCGTCTTCGACAATCATATTATGTAAGATTATGCACGCTTTCATGATATATGAAAGTGTATTTCGATCCCAAAATCGTCCAGGACCACGAATTATATGGAAACGAGCTTGTAAGACTCCAAATGCTCTCTCCACATCTTTTCGTGCAGACTCTTGAGCAGCGGCAAAGAATTTGTTCTTGTTCCCTTGTGGAGATGGTATGGTCTTCACAAACGTTGACCACGCAGGATAAATTCCATCGGCAAGATAATATCCCATCGAATAATCATGACCATTAATTGAATACGAAACATGAGGAGCACGACCTTCGACAAGATTACTAAATAAGGGAGATCGATCTAGTACATTAATGTCATTATGAGACCCTGGTAATCCAAAAAATGCATGCCATATCCACAAGTCGTAAGAGGCTACCGCTTCCAAAATAATTGTTGGATCATGACAGTGGCCAGTGTACATACCTTTCCAAGCTGTCGGACAATTCTTCCACTTCCAATGCATACAGTCAATACTTCCCAGCATTCCAGGAAATCCACGCTGCTCACCTATTGCTAGCAATCGAGCTATGTCCGAGCTGTTCGGTGATCTTAGGTACTCATCTGAAAATATTTCAACCACAGCCTTCACATATTTTTTGAAGCTCTCTATTGTTGTACTTTCTCCAATTCTAACGTACTCATCAACGAAATCTGCAAAACTCCGTAACAAAGCATCCGTAGTGCAGCAGTAATTTTTTGAAGCGAAGACAAACCAGCAATACCAACTGCATTTATTTTTTGAATAAAATATGAATCGTGACTTTCTATAGCATTCTGAATTCGAACGAATAGTTCACGCCTCATTCGAAATCTCCTTCTAAATTGTTTATGAGAATATACAGGCACCTCAGCAAAATAGTCATTGTACAATCTTTCGTGACCGTTGATTCTGTCCCTCTAAATATAATTACGACCTTCAATTGAGCCACGACGTTTTTTGATGTTCCTGCTATCATTTAGCTCCTTTTCCAAAGCAGCTAATGCTACCAACTCCTCGTCGTCATCGGATTCTGAATCAGACTTCGTAAGCAATACTAATAAATCATCAATCATGTTGAAACTATAAAGTCTCTACAATCAAGCAATACCCCTTCACCTACAAAATAGACCATATAATAAGAAAGTTATGAGCATGTAAATGACTTATGAGCATGTAAATGACATTTCCGAAGTTGGAGGTTTTGGTGATCAAGAGAGAAATATGATAGTTGAATAACTATATAGGAATTTGATGGAAGCTTTTTTGAGAGCTCCATTGTCAAAGAAGTTGTTGCTTACGTTTTGCGCCAAGAGCAGAGGAAATACAAAGTGGAGCACAAGTTTATCACATGGAAATGCTTCACGACATTGCTAGAAATGTACTAGTACAACGATAAAGAAGAGAGTCAAATAATTCAGGCACCATTTGAACATTTAAAAAGGTATGAAAAATCTGAATTCATATCTATTTTCAGTTGAAGAAATAGGATTCATTGGAGTAAAAATCTCACAAAGGAAACTGAAATTCAATCAACAATCCCCCAAAATTTTCAGTATAATTCATAATTAGTTAGAAATATATTAAATATTTGATAACAAAAATGTTTTGTGTAACCGAAAGTCTCATACAAAGAAACAGATTTACCTACTTTTTTGCTAACAGTGCTGGAGTGAGGAGCTTAAATTAAGGTTAGCTAAAAAGAAAAACAGTCATTTTATGTTTAATTTGCCTCTTTTTTACATAATAGTACTGGAGATGCTCTTACAGAACAAAAATCATCACCAAGTTTGGCGAAGTAGATAAATAATTTGTGTTTTACCTATCAAGATACATATGCTATTGGAGTTCAATTTTTGCCAAATTATTTATAATATACCTAACAAAACTAGTTTACACAATCTATTGGAGATGCTCTAAGACCCCACTTTCTTTACCTACATTTATGCGGATTTTTATCTTTAAAGAAAAAGATAAAAAAAAGTTGTTTGCTTTGTGCCTATAAAGTTTTCTAAAAAAAATTCATTTACCCTTTTAGTAAAAATATTTGTGTACTCAACTTCTGTTTTACCTCTTAAAAAGTAGGTTTAAGGAATAAACAGATAAAAAAAATTGAAGTTATAAAAAACTAACTTTCTTTAATCTCTTAAAAATGTAAAAGAGTTATCAGACAAATTCTAATGAAATGACCAAATTATAACTTTTTGGCTTAATTACTTAATGCCTACCCCCAGTATAGCGAAACTATCACATTGCATTACCCACTTTTAAAACTTGCTGAAAATATACCCCATTTGCAATAAACTAGTCAATTTGAAACTGGTGAAATAATTCCGTTACTTACTTGACAGAATATTCTGTTAGTTGACAACTAAATCCTTTTGTTAGAGGGTAAAAATGTCTATCCCATAAAAATATGAACACACTATGAACACCAACAGCCAAGACCAACTCCGCCACCAATGCCGCCTGAGCAGCACCAACGCTGCCTCTACAAATCCAGTTTACGGCAAATATTAGCCCTTTTTTTTTCGACAAACATTCCCCAGATTCAGAATTACATTTTCCGATCAAAACCCACCCAACACTACCTCCACCATTACACAGACCGTAACTCAAACCCACCCTAAAAATAACCAGCACCGCCCTCGAACCAAAACCCAGCAACCCAAATACACCCATGTCTGATTTTCACCTGTCCTCCACTAACACTGACCAAGAATCAAGGACTCTTTGCTCTGCCTAGTTCAACAACCCAGAATCAAGAACCCCAATTTTCAATTTCAGATCGATCCACAGCGAGAGAGAGAGAGAGAGAGAGAGAGAGAGAGAGAGAGAGAGAGAGAGAGAGAGAGAGAGAGAGAGAGAGAGAGAGAGAGAGAGATAGCCTCACGGATTGAGAAGAAGGAGAAGAAGATGAAACCTGTGAACCATCGAAACCAAATCTAGACACAAACCCAGCCTCATCTTCGCCTCCTTCATCAATCCACGAGTTGAACTCCTCAGACCTTCGCCTTCCACTAACAGTGAAACCCACCAGACCTGCTTTCCACGAAACTGAAACACACATCACACTGAGGGAGGGAGATCGAGAGGAGAGAGAGACAGAGAGAAATTAAGGGAGGGACGGAGGGGGGCAGAGACATTGATGGAGTGAGAGGGACGGGAGATAGAGACTCTACTCAGACCCATCTTTTTCCCCATCCTTATCTTTAATCATGTTGTAATTTTCTTCTCTTTCTTTTTTTATATTTTCTTCCTTTACATTTCTTTTATGTTAATATCTTTTTTACATTGACAAATTTGACCTTCTTGTGAAGATGGAGTTTGGACGGAAAATTTTACCAATTTCAAATTGACTAGTTTATTGCAAATGGGGTATATTTTCAGCAAGTTTTGAAAGTGGGTAATGCAATGTGATAGTTTTGCTATACTGGGGGTAGGCATTAAGTAATTAAGCCCAACTTTTTTATGACTTAAAAAAGGTAAAAAAATTGCCTAAATTTAAAGAAAAAAAATAGGACTTAAGAGTGAATATAGTTGCATGACATATTTTAAAAACTTGACAAATATGTCATTATCCCCAAGACATCAACCGAATTTCAAACAAATATTAAGAGTGCATATTGTCGCATAACATATCTTAAACACTTCAATTTTTTGTCATTACCACCAACATACAACTGAAATTCAAATAATTAAAATTACCACAAAGCTAACAATTGACTTTGTGCAATAAGTTATGCCGTAACTCTGAGAAAAATTTTGTGCATTTTGAATTGTAATGCTAACAAACAATTATTAACCGCTAATATAATTATAGTATTTTAGTTGTGGTTGCCGGGAAAAGGAATACAAGTGAATAGGCGAGTGCTGGAGAAGGAAATCGGTTGTTGAGAAGAGAGAAAGAGAAAAATATGGTGTCCAACTCTTAGAGGGCAATTTAGTCGATGAAGCAACTAGTAGCCAACTTGCTCTTAAACAATGGGCCACAAACCAGATTAACGGTCTAAAAGTGTCTACTTCTAAAACAGCCACTACGGTTCCTTATAGAGCCCTTCACTTTTGATCTGCCACCACTATTTCTTTTGTGGCATATCCCTATCTATGGGTGAGTTTGGTAGAG
Source organism: Linanthus parryae (assembly GCA_023055425.1). NCBI lineage: Eukaryota > Viridiplantae > Streptophyta > Magnoliopsida > Ericales > Polemoniaceae > Linanthus > Linanthus parryae. Next base: position 723,450 of record JALGPY010000030.1, read on the forward strand.
TGGTTTTTGGTGGAAAATCTAGTTTATAGATTGTGGTGGAATTTTTTTGGTTTTTTCTAGAGATTTCGTTTAAACCAGTGTGTTTGGTGGTGGTTTTTAATCTAGATTAAAAACTGAAGAAATGTGTTTGTTAGTGGTTTTTAAACTAGATGTTATTGATAAAATGACATATTTGTCCTTGTGCATATAAGGGTTGTTGCTTGTAAAAGTAAAAGAACAAAAAACAAAAAAACTCACAAACAAACACATGAATCCAAGATAACTCTTTCAATGCAACATTGTTTAACTGATAGCGGAAATTTAATCAACTAGGAAAATAACACAACAAAAATAGTTGACCCTAAATATTAAGAACACCACATTAAAGTGTGAAGTGAGTTTTTTGGGAAAACAATATTTTTTTTTGAGAATGGGAAAAACAATATTATGAAGGAAGTATAGAAAAAATTATAAGTGATTTTTTTAATTACTTCGCTGATTAAAATGTCAAAGAACTACCAAAATGCTCGACGATTTTCAGTCTAATACGTTTACGGTGTGAGGATAATATCGTCATTGTGTGTCATAGAAATAAACCAAAGAAAAAACCACCAAAAGTCGGTTTTTTTACCAAGGCAAAAGTTGGAAAAAACTAGTTTAAAATCTGGTTTTTAAACCGTTCAAAACAAACACTTTAAACAAACCATTTGGTTTAAAAACCAAAAACCAAAAAAAAACCACTTTGCCAAACTGACCCTATCTATCTATAAGTGTAAAAGTATTTTAGTGTTTTAAGAATTTGTTTTTGCTGTTGTTAAATAGAAAATTTATAATAAGACCATTTATGAAGAGTTAGTGACTAATCAACTTAGAAATGTAATTTAAACTTCAGTTTTAACTAAGTTTAAACATTAACAATTTGTGGCTATTCAGTTCGTGCCATTTCTAACGCGTATCTTTATCATACCCGAATAGTTGTAACAATTCGGTTTGTGCCTCTTTGAATGGGTACATTCACCATTATAAAAGAAAGTCTCCAGTACACAAAAAATTCACTATATCTTGACAACTCTCTATCTCCCTCTCTCATTTTCTTTCAATATTTGTTGTCTTCTTTCAAGAATTTGGCTGTCATTTTTTCGACTATACTATAAACTTAGCAAGGCTCAAGTGGACCGCATTATACGACCTAAGTGGAGAATGAGCATGTATAATCGGATGGGCATGTTGGTCTTTAGAATATTTTTAGTATGCCATGTTGTTTTACTCACATTTCATCTCTCACTTATTTGCTGAGTTTAGTATATTACTCATCGACTTAAGAATCTCACGATGCTTCTTGTCTTGATTTTTTTTCCAGCTTGATTATATATTCTTCAGTAGTCTCATTTGTAGGAATTCGTTTATAATAACACCATTTAAGTATAGTTATTTTAATTAAATAAAATTTCACGTGCAACGCACGTGCTCATATCTAATACTTTAAAATGGCCCGTTCTGGATCAAAATCCCTCAACCAAGTTCCTCCATTGGCCTACACCTCCCAGGCCGATGATAATGAGGATTTTCAAGACACAGGGTGATACATGTGACACGTATCAATATATATATATATTTTTTTTTTATTTATTTATTTATTTGTTTGTTTATTAGTTAATCAATTATTAGATATTTAATTATGTTATTTAGTTATTTGGTTGATCTAGGCTTTCTTGGCCCGTAAGAGTCTGGGCTAGATTAGAGTCTATCAGTTTATCTATTTAAGCAATGTAGTCTCCAGTTTATTCAATAAATAAGAAAATTATTCTCTGAATCATAATCTTTCTACTCTCTCTTTTACTTTTCGTTAATTATCGATACGTTTATCGTATCACAGGGGCGGCCTTGCAAAATGCTCCTTATGGTCGTTATCCACAAGCAATATTTCCTCCCGGTCCCAGAGTAGACGATCGATGGCAGCAACCCCGATATCCGACCAGGATTAATCGGGTTCATCGTCAAGGCGGCAACTGGAACTCTGGCTTATTTGATTGCATGAACAACCCTGAAAATGGTACTAATTATTACTTTTATCATTTCATCTTACTTTGTCAAGGAAGCATTTATATATAGTACTATCTTGTACCTGCTCTCGATCTGAGGAGTTATTTCAACTTATCTGAACGCGTCTCTCTCGATGCATAAAATTTACAACAAGAACAAAATACAGGTATTTTTGAAATTCTTGTACAACGATTTTTCCTAGGTAGTTGGGTATGCGTGTGTGACTGATGCTAAAAAAAACATTCGAGTGTCTGTAGATTGGTACTGTTGTTCTCCAGCAATTGCCACGGCGTTCTTCCCATGCGTGACATTTGGGCAAATTGCAGATATACTTGACAACGGCCACAGTAGTAAGTACAACTATCTTTCGTGGTTACTTTGTGTTATATGCAAGCTTATTGAACAGAGTTAATTTTGTGTTTCACGCATACAGCTTGTCCGGTTACTGGATTTCTATATGCTTGCACCTACTTTGTTGGACTTCCATGGATCATGTCTTGTTCATATCGTACGAAGCTGAGAAGCCGATATGGTCTCACGGAGTTGCCCTCCAAGGACTGGTTGATTCATCTTATGTGCGGGTGGTGTGCGCTTTTGTCAAGAATACCGGGAGCTTCAGCACAGGGGCTTTGACCCTACCATTGGTACAATTTAATTGTTACTAGTACCTAATGTTCATGTTTCATGATGTCTGGTGAATATTGTTAAGCATCGCCAGAGTTAATCAATAGAATAAGATTTTGAGAATTCATTGCTTACTAAAAAAGTAACCTCAGAGCCTCCACAATAGTATTATGCACAAATTAAGGGCTAGTTTGGGAATGTTGTGCCTCTTAAAGTTGTTGTGAGAAAGCCGTTGTGGGAAAGCTGTTGTGAATTCAAGATAAAATGTTGTTTGGTAAATATTACGTAAAAGCTGCTGTGAAATATTGGTGTAATAATTTTATGTTTGGTAAAATTAACTGTGGATTTGCTGTGAGAGGGTAAAATGACAAAAATATATGCCACATTTCATTTCTGTAAAGATGTCAATTGATATTTTAAAAATTGTATGGTTAAAATCGGTTGTAGATAAATTAAGACTTAATTACTTAATGCATACCTTCAGTATAGTGAAACTATCTCCTTGCACTACCCGCTATCAAAATTTGCTGTCAATGTTTCCCATTTGCAATTAATTAGTCACTTTAAAATTGGGAAAAAATTTCATCCAATCATCGTCATCACTAGAAGGGCAAAATTGTCAATGCCAAAATTATAAATTTTACATTTATTTCAAATGGAAAATTAAAGAAAATATCAATGAAGATTAGGATGAAGAGAACCAGGCCTCGTCTGGGTACTTTGCTTCACTATGACCGACGACCCAACAGTGGGGTTTCGTCTTCCAGTTCCAACGTTCAGCATATGGGGCTGCTAAGGTTTGATGGAGCTTTTGATAGGGACTCCATGACATCAACTGGGGGGGGGGGGGGGGCTGTTATTATTCTCAGTAATGGCAGTTTTGTCGCGGCTCGGCAATCGGCGACAGCAGCGGCACAGGGTCCTCGGTTTACAGAAGATGAGGCGTTGCGAATGGAGATCATGTTAGCAATTCGTTGTGGATTAAAGAACATCACAGTGGAAGGGGATGTGAAACAGTTAATAGAAGATGTAGATGCTTTGCAAAAGGGTGGACAGATCAAGGATATTTTGGGTTCGCATGATATTTTATTGGAGATTATTTCCATCCTGGAGAATTTTGACTGGTGCTCTTTCAAGTGGATTCCAAGAGAAAGAAACAGTGCGGCTCATTCCATCGCTTTTAGGGCTCGTCGAGCCCTCTGCTCTATGCAGTGGTTTAATGTTTCACTGGAATGGCTTGTAATGATGTAAACCTTTAAGGTCCCTTGTTTAATGAAGTTTTTCCCTAAAAAAAAAGAGAACCAAGCCTCTTCTAGCTCTTTCTCTCTCAATCTTCTCTCAATCTATCTCTCTCCCCGATTGAGATTCATCTTCTTGACAACTTCAATTTTCATTTGATTCTTCTCTCAATCTGTCTCTCTCCCCGATTGATAAGGATCATCTACTCTTCTCTGTTGATTAACCCCTTTCACGGACACTTTTCCTTCATCTCTATCTCCATCACTCTACTCTCTCACTCTGCTCTATGGTTCACCGAACACCCCCAATGCCTCCCTCATCCTCGAAAAAACTTCGTCCCCATCTCTCGTCTTTGCCCCTTGGAATCTCTCTCTTTGGCGAACATGTCGATTGACCAACCAACAGCCGGCGTTGAACCCGGCGAGAAACCAACAACCTCCCCGTCCCCATCTCTCTTCTCTTCCCATGTCGATCGTTTTGAGGTTCGTTCTCTCTTCTGCAATGAGAAACATCAATAATAGAGGGGTTACCGAGCTCGGCAACCATGGAGTTTGCCAGTGAGTTTGGTGCACAGAATCCGGCATTAACATCAGATTTTGACGATTAGCGAGTCGTGCTAGTGCTTCCCGAACTCGTCTTGAACTCAAGAGTAACATAGGAGTGGTTAATTGGACCGAATTTCAACTGAAGTTAAGAAATTGGACAAAAAGGTATATACGGTTCTTGAGAGTTTTGCCGAATTCCGAATCATTAGCTTGATGAATTACTGAATTGGTTTGGGGCTCTTGATTCCCAATTTGTGGAGATAGTTCAATAGTAGCAGGTCCAACAAAGGGGAAGAACTGAGAGAGGTTTTCTTTGAAGTGTTGAAGAACACTTCGAATGTTCTTGAGCATTTTGCTATAATAAGGATTTTGATCGAATGGCCACCTTCATATAAGTGTTAGACTTTCTTTTACCATTTTGTCTTGAGACAAACGGATTTATTTGTCAACTAAACGGTTCAATCCGTTAAGTGGTGGATGGAAAAATTTACGGAGTTGCAAAGTGACTTATTTATTGCAAATGGAGTACATCAACAACAAGTTTCGAAAGTGGATAATGCAAAGTGATAGTTTAGCCATACTAAGCCATAAATTAATCAAAAACATTTTCTGGAAAAGCATCTCCTCCTATGCTTCTTGAAAACTGTTGAGGGATAGCAGAAACTGTCCGAAAAAGAAGAAATTTTATTTTCACCAAACGCACTAAAACTTCTTCTACTGTTGAAAAGCAGTTGTGCTGGCAGCAGAAGCATTCCCAAACTCACACTAACTAAATTTCAGTCTAAATTCAACTTATCCATTTTACTATTTTAGTATGGTGATTTTGCTGCAGTAGTGGTTAGGCAAATGGAAGTTATTACTAAAATAGCAAGTCACTTTGAATAAGTCCAGTCTCCAGCAGACTAGCTAAATCAAATACTATTTTAGTCTCCTAATTTCATGCTAGCTACATGTGGCGAGTCAACACGTCCTAACTATTTTTATTTTTTAGTTCATGTTTTAGTTTTAGATAGTATTGATACAACATTACTGAAATGAGCTACTTTAGATAAGACTATTGTGGATGCCCTAACAAGTCACTCTTCAACGTTATTATAATAACCATTTAACATTTTATCCATCATGGATCCTAATTAATGTGAGACTACCGTTCACAATATTACTCGACAGTTATACTTCCTTAATCTGTCAATCTCTCTGGCATATTTTGTTGACAGGATGGGTGGGAAACATGGAGATGCAACAACAAACTACTTCAGGAATGACACCCCCAGTGAACCAAACAATGGTGGACTATTGAGGCTTAACCTTTGACCCTCTCCATCGGATTTTGAATGAGGGAATCCATGTTTCCAATTCTGTTACCAATTTTATTGTGCTTGTTGTCGCAAACCCTATTTATTTATTGATTAATTGATTACTTTATTTATTTTTTATTTTTTTGTCAAATACTATCTCTGTTTCTTCTCTTTTCACTTCGATTGACTTTTTTACCCGTAATTGGGTCACTTTGACTCGGTGATTCGGATATCAAAACGATCTAATTTTTTGTCAATTTTTTCATAGTATTGTAGAGCAAAGTTTACTCTACAAGGTCATGTAAAGATTACCAAATTCGTGTATCTTTTTCTAACTAAATCACCGGGTCAAAGTGACACAATGAATAGTGTCAAAAAAATAAAGTAAAGTGAAAGAGAAAAAACAGAGGTAGTACTAAACTTTTGCACGTGCCTGGCACGTGGCCTGTTGACGGATGATCATATATATTTTTCTGGTTATTTAATTGCAATGTTAATCAGCTGATGATAGTCATCTGGTTGATTTTTGTTGAGGTCGGATAAAAGTTCTATTGCCATCTGTTTTTATGTTGATACTTGATAATTTCTTTTTTTTTAAGGATAATAATTTCTTATTATCTGATTGCTGAATACTACCTCCGTTTCTTCTCTATCACACCGGTTTGACTTTTTGACTCGTATCTGGGTCACTTTGACCGGATAATTTGGATAGTCAAACGATACGATTTTTTGATAATTTTTCCACCTTGTTATAGATCAACTATTACTCTACAACACTATCAAAACATTATCAAAAAATTACATCGTTTTGCTACTCAAATTACCGGGTCAAAGTGACCCACTGAATAGTGACAAAAGTCAAAACGGTGTGATAGAGATGAAACGGAGGTAGTACAAATTAACGTGATTGTCTTTGGTGCTTCCCAAATTAGGGTTATAAAAGCTTTTTTATTTTTTTTGTGGTCCAAAATCTTTACCTGGTACAGCAGGTCACTAGGGTAATGGGTAAAAACTGTTAGGCTACCTGATTTCTAATAATATAATCACTAATGTCATAAAAAAAGGCAAAGTAACGAAATAAATATTACAAATGATAGATTGAACTGTTCCCACACACAGATAATATAGTTGTAATTCTCTTCAACCTCACGAAACAACATAGTAGTAATTCTTCAACATCCCGAAACAACCCATCTGCATCTTCAAGAGGTAATGCAATCCACTGGTTAGGGTGTAGACCTGTGCAGTGTTATTGTGTCCGTTACTCAGAAATTCTTACTGTACATACGCCCAAAAACGATGGAAGCAAGTTTTGGACTTGTGCCAAGGGTATAAATCAACAATGCAAGTATTTCTATTGGGACGAGGAATTTCTGAGTGTCTGCTGTGCTCTAGTTGTCCAAGAACTTCAGGAGATAGTAACTACAATGAGTAGGAGACTCGAGAAGGCCGAGAAGGTTTCAGAAATGAACTCTTCCTATGTGAAATTGTTGTCTTCTGTCATTTTAGATAAATCATCTTATTATTTTCAACGTAAACTAGCTCTGCTGTATTAAGCTTATTTATGATGCGTTTACTACAGTTGTTAGGTTGTATTAGTTGTTTTATCTTGCGTTTTTTCTTTACTACACTTTTTTTAATCTTTGTACATAATCTTGCTCTCTTATACCACTCTGTCTCACCTCTTCTTCCCCATGGAGGAAGGGCGTCGCGATTAAGAAAAAGACATTTTTGCCTAAAATACCCCTAACCACCTCTGAAAATACACCCATATACCTTTTAGGTCTCGTTTGGGGAGAGGATAAGGAGAGAGCATAAGATAAGTTATACTTCTCTTTTTTATCAAGTGTTTGGGTATTGGATAAGAGAGGGGATAAGTTATGTTGCCTTATGCTGATGGAGCTTTTAATGAACACATTTTATACCACCAACATGGAGGTATAAGCTCGGATAAGGCATGTGTTTGTGGATATCAAAATGTTTTAGTATGCTCGAGGAATTAGTTTATTACCGGGAGTATTTTAGAGCTCTTAGTAGCTTCAAACTGACAAAGGGATTGAACGATTCTATGCAGAAAACACACATTCCCTAGCCATTACCCTAATTCAAGAGTCTTCTTTAGAAAATGCCATCACTTCTAGTATCAATTGTTCACATACCATATGATCTTCCTACAAGTCGAATAGACTAAAAATACCTTGGAAACTACTGGCAGTTGCAATTCCCGTAAAATTAAGCTAATTTCAACTACATTGAAAACGAAATCCTACCATTACCATGGTGGATCAGGACTCATCCACACCCAATGAGAGTAACAGTGAACTAACAGAAGCGAGAGTAAATTGGAATGTTACCAGTGATATGAGGAGCGAAATAGGGAATACTGTACCTATTCAGAAATTGGCGACAACAGTGACTGGCGTAGAAGACGATGAGTTCGACTTCTCTCTCTCCAGTCCTCCATGGGAGATGTCCATTGTTCGACGAACACGGATCAATTTGCTTATAAGCTAGGGTTTCTGTAGAGGATTCTTGTCATGTTCTCAGAGCTCAGCTCTGTTTTTTCTTCTTTTTCCAATTTTCGGCCAGTCAGTTGACACAAAATAAGAGTCCGGTGACCAAATCATTGCCGGAATTTACCAAATTTGGTCACCGGAGGTTTTGAAAGGTAGAAACGCCAACGTTCCACTTATGTCAAAGGGAACGGCGTCATTTCGTTAATTAAACAACTGTTATCTCGAGAGGGGTAAGTTAGTTAAAGAATCGCCTGCGTGGCGGGGGTGTTTTGGTCTTTTCCGAGTTCTCTGCTGATATGTAGCGGATCTCCTTCAATTTTGGGATTGCAACAATCATGAATTTAACTAAATTTATCTCTCTCGTTTCCCTCTTTTAAATTATTGTTTACTCTTAGCTGCTTCTGATTAAGGTCGATTCGACCTCGGATTCTGCTTCTCCGACATAAATCACGCCGGATAAGTATTAGTTTGATACTGTTCCGGTAACCTGAGAGCCAAACGCCGGTGAACCAGACGCCGGAATCATCCATCTCTTGACAGTGGTATCAGAGCCCCGATCAAAGGACAAACGGGAAGATGGTCCGTGTGGATGAACTCGCTGCTCGCCTGAAGGCTACTGACACAGTGGTTAGAGATTTGGGGCAGAATCACGCAGATTTGAATGGAAAAATCACTGGGTTAGAAGGTAAACTCGACGAATTTCTTAATCTCACAATTCAATCTGATAAGAACAAAGGCAAGGAGCCTATGAATCCCAGTGAATCGGTTAATGGAGCTGATAGCCAGTCACCAATCCGTACTCCTACCTTGCCTCCTTCATCTAGATTCTTCCAAGAACAAAGAACCCTAAACGCCCACCACATAAACCCTAACAGTTCCAGCCACCCCGCTAGCGTTTACTCGCAATCACCCTCTCAAACCCCAGTTCTCAATTCCAAACAACTACCACCACTTCAAAGCCACCTTTATCTCATTCAATACCCTTCTCAACCCCATTTTATCAACCTAACTACACAATCCCCATACCTTCACCTCCTCAGATTGTACCACCACCCATCACCAATTACCACCCATTACAACCACCTCCAGTTTCTCACTACATGAACCAACCCCCACCATTTCACTTTCCATTTCCCCCCTTTCCACATTCACAACCCCCACCCCCAGCTAGGCAGGACTACAATGCAGCTGGGAGGCCTGTTTGGGTAACAGGATTTGAAGTACCCTAAACTGGAAATTCCCAAGTTCAATGGTGAGGATGTTCATGGCTGGTTACAACAGTGTGACGTATGCTTTTTAATTGGCAATGCCCCTCCTGAAAACAAGGTGTTGTTTGCCTTAGTTTATTTTGAGGGTCTTCCCAAGTTCTGGTTCAAATCATTTATAAAATCTCATTAGAGGAACTTGGGGGAGGTTTGCTCATGAATTAGTCATTAGATTTAAGATTATGGGGTGAATAATGTGATTTGCTCCTTCAACAAAATCAACCAAACTTCCACAGTGGCTGATTACCTCTTGAGATTTGAAGAGTTGAGATCTCTTGTGATGAATAATAGGGGTAACCTTTTGAGTGAAGAATGGTTCATTGACAGTTTCATCAGTGGATTGAAGGATGACATCCAAGTTGATGTACAGATCCTGAACCCAAACTCTCTTACTCAAGCAATTAAATTGGCTAAGATGTATGAGCTCAAACAAGACTTGACATATAAGAAGGCTGAGTATCAGAAATGGACTTCTCCTAACTCACCAAACCAGTCCCCTCACCCCCTGTACAGTGGCAACACAAAACAGCTACCAACCACAACTACAAATACAAACAGAATACCAGTAAATAGAATATCACCAGAAGAGATGAAGGAAAGGAGGGATAGAAATCTTTGCTATTATTGTATTGAGAGGTACACACCTGGTCACATTGCAAAAAGAAGCAAATCTTCATGATTTGGGGGGAGGATACAGATATTGAAGTGAATGTTGAAGACAATACAGACCCACCTGATTTGGAAGACCTCTCTGATCAAGTTGCTGACATGCAAATCACCCTTAATGAACTTTCAGGAGCTGCTACACATGAAACACTTAAGGTCCAAGGCAATGTGCAAAAGAATTGCATTACCCTTCTCATTGATGGTGGTGTACCCACAATTTCCTAAATCTCAATACAGCCAAGAGAGTGGGGTGCTCCCTTCAAGACACAAAACCAATTATGGTCACAGTAGCAGATGGGGGTACTGTTTTGAGCAAACACAAATGTGCAAATTTCACTTGGGAGGTCAATGGTCAATTCTTCACTACTGAAATGAGGATTCTTCCGTTAGGGGAATGTGATGCAGTTTTAGGGGCTCAATGGTTGAAGACCATTAGCCCTGTAAGCATGGACTTCAACAAACTCACTTTGGGTTTTACCTACCAAAATCAATCTGTTTTATGGCAAGGACTCTCTGAACAACATCATTCACCCACATTATGCACCATAACAACTCACAGTTTTGTCAAGTACATTACCACCAACACTAAGGCACTTTGGGGATGGTTGTGGTCCCTTAACACTGCAGAAGACACCATACCTTCACTTCACCCAGTTATACAACAAGTGTTTCAGAGGTACCCCCACAGTCTTTGAGGAACCAAACTCACTGCCACCACCCAAAATGCATGATCATGCCATTCCTCTTCAACCTAGAGCACAACCAGTCAGCATAAGACCTGACAAGTATCCTCAATTTCAAAAGGCTGAAATTGAAAGACGAGTAGCAGAAATGTTAAATACTGGAGTTATTAGGCCAAGTGTTAGACCCTTTGCCGCTCATGTTCTCCTTGTTAAGAAGAAATATGGAGGGTGGAGGTTCTGTGTGAACAACAGAGAGTTAAACAGTAAGACTGTGAAGGATAAGTACCCTATCCCAGTTATAGATGAGCTCTCAGATGAGTTGCATGGAGCTTCTATCTTCTCAAAATTAGACCTCAGGGCAGGGTACCACCAGATTAGAATGAGAGAAGAAGACATACCTAAAACTGCTTTTAGGACACATGATGGGCACTATGAGTTTCAGGTTATGCCTTTTGGCCTCACAAATGCCCCAACATCATTTCAAGCTATGATGAATGAGGTATTGAGACCCTACTTGAGGAAGTATGTGCTAGTTTTCTTTAATGACATCCTTATATACAGCCCTAACATTGAGACTCATGTGAAGCACTTAGACATAGTCTTGTCCACTCTTTTGAAGCACCAATTATTTGCTAAATTGTAAAAATGTGCATTTGGACAAGCAAGCATGGAATATTTGGGACATATCATTTTAGTTCAAGGGGTAGCTGCTGATGCGAAGAAGATCCAGTGTATGGTGGACTGGCCTGCTCCCAAGACATTGAAAGGCTCGAGGGGTTTCCTTGGATTAATAGGGTACTACAGGAGGTTTGTTTCCCAATATGGCCTAATTTCCAAACCACTTAAAAAAGGGCCAATTTCAATGGTCCCCAGCTGCAAAAGAGGCTTTTCAGAAACTCAAGGTGCACATGACCACTACTCCTGTCTTGGCAATGCCAGACTTCACACAACCCTTTGAAGTAGAAGCAAATGCCTGTGGAGTAGGGATTGGAGCTGTCCTGATGCAAGGTCACATGCCTATTGCCTATTTCAGCAAAGCCTTATCCCCAAGACACCAAGCATTATCCACCTATGAGAAGGAGTTGATGGTTGTAGCACAGGCTTTTACAAGGTGGAGATCATATTTGGAAGGGGTTCCCATTACCATAAATACAGATCAACAGAGCATTAAATATTTCCTAGAGAAGGGGCTTAACACACCTATGCAACACAAGTGGTTGTCTAAATTGATTGGGCTCAACAACACCATTTCTTATGAAGTGGTAAAGAGAACCTGGTGGCTGATGCACTTTCCAGACTACCTGAAGAGGGTTCTTGTTCTGCTTTGTCTACATTACAACCCAAATAGGTCACTCTGGTGATTAATTCATATGAAGGGGATGCATGGGCTCAAGGATGGATTCAACAGTTACTCTTGGACTCCACAACAGGTAATGGACAGCTAGCCCTCTCTAATGGTATGTTATGGAAGAATCACCAAATTTATGTGGGGAATGGCACCGATCTCAGGTAGGAACTCATCCAAATGGGACACAGCACAGGTCTGGGAGGCCACTCTGGCATTTTAGGCACTGCAAAGAGGGTCCAACATCACTTCTTTTGGCCCGGCATCAGGAAACAAATCAAGGAGCGGGTTCTGTCTTGTGACATCTGCCAAAGATTGAAACATGAAAATTTTTCTTACCCAGGCCTTCTACAACCCCTCCCCATTCCTAATCATCCATGGATTGACATCAGCATGGATTTTATTACTGGATTGCCTAAATCAGCTGGCAAGGAGGTCACAGTTGCTGTAGTGGATAGGCTCACCAAATTTGCACATTTCATACCTTACACATCCTATATCTGCACCTAAAGTGGCCAAGGAATTCTTTGAAAAGGTCTTCAAGCTACATTTTCTTCCTACCACTCTTCTCACAGATAGAGATCCCATTTTCCTTAGCTCATTTTGGCAATACCTCTTCAAACTTCTAGACACTAACCTGGTTCACACCAGCCCCAAACAGATGGTCAAACTGAGAGGGTTAACCAGTGTTTCGAAGCTTACTTAAGGTGCATGATAGAGGATAGACCACCTAAGCGGCATAAGTGGCTAGGGCTAGCTGAAATTTTGTATAACACCAACTTCCACAGCAGCTTACGAACTACCCCATTTATGGCTCTCTATGGCTACACTCCTCCCTAGCTCACCTTTCACCATGTAGGGCATTCTCCCATCCCAGAGGTGAACTACTTTCTCAAGGACATGAAGAAAATGCTAGCCTTGCTCAAGCCGAATTTGGATGAGGCACAATCCAGGATGAAGCAGTATGCAGATGGGCATAGGACTGAGAGGGAATTTTTTGTGAATGTCTGATTTTACCTCAGGCTTCAGCCTTATACACAAACCTCCATGCCTATGTCCAGGTCACACCAGCTCACTCCAAGATATTATGGACCTTTCCAAGTTATTGCCAAGATTGGACTTGCAGCTTACAAGTTAGCACTTCCTCCTCAAGCTAAAATACACCCCATTTTCCATGTGTCACTTTTGAAGAAAAAGGTTGGACCACAAGTAACTGTTCAGGCCAGTCTACCCTTCCAAAGCCCGGATGGTCAGCTGCTTATTGAACCTGTAGCCATCTTGGAGAAGAGGACAATCACCACATGAACCACTTCTGTGCAGCAATTGCTCATTTAATCGGCTAACACACTCCCCAGTGAAGCCACCTGGAGGATGAATAGGCTCTTCATGAGCATTTCCCTCAATTCCATCCATGAGGACATGGATGCTTGAAGGGGGAGGGGGTATTGTCATGTTCTCAGAGCTCAGCTCTGTTTTTTCTTCTTTCTTTTTCTTTTTTTTTTCTTTTTTTTTTTTCCAGTTTCCGGCCGGTGAGTTGACACAAAATAAGATTCCGGTGACCAAATCATTGCCGGAATTTACCAAATTTGGTCACCGGAGGTTTTGCAAGGTAGAAACTCCACCGGTCCACTTATGTCAAAGGGAACGGCGTCGTTTAGTTAATTAAACAGTTGTTATCTTGTGAAGGGTAAGTTAGTAAGAGAATTGCCTACGTGGCGGGGGTGTTTTGATCTTTTCCGAGCTCTCTGCTGATATTTAGAGAATCTCCTTCAATTTTGGGATTGGAACAATCATGAATTACCTAAATTTCTATCTCTAGTTTCTCTCGTTTCCCTCTTTGAATTATTGTTTACTCTTAGCTGCTTCGGATTAAGGTCGATTCGACCTCGAATTATGCTTCTCCGGCGTAAATCAGGCCGGATAAGTACTGGATTGATATTGTTCCAGTAACTCTGAGAGCCAAACGCCAGTGAACCAGACGCCGGAATCATCCATCTCTTGACAATGCTGAACACCGGAGATCTGAGAACGAAGAGGTTTTCAAATTGAATGGAATGAAATTAGTCGAAGAAACGCGAGTGACGAAGAAACGCGAGTGAGGAAGGTTTGATCGGGATAGATTTCAGAGCTTAATGTTTGGTTGGGTTTGAGATCTTGGGGTTGCTTGAAAATTGATTATCGTTACTATTTGTTTAAGATGTGTCGGTGATTGATTTCACAACTATTACATGGAAGGTTTAAGGTTTCCAAATAGTACGGGGCTCCTGACTCGTCCTTTAGGTTTTGTGAATTGCGACATTAGCTTATTGGTTTATATTTCCTCTCACTTATACCCCTATTTTATCTCTTCTGGAGTAGAGTACTAAGACAATTAAACATTTGTGGACAACTGTGGAAAAAAATCTGCACACCCTTCATCTGCTCCACTGGTTTAATGGCCAGTTCGATTTTTAGAACTTTTGATTTTGCAAAGTTACACACGTGCTCTATTATTACGACTTTTTTTTGCAAACAGTACTTTGTGGGGTTGTTTGAATTTTACGGTTTTGGGGTTTTGGTTAATCATGACCTGTTGTTGTCTGTATTTAATGGTTGGGGTTTAGGTTTAGTGGGTGGAGTCATTTTTTTCCCGGTGACCGGACAAGTTATAGCCGGTCACCGGTTTTTTTTTTTTTTTTTTTTTTTTTTTTTTTTTTTTTTTTTTTTTTTTCGCTAAAACTACCATTTTCTTCACCACATCATCCCCACATCCGGTCACCGGCCTTATTACCCAGTCACCGGCGTCTTTTAGCCGGGCACCTGTTAAAATTACCCAGCCACCGGTAATCACGTCCGGTGACAGGGTCTTTTGTCATGGTTGGGTTCAACCTAACCCCGATATCCAGACAAGCCCTATATTATTACACATATACACCAACCGACTGCCTTACTCAACATTTCTCATTAGTACCATTTACTACCTCAGCCCCAGGGCGGATCCACACTCAAGGTTGTGGGAGCTATAGCCCCCACTGAACTCTGCAAAACTGCGATTTCATCCCATATTATGTCTATTAATTGTATTTCAACCCCCATTGAAATCAATCAATAACTCTTATTATTTGTATTTTTACGTTAACATTTTATTTTTTAAAAAAAAATTAGCCTCTATTAAGGAAAAATTCTGAATCCGCCCCTGCTTCCGTCCCATGATTTTGGTCCCCTATTCTATTTTTGGATGTCTGAATTCTCAAATCCAACATTGTAGTTTCATTAATTTGTCTTTAAAAAATAAGGGTGATATCACCAAACAGTTAGCAAGTGGAAGTATTTCAATAAATAACCAGATAAAAGTTAATGAGAATATAATGATTACATGTCATTTTAGATAGTTCGATTTCAAGGGGTCTTAGATTATGGGACATAAAGAGTTAAAATTAAAATATACTGTACTAAATTCTTTTCGCCCCGTCTGTTTTAGTTTTCTAGCGCCGACACTGCATGCGGCCCAATCATGACCCGGGCAAGCTTGCTCAGGAGAAATGGGTTGTGTGACCCCATTGAGGGGCAGGCGAACTAGTGAACAAGAGTATTATTGACCGGTCTTTTGGAGAACCTGAAATGTACAAGTACCTCTCCTTTATGTCCCCAACTTCAATGATGTAGGCGAGGAGGTGAGGTGACTAAGTTGTTTTACAGAGACATACTATTCGCTTCAAGTGAAATTCGACACACAATCTACTTCATGGACCTTGTAATATATTAATACCGGAAGCTGGGAAAAGCATGAAATCAATTAGAGCCGACACACGTCAACTCGTACACCACTGGTCTCTCCAGATAAATTATTTGGAGACAAGGATTGCATCCTCTCCAACATCTTTCAGTAGTTCAAGGCAATCACATTTCCTATCCTGCTTGTTTATTTGTCTATCTTTGCATCTTTGGTTGCTATTATAAGCACGCGATTAGGACATACATGCTGGTTATCATCAGTACATGATTAGTCTTATTGCTCTTTTTGATAGAGCTTGACTATTTCCCCAGTGTCTAAAGCGTCACCATAGGACGAAACATTTGCTCCGTAAGCAATTCTCTAATGATCTTAACATATATATATATATATATATATATATATATATATATATATATATATATATATATATAGGAAATTTGGGTGTTTAGAACGGGAATCAAGGGACTGAGATATCTCTAAGTCGTGTGAATCACTCTCAGATTAAGGTATTTCGGTGGTATACACACGAAACCGATAATCGGATAAAACAGAGATTTTCAAGAACGAATATGATTGCATGGATTTTCGAACTCACAGGTTCTGTCTGTGTTTCTGAATTCGACCAAACTGACAAATAGTGAGGGAGAAGGCGGTTAATCTGGCGGTTACAACCGCCAGATTTCAGTTCGTTTTTCAACGGAAAATTAATTCCGAGACGTTTTTTGTGAAGCAGTAAAACGTCCGAAATCCAATTTTTCAACGCTGACCGGTCAGCGAGACCGCCGCCAGGGGCGTTGCCCCTTGGACCCCACAGGGAATGCGCCCTTGAACCCCCGCAGTCGTCCGGGAGTTCGTTGCCCAAGATATTAGCATAGTTGTGTGCACGCGTGTACTCCACACCTCCTAACGTGTACAACGTATATGCCAATGTCTACTTTGGTCGTAAGTGAATCCGATTGCACAAATGGCCGATGACACTAAAATCACCAACAATATATATATATATACACACACACACACACGATATATATATATATATATATATATATCATAGAAGGTTTAATTTTACAAACATTCAAAGCTTTTTTTAAGAAAAAAAAAACTTTTTTAATGATCAGTTAGTTAATGTGAATGATAATGTGGTGCTTTCTCACAGATACCAAAATCTTCAATGAGAAGAAAAACTATCAACCAATAAACTATATACAGTGTGTAAAATGGTGATTCACTTCTAAAATTAGAAGAGGACATAAAAAACCCAAAAGACTAATGAACCTGGTGACATCAACCCTCTACCCTAGCTACTCATTGTTGTTGCCTTTTGGCATGCATATATGCACAAACTTATCTCTTAAGTGTGTGCAAGAATCCAAATGCAAGAATTAGAAATATTCTAAATAAAGTCATGCAACTTGCATAATTAAGATGCTTCATTGACATATTAATCTGCATAAGTGGCCTACTTGCAGCTTAGATTATCAGTGTAGAATTTTAGCTAGATACAATCAGCGAGCGAGGTGATGAGTTGAGGCCAACACGCATTGCTTGCGACATGACATATCATATCTTATATGTATCCCATAGAAGACAACACTCGCATGTCTGACACAATATTATTCATACTGTAATACATACCCTTATACAATGACATAGTCCAGATGAGATATATTATTAAATATATTATTGAATAAGTGGATGAGATAATGTATATTTGTTTCTGTTACATCATCTCAACCACACATTGAATAAATATATCCAATAATCAATCTCTCCCAAACTACGCTAATGTATAGAGAAGTTTACGCCTCTGTAAACATATAAACTTAATTGCCTGACTGTTCAGGTTTTCATAAGTTATATTTTTCCACTTGATGAAACGAAAGTTATATTTTGCTCCTAATCTAAACATTAACTATTTGAAATAGAACATTAGTAGCCTACTTGTAAACTAAAATATTACTATTGAGATACCGCGCTAATACTTGAACTTAATCAGTCTCATAATCACTAGTATAAATCTTCTTATGCCATACAATATTGTCTGTTTAGATCAAAACCATATTTGTCTTCAAACCAAGCACCAAGAACATGGTACGGTCTTCACCAAACCCTAATGGCCAAACACCCCCATTCCAATTTCAGTTACCACCACAAGACCATCACCAGCACCACCACCAAGATCAAATGGATCTCCATGATTATCACAGTGCTCATGAGGAAGCCTCTTATGAAGATCTTCCACCACCTTTTGAGGCCTACACTGGCCATGACCAAAACCAGCCAAACGACATGGTCTGGGGGCAGATACCAAATGATTTTCAGGCTTCAATTTCACCTTACCCACCACCACAAACACCGCCAAGAAACTATCCTCCTGATCAAGGTAACCCACAACCACAGTCTTATCCTCCGCCAGCTGAGCCAGTAGTGCAGTTTCCACCACTACAGTCTCAGGCAACTTATCCGGAGCCAGTGCAGTTGGGTCTTCCTCCACAGTCACAGGCCCCGCGGCCGCCAACAGCCACCACGATTCCAACAGTACACAACATTGCACCTGGGGTTCCGGTGGTGGTTTCCACCAACGTGTGGAGCTCTGGTTTATTTGATTGCTTCGATGATCTTGAACTTGGTAACAATCTCGTTATGTTGTCATGATATCACCGTAATAGAAAGTCATGGAATTATGTCTAAAATTATGTAAGTTTAGAACTGTTATATCACTGTAACTTTTACTGTACTATCTATATTTATAATCCGCGACGGATTTAGGATTTCTTTTCTAGGGGGCTAAATCTAAAAAAATAAAATGCTAATGAAAACACGTAAATAACAAGAGATATTAATTAAATTCAATGAGGGCTACACTGCATTTAGTAGATATTTGATGGGGGTAAAAATGTAATGTCACAAAGTTGAGTCGGGACTATAGCCCCCACACCTCAAAGGTTGGATCCGCCACTGTTTTTAGTCCTCGAATATCTCGTTTAAATAAGACCTAATTGTTATGTTTCAGCTGTTTTGACGGCATTCTGTCCCTGCGTGACATTCGGCCACATTGCAGAAATAATCGACAGCGGCCAAACATGTAAGTCCAAAATATTTCCATTATGTATGTCTATGTAATTATAAGATTTTTAACTAGGATCTCACTAAATTTCTTAATGTCTATGTTGCGGCGTGTTTGTGTGTATAATGTATGTAGCTTGTGGGACGATCGGATCTCTATATGGTGCCATACTGTTTTAAATCGGATTGCCATGTCTCCTGTCGTGCTCGTATCGCTCTAAGCTTAGGAGCCGATACAACTTGGTCGAGTCCCCAGCAGCCGATTGGATAATTCACTGCAGTTTGTCAAGAACACAGGGAGCTTAAACAAAGAGGCTTTGACCCTTCCATAGGTAATGTTTCCAATTATCTATCCCGATCAAATTGTCATCCCTCTTTACTACAAACATATTATAATTTAAAACATTGAAATAATATGAAGTTTAAATCTTTTTTTGCGACAGGATGGATGGCAAATGTGGCTAGGGATCAAATGTTGCAACAACAGCAGAAACCAAACGGAATAACAACACCACCAGCGAAACAAACCATGACGACGGTAGAAATAATTGATTAAAAAGTCAGAACAATTTGTTGTACCGAAAAATAACATAGTTGTATGAATTATAGTTGTCTAGATAAAGTCGCTAGTTGGAAGACAATGTTGTGCACGGATGATCTCCTAAAGCAGATTTTTTAGAGGGAAGACAAATCGATGTGTGACAAATTTCATGAAATTACTTGTCAGCTTCGGAAAGACTTTTTCGGTCCAGAAGCAGAATCAATGACAGAGCCGAAGACTTGAAGAAGGGGGTCAAGTTTAGTCAAACTAGAAACGACATTCTAAGAAGAAATCGTGACATTGTCACCGCAACACCCGAATTTGGCCAAAATAGTCTGCTTAAGGGTCAAAATCGCAACTTCATATATTTTTAGTAATATTTCATTTGTCAATTAGGATGTCAATTTAAACCCATTTGGGGTCAATATTTTCTCAGAGGGCGATTTTATTTAGAATTCAACGACTTATTTCTCATTCGTCACTGTTAGAAAACGACAGCGGAAGCACAAGAGGAGCGAAGAGACGATGAACAAGATGAAGAAACAACACAACGAGTTAACGTGGTTCACTAGTTTTTAGGCTAGCTACCTCCACGGAAAAAACGAATCAATTGTATTGATAAGAAGCCAATACAATCCACCACACACAATATGTCTCGACCCTAGTTCCTTATATAGTCCTAAGATACTGACTTGTGACCAAAGAAACGAAGAAACATTCCAAAATCAAACAAGGAAACAAGGAAATCGCCCCAGCCTCGATGTCTTCCTGCAGGAAGACAATTGTCTTCGCACGAAAACCTTCGCACGAAGACAAATTGTCTTCGCACGAAGACCCTGCAGTACCCGACTTTCGCGTCTTCGTTCTTCTTCCTTGCTTCACCAATTGCTTCGCCGTTTCGTCCAACTTCTAGCTAGGATCTTGAATCACCAAAACATAACAAATCTCCACCTTGATTCAAGTTCTCTAGCAACCAATCCAATGCTCTCATCAATCCAATCAACCGATAGAATATATTCCAAAATTTTGAGGGATTGAAATATACTCACTATGCACCACAACAAGCCCGTCTTTGCATCTCAATAAACGCATAGACTTTGTGTGTCTCAATCAACACACCACCAATGCCCCATGACACAATGCATCTCCCCAACGTCATTACGATGACACTTAACGACAAAATTTCCCATCAATCAAGTCATGCCAATTGCGTCACCAATACTTATCGCACCAAGACGCAAAACCGAGACACACCCAATAACGTGCCACCAATCAATGCATGCCCAATGACATGCAACCAATCAACCAATCAATCCGCGTGTCACAAATCACACGCCATGCTCCTGCGCCTGGAGCCCAAGCTTGCACATGAGACCTAGAGAACAAAGTCCTCCTCGGACTTTGTCCCTCCACCTTGAACTGCAGCAACCCCTGCATATCCTTTTTTCTTAAGACAATTCTGTTTCCAATGACCCTTCTCACGACAAAATGCGCAAACGTCCAATGGTAAGCCGGACCTACCATAGTTCCGATGTCAAACCTTACCCTTCCCATTGACCATGAATGCGCCACCATCATGATCTTCAAAATTTGACTCCTTGTGCCTCAATTCTCTTGTGTGCAACGCCGAACGAAATTCCTCTAGGGTTATCGTCTCCTTCCCAACAACAAACGATTGGACGAAACCCTTAAAAAAAAGAGGTAGAGACACCAACAAGATCAAAGCCGCCTCAACATCACTAATAGTCTCGTCACTATTGCGCAATTCAAGCAAAATAGTGTTGAGATTGTCTAGGTGTTCACCAATATGCGTACCTTCAATCATCTGAAGACCAAAAAGACGCTGCTTCAACATCAACTTGTTGACCATAAATTTCTTTTCGTAGAGATCCTCCAACTTGTTCCATAAGCTAGCCTCCGAGGTCTGATCTGCAACTCCAGTAATCACGTCGTCTGCGAGGCACAACATGATCATCGAATGCGCCTTCTCTTCCATATTCACAAACTCCGATGTGGTCTTGTCAGTTTCCGATTTGTTAGCTAGTGGCAACCACAGATCTTGTTGCTTCAACAAAGCTCACATCTTGATTTTCCACAAGCTAAACCCATTCTTCCCATCGAAACGATCAATCTTCATCATGTTCGACATCACTCCTCACAAACTCGAGATCCTACAACCTAGCTCTGATAACACTTGTTAGAAGACGACAGCGGAAGCACAGGAGGAGCGAAGAGACGATGAACAAGATGATGAAAAAACACAACGAGTTAACGTGGTTCACTACTTTTTAGGCTAGCTACCTCCACGGCTAAAACGAACCAATTTTATTGATGGGAAGCCAATAAAATTCACCACACACAATACGCCTCGACCCTAGGTCTTTTTAAAGTCCTAAGATACTGACTTGTGCCCGAAGAAACAAAGAAACATTCCAAAATCGAACAAGAAAACAACGAAATCGGCCCAGCCCGATGTCTTACTGCAGGAAGACAATTGTCTTCGCACGAATACCTTCGCACAAAGACCCTGCAATACCCAACTTTCGCGTATTCTTTCTTCTTCCTTGCTTCGCCAATTGCTTTGCCATTTCATCCAACTTCTAGGTAGGGTCTTGAATCACCAAAACATAACAGTCACTTGAAGGTTTTTGACTAGCGAGGTCTTCTATCGATCGTCAACTACCATAATTTATGAGCATGCGTTTGTTAGATCTAACTTTCAAAGGAGCTCTTGTTAAATCGGGTCCAAAGGCGACGTCAAAGAACCTTTTTTCCAACAAACATCACAACCTTCACCACCGTAGCCACTGCCATAATAGCCATGAAAAACTACCCGACCAAATTGACAATCCACCACCTTTAAGATCTGCAAAAAGTGCAGATAATCCCAAGGTGTGTGGATATGATGCTTGTCTGAGTTTTGTCTTGCGCGATCTGGGCAGAGGTTTTCCTGTAACGATTTTTGGTTGTTTGAGTCATTGATGGGATTGGATCGGTTATAAGAAGTGGGGAGTTGGAAGTAGGTGGAGGCTGAACTCGCCATAATCGAAAGAGCTAGCGGCAGGTGGCGGCTTAACACGCCATAATCTGGGCGGGTTATGGTGTGGATGATGAAGGCTGCGACTCTGTTCATACTGTGATTGGGTGGACCATTTTACCCTCAATAATATTGGACATGTTAGTCAACGGAGTAATATGTCAAATAATTAACAACTTTTTTAACCAGTTTCAGTTAGTATAATTATTGCAAATGGGGATGTAATAAGCTCATCCTAGAAATGGAGATTTTAATCTGTTAATTTCGGTATACTGGGAGTACCTATTAAGTAACTAAGCCTGATTTGTTTATAAAAGTTTATGGTTTTTAATAACTTCGGTGGTATGTAATTGTGTTTCCTAACTCGTACTCAAAACAAGGAGATTTGATCTACATCGTCAGAACATATCAGCTCATGTGAAATATCACTTCATGTGAAATCACAACGTTTAGGATAATTGTATTTAGTATATAAAATCACTGTATTTAGTTTCAATACTAATTGTTATTTGTGTTTCATACATATAATTGAATTTGTAGTTTAGTTAATCTTGCATATTCAACCCAATCTCTGATATCCCAAACTAGAAAACACTCTATTATCTAATTTAAGGGCTAGTTTGGAAATGTTGTGGCGGTGCTAGAAAGCTGACGTGTGAAAACACTGTGGGAAAGTTGCTGTGAATATTTACTATTTAAAAGTTTGTAGGGGGTTTAGATGATGCCTAAGTTCCTAACGTTTAATACCCATATTACCCTCATGCCTTAAAAACCTGATACAAAAGAGTCCTATTAAAGGAAGAATAATACGCTACTTCACTGCTCAATTAATCGTTTCACTCATTATATCCAAAACTTCCTTCATGTCTTTTCTGACACCAATCGTCTCATCCTTCTCCTTGACGAATCATCTGTTTCTCCAATTGTCTTCCCTATGATCAACGTAATTAAATTGCAGAAAGAGCCGCGAGAAGAATTGATTGCAAGTCTATGACATCAAAATGGATTAACGACTCTCACAGAGTAATAGAACAATCAATATGGGCCTACAAGGAATCATGTTTCTTGTAATTCAAGTGTTTGGAATCAAGGGTGCCTTGAATGTACTTGGGCTTGGTGAGGAGATGGCGACGAACCGGGGGGAAGAAACAAACCAAACGGAGGAGCAAAACGAAGAGAAGAAAAACAAGTGGAGCAGGGTCTTAGTATGAAGACAATTGTCTTTGTACGAATACATTGCAGAGAGGCGGCCATTAGTTGTTTCCTTGTTCGTTTAGCTCGGTTTTGGTATTTCTTGAGCACCAAGCTGTATGGTAGGCTTATATAAAGGCTATAGGTGGTGCTCTACTGGCTTGTGTTGTAATCTTGGGTTTATCTCTAATAAATTGGGGTTTTTTGGGTCGTATAGTTAGCTAGCTCATCGCTAGTGAACCACGTTACATCGTGTGTGTTCGTGTGTTCTTGTTTTCATCAATTCTTCGTTCTCTAAGCTCTGTCCGGATCATAACAAACTGGTATAAGAGCTTGGGTTGCGGTGTTCCAAGATCAAGGTGGAGCTGTAGGGATAGGGTGTCACAATCCGTGAGATTCATAGCTACGATTTTACGATCAAGGTAGAGCACGCGTTCGGAGGTTATGGATCTCGAAAAGGACCTGCAGAGAAGATGACCAGGGGTAGGGCTGAGCAAAACCTGCCCCAACCCGCCTCCCCCAAACCACCCCGCATCAAACCGGTCTGAATATATCATAAATCGTTGCTACATGATTGATTATGGTTATAGATTTCTCAACCCGAACGAGGTTCGATCGATCCTGGTTTGAGACATGGAAAACGCGCTTAAAACCAAACCGGTTCGATTAATGTTTCTTATGTAAAAATTGCATTATTTTATTTTATTCTTTTGATAATGGTTTCCAAATTAAGCTTTTAAGAGTTAACAACATCAATAAAATTGTTTTTCCTCAAACTATTCCTCTTTCATGGGAAATTACGTTACTTTTCCAACTTTAAACATTACACAAACGTATATTACAAAAAAATAACTAAACTAATATATTTTTTCAAGTGAAATCTCAAAATTTTCCAACCCGTTTAACCGGTCCGAATCGGGCCGAGTCGATAAGTTACGATTGATTTGGGTATTACAAAACACTGGGTGGGTTTGGGAAGAACATTCTCCAACCCGAACCTATTGGGTCGGGTAGAAATTTTCGGCAAGACCGGTCCAAACCAGTCTGTGCTCACCCCTAACCGGGGGGATGCCCAAAATCGACAAGTTCACGAGGAGAAACAACTTCAGCTTATGGCAGATCAAGGTACATGCTTTGTTGAAGTAACAAGGCCTGTGGTTGTCATTGGCGGAAGACAATGAAGGGGCTTCTACAACCACCAAGGAGTACAAGACGATGGAGGAAAGAGCACATTCAACGATCATGTTGTTCTTGGCGGACGATGTTATCACAGAGGTAGCGGATCAAGAGACGGCTGAATGACTATGGAACAAGTTGGAGAGCCTCTACAAGAAGAATTCGCTCACCAACAAGTTGATGTTGAAGCAACAGCTCTTTGGTGTACGCATGGGGGAAGGTACGGATCTAAGAGATCACTTGGATCGTCTTGATACTATTTTGCTTGAGTTTCAAAATAGTAATGAGAAGATAAGTGATGAAGATGCCGCACTAATTTTGTTGGTGTATCTATCACCGTCTTATGAGGGGTTCGTGCAGAGTTCTTGTGCTGGAAAGGAGACTCTCACGTTGGAGGAGGTAAGATCAGCTCTTCACACAAGGAAGATGCGACAGAGGGCCGCATATGGGGGTACGGACGGGTACGGGTCGGGTGCATTCGTAGCATCCAATGGAACTATGGCAAAAGGAGGAACAATGGTTCTAAGTTGCCAAAACGACGTCTGTGCATTGTGTAAAGAGAATGGTCATTGGAAGCGGGAGTGTCCAAAAGGGAAGGCGTTTGCAAACTTGGCTGCAGACGCAAATGATGACTTCGTGCTCTAGGCCCCGTTGGGGGGGGGGGAGGGGGAATCCGTGATCTTGACGAGGAGGCGGAGAATGGAATAGGGGAGTTAATGATGAGAGACATGGAACGTGAATGGGACGTGTGCTGGGGGTTTGTTGTAGGGACTCTATGGGATTCAGAACAAAAAACATATTTGTTGTAGGAACTCAGTGGGAGTTGGAACAACAAACAGTATATTCGATTTCGGGAACTCGGTCGTAGTTGGAGCATCTATAGAGTTCGATGAGGAACTAGACGGGGGTTGGAGCATCGCTGGGGGCACTCGTTGTAGGATCTTGGTGAAGATGGAACAACGTTGTGAATTTGGGGCTATTGGAGAGAACCGGCTAATTCAAGCGCAAGCGGACGAGAGGATTCAAGGCAAGGTAGAGATTTGTTGGGAATCAAGGGTGCCTTGAATGTACTTGGGCTTGGCGAGGAGTTGGCGACGAACCGGGGGAAGAAACGAACCAAACGGAGAAGCAAAACGAAGAGAAGAAAGACAGGTGGAGCAGGGTCTTACTACGAAGACAAATGTCTTAGTACGAAGGGTCTTCGTACGAATACATTTTGTCTTAGTACAAAGACATCGCAGAGAGACGGCCATTAGTTGTTTCCTTGTTCGTTTAACTAGGTCTTTGGCATTTCTTGGGCACCAAGCTGTATAGTAGGTCTATATAAAGGCTATAGGTCGTGCTCTACGGGTGTGGGTTGTAATCGTGGTTTTCTCTCTAATAAATTGGGGTTTTTCGGGTCGTGGAGGTAGCTAGCTCATCGCTAATGAACCACGTTACATCGTGTGTGTTCTTGTTTTAATCAATTCATCGTTCTCTAAGCTCTGCCCAGATCATAACATCAAGAATCGCCTGTAAGTCTATGACATAATGAATATCTTAATGTCTTGCTAATTCCTTACTTTCATCACGAAAAAGTCGATGGCATCTTAATGTTTTGCTAATTCCGTACTTTCATCATGGAAAAATACAGAAATTCAATTATATTTGATTAGATCTGCACTAGATTCTTGTTCTCTCTTGTTCATACAAAGCTACAACCACTTTTGCTAAAGGAACCAATATCGCTCTTCATAAGAGTACCGGCTACATGACTCGGGGATGTATGTCACATGATTAGCGAGTCCATACTGTATATTTGTGTTGTTTTAGTCTACTGTATTATGGTGTTGTTTTAGGTTGCATGATCTTAGTTTTTTGTTTATTTTTTGTTAGTTTCATTGTGTCCATCTATCATGTCTTCTGAAGGGAAGTTGTATGTTTATTACTATATGAAGTCAATTGAAACATATCTCATCTTCATAGACAATGGTTGTGTAAAACTTATGGCTGATAGTTATCAAAGTTGTGCTAGGTATCAGGTAACGAGTATTTGTTAAAGGGTAGAAGGGAACAGAACAAGCTAAACTAAGAAATTAAGAACTAATTGAATGAAATTGATAACGAAATATGTTTGAATTTGAGAGCAGTACTTCATTGTTCATAATAATCAATCCCCTTCTGCTCCAATCCCTCTGTTCTTATATATAACCAGGGTTGGATAAAGGAATGTAATGAAATACCACATTACCCTTCCAGTTCAGCTCCCTTTGCATACTTGCATTCTCGACCTACTGCCCCTTAGAGAGAGCACAAGAAAATATGTAGCAACTGTTGAATATGACTTGAAGTCAAAGGCGGCAAAAAGTCAAAGGCGGCTAAGAGGTTTAGGAAACAAATTGGGGCGGCAAACTATGGCAGTTTCTGGGTTGTTTCCTTATTTGTTCTATAGTCGTTTTGGAATGTCTTGGGCACTAAGTTGGTCCTATATGTCTATATAAGAGACCTAGGTTGTTCCTAAACATTGTTGGTTGTCACTATGGCCTTTGGCCATAGTGTGAATTGTATTCGTGGTGTTTCTCTTTAATAAACATGGGTTTTCGGGTCGTGGAGGTAACTAGCTAATCACTAGTGAACCACGTTATATGGGGTGTTTCTTGTGTTCTTGTTTTCATCATTATCATCGTTCTAAGCTAGGTCCAGATCATAACAAACTGGTATCAGAGCTCGTTTCCGCAGAGAGTTTGTCATAACAGCAACTCTGATTGCATTTCTCTAGGAACTCTGATCTTGCCGGTGTCAATTATTTGTGTAAGTTCTTTTCCAATGATACAATATCTTCGCCTTTGCTGCACTTCTAGAGCTATGTTTCAACAAATCTAACACACTGGTTCACTGGTGCTCCTCTTTTGTACATGTGTTAACATTGACATCCGCCCTATCTAGGGTACCCTTTGAATTCCAATGTACACATTTCACACAGATCTCATTACTTGCCTTACAATAGTAGTCATCTAAATGGAATAAGCAAGTTGATTTGTTTCGGTTCACTTTTCTTCGCGGCGTGGTTTTGCCGAAGAGAAATTTTCATTAAGAGGTATATCTATGTAATCCGAATTCTTTTTCATTATGTTATAGAGTATGAATGCTAACATAAATTGGTTTCTATTCTATAAAAGAGCATGGTTTAAGTAACTTTTGATTTTTCAGCCCTTAGATTAAATTAAATCATCCCAGCCCTTAGATCTCACCTACCACCCACTCAACCACCCACTACGAAAAAACACACACACACGCACGACCTCACAAGCCCACGAACTCACTTCCCAACTGTCCACCTTCTTCCATCTCCCTCACTTCGTCTGTCTCAGTTCGGTGCCCAGATGAATTTCAGCTCCCAAGTACAAATTTTAGTATTTCCTAACCATCGGTTCATAGTTTGATCACTAACCTGCTACAAATCCTAGGAACGAATCAAAGATCGCCAAGGGAAGCTGAGATCGCTGACGGCGCCTCCGAGGAGAGACTCTTCAGTCCTCTAATACAAATCGCCGATGTAACAACCCGGGATCTCGGTTCAGGGTTAAAGAGACAATCGACAACCAAAAGTAGAAATATACTATTAAGATTACATTTCGCTTAATGTACATAACAAAATTTCGAAAATAAGTACAATTTAAAACATAACATTTGTGATCTACTAAGTGATCTAAGTTAAGCTATACTTCTTCGTCTCGTTCCAGCGTTCCCATCCCCCACTTTGATTGACGACCTGCGGTTTTAAAATGGCAAAAGCCGACGCAGTTTTGAAGAATTTGATCAGTAAAAACTGAGTAAGTACACACTACGACATGTAAAGCAACGAGTGGCATGGAAGCATGAGTTGAAACAAATCAGAAGATTTAAATAGTAAAACTACCATATTGGAGAATTTGGATCAACTTGAAGTAACCGAGTAACAAAATCTCTCAATTTAATAACATAGAGAAACCACGAGTAGTTGGAAAAATATCCAGAGTAAACAAGTTCATTTGAACTGATAACTATAGTAGTTCATGAGTAGCCAACATTTACGATTCATTTCAATCGATTAGGGCATATCAAGAGCCACAAACAACATTAATAAGTAGTCAATTTTTAATTTCGACTTCAACAGTTTAATTTAGCTGAGGTGTGTCAAGAGCCACCAGCAGGATCGATGTAAACAGAGGGATCACGAAATAATCACTAAGGGTTCCTTCTAGGGTCTATCAAACCCTATTTCACCCGAGCGTTAAGGGAGCCCATTCGTCTACCCCGCTCACAACATTAGCTAAAAGGCCTTAAGTGTCGACACCCCTATACCGTAGTGACCCTTACAAGTATAAGTAGCACTCTATAGCTCTATAAACCCCTTGACCTCAATATCTTGATACATTTTGGCTCATCGGGGGCGGATTTTCGAACATTGACGTTCTATCCAATAATAAGAAGCATTGCTTCAATGGTCTTAGCCATTAGAAAATGGAGGATCGCTTGGCGCCTCCCATTAATAACAGTACTCTGTACATCGTCCTAAGTCTATTAGAGGTATTTTATTTATTCTCTTTCACATAACCAGAATCAGAATATCAACATTTCACAAGTAATTTCCGAGAGTTCTCAAAGGAGATGAGTAGAATAGTTTAACAACATTCGAGTGGAAAACATGCATTCTCATACTTTTTCATATAACAATCATTCATTTGAAACATCGAACGCATACGCACATTTTGATATGAAAAGGCCGTACATATGTACTTACCACTGAGATGAAGCACAATTAAAATCAAGAAACTAAGTCTAGCACTCCGACGACAACCGCTCTCTCCTACGAGGTCGATGTCTACAATCACACGTATGACGTACTCGTTATAACCAATTTACACATTTAAATGCATACCTACATGTCACATAGTCCTAAATGTCACTAATGCACATATAATGATGTTTAATTATCAAAATAAATCCAACAAAACACCTAGAAGTTCAAAAATTCAAGTTTTCTAAAAAAATGTGAAACTACAATTCTGGACAGAATTGTAGCTCTGACTTTGGAACCATATTTACCATATCCAATCATATCCTAAAATCTTGAAATTAATGCATGATGAACCTATATGTGTCTACTTTCAGAAACATCAAGAAAATCATGCATAGACATTGTAAAACTCAAGTTACAAAAATAACAAATACTGCTATGCAGAGAAGAGTTTGGGAAAAACTTTCAAGTTTGCAAGGATATTACTAGAACTTGGAGAATATAAATAAAGCTCATCTTCTCCAGAATTAATCCCCTATGTGTCTACTTTAATCACAAGAAAGATTTGGTGCCATAAGTTTCTGGAAATGAGAGTTTTAACAAAAATGGTAAAACTTGTCCAAAAACAGTGTTTCAGAAAACTTGCAACTTAGAATGAGCATATCTCCCTAACCAAAAAGGCTATGGAGTTGAATTTTCTTTCAAAATGACCCTCTATGAGTCTAGTTTCAGAATATAAAAGATTTAAAAATTCTAAAGAGACAAAATTTAGAGATAATATATGTTTTTCACAAACTGGTCAGATTGTAAAAATGTGCAATTTTCACCTATAGCACTTAAAACATGATCAAATCAATTATATGACACATGCAACTTATGGAGACTTGATTTTCACCCAAATTACATCATTTTAGGCATTAATTAAGACCTTTACATGCTCTTGACACAAATGATCAAAACCCTCTTGGGTAACAATGCAAGGAAGATGACATTCACAACATGCATGTGGGTTCTAGTGTGGGTTTCATGAAATAGTCAAAAATTTGGAGTCAAAGACATGATCTAACAATGTAAATGAAGAACCAAGCATGGAGATGAAAAAAACTAAGATTAAATTTCATCAATCAAAGCAAAATATGGACATGCATGAATGAATTGAAGACTAGAAGAATTGTTACCCCAAGAATAAAGATGATGTTGAGGAAAAGAGTGAATTGGGCCTTCAATTTATGAGTAGAATGGTGAAATGACTCCCCTCCATAGTTGTATAATGCTTGGAATCAAGTTTTTCATGCTTTGGATGATAGGAAATGAAGTTTTAATGGTGTTTTTGTGAGGTCAACTCCCAAAAACGGGATGAAATTTGGGGAGAGAGAATAGAGCATGTATGAGTGTTCTTCATTAGAGGAATTGAGTAGTGAAGAAGATGGTGGTGATGCATAGGATGTGAGAGTTATTGTAGGTGAGAAAAGAGTGATGGTGTGAACATGATGGGGGTTAATAATCATACAATGGAATATACATAATAAGTAATGGTAGTAGTTTTTTTATTTGAGAGTCGACTTGCATGTGAGTGGAAGAGGAGCTTTAATGGAATAAAAGTCTCATAACAAGATAGTTGGGGTAGGAATTGGATTACCAAGAGAATGAGGGTTGACATGCAAATACTAGAAATTTAGGATAACTACAAAATTTCATATGCAAGAGGGGTAGAAATAGAAGATACCAAAAATTAAGTGGTAAAAATGTATTTTTCAATAAATAGCTAACGCATAAAAGTTAATTTTCATAAACTATAAAATTGCCAAATAATTTTTCCAAATAAAATCACTCTGTTAGTAAATGTCAACATCAATTTTTTTAAGAAATTTACAAGTATCTCCCAAGTATATAAAATGAGTTTCATATCATATTATCCAAGTTTACAAAAACTACAAAATAACCTCAAAATAAATTTCTATATGACACCATTATACTTTAAAACTAAGAAGAAGTCTAGAAAAAGTTTGAAATATAAATTTCTCAAAATTTCAAAATATTTTCTGAAATGACCAAATAAACCCTGACTTAAATACGGGGTATTACATTATATCCCCCTTAAAATGAAGCTTCGTCCCCGAAGCTTAAATTTTTTTTTTTTTTTTTTTTTTTTTTTTTTTTTTTTTTGTAAAACTACGACATGCTTCACGATAATGCAGCTAATGCACATGAGAGTTGTATGCAATGCTAATGCACATGCTTCATTTATATTAACGGGAACGAGCTCTCGGTCGGTAAAGTCTCTACTCACTCGTATCATAGTAGGGGTTCAAATACAATTAGCTCCAGTAGAAGGTCGACACGAAATTTTGAAAGGTCTCGAACAAACAAGTTGCCACGTTTACAAAGCGATTCGACAAATTTATAGCATTTAAACAAATCTCGAAACTTTTTAGGAAAAATACTTTGATCGAAACTAACTTGTCATTTTACTTGACTCATCCGCATTAAAAATATTGTCTTACCTTTTATACGATTAGATAAACCAATCACCTCAAGTGTTCCACGCATAGGAGGGGGAAAAGAACACTATGTGTCGTCACACAACGTGTCTCTCCGTCACAACTCGCATGTGTTTCAAATGTTCCGACTTAGTCTAGACAGCGGGTACAACTCATAGTACCGTCGTACTAAGAGTCACGTCAGCGGACTGCTAAACAAAGTGGTCCATATCACTTGGCATTTGGTATCTCGACCCCCAACAATTTTTTTTTTTCAAAACTATTTTTTTTTCTTGGGTCAAATTTTTCTAATTTTGGAAACGACCAAGTCGAATTAACTCAAAATGAAACAAAACAAGGTATTATCTAAAAAGTCGTCGCCCGTAGGTATGAAAAGAATGGTCTCAGGGTATTTAAGTCAAAAGGTCATTACACTCTCGTAGACAAGGTAGGATGACCAAGCAAAGGAACGCGAATACGCATCACACGACAATGACAAATTATTTCTATATAGCAAGTAAACATGCTCATAGGATAGCAAACATATAAATAAGCAAGGGCATAAGTACTAAGCATGCAAATAATAAAGTAAAATTTGTACGGTTCACATCTCAAATAGTCGTTAATATTTAATCAACAATTATGGTACAAATCAATATTAATGACAGGTAAGTACCCCAACTCCCGACGGCTTGTTTACTTTGTTATTAGCAAATTGGGTTATCCTAATCAATTTTACAATTTTAAAAACGTGTTATCTTTCTTATTCCCTACTAATGGAAATCGAAAAGTCAATTTAACCGGAGAACCGATGCTCTGATACCATCTGTAACAACCCGGGATCTCGGTTCAGGGTTAAAGAGACAATCGACAACCAAAAGTAGAAATATACTATTAAGATTACATTTCGCTTAATGTACATAACAAAATTTCGAAAATAAGTACAATTTAAAACATAACATTTGTGATCTACTAAGTGATCTAAGTTAAGCTATACTTCTTCGTCTCGTTCCAGCGTTCCCATCCCCCACTTTGATTGACGACCTGCGGTTTTAAAATGGCAAAAGCCGACGCAGTTTTGAAGAAATTGATCAGTAAAAACTGAGTAAGTACACACTACGACATGTAAAGCAACGAGTGGCATGGAAGCATGAGTTGAAACAAATCAGAATATTTAAATAGTAAAACTATCATATTGGAGAATTTGGATCAACTTGAAGTAACCGAGTAACAAAAACCTCTCAATTTAATAACATAGAGAAACCACGAGTAGTTGGAAAAATATCCAGAGTAAACAAGTTCATTTGAACTGATAACTATAGTAGTTCATGAGTAGCCAACATTTACAATTCATTTCAATCGATTAGGGCATATCAAGAGCCACAAACAACATTAATAAGTAGTCAATTTTTAATTTCGACTTCAATCAACAGTTTAATTTAGCTGAGGCGTGTCAAGAGCCACCAGCAAGATCGATGTAAACAGAGGGATCACGAAATAATCACTAAGGGTTCCTTCTAGGGTCTATCAAACCCTATTTCACCCGAGCGTTAAGGGAGCCCATTCGTCTACCCCGCTCACAACATTAGCTAAAAGGCCTTAAGTGTCGACACCCCTATACCGTAGTGACCTTACAAGTATAAGTAGCACTCTATAGCTCTATAAACCCCTTGGCCTCAATATCTTGATACATTTTGGCTCATCGGGGGCGGATTTTTGAACATTGACGTTCTATCCAATAATAAGAAGCATTGCTTCAATGGTCTTAGCCATTAGAAAATGGAGGATCGCTTGACGCCTCCCATTAATAACAGTACTATGTACATCGTCCTAAGTCTATTAGAGGTATTTTATTTATTCTCTTTCACATAACCAGAATCAGAATATCAACTTTTCACAAGTAATTTCCGAGAGTTCTCAAAGGAGATGAGTAGAATAGTTTAACAACATTCGAGTGGAAAACATGCATTCTCATACTTTTTCATATAACAATCATTCATTTGAAACATCGAACGCATACGCACATTTTGATATGAAAAGGTCGTACATATGTACTTACCACTGAGATGAAGCACAATTAAAAGCAAGAAACTAAGTGTAGCACTCCGACGACAACCGCTCTCTCCTACGAGGTCGATGTCTACAATCACACGTATGACGTACTCGTGATAACCAATTTACACATTTATAATAGAAATGCATACCTACATGTCACATAGTCCTAAATGTCACTAATGCACAGATAATGATGTTTAATTATCAAAATAAATCCAACAAAACACCTAGAAGTTCAAAAATTCAAGTTTTCTGAAAAATGTGAAACTACAATTCTGGACAGAATTGTAGCTCTTACTTTGGAGCCATATTTACCATATCAAATCATCTCCTAAAATCTTGAAATTAATGCATGATGAACCTATATGTGTCTACTTTCAGAAACATCAAGAAAATCATGCATAGACATTGTAAAACTCAAGTTACAAAAATAACAAATACTGCTATGCAGAGAAGAGTTTGGGAAAAACTTTCAAGTTTGCAAGGGTATTACTAGAACTTGGAGAATATAAATAAAGCTCATCTTCTCCAGAATTAATCTCCTATGTGTCTACTTTAATCACAAGAAAGATTTGGTGCCATAAGTTTCTGGAAATGAGATTTTTAACAAAAATGGTAAAACTTGTCCAAAAACAGTGTTTGAGAAAACTTGCAACTTAGAATGAGCATATCTCCCTAACTAAAAAGGCTATGGAGTTGAATTTTCTTTCAAAATGACCCTCTATGAGTCTAGTTTCAGAATATAAAAGATTTAAAAATTCTAAAGAGACAAAATTTAGAGATAATATATGTTTTTCACAAACTGGTCAGATTGTAAAAATGTGCAATTTTCACCTAGAGCACTTAAAACATGATCAAATCAATTATATGACACATGCAACTTATGGAGACTTGATTTTCACCCAAATTACATCATTTTAGGCATTAATTAAGACCCTTACATGCTCTTGACACAAATGATCAAAACCCTCTTGGGTAACAATGCAAGGAAGATGACATTCACAACATGCATGTGGGTTCTAGTGTGGGTTTCATGAAATAGTCAAAAATTTGGAGTCAAAGACATGATCTAACAATGTAAATGAAGAACCAAGCATGGAGATGAAGAAAACTAAGATTAAATTTCATCAATCAAAGCAAAATATGGACATGCATGAATGAATTGAAGACTAGAAGAATTGTTACCCCAAGAATAAAGATGATGGTGAGGAAAAGAGTGAATTGGGCCTTCAATTTATGAGTAGAATGGTGAAATGACTCCCCTCCATAGTTGTATAAAGCTTGAAATCAAGTTTTTCATGCTTTGGATGATAGGAAATGAAGTTTTAATGGTGTTTTTGTGAGGTCAACTCCCAAAAACGGGATGAAATTTGGGGAGAGAGAATAGAGCATGTATGAGTGTTCTTCATTAGAGGAATTGAGTAGTGAAGAAGATGGTGGTGATGGATAGGATGTGAGAGTTATTGTAGGTGAGAAAAGAGTGATGGTGTGAACATGATGGGGGTTAATAATCATACAATGGAATATACATAATAAGTAATGGTAGTAGTTTTTTTATTTGAGAGTTGACTTGCATGTGAGTGGAAGAGGAGCTTTAATGGAATAAAAGTCTCATAACAAGATAGTTGGGGTAGGACTTGGATTACCAAGAGAATGAGGGTTGACATGCAAATACTAGAAATTTAGGATAACTACAAAATTTCATATGCAAGAGGGGTAGAAATAGAAGATACCAAAAATTAAGTGGTAAAAATGTATTTTTCAATAAATAGCTAAAGCATAAAAGTTAATTTTCATAAACTATAAAATTGCCAAATAATTGTTCCAAATAAAATCACTCTGTTAGTAAATGTCAACATCAATTTTTTTAAGAAATTTACAAGTATCTCCCAAGTATATAAAATGAGTTTCATATCATATTATCCAAATTTACAAAAACTACAAAATAACCTCAAAATAAATTTCTATATGACACCATTATACTTTAAAACTAAGAAGAAGTCTAGAAAAAGTTTGAAATATAAATTTCTCAAAATTTCAAAATATTTTCTGAAATGACCAAATAAACCCTGACTTAAATACGGGGTATTACAGCCGACGCCGACACACTCATTGTCATCATCACCGCCGCCGTCGCACTTGTCGTCGACCACCAGGAAGGAATCAGAGATCGCCGAGGGAAGCAGAGATCACCGACGGCACCTACGAGGAGAGACTTTCAGTCATAGTGAGTTTACTGATCTCTCTCACCCCTTTTAAAATTGCAAAATTTCTAATTTCTTCTGCTTCTTTAGCGATTTTTTCCAACATTTGCTACAATTGTAATTCTTCTTCATCTTATTCCACCCTTCAACACTTCTTCTTATGTACTGGAGATTTTAGAGAACTTGGTGATTTTAAACCACTAAAATAAGTGGTCCTCTGTATACCCCTTTCTTCCCATTTTGGTCCCTTTTGATTTTAATTCATGAGGCATATTTGTTGATAGCTTTGGTCATGAGGCATATTTGTTAATGAAATCTGGGTTAGTCTGATTGTGTGGTTCTAAATTTCATTAGAGAAGCAAAATCTCGAGAAATTCTAAGGTTATAATGCTCGGGTGTTGTTCTTATACAAAATTATGATTTGCTTTTTTTAAATCAGTTTTTCTTCCAATCTTATGTTTGATTAAACTCAACCAACAATTCCATTTCGATCTGTGTATTCACTGGATCTAAAGAGATTATGGCAACATTGATGGTTTAGTCCTACAGTACTCGATGCTGCTTAATCTTGAATATTTAATTCTGGAGTACTAACATCAATTTGCCTTGCCAGTAACATTAGTAGTTAGCTTATTTGGTGAGAATCTCATTGTGCATAAAATTCAAAGGCTAACATCAGTAATTATAGAGGTCGCGGAGGAATTTCATGTCTCAACTGCAATCTTTTTAATTAAAGGTGCACAAAGACCCTATATACATTTAATTACTTGCTTAGTTAGTTTTTAGTTTGCATGTTTTGTTATGGCCTCGCAGAGAATATTAAG
The DNA here is from genome assembly GCA_023055425.1 of Linanthus parryae. Classification (NCBI taxonomy): domain Eukaryota; kingdom Viridiplantae; phylum Streptophyta; class Magnoliopsida; order Ericales; family Polemoniaceae; genus Linanthus; species Linanthus parryae. The sequence continues at coordinate 760,701 of JALGPY010000030.1, forward strand.
CCGAATGCCTCACGTGATGATTGGATGGGCATATAATCATGTATTGGATGAAGAATAAATATGAAAGCTTGTTACTTTTCAGGACAAATAACTGACTATAGATCTGTGACTTCTCCGGTGAACATTGCTTATCAATCTATAAGGAATTGTGATCGAAGGTGTTTCTTGGAATGTCTTTATTATGTATTCTTAGTAAATTTTAAGTAGTCACCATGATCTTTGGTTTCTAGATGCATAAATCGTATTAAAGAATTGTTGGACTATAAAAGCTACAGAGTCTCGGAGTATGAAGGTGCGAAAACTATGCGTGATCTAGATATCTATTATATAAAAGAGCATGATTCAACTAACTTTTGATTTTTTAGCCCTTAGATGAAATTAAATCATCACAGCTCTTAGATCTCACCTACCACCCACTCAACCACCCACTACTAAAAATCACACACACACACACACACACACACGCATGACCTCACAAGCCCACGAACTCACTTCCCAACTGTCCACCTTCTTCCATCTCCCTCACTTCGTCTGTCTCAGTTCGGTGCCCATACGAATTTCAGTTCCCAGGTACAAATTTTAGTTTTTCCCAACCATCTGTTCATAGTTTGATCACTAACCTGCTACAAATCCTTGGACGAAATCAGAGATTGCCAAAGGAAGATGAGATCGCCGACGGCGCCTCCGAGGAGAGACTCTTCAGTCCTCTAATACAAATCGCCGATGCCGACGCACTCACCGTCACCATCGCCATCGCACTTGCTGTCGACCACCAGGACGGAATCAGAGATCGCCGAGGGAAGCAGAGATCGCCGACGTCGCCTACGAGGAGAGACTTTCAGTCATAGTGAGTTTACTGATCTCTCTCCCCCCTTTTAAAACGGCCAAATTTCTAATTTCTTCTGCTTCTTCAGCGATTTTTTTCAACATCTGCTACAATTGTAATTCTTCGGCATCTTATTCCACCCTTCAACGCTTCTTCTTATGTACTGGAGATTTTAGTGAACTTGGTGATTTTATACCACTAAAATCAGTGGTCTGTATACCCCTTTCTTCCCGTTTTCGTCCCTTTTGATTTTAATTTATGAGGCATATTTGTTGATAGCTTTGGTCATGAGGCATATTTGTTAATGAAGTTTGGGTCAGTTTGATTGTGTGGTTCTAAATTTCATTAGAGAAGCAAAATCTCGAGAAATTATAAGGTCATAACGCTCGGGTGTTGTTTTTATACAAAATTATGATTTGCTTTTTTTAAATCAGTTTTTCTTCCAATCTTATGCTTGATTCAACTCAACCAACACTTCCATTTCGATATGTGTATTCACTGGATCTAAAGAGATAATGGCAACTTTGATGGTTTAGTCCTACAGTACTCGATGCTGCTTAATCTTGAATATTTAATTCTGGAGTACTAACATTAATTTCCTTGCCAGTAACATTAGTAGTTAGCTTATTTGGTGAGAATCTCATTGTGCATAAAATTCGCAAGCTAACATCATTAATTATAGAGGTCGTGGATGAATTTCATGTCTCAACTGCAATCTTTTTAATTGAAGTTGCACATAGACCGTATATACATTTAATTACTTGCTTAGTTAGTTTTTAGTTTGCATGTTTTGTTATGGCCTCTGATAGAGATATCGTGATATTCATCGTGATATTCGTCATTATCCTCATATTATTTAGTTTCCTAATTATTTAGTAATTGTGTAATTAGGATAATTACATTGCCTTTTTTAGTTTATCTGATTTGTTTCCTTAGGTTAGTTAGAGTTTGCCTATAAAGGCTCCCATTGTACATATGCAACATATATATACTTCAATATAATATTTTCTTCTTCCTTATATTTTAACATGGTATCAGAGCAATCGAGCACCTGGTGACCTAGTTAGTAGCTTCCGCTTTTCTGGCGGGCGGCGCCGCAACTAGCCGTCCGCCAGAACACTCATTAGCATGTGTTCCTGCTTTGTTTCGGACTCTTTAGTCCCTGTCTTTGCCACCAAAAAGTACCATAACTACGTACCCAGTTTTAACCCTCTCCGATGTGTTCCCGGTGTTGATTTCCGCCACTATAGCATCAAATCTTCTCCATAAATTATCCTACCTATTTCGACCCGATATGTCGTAAAACTGTCCTATTACGACCCGATATGTCGCTAAACTATCGTATTACGACCCGATATGTCGCTAAACTGTCATATTACGACCTAATACGTCGTTAAACTATCCTATCTATTTCGACCCGATATGTCGTAAAACTGTCCTATTTCGACCCGATACGTCGTAAATCTATCTTATTTCGACCCGATATGTCGTAAAACTATCCTACTTCGACCCGATATGTCGCTAAACTGTCATATTACGACCCGATATGTCGCTAAACTGTCCTACTTCGACCCGATATGTCGCTAAACTGTCCTACTACGACCTGATACGTCGCTAAACTGTCCTACTTCATTGCCCATACCTGAGCCTACTATTATCGCTCATAGTTTTGCCTAGTCGAGCCTACAACACGGCCTTCGCAATCATTCTGGCCTTCTCCGCTGCTACAACCCGGCTTCCGCAATCACTTTGGGCTTCTTCGTTGCTGCTGTGATGCCTTCTTTCAAACTCAATATTGGCACATTGAGTTTGAGGGGGGATGATAGAGATATCGTGATATTCATCGTGATATTCGTCATTATCCTCATATTATTTAGTTTCCTAATTATTTAGTAATTGTGTAATTAGGATAATTACATTGCCTTTTTTAGTTTATCTGATTTGTTTCCTTAGGTTAGTTAGAGTTTGCCTATATAAAGGCTCCCATTGTACATATGCAACATATATATACTTCAATATAATATTTTCTTCTTCCTTATATTTTAACAGCCTCGCAGAGAATATTGAGCCGAAGGCCTCACGTGATGATTGGATGGGCATATAATCATGTATTGGATGAAGAATAATTTCCAAAGCTTGTTACTTTCCAGGACAAATAACTGATTATAGATTTGTGGCTTCTCCGGTGAACATTGCTTATCAATCTACAAGGAATTGTAATCGAAGGTGTTTTTTTGGAATGTCTTTATTATGTATTCTTAGTAAATTTTAAGTTGTCACCATGATCTTTGTTTTCTAGATGCATAAACCGTATAAAAGAATTGTTTGAATATAAAAGCTACAGAGTCTCAGGAGTATGAAGGTGTGAAAACTATGCGTGATCTAGGTATGAACCAATCAAAACACCATAAAAAGTTCACGTGCAAAGCACGTGCTTCTAACTAGTTCTAGATAAAATGTTGTTTGGTAGTACATAAAAGCTGCTGTAAAATATTGATATAGTAATTTCATATTTGGTAAGCTCAACTGTGGACTTGCGGTGCGAGTGTAAAAGGACAAAAGTATCTCACACGTGTCTTTTTCGTAAAGATAACTATTGATATTTTAAAAGATTGTAAGATTAAAATCGGTTGTCGATAAATTAAACAAAAGCAATTTCTGAAAAAGCATCTCCCCCCTTTTCCTGAAAATTATTGTGGGACAATAGAAACTGTCCGAAAAAACAAAAATTTTATTTTTACCAAACGCACTAACTGCTTCTGCTGTTGAAAAACTGTTTTGCTGGCAGCAGAAGTATTCCTAAACTCACCCATGTGAAAAGTGATATATTTACTGGGTATGATAAATCCCGCTAAGTACTTGCTACATGCTGCTGTGTGTTTTATACCCACAAGTTATAAGGTGAACTAGTACATTTGGTTTGAAGGGTACTATACTACTATGGCAAGTGGCAACTAAGGCTACTGCAGTGCGCTGGGGGCGGGACTGGTGGGAATCTACATATGCTCACAATCATCAAACAAAAAACTTGAGAGGTAACAATCAAAACAACTGACTGACTCAGTTGCATCCACGAAGTTCACCACTGAAGGGGATACAGGATACTACATACCACGTGTACATGAATATTGTGGAAAAAATTTAATGTGGGGCTGGCAAGTGGCGGAGCCTGAATTTCGACACAAGAGTGGCACAATTTCTATAATCAAACTCTCTTAGGTGCAGTTTCATAATAAATGCATGATAAAAATGAATTATAATTCAAAATGTGGGGTGAAGATGTAGTTTCTGAAAACCTTAAAGGTGCACGTGCCACCCCGTGCCTCCATGTGCCTCCGCCAGTGGGGCTGGCTAAGCACAATTGCAATCTTAGTACATATGACATGCTACATACAACATACTAGTACTTCTCAATTTCTATGCCAATGTATTCAACTCATAAAATGTGCCTGAACGTGATTGCAATGTTTGTGTTAGTGCTGGTACAAGTTTAATTTAGACTAACAAACGTTGTTAGACGTGCAGTCGATGTTTTAGTGCTCCTGAAAACCTCTCCTAAGTCAAACAAATGTTAATTTTTACAATTCCACCAAATTAGTAGCCAACTTGCTCGTAAACAGAGAGGCTGGCTATGGTCATCTACAGTTAATTCAAAAACCCGTCACTAAAATGTATTATAAAATCTCTAGTTAGCTCGCAAATGTGCGGCCCAAACTATCCGCCGCCCTTTTAGTTGTGAACTTTAAGGCTGCCGGTATTTCGATGATTAGACATACATGGGACATTCTGGATCAAACTTGAAACCAAAAGCAAACAAAGCAAAAGATGATACAGAATGGCGCCTACGTGGAGAAGAGATTAATGCATGCATGCCTCCAGGAGGGTTTGATTGGGAGGTACCCCGATTCCAACAGCCAATCATCCTTCTAGAAGCAAACCATCAATCCCCCCGAGATGAACTCATCGAAGAAATCTTACCTCCAGAAGAAAACGATGATCAAGGGCAGCCATGTGAATTGGCGGTACTGGAGGAAGCAAGCTTCCCTCCAGAAGCTGACGATCAACGAAGGCTGCCACCTGAATCTGAAGAAAGCCTCCCTCGAGAGGTAAATGATCCAACGCCACAACCCCAAGTTCAACCCCCCGACATTGATGATGATCCGGTACTGCATCATCAAGGCAACAGCTGGAGAACTGGCTTATTCGATTGCATGGAGAATCCTGAGAACGGTAATAATATAATTAATTACTCTATTTGTTTACTTCCTCTATGAAGAATTATTACTCTCTCCGTCCCAAAATTATTCTCATGTCTGACTTTTCACAAAGTTTAAAAAGATATTTTTAACTTGATAAATTTACTAAATTATCATTTGTTGCTTATGTTTTTTTCTTGAAAAGTGAAAAAGTAAGATAGAGCAGAAAAGTATGTCTGCAAGTAAAGATAAGTCCCTTTTCGAAACCTAAACATTTTAAGGGGACTATGGTTACTGAATACTCCGATTTTTTTTTCATTAAATACCTATTCGTATGTATAAATGAAAAATACTTCCGTATTTCACATTTGAGCAAAAGAGTTTAATACTCGTATTTAACGTTTTAGCGTACATTGTTTCCGAATAAAACTTCTTGCATAAAAATTATTGAATAAATTACCATCCAAAATATTATAACTTATAGTAATTAGTTATTATTAAATATTTTCTTACTATTTCCCTATTTCAAATGTTATTGTTAGATTAATATAAATCTTTGAAAATAATAAGTTAAAAATAGCTATAATTATATGTGTATATACATATACATACATACATATGTGTGTGTGTGTGTGTATATATATATATACACACACAGACACACACTCAAGGAGATGCATGTATATTTGTATATATGTACATGTATCTTGAGTTTATGAGTTATATTATAAATTTTTATAATAATTAATGCTTAAGATTAGGGAATGCACAATAACTATTTTTTAAAAAAGCTTGCATTATAAATAGTTGGATTTATTTTGATATTATTTTACATGAGTATAACGTGGTAGTTATGAGTAAATAGTGTAATTATCAGAATTGATAAACAAACCAGTACATGATTTGCAAATTATTTTTAATATTTGATAAAAATATGAAAAGATGACAATGTGGAAACACAAAGAATTCATTATATATGCTAAAATACTAAGAAATGCACATGTATTTTTAATTACGAATGAATAACTAGTATACAAATTATACACGGAGGTATAGTAAAATCGAATCAATCAAATCTCGAATTTTTAAGGCGGATTTTTATTAACGTGTTGTTAACATAAAATTGTATACTACATGCACGTACCGTATCACGTTTTATTTTCGGTGTTAATTACTTAATGCATATCCTAAATTTATCGAAACTATCACATTGCAACGTCCAGTTCTAGAACTAGCTAATTTCATCCCCCATTTACAAAAAATACGTCAATGTCAAATTGAGAACGGAATTTCATCGCAAAATTAACGTACTCGAAATGCATTATCTCAAACAATATTGTGATGTGGTTGTATCATAGACGAGTTACACTTTATGAAAATAACTTCATGGGGTTTGAATTTGATGATTGAATTTCGTTTCCAGTTTGACATTGACGTATTTTTTTGCAAATGAAGGATGAATCAGCTAGTTCTAGAACTGGGGGTTGCAATGTGATAGTTTCGGCAAACTGGGAAGTAATTAAGCCTTATTTTCGTCCCGTATTTTACTAATTATGAAGGGGACAAGCATTAATTGCATTCACATTTCTCCTTATTTCTCAATTTCTAACACTAGTATAATTATTTTTTTTGGACATTTTCGTCAATATATCCCACTTTCAAACTTAAAAAGTATGCTTAATTACTTATTGCATACCCCCAGTTTAGCGAAACAATCACATTGCAACCCCCGCATCTAAAACTCCCTTATTGCATCTCATTTGCAATAATACCGTCAATTAAAAATTGGTAAGAAGTTCCATCCAAAACTCCATCCATGTACAAAGGGTAAAATTGTCAGTACAAAAAAAGCATTAAAATAAAGTTAAAGTAAAACTAGAAAAAATGAAATCAAAAGGATGAATATGTTTGTTTATGTATAAAAAAGGATTGAAGAATATTTCAAAAGAAGTTTGCAAAAATAAAAATATTCCAAAAGAAGAAAGGGCGGACGAACTGGGGGTATAAATTATGTTTGTGTTGTAACAGAACTCCTGTTTCAGAGCTGCGTTACCAGTTTATTATAACGTGTGGGTATTCGAGCAAGAACGACGAAAGCAAAACAAGAACAAGACAGATATTTAACGTGGTTCACTAGCGAATTCGGAACGAACCCGCTAGCTACCTCCACGGCCAGAACCAGATAATTTATTGAGAAGAGAACCCCATTACAATGCACGTCGTGGCCGCAACGGCCACGACGACGACCCGAAGCACCCACCCAAACACACTCCACAAAGACTCTCGAAGAGCTCTTAATTATGCCCGGTGTGTTTCTGTTTATGAAAGCCAAAGCTTCTTTAAATACATGAGACTTGGGCGGTGGAATTGCCAGCCACCACCGCATCCCTTATTTCCATTTGTATTGGTCTTTGACTTTTCCTTTGATTTGTTTCCAAGTTTGATTACTTTGACTTTTCAAGTCACAACCCCAACAAATCTCCACCTTGACTTGAATCGTCTCAGTAATCCAAAATCAGAACCTGATGCCCCTCTTCTCAAACCTGAACCGGATGCGTCTCCCAGAACCTGAAACGAGCACGCCTCTCCAGATAGATGTTTCACAGCTGTATGCGAAACCCGAATCGCCAAATCGTTACTCCAACTACCATGCATTCCTGTAACGACTGCGCCCGATGTGGTTGCACTTCCGGAAACACAAACAAGTGCTCCACCCAGAACCAGACTCGAATACATTCACTGAGAAAGTAGGACCGAATGTATTCCAGATGCGCCCAATTGTGCCAGACAGATGCACTATGACAGAATGCCCAGATGTCATCCAGACCAAATGCACCGATGAAGAATGCCCAAATTGTCATGCCCGATGCGCCCCGTATGCCTCAGATGCGCCAGATGCTCGCCAGAAACAGATCGCGCCAGATGCGAGCTCAGTGCGTGTCATGGTACACGCTGCAAAACCAGATGCACGCCAGAAAAAACTCGTGCCTAATGCGCGCCAGAACCAGAATCAGATGCGCGTGCCAGAAATCTCACGCGCCAAATGCTCCATGTCGATGCTCCAACTCCAATGAGTTCCTGCAACGCATGAGCCAGAACCAGATTCAATTCACACGCCAGATGCTCCACGTGGGGAGCCGGATTGCGCCTGAACGTCAATCGCCAGAACGCTAGATGCGCGTGAACTGCCAAATTCGCGCCAGTACCGAATGCGTGCTGGATTTGCAAGATCCCTTGCACGCCTAATCATATGCGCGCCAGATTGATCTGACAGGAGCCCGGATAGCCCCCTCCATGGGGCTTCAGATGGTGGGTGTACCTGCTTCTCTCTCACGAACAGATCGATCTTGATCGCTAAACCAGACATCGTTCTTGGCGGAATCTCGAAACCCAACTTCCCGATAGCTTGCTCCACCTGAATCGCGAAACCCTAGTTTTGAGTTACACCAAAACGTGAAACCCTAGCTCTTGGCTCCACCCTGATCTTGGAACCCCGGGCTCTGATACCAGTTTGTTAAAACTGGTGATCCCCTAACTTGGCTCTGATACCAGTTTGTTGTAACAGAACTCCTGTTTCAAAGCCGCGTTACCAGTTTGTTATAACGAGTGGGTATTCGAGCAAGAATGACGAAAGCAAAACAAGAACGAGGCAGATATTTAACGTGGTTCACTAGCGAATTCGGAACGAACCCGCTAGCTAGCTCCACGGCCAGAACCAGATATTTGATTGAGAAGAGAACCCGATTACAATGCACGTCGTGGCCGCAACGGCCACGGCGGCGACCCTAAGCACCCACCCAAACACACTCCACAAAGACTCTCGAAGAGCTCTTAATTATGCCATGTGTGTTTCTGTCTATGAAAGCCAAAGCTTCTTTAAATACATGAGACTTGGGCGGTGGAATTGCCAGCCACCACCGCCTCCTTTATTTCCATTTGTATTGGTCTTTGAATTTTCCTTTGATTTGTTTCCAAGTTTGATTACTTTGACTTTTCAAGTCACAACCCCAACAGTTTGGTTGTGTAATGTTTCTCTCTCCATCTCCAATCCAACCACACTGGTTCCCAATTGATGGTTGCCGATTCATCAGGGCTGTAGGGTTGTGATACGGCCACGTATCTATCGGAGGACAGGAATACTGAGACGGCCTTGTGTTGTAAGGAATAGACCCGTGCTCCCCCAAAATATCTCAACGACTACGTGCCTAAGTAGTCACTAGTTAAGACGTTATTTATATTAATTTATTAGTAGAGTTGAGTTATTGCACTTTTTCATTGTTTAAAGGTCTTTAGAGTATTTAGCTAAAACGTTTAGTATTTATAGGTGTTAGGGTTCAGCTTTATATTTCATGAGATGAATGAATTGTTTTAGTTTTGTTTTCTTTCATAGTCTTTTTCATGACCTCTCAAAATATTGGTAGACATTCGTAGCCTCTCAAGCTACTGGTACGATACTGGTATGTAACAGGTTAGGTGTGTATTTCAATTGGTGAGTTGAATTTGTTGGGTTCTGGTAGTGGTTTATGGGTTTGTGAATGTCAAATGAGTGAAGTTGAAATGGAGATTCTATTTGGTTTGAGGACTGAGTAGGATACGATAATTATGAAGTTGGGGTTTCGTGGATTTGAATAGTTGCAGAAAGAGATATCGATTGGTTCTTCTTGCCATGATGGTGATGACGAGGATTTCTGATTCCATGTTCGATTGTTCTGGTTGTTTCAATTTATCTGGTTATGGTGGCTTGGTTCGACGGGTACGAAAATCAGTTTTGTAGAGTCGATTTGTAAGGAGAGGGAGGTAGGGGCTGGCCGAAAAGAGGAGGCGATGATGAAGCTCGCCAGTTTTCATGGTGATTGGCGACAGACAGTAGAGGAGATACGTGACTAAGGTTGGTTTGGGTCTATGAGACTACCGTCGCGATATAGAAAACAATGAGTCCACATCCGCGATGCTGTAAACATTTTCAACGGTTGTGGGGGTGATGATGCAGGAGTGAGATAGAGGATGAGAGCCACAGGCAAATGGTATCCATCGATTCTTCCTCGTTCTTCTTAAAAGCTTTTTTTAATTTTTTTTGTATTAACGGTTTTACCCTCTGTACATGGACGGAGTTTGGGATGGAACATTTTACCATTTTCTAATTGACGGTTTTATTGCAAATGAGAGATGCAATAAGGAAGTTTTAGAAGTGGAGATTGGAATGTGATTGTTTCACTAAATTGGGGGTATACGTTGGCCATGTTTGGCTAAGCTAAATTTTAGGATAAATTGATGAAATTTTAAAAAACAATCTGACCCGTTTGGCTAAGCATGATAGATTTTATAAGTTTTTGGATTACTCGGATCCGGGTACTCTAAAAACCGGATCCGGTTATTTGAAAAATATTTTTGCTGACAAAAGTGCATAACCGGATCCGTGTAGGGCCTAACCGGATCCGGGTAGGACCCAGCCAAACACAAATGAACCAATCAGGAAGGGACACATTACCAAACCACCAAGCCGAATCCGGGTCGGACCCAGCCGGATCCGGTTCATCTTCTACAAAAATCATGATTTTTAGATAGATTTTGGATAATCTATCTATCCATTAATCTAGCTTACCCAAACGAGGCCATTATGTAATTAAGCGTATTTAAAAGTGAACAATATTTTTTGAACATAGAAAAAGAAAAGTTGATTCTTATTATGGGATGGAGGGGAGTAAATTATTTAAAGTATAATATTCAGTTTGAGATTTTCGTCTTAGCAAAGTATGACATTATTAATGGAACAGAGGGAGTACAACTTTTTAGAACGAGTAAACAAATACATGCATGATTAAAGTATAGGCATTTCCTGTGAAACTATCATTTCCCATATGATCGAGATATAAGATGAGTAATTGACTTACTATCACTTTATGACTTTGTATTTCATGATATGTACTATTTTCCTTCAGCAATCGCGACGGCATTCTTCCCATGTGTGACGTTCGGGCAAATTGCAGAAATCCTTGACAACGGCCATAGTAGTAAGTATAGTTGTATTTTGGGAATCGCTCCTAATTCTGCTTAGTCGCATGCACGCCCTCGTGTATAAAAGCTTATTTGATTTGAGTTAATGGGCGGGTGGTTCATGTTTATACAGCTTGTCCGACTACTGGGTTTCTATATGCTTGCACTATGTACGTTGGACTCCCATGGATCATGTCATGTTCATACCGTTCAAAGCTGAGGAGCCAATATGGTCTTGAGGAGTTGCCCACACGAGATTGGATGATTCATCTCCTATGTGGGTGGTGCGCGCAATGTCAAGAGTACCGGGAGCTTCAGCTCAGGGGCGTCGAACCTTCCAAAGGTATGTGTACGTACTACTAGAAATTAGTCTCATTATTACATATCATAATTGTTCGTAACGCTTGATAATCAAACGGATTATCTCACATTTCATGTTTCATTATTAAAAACATTTCACATGTTTATTATGATCTATTTTGTTGTTAGGATGGGTGGGAAACAAGGATAAGATTCGAAAGATGCAACAAGAAGCTACTCCAGAGATGGCACCACCAACGACCAAACTATGACGACCTCGTGAGGGTTGCCAATAACACGTTAGCTCGAATGCTGAAATATATACCCAAAATTATGGACAAAATGAAAGAAATCAAAGATTTCTTGAAACAGATAACACAAAGATAGATTAAAACCCAGAAAACAGAAAGAATTTCATAGATTTCATGACTCAAATTTGACAGAGCTTCGCTACAGAATTCATCGAAGAGGAAGCTAAAGAACCCTAACGCCACAAGAGGCCCTTTATACACTGGAAATCAAACGGTCTTATTTATGACCGTTTGATCACATAGAACTGATCTTAGCCATTCATAAGAATGGACATTTTACACAACTAGCACAAAACTTTTGAGATTTAGAGTGTGGCACAGAGTCTTTGAGAGATCTTATAAAGAAGTCTAAGAAGGTTTACAGAATGAACCTTTAACTTTGAGAAATTAGACTCTAGCCAAAAATGCTCCATTTCTTTGCAACCAGCTCCTTTCTTCAACACTTCAATACTTTTCTGCAACTCTTTTCTCAGCAGCAATCCATCATCTTTTTCTGCAACTCTTTTCACCACCTTTTACTGCAACATGTCTTCAAGTCAGCTAATACCCTCCCTCAAACTCATGGTGGTTGAACCATGAGTTTGTCTTTGATGTGATCAAAAGTAGCAGTAGGTAATCATTTGGTGAAAATGTCTCCTAGCTGATCTGCAGAGGAAACATATTGAACCAGTAATTGCTTTCTTAAAACTTTTTCTCTAACAAAGTGGTAGTCTAATTCAATGTGTTTAGTTCTAGCATGCATGATAGGGTTAGCAGACATAAGAATAGCAGAAGTGTTATCACAATAGAGAGTTGGAGTTTCATAAAGAAAAATGCATAAGTCTTTGAGTAGCATTTGAAACCAGTAAAGTTCAGCAGCTGCAGTGGCAAGAGATCTATATTCAGCTTCACTAGAGGATCTAGCAACTGTTGGTTGCTTTTTGGCACCCCAATGTATAGCATTGTTGCCAAGAAATATAACAAAACCACTTGTGCTTCTTCTATCAGTTGGGTTACCAGCCCAATCTGAATCAGAGAAAGCATGTAAGTTAAGAGAGCTAGAATGATATAAAATGCCATGTGTGAGAGTGCCTTGAAGATACCTGAGAATTCTTTTAGCTCCTAGCATGTGAGTGTTTGTAGGTTGATGCATAAATTGACATAAGGTATTGACAGAAAAAGCAATATCAGGTCTGGAGAAAGTTAAGTATTGAAGAGCACCTAACAGTTGTCTATAAGGAGTAGGATCATCAAGAGCTTCACCATCATTGATATGAAATTTGATACCAGATGCAGTTGGAGTAGAACAAGGTTTACAGTTTTGCATGTTGAATCTTTGCAGTAAATCAATAATGTATTTATTTTGATGCATGAAAATTCCATGATGACTTCTTTGAATTTGCAAACCAAGAAAATAAGTCAAATCACCAAGGTCAGTCATTTCAAATTCAGTGTGCAGTTTAGAAATTAAAGAGGTGATGCCTTTGGTGTCATTTCCAGAAAGTATAATATCATCCACATATAATAGTAAAACAGTTATACCATCACAATGCTTGGTAAAAAGAGAAGTGTCAGCACCTGATTGTGTAAATCCCAGAGACATAATGTAACTTGTGAATCTTTCAAACCAAGCTCTAGGAGCTTGTTTGAGACCATAAATTGACTTGTGCAATTTGCAGACATAGTTTGGATACAGTGGATGTTTGAAACCAGGAGGTTGTTGCATATAAATATTTTCTTTCAAATAACCATGCAAAAAGGCATTTTTGACATCTAATTGTTTTAGTGGCCAATTGAAATGTGCAGCTAGAGCTAGAATGGTTCTAACAGTAGCATGTTTCACTACTGGACTGAAAGTTTCATCATAATCAGTTCCTGAATTTTGATGAAATCCTTTAGCAACCAATCTAGCTTTATGTCTAGATATGGTGCCATCTGTATTGTATTTTGTCCTGAAGACCCATTTATTCCCCACAATATTGGCATTGTGAGGATGAGGTACTAGGGTCCAGGTGCTTTGATGTGTGAGGCTTTGAAACTCATCAGTCATTGCACTTAGCCACTGTGAGTGTTTCTTGGCCTCATTGAAACAAGTAGGTTCATAGTTGAAAGCAGAAGAGGAATTACCAGTATTAGCTGAGTATCCAAATTGCTTTTTCTTTATGATACCTGACTTGCTTCTGGTCTGCATAGGGTGTTCACTGACAGTAGGAGTGTTTGAATGTGGTGCAGGTACCATGCCAACAGGTGGCTGCAACTCTGCATTGTCTTCTGACACCTCAACTGGAGTGTCATGCCATTGTGCTGACCCAGGTGTAGTATTGTCCTCATCAGTGTTCATATCATTGGATACAGTAGGTGGCATAGGATCAAGTGTAGTCTGTAATGAAGGTGATATTGAACCTGGTTCAGAGAAAACAAGAGGATTAGTGTTGTAAGAATTTAAATCAGACATGGAAGAATTAGTAGAGTTAGGAGAATCAAGATAGGGAAAAAGTTCTTCATTGAAAATGACATCTCTACTTATGTAGAACTTTTGGTTTGATTTGTCATAACATAAATAACCTTTGTAATTATCTGCATATCCCAGAAAAATGCACATTTTGGTTCTAGCATCAAGTTTGGAAGAAGTGTAATGTCTCAAGTAAGGATAGCAAGCACATCCAAATATTTTGAATCTAGAGTAATCATGTTTAGTTTTGCACAAAAGTTCCCAAGGAGATTTGTTATGAGTGTTTTTACTAGGCATGCAATTAATGAGATAAACAGCAGTTGACATTGCATGATACCAGAAATGTTTAGGCAACCTAGCATGTTCAAGAAGAGTGACAGCAGTTTCAACAATGTGTCTATGTTTTCTTTCAGAAACTCCATTTTGTTGTGGAGTGTGTGGACAACTCTTTTGATGAACAATGCCATGTGAAGAAAGAAAAGAAGTAAACAAATATGAAGTATACTCTCCACCTCCATCACTTCTTAAAATTTTAATAGGTTTACCAATTTGTTTTTCAACAAGCAACTTGAACTTAGGAAAAACAGCAGTTAGATCAGACTTAGCATGCAAAGGAAAGATCCAAGTAAATCTAGACATATCATCAATGAAAAGCACATAATATCTATAGCCATGTAAGGCTTTAGTACTAGAAGGACCCCAAACATCAGTGTGTATGAGTTGCAGAGGATCACTAACAGTAGTAGTAGACTTCTTATAAGGAAGTCTAGACATTTTACCCTTCAAGCATTGTTCACACATAGCAGCAGAATGAATATCTGAGAGTTGCAAATTATTACAAACAGAAGAGCTAGTGATAAAGATAAGTTTCATCACTTCCTCAGAAGGATGACCCAATCTAGCATGCCAGATGGGATTAGGTATTTTCTTTCCTAAATAAGTATGCTTGGACTTTGACTTTGACCGGTATTGACTTTGACTTTGACTTGGACTGAGACCTTGACCATGACCTTGAATTTTGAAAGGATGAGTGTAAATGGGGTAAAGCCCATTTTCACTCTGACCTTGGTAGAGAATGGTGCCCTGAGCTTTGTCCTGGATATAGAAGGAATCAGAGTCAAAGTAAAAAGAGCAGTTGTGTTGTAGACACATTTGATAAACAGATAGAAGGTTTGCAGATAATTGAGGTACATGAAGTGTATTAGGCAAATGAAAAACAGATGAAGAGGTTTGAAGAGTGGCAGTACCAGTGTGAGAAATGGGAACAGATTGACCATTACAACAGAGACTTGATCATTACCAGTGTAGTTATCAACCAGAGAGAGAGACTTTAAATCAGCAGTCATGTGATTTGTTGCACCAGAGTCACTCAACCAGTAGTTGTTAGCAGCAGCATAAGGATTATCAATAGAACCAGGATTCTCAGAGTAAGGAGTGGTTTGAGTTACAGCATTCATAGCAGTTAATTGAGTTGATGGCTTTTTGCCTTGATAGACATGATCCATTCTATGCCAACAATCCAAAGCAGAATGATAATCATAACCACATATTTGACAAGTAACATGAGGCTTTCCATTACCTCTACCTCCTCTACCTCTACCATTTCCAAAAGAGTTGTTATAATTTCCAGCATTGTAAGAGTAATTAGGCTGTTGGTTCCCATAACTATTGTTCCAATTAGACCTTCCTCCAGAGGTTTGGCCACCTCTTGAGTAGCCAGAACTGCCTCCCCTAGGGTTGTCAAACCCTAGGTTACTCATTCTGTTCATTCCAAGACCAGAATTGAGATTTGGAGAATAGTTAGGGTTTTGATTAAAGTTGTTTCCTCTTCCAATCCCATTGTTATAACCATTACCACGACCTCTACCAGGATTAGGATTGTTAACATGACTCATAAAGGCAGATGCAGACATATCAGACACATGAGAAACTTGAGATTCAAACATTTGTTCTTCAGCAAGAAGTAAGACATGGAGATCTTCAACAGTCATGAAATCAGTATTAGCATGAATACGCAGAGATGTTCGAAAAGTATTGTATTCAGGAGGCAAACCATTCAGAATATAAACAATCATATCCTCATCATTCACAGGACTACAGGCAACAACAAGTTTATCTCTTAGGGTTTTCTTCTTTTGCATATAGAGATCAATACTATCAGAGTTCTTTTTCAACGACTGAAGATCAGATTTAAGTTGAATAACATTTGAACGAGTCAGAGAGGCATACCGATTTTCCAGAGCTTGACAAACAGATCTAGAAGTGGTCTTACCAATAACTTATATGAGAGCTTCTTGTGTGAGGGTAGCCGTCAAGAGAGTAAGAACAGCTTGATCTTGAGTAACCCAAGCGACATATGCAGGATTAGGGTTTGGCTCGCCGGTATCGCCAACCGAAGGAAGTTGTTCCGGCGGACATGCAATCGAACCGTCAACATACCCATAGAGATTTTGTGTTTTCAACAGAGAGGAAATCTGAAATTTCCAGAGAATATAGTTGGTATTATCCAAATTGAATGGAATCAACTGATTTATGTTTGAGAGGAGATAAAAAGGGTTCGAAGAACCGGAAGAAGGATTTGATAGAGCCATGGCTCTGATACCATGAAAGAAATCAAAGATTTCTTGAAACAGATAACACAAAGATAGATTAAAACCCAGAAAACAGAAAGAATTTCATAGATTTCATGACTCAAATTTGACAGAGCTTCGCTACAGAATTCATCGAAGAGGAAGCTAAAGAACCCTAACGCCACAAGAGGCCCTTTATACACTGGAAATCAAACGGTCTTATTTATGACCGTTTGATCACATAGAACTGATCTTAGCCATTCATAAGAATAGACATTTTACACAACTAGCACAAAACTTTTGAGATTTAGAGTGTGGCACAAAGTCTTTGAGAGATCTTATAAAGAAGTCTAAGAATGTTTACAGAATGAACCTTTAACTTTGAGAAATTAGACTCTGGCCAAAAATGCTCCATTTCTTTGCAACCAGCTCCTTTCTTCAACACTTCAATACTTTTCTGCAACTCTTTTCTCAGCAGCAATCCATCATCTTTTTATGCAAGTCTTTTCACCACCTTTTACTGCAACATGTCTTCAAGTCAGCTAATACAAAATTCATTGTAATTTTCTTGTGCTAGCTTGTTGTCGCAGATTCCAGTTCATTACGTGTAATTTATGTTGTGTTCGTTTGTTTTATCAAAATGATATCCATAGAACACTAGGCTAAAACATGCCTAGGAAAACCACCACTATTTCAACAATCAGAATCCAAAACCCCCTCTAGACACTGAGACAATGATCAAAAATCACATTGCGTTTCTTGGGGAACAATATTAATGTTCATGACATAAACAAAGCTGGAAATAATAGAAGACAAAACACCAATGCACGCCTATAGGTTATAGAAAAAAAACCAGAATCCTACTTGGCTATTTTCTCTCTTCCACTCACCCCACTTTTATTACACATGTTGAAATGTGAGTGGAATGGAGCACCACACGGATTTGCTCTATGAGCACCTAAGAATTGCTCTTTATATAGACCCTATAAGCTAACTTGGGCCCAAATTAACATCACAACAATGCCTACACGGACTTGAAAATAAAATGAACCGCCCCGGCCCAGTACCATTCACACGAACTGCCAACCATCTGCGCGAATGGTGTTCGTGCGAAAGCCTTCTCCTTTCGTGCGAAAGGGCCAGCAGTACGTGGGTTTGTCTTTCTTCCTTTCTTTCTTGTCTTGATGCTTCGTCTTCTAATTCCTTGCCAAGTCTTGTTGAGTGCATTCAAGGCATGATTCGAGCAAATCTCCAGTACACCTTGCCTTGAATCCTCTCATCCACTCGAACTTGAATTAGTCGCTTCTCTCCTCAGAACAAAGCCATACGTTTCACAGACGTATGCTAACCCATTGCGTCACGAGTTGCTCCAACTTTAACAAACTCCTACAACGAATCCGCCAAAACTTGCACCAAGATTGCTCCAACTCCCACTAAGTTTCTGTTATCGAATTCACCACACGCTGCTCCAATTCCCGCTGAATTCTTGCAACAGTGTGCCGAAGTTGTTCCAATTCCCATTGAATTCCTGAAACGAACCTCTGAGTGCCTCGTACACGCCCATGCCCATACCCCTCGTCAGGGATGCACCTTGCTCCATGCACGATACAACATATATTCAGAACTATGGTGACACGGAAATAAATTACCTGATATACGTCAAATTCTTTTTATGTGGCGATACAACAATACAACGTGTGATTAATAACCTCTTACCATTATCTGGATAGGAAGATCAATTGTATATAGTCTTGTAGTACTACGTCAGCGTATAACTGTAGTATAAAATAGTTCTCAATTCTAGGCCCCGTGTATTCCAGTCATTAGGAGACACTGGACGTGATTGCAACATTCATTCTATCGGATTTAAGAATTTTCATAAAACACAAATTGAACACACTCAACGATTGAGTAGAAGAATTCGGAACCGTGTTTTTCTGAAAGAAGGAAGTCGGAACTACAAACTAGAGAGAAGGCAGCGCCAGCTATCTACAGCAACATTTGTATTAGTGCTGGCGAAAGTTTAAGGAGTACCACTCCGTCCCAACTCTTTCTTTCCATCTGACTTTTTTGACTCGTATCTGGGTCACTTTGACCAGGTGATTTTGATAGCAAAATAATACGATTTTTTGATAATTTTTTCACCATATTATAGAGCACCTTTTACTCTACAACACTATGAAAAAATTATCAAAAAATTACATCGGTTTGCTATTCAAATCACCGGGTCAAAGTAACCCAGTGAATAGTGACAAAAGTCAAATTGGGAAGAAAGAGCTGGGACGGAGTGGTACAACGTTTGTAGACGTGATGCAGTCGATGTATTAGTGCTGGTCATTACCTCTCCTAACTCTAAAATTTATCCTACTAATTAGTAACCAACTTGCTCTTAAACAAGAGGCCGCTAACCAAATTAATTAATTAGTTCACAAAATGAAAGTATATCTTTCTCTAGACCACTACAATTCGTTATAAAGCCTATAGCTATTGAGTGTCTACCACCACTATTCGCCTCACCCTTTTCTTTAATTAACCTACACTGAGATAGGGCAGCAACGTTTATCCAGAAATGGGTCGTTCTGGATCTGACTCCCTCAACCAAGTTTCTCCACACACCTACGAGACCCATGACGACGAAAACTTTCAAGACACGAGTGCCTCTCAACACGCGTTGCCGCCGTCTGAACCACCCCACCAACCAACATTTGAGCAACAACCACCACCATTAGCCTATAACGGCCCGACCATGCTCAACTTTCCGCCACGACCACCAAGTGTTATCCAGCCGCCACCGCATCCACTACAAGAAAACACTAATCAAGCGGAGCCGTATCCACCACAAAATCCTCATATGCAAGCGCATCCCGCTTATGGTACTTATGATCAGGGTCCTCCTCAGGGAATGAACTTTCCTCCAGAAGCAAACTATGGGCATCAGCAACCCGGATATGCCTCTGGGATTCCAATGCCTCATCAAGGTGGCAACCAGGGTTATTGGAGTAGTGGTTTATTTGATTGCATGCAGAATCCTGAAAATGGTAATAGTATTACTTCCTCACCAAGTAATGCATTTATTATTCTTATTTTTCAAGAAGTATTACTTAACTTGCCTTTCCAACTTATGTCAAATGATCTTGGGGCTGTTTGGATGAGCTAGGTTAAATGAGCGATTTAGCTAATAAAATTATTTAATTTTAGTGTTTGGATAATGCAGATTATTGGTAATTTTTTAATCCACATTTTTTTTTTACTCTCCGGAATCCTCCAAAACAATCAGCAACCCCCCCCCCCCCCCCCCACCAAACCCCGAAAAAAAAAAAGTCTGAAAATTAGAAGGAAAAAAACCCAGAATTCTCCAAAACAATCTGGAACACCCCCGCCCCCACCAAAAATTCCGGAATTTCCAAAAAGTCCGAAATTCCCCAGAAAGTCCAAAATCTCCCAGAAAAATCTGGAATTCCTGATAACGAAATTATTAAGAAAATGTTTCAATTTTTTTACCAATCCAAACACCCCCTTTATCTAAGGTCGTGAATGTTTTCCCAGATAATTAGTTCGTACATTTTTATACATGAATACAGATTTATGGACTTTGATGTGATTTACTGATCTTTTTATTGCTTCAGCAATTGCGACGGCGTTCTTCCCATGCGTGACATTCGGGCAAATTGCAGAAATCATTGACAATGGTCAAAGTAGTAAGTTTAAGCTATCATTTTGTATCTGAAATTTTGACATTTATCATGAATTGCCTTTAACTTATGACTTTTGCGATTGAAACTAATTCCACGTCTATATATAGCTTGTACGGTTTCTGGGTTCATATATGCATGCGCAATGTACGTTGGACTTCCATGGATCATGTCATGTTCGTATCGTACCAAGCTGAGGAGCCGATACGGTCTCATGGAGTTGCCGGCGCAGGACTGGTTGATTCATCTCATGTGTGGGTGGTGCGCGCTTTGTCAAGAGTACCGGGAGCTTCAGCACAGGGGCTTTGACCCTTCCATAGGTACTACATATATACTCCTATGCTCGGTGCATGTTTGGTAAAAGATTTTGACTTGGAATAAATTGAAAAATCTGAAAGTAAAATATATTTGGTACGCGCTAAAATTATAGAATACAAGTGCGATCCATTTGACGAAATCTATTTCTTCTAGAATCGATTCGACTACTCGTATACAGTCACTTAAACACGTCCAAGTTAAAAACACGGCAATTTTTTGTGTAATTTTCAGATCCAGAATGTCTAATTTTGGAGATTCTTCAATTGCATTACAATGTGTCGATTTTCAAATGAATATTTTGGATGCTGACATATGCAATTGGTTGAGAGCCTCTTTGGTATCCGTTTACAGCTCCTTTTAGATAGTGATTGTGCTGTCTCATGTACCACCACTTGATTTGCTAATACAATAGATTAAAAAAAAAAGTAAAAAAAAGGTGAAAAATACTTTTTAAAAACAAAATCAGAAAATCGTTTGGTATGTGCTAAAAATAAAAAATATATTTGACAACACTATTAAATTTTAATGCTTACTTACTCTAACATCCTGCTGTACATATACCAGCAACATATAGTTGCTATTTTTTATATTCAATAAGAGTATGGATGATTTTAACCATCGAAGGTACACAAAAGGCCAAAAAATACCAAAATTTGGGTTTCTTAAAACATGCGTTTTCAGCATATTTTTGTTTCAAACGGAACTGAAATAGAAGCACTTAATTCCAAGTGAGTTTTGTTTGAAAAAACAGTGTTTTTAAACAAAAGTATTTTCATCTAATTGGATTAAAATCCGGGGATGCAAAACATGCACTAATATCTGAAATGAGATTAATAAGAAAATGGACATTTTTTTATCTCATTTGGTTTGTCAATTTTGAAATCAAAATTAAAATCCAGTTTTGAGACAAAAATATGCAGATTAATTGATAGTATCAAAATATACAGATGTTCCTGTCACATTAAGCATGTTTAGCTTATATAACCAAACAGTCTTGAAGCTTTTAGCAGCTACTTCAGGTTTTTAATTGCCTTTTCCAATTGTTGTTTTGCTTCACAGTCAAGAAATTATTTAACATCTCCTTATTTTTTATCATCATAAACGTATTAACAAAGAAAGATTACATTGTGGAAACTATACATTTTTAGCACAATGAAAGTATATTTTGTTTATAGGGTGGCTGGGAAACATGGAAAAGATTCAGAGGATGCAACAGGGTATGACACCACCGATGAACCAGACCATGATGGGCCGTTGAGGGTTGCATTCGATGAAAACATCCCAGCTCCTGCAATACCCTAAATTTGAGGATCTAATTCTCGAAACTTCTCTTTTGCTTGTTGTCGCAATTACATCTGTTTTGTCCATTTTCACAATATGTTCTTTTTTTTGAAAGATAGTTGTGTATATGTTCTTAAATCTACTATAAGTGACCGACTAATTTTTGTTGTTGATAAAACTACTATCAGACTATGATGGGCCGTTGAGAGTTGTCAAATTTCAGGACACTTGCGCCTTCTGATTATATCATTCCATACTATATGGAAGCACATTTGTCATACAACTACTATTAGTGACGACCCCTCAACTCTAGACTAATTTGGCACACAAAAAGGGTGGAAATGTAATTTCTCAAACTAAAAAGGGTAAACATGTATTTCCATTATACTTGAGGGCCACATTGTGTTTTGTACCTTATAAAAATAGTTTGAAATTTGAATAAACACTAAATGGGTCATATGTACTTTGGATCATGATATGATCTGGCTAAGCGGCCCAATCATAATAAACTGATCCAAATCTGCTTATATTTGTGAATTTATAGCATGAACAACTTGGCGCGACAAACTTATGCCTAATCTCAATCACCATATCGTTACTCTAACATGGAGATAAGTACATCAAGTAGTCACAACCTTATATAATTAATTCCTCAAAAAAAAAAAAAAAAAAAAAAAAAAAAAAAAACTTACATACTTAACGTTGACCGGGATTTATTTTCTATATGGAGAGAGTTGATTTGGGTCTGTTTTTTTTTTCGCAGAAAAGAGAATTGATCATAGATTAACCATAGAGTTTACACAACCAAAATAGGGGGGGGGGGTGATCAAAGGCTAAACCTTGAACACCAAAACAGACCACCCATCAAACATACAAAAGCAAACATTACAATTTTCAAAAACAAAAGTTAAGCAACAAATCATGGTACTAAGCTTCTGCAAATTCATCATCCTTCTTCTCCACTTCCTCGACCACTTGTGCTCCATGCTGTCCTGCTTCTCCATCATCTGCTTAACCAAATTGTAAACACAAATATTGTTAGGGTTAACAACTTTCTAGCAAATTGATAATCTCTCATTAATTGGAATGTGGATCCGTAACAACATTATGTAGGTACAATATAGAAAGTACTACACTACCCCTGGACTATACAAGAGACTTCATTATACTCCTTAACATTCCCTCTCAAACTAACACCTCTTCTCAATACTAAACTAATTTTAAACAAGTCAAGAAACACATTGAGACAAACTGGAACAAATAGCAACAAACTGAAACAAACAAGGGAAATTACTCACATACTTCTGCAGAAGGAGTGCTCAGATGAAGCTTGTTTCTGAGATATAAGAATTGATGATTAGAAAGTCATTTGGTGAAAATGTCAGCTGGCTGCTCTTTGGATGAGACATATCTGACTGTAAGAGCCTTGGCCAACACTTGTTCTCTTACAAAGTGGTAGTCAAGTTCTATATGCTTGGCTCTGGCATGGAAGACAGGATTTGAATCCAATGCAAGAGCTGATTGATTATCACACAATAACACTGGTTGTTCTACTGGTAAATTCAAATCCTTCAACAGATAGCACAACCACTTAATCTCTGAAGCAACAGAAGCTAGAGCTGTGTATTCTGCTTCAGTAGAACTTCTAGATACAGTTACCTTCTTCCTTGAAGACCATGAGATCGGGTTCTCACCAAGAAATACACCATAGCCTGTAGTGGATCTCCTAGTGATGGGATCTCCTGCCCAATTTGCATATGAAAAAGCTTGTAATTTGAAGTTACTTCCTGTGAACTTTGAGCCAAAATCACATGTTCCTTGAACATATCTCAATATTCTTTTGAGAGCCTGGAAATGACTATTAGTTGGAAAATGCAACCATTGACAAATGAAAGTTTACAGCAAACTGCAAATCAGGTCTAGTGACTGTGAGATACTGCAATCCTCCTTCCAAGCTTCTATATAACACAGGATCTTCAAATAGAGAAGTGTCTTGCAACACCCCGCGGTTTCAGGCCTAGCCCAAACCGCTAAGATGTCCCCCGCACGAGGAGTTTTACCTCATTGTGAACGGAGTAGAACGTCGGCCTCGTACCAAACCATAAAGAACAAAACTTTAAATTTAATTCAAAATCAACTATATTACAATTAAGGAAATGACCGAACGCGGTCCTTAACATGGAAACTTGAAAACAAACCAAATTGTTTGAAAAGGAACAAAAACAAGAGACTAGTGATTTATTCCGTGAGAGCTAAAGTGATTCCTTGATCCAAGCTAGTGATTCGTTCCCCAGAGTCTGCAGCGGTGCTAACCTGCGGGTTTTACAATAGACAAAGCCGACCGCAGTTTTCTAAAAGTCAGCTTAAGCTGAGTAAGAAATACCTCAACATGTAAACAAATGATTGGGCACATAATTCAAGAATAAGTAAGGAAAAAGTAAAGGAAAAGATGATTACAGTCTTAAATTGAGATCACACAAGCAATCACGAAAGGTAAAGGGATAAACTTCGATTCGACATTTCAACTCAATCTTTCTTATTAAAGTCCTCTTCTGAAACTTTTCTGGCGGCCACCTGGCCACGTGCCACGGGAGCAGCTAGCTCTACTGCCCCATGAGCCCCAGAACTTAAACATTGTACGAGCGAATGCAGAGTTCCCGCCTGCCTCGGAAATAAATAACTCAGGGTTACTTCGTGGGTCTAACAAACCCTACTTCAACCCGGCAGTTGTGAAAGCCCCTCTAAATATGGCCTTCCCGCCTCAATACTAACCTACAAGACCTTAAGTGTCGACACCCCCTAGAGGTTAGCAACTCCGCTAGAGTAGTACAAGTAGGAACCCCCAAGTCCTCATGGTAGTGTAGGACTATGGGTACCAAGGGTACGCCAGAGTTTGGCTCCCAAAATCTCTTGACCAGAACGTATGGTCTTAAACAATATAATCACCGAAGTGAACTAAAGAACAGCTCGTACAAGTTATCTTTCACTTTACGTTACTTAGTGTCTTATGAGTATTCCTTGAAAGAAGATAATTCTCGTTCCAAACCAGGTATTCAAAACCAATAAGGAAAGTAAGGATTAAAGTGCTAATCAGTTCCAAGATGGACATAACTCATATCTTCAAGAGAGAGATTTCAGTTTCACACTTTGTGCCAAAGTAAACATGATTTTCAGAGTTTCAACAAATGGATAGTACGATAATCAAAACAGTAACAAATTTGGCACATAACACATCTTGGAAACTCATTTTGATGGTAGAAGAGTCAAGCATATAACTTACTTGGATTAAATAAAGCTCCACACACACAAGCAAGCACGAAAACTAGTACTCGTCGTACAGGTTCTCAATGAACTGATCGTCTACGAACCCTACAATAGTTGAATAATCCTAACATTAATACACGACCAATCTCATACAACAAATGCAAGTATGCCCTATATGCAAATGCAAAAGAATATTCCCCCGACAAGTTCCCAATTTAATTTACCCCCAAAATCAATTTCGGAACTATAGTATTAGAAAAGGATATTAATTTGTAAAAATTATTGTAATTAAGAAAATAAATAAAACTAAGAAAATTAAAGGTATGATTTAAACTATTAAATATTATACTTAGAAAAAAGCTATTTATAATTAGTATTTAGAAAAGAGTATAATATTTAAAGTTGATAATAGTATTAAAGAAAAGTTATATTTACTTATTAAAAGAGTAAATATATATTTATGAACCAAATATTTTATTTATATAAAGTAGAACTTGAAATTAAAACATGATATAAACTATACAATAACTTAGGGAAAATTAGTACTTGTAAAACTTAAACAACCTTGAGGAACAAATTCTTGAAAAGCTTTATTTAAAACAAACCTATCAATTTTTCATTTATCCAATATAAATTTCTATACAATGAAAATACAATATTATTATTAATAATAAAATACTACTACTAGTACTACTATGTAATAGTGCTACAACTAACATCACCATTTCCTACCTACACACATACAGTGCACACACACACACACTACTAACCCTTCCAGCACCGAACACCCTCTCTTTCCATTTTCCTTTACCATTTTCACAAATTCTCAAATGCTCCCTGATGAACCAACACACACACTCACCAATACACTTACTCTTACGAACTCACACACATGCACATTTATGTATACATACATGAAAATGAAAAACAGAGAGGTATCCAAATGGAGTTACCGAAGGCAACGCAGGGGACGGCGGCAAAGTGGAGACCACCGCGCCGGGGACGACGACAAGCAGCGGTGTTGCTGCTGGGATTTCCGGCTGAACCAAGAGGTGTCGGAGAAGTGGGTTGGGTTGAAGGTGAAGAACTCGAACAGTGGCGATGAATGGAGACGACGGCGGCGATTGTTAAAGTCCGGCGCTGCAACTGCTGCCAATCTCCGGTGATGGGTTCGCCGGAGCAAGGGATGACGAACAGAAACTGAGAGAGGCGAGGGACGGCGATGGAATCGCCGGATTTTTGCGTCGGGTCCTTGTCGGGTCCGAACCGGGTCGGCACAAAAGCAGAGCCGACCAAGGGGGCTCTGTTCCTCTTCCTGGTTCGTCGAGAGAAAGAGGGAGAGGAGGCGAGCTGTGGCTGGTGGTCGCCGGTACTGGGTTTCGTCGGAGAGTGAGCCCGGAGCAGTGGTGGTTGTCGGATTTGGCGGTGATTCAGAAACAGGGGCTGGGTTTAGTTTCTTCGGCGAAAACAGAGAGCAAGAGATGGAGTGGCTGAGGGAGAGGGAGAGGGTCGTCGGTTGATATACATGGACTGGAGGTGGAATTGAGGAGACGTGGGTGAATCCGTTGATGGAATCGTGGCGTTCATGGAGGAGAAGCGGGGTGTTTTCCCGATCGTGAGAGAGAGGGAGATAGCAGGTGGTTTTACACCAAATTTTAAGTAAAGACACTTTAACCCCCTCAACTAAAATTAATAAAATACAAATACACCCCCCGGTTTAAAAACACTTATCCTAATTTAAGAATAATTCACAAAATACCCTATTAAAAATAGGAGTATTACATCACATTCCCCTTAAAACAACGCTTCGTCCTCGAAGCGTAAAACAGTAACTCCCCAGAGAGAACATTTTGCCTATATGCAAGGTGAAAGGATGAAACTAATGCACAGTAAGACGCAAAGATCATACTAAAAGCGAACACATATAGGGTGTTTCATCACATTCCCCTTAAAAGAGAGTCACGTCCCCGTCACTCAAGTTACACTCGATATCAGGGTTCTCTAAATCGCTAAACCAGGTGTGATGGTAGTCTTACTTCAAGTTAACTTCTAGGTTGGTCCAGGGTAGGTGTCACACATCAGTAGAAGTCCGGATCACATGGGATAAGGTCGGTTGAAAACTTATAAACCATAATTTCTAAACTTATTCTCTGAAACATGGTATCACACTCCACGGTTTGACTACTTGGGGTAGAGATTGGTACAGAAATTTTGGAAGGTGAAGGAAAATCTAACTTTTTAACAAATGATGATGACCCACAGGAATAGGATACTCCTGAATTGAATTGAATGAAAGTAGAAGTATTATGGATTAGGAATGTACCCGACACCGCGTTAGCATTTGCTGCCTCTGTAGGATTCATCACAGTAATGAAACCCTTCGCCTGACCAGTTGTAGCTGTGGTCGCTGCAGTAGTGCCTGATGGCTTAGATGTTGTTGCTGCGGGGGCATTTTGGAAGTTGCGATTTCCCTGGTTGTTCCCTACTTGTGGCTGGTTGTAGTTGTTGCTATACCCCCAGTTGTATCCTCCCCGATTGTTACCATTGTTGTTGGATCGATATCCACCACCTTGGTTGTTGTTGGATCCGTATCCTCCGCCTTGGTTACCTCCGCGATAGTTGGTGCCTCCATTGAACCTTCCATTACCACCACCACCTTGGTTGTTATTCGGTTTGTGGCACTCATACATCCTATGCCCCATGATTCCACAATTACGGCATTGCACTTTGTTACCCTGACAATCTGTTCCCGGATGATTCCTTGGGCAAAACTTGCACTTGTGAGTGCGAGGAGCCGCTCCATTTCGGTTTCCAAATCCACCAAAGTTTGACCCGTTCCAAGTTTGGTTGTTAGGGTTTTGCCTGGAGCGCTTATCCTCATTGCCAAATTGGTTCTTGAGCTGACCTCCTGCTGGTTGTGATTCTGCCTTACGCTTCTTGTTGTTCGCATTGTTGAGTTCAGCATATCGAGCCATGTTGATCGCCTTTCCATATGCATCCTGGAGAGTGGCAAATTGTATTGCCCCCACAGACTTCAAGACACTGTAGTTCAAACCTTCAATGAAACGATCAATCTTTTCTTCCTCGGTTGGGGCTAAGGCTCCAGCAAACCTTGATAACTCCGAGAACTTCTCATAGTATTCCTCCACGGTGTCATTACCTTGTTTGAGTTCCAGGAATTCACGAAACTTCGTCTTCTTCACGTGAAAGGGATAAAATCGCTCACGCAAAGCTTTCACCAAATCCTCCCATCCGAAGTTCTCTTGTGCTTGTAGCACAGCCTTGTTAGCGGTCCACCAATTGTCTGCCTCTCCCTTAAAGTAGTATGCCGCGCAAGGGACACACTGATTAGCTGGGCAGTTAACCGACTCAAAGATCTTATCGAAATCTCTAATCCAGTCTTCAAGAAGCGTTGGATCATCCTTGCCCCTGAAGAAGTCAGGCTTCATGTAGGAAATCTTTCGCGCTATATCATTTCCATGATTGTTATTATTCTCGGCAATCTGGGCTAAGTTCATGGTCATTTGCTCCAGTCGGGCGAATCGTGCTTCCTGGTCCATGGTTGCTTGTCGATTTCTAAAACGGGTTCGTTTCCTGGTGTAATAGTGGTAAATCTGACCGCTCATTAACCTATTTCCAAATGACTACTACTTAATGATGGAACATACGCACACCAAAGAAACATTAATCAGATAAGCCAAATAAGCATGGTATCAAAACATAAACCGACTCTCACGAGGATAGAATGGTAGTGGGAGGGTGGGAAAACGTAGAAAGATAGAGGACGTAAAGCTAATCTTCATTGGTGGATACTCCAAACCCGCGTCACCGATCACCTCCAATTCCGGCTTACCGAGAAGCTTCCACGAGGAAAGAAGGTCGTAGGGTCATCTAGGTCGAAATATCGCTACTCTCTTGTCGATAAAATAATATAATGAGCCTAAAGCAACTTATTCATGTACAGCATGATATCCACAAACATGAAGCTATAGCAAAGAAGAATCACATCTTACAAGTAGGTAAATAACTTTCATATGGACAAATGTCCCAATAAGCAACTAACAGCTTAATCGACGAGTAAGCACATGAATTGTAAAAACACCTAAGTTACCCACTCCCCGCGGCTTGTTTACTTATTAACTTTCCAAGTTTTAGTCTTTCCTAGTCCAGTTATTAAAATTTTGAAAAGATTTTCCATTTGTGATTAACTAGTTAATTAATCCTAGTTCTTCAGGTAAGGTTACGAAGCCGGGCTCTGATACCACCTGCAACACCCCGCGGTTTCAGGCCTAGCCCAAACCGCTAAGATGTCCCCCGCACGAGGAGTTTTACCTCATTGTGAACGGAGTAGAACGTCGGCCTCGTACCAAACCATAAAGAACAAAACTTTAAATTTAATTCAAAATCAACTTTATTACAATTAAGGAAATGACCGAACGCGGTCCTTAACATGGAAACTTGAAAACAAACCAAATTGTTTGAAAAGGAACAAAAACAAGAGACTAGTGATTTATTCCGTGAGAGCTAAAGTGATTCCTTGATCCAAGCTAGTGATTCGTTCCCCAGAGTCTGCAGCGGTGCTAACCTGCGGGTTTTACAATAGACAAAGCCGACCGCAGTTTTCTAAAAGTCAGCTTAAGCTGAGTAAGAAATACCTCAACATGTAAACAAATGATTGGGCACATAATTCAAGAATAAGTAAGGAAAAAGTAAAGGAAAAGATGATTACAGTCTTAAATTGAGATCACACAAGCAATCACGAAAGGTAAAGGGATAAACTTCGATTCGACATTTCAACTCAATCTTTCTTATTAAAGTCCTCTTCTGAAACTTTTCTGGCGGCCACCTGGCCACGTGCCACGGGAGCAGCTAGCTCTACTGCCCCATGAGCCCCAGAACTTAAACATTGTACGAGCGAATGCAAAGTTCCCGCCTGCCTCGGAAATAAATAACTCAGGGTTACTTCGTGGGTCTAACAAACCCTACTTCAACCCGGCAGTTGTGAAAGCCCCTCTAAATATGGCCTTCCCGCCTCAATACTAACCTACAAGACCTTAAGTGTCGACACCCCCTAGAGGTTAGCAACTCCGCTAGAGTAGTACAAGTAGGAACCCCCAAGTCCTCATGGTAGTGTAGGACTATGGGTACCAAGGGTACGCCAGAGTTTGGCTCCCAAAATCTCTTGACCAGAACGTATGGTCTTAAACAATATAATCACCGAAGTGAACTAAAGAACAGCTCGTACAAGTTATCTTTCACTTTACGTTACTTAGTGTCTTATGAGTATTCCTTGAAAGAAGATAATTCTCGTTCCAAACCAGGTATTCAAAACCAATAAGTAAGGATTAAAGTGCTAATCAGTTCCAAGATGGACATAACTCATATCTTCAAGAGAGAGATTTCAGTTTCACACTTTGTGCCAAAGTAAACATGATTTTCAGAGTTTCAACAAATGGATAGTACGATAATCAAAACAGTAACAAATTTGGCACATAACACATCTTGGAAACTCATTTTGATGGTAGAAGAGTCAAGCATATAACTTACTTGGATTAAATAAAGCTCCACACACACAAGCAAGCACGAAAACTAGTACTCGTCGTACGGGTTCTCAATGAACTGATCGTCTACGAACCCTACAATAGTTGAATAATCCTAACATTAATACACGACCAATCTCATACAACAAATGCAAGTATGCCCTATATGCAAATGCAAAAGAATATTCCCCCGACAAGTTCCCAATTTAATTTACCCCCAAAATCAATTTCGGAACTATAGTATTAGAAAAGGATATTAATTTGTAAAAATTATTGTAATTAAGAAAATAAATAAAACTAAGAAAATTAAAGGTATGATTTAAACTATTAAATATTATACTTAGAAAAAAGCTATTTATAATTAGTATTTAGAAAAGAGTATAATATTTAAAGTTGATAATAGTATTAAAGAAAAGTTATATTTACTTATTAAAAGAGTAAATATATATTTATGAACCAAATATTTTATTTATATAAAGTAGAACTTGAAATTAAAACATGATATAAACTATACAATAACTTAGGGAAAATTAGTACTTGTAAAACTTAAACAACCTTGAGGAACAAATTCTTGAAAAGCTTTATTTAAAACAAACCTATCAATTTTTCATTTCTCCAATATAAATTTCTATACAATGAAAATACAATATTATTATTAATAATAAAATACTACTACTAGTACTACTATGTAATAGTGCTACAACTAACATCACCATTTCCTACCTACACACATACAGTGCACACACACACACACTACTAACCCTTCCAGCACCGAACACCCTCTCTTTCCATTTTCCTTTACCATTTTCACAAATTCTCAAATGCTCCCTGATGAACCAACACACACACTCACCAATACACTTACTCTTACGAACTCACACACATGCACATTTATGTATACATACATGAAAATGCAAAACAAAGAGGTATCCAAATGGAGTTACCGAAGGCAACGCAGGGGACGGCGGCAAAGTGGAGACCACCGCGCCGGGGACGACGACGAGCAGCGGTGTTGCTGCTGGGATTTCCGGCTGAACCAAGAGGTGTCGGAGAAGTGGGTTGGGTTGAAGGTGAAGAACTCGAACAGTGGCGATGAATGGAGACGACGGCGGCGATTGTTAAAGTCCGGCGCTGCAACTGCTGCCAATCTCCGGTGATGGGTTCGCCGGAGCAAGGGAAGACGAACAGAAACTGAGAGAGGCGAGGGACGGCGATGGACTCGCCGGATTTTTGCGTCGGGTCCTTGTCGGGTCCGAACCGGGTCGGCACAAAAACAGAGCCGACGAAGGGGGCTCTGTTCCTCTTCCTGGTTCGTCGAGAGAAAGAGGGAGAGGAGGCGAGCTGTGGCTGGTGGTCGCCGGTACTGGGTTTCGTCGGAGAGTGAGCCCGGAGCAGCGGTGGTGGTCGGATTTGGCGGTGATTCAGAAACAGGGGCTGGGTTTAGTTTCTTCGGCGAAAACAGAGAGCAAGAGATGGAGTGGCTGAGGGAGAGGGTCGTCGGTTGATATACATGGACTGGAGGTGGAATTGAGGAGACGTGGGTGAATCCGTTGATGGAATCGTGGCGCTCATGGAGGAGAAGCGGGGTGTTTTCCCGATCGTGAGAGAGAGGGAGATAGCAGGTGGTTTTACACCAAACTTTAAGTAAAGACACTTTAACCCCCTCAACTAAAATTAATAAAATACAAATACACCCCCCGGTTTAAAAACACTTATCCTAATTTAAGAATAATTCACAAAATACCCTATTAAAAATAGGAGTATTACATGTCTGCTTGTGTGAGCTTTGTAGCCACTGGAGAAACAGCGGACTTACACTCACTCATACCAGCTTTCTTCAGGAGCTCCTTTGCATATTTCTGCTGATGAAGTACAAGAGTACCATTTCTGGATTGACACACTTCAATACCCAGAAATTATGATGAGGGACCCAAATCCTTCTGTAGATAGTGCTTTCTGAGCTGACAGATCTTGGCCACGTGGCAACCATCCAGCACACCATATTGTGCTCCACACACACGGGATCACCAGCCGAGCTGATCCATGTGGGGGCTGCGAGACAGAGCCCTCGCATACCACCGCACGGGACTTGTAGGGACTTAGTGGTTTGGAGGCTAGAGTAAGTCATGTCGCGTGCGAGCCAAGCCCGCACGCGTCCTTTAGTAACTGTATTGAGAGATTTATGGCACGAGCTCCCTAAACCCGGTCAATCCGGTTAAACCCGGTCAACCTCGTAACGGTTCCGGTATTCGCGCATAACGTGCTGTAACGGTCCCTATATATGAGGACGAACGTGCCGTTGTGGTTAAGCTAATTAAGCCGCCATTAATGGGCGCATTAACCACACTACAACGGTCACGTTCCCTGCTATATATAGGACGTTAACCTTTCCATACAAAGGAGAACACACTGGCCATACGCGGAAGCTCTGCCAAACCTCTGTCTCTCTCTCAGACATTACTACTGCCTTACTCTCTCCCTACACACAACCCGACTCTTCCTGTGCTATCTCTGATCCTCTACATACGGTGTACACGGAGGTCTCCCCGCCGGAATCTCTTGTGCACATTTTGGTGAACCCGACGTGAAACTTACCAATCAAAGCAACCATGTCTCAAGAGGATGATATCAGCAACAGATCGCCTTCCACCGAAGCTGCCTCGGGAGAGGAGACCCGCCGTACTCCTACGACCCCCGGCGAGGCACCGACGCTAGAATCCTTGGACGCCACCGTCCAAAGTCAGGCGAAAGCTCTCAAAGCTCAGTCTGCGCAGCTAGAACGGATCCTGGCCGTTCTGGGCACCCTCGCGCCAAACACTTCATCAGCCACCGCCGTCCCTCAAGGAGGAGGAGCCCCTACTGCTCCAGGACTGGGAGTATTGACCACACCTCCCAACCCTAATCTACAGACTCCACCGGCGACTACGCAGTTGCCTTCAATTCGGGGGTCAACGGCTCAGATGTTGCCTCTCACTGCTCATACTCCTCAGCCTCCGGCTTTGGTACCTAATTCGGCGTCGCAGTATCCCTCGCCTCCGCCAACGGTGATCTGGGGCAACGCGAGCGGCCAATATGTCCCCAATCCTCCGGCGGCGTATGTGTCGCCTCCGCCTGCGGCAACCCCTCCTTCTGCTACCGAGGGAAGCATTCCAGAATGCATGACGTCTCTGCAGAAGCGCATGGACACTATTCTGTCTCACCAATCATTCGCGGATACCATCATCCCGAAGCTAGACAACGATCCACCCATCCCGCGGGAGATCTATCTCATGCCTAACCCGGTGGGGTATAAGGCTCCTAAATGGGACAAGTTCGAGGATGTCAACGGGAACGCTCATGAGCATGTCATGCGTTTCATCGATGTCATGGGACCATACGGAGCTGATCCCAAATTGCTAATGCCAGAATTCCCAAAATCCTTGGGGAACGTAGCATACAAGTGGTAC
Organism: Linanthus parryae; assembly: GCA_023055425.1. NCBI lineage: Eukaryota > Viridiplantae > Streptophyta > Magnoliopsida > Ericales > Polemoniaceae > Linanthus > Linanthus parryae. The sequence goes on from JALGPY010000030.1 coordinate 794,870, forward strand.
CGAACGTTGGAGGCCGGATCCGTGAAGACTTGGGACGACATGGTCCAGAAGTTCTATACCAAGTTCTTCCAGATGGAAGAAAAGGTGACAATGATACACCTCTCGCGGATGTATCAGAAGCGCGAGGAGGACGGGATAACTTTCATCAAGAAGTTCAGGGCGAAGTCCATGGAATGCAAAGATCCAATGCTCGAAAGCCGGCTTGTAGAAATATGCCTGCAGTGCATGCGAGACGAATACAAAGGTATGCTCATTAATCTGCAAACACCTACGTTTTCAAAGCTCATCGAGTGCACAAAAAACATCGAGCCTATAGTTGAGAGGCAGAAAAAGAAGAACGCTCCGGAGCGATCTGCGAGCGGTACCACCTACAAAATCGGGAGATTCAGTTACAAAAGGGGACGCGAAGCTGAGGTCAATACAGTTTCACCCCAGAAGCAGGCGAAGGTTGTGAACTTCGACGTACCACCTCTGCCATGTTCGGTGGAGGAGGCAAGCGACCTCTGCAGACAATGGCACAAGGACGGTGTCCTACCGCCGCTCGAAAAGGTACCCTCCAAGGAGATGGTGAGGGACCCGAAGTGGTGCGAGTACCACGGCAAGGTCATGTATCCTACAGCGGAATGTAAGAAGCTCAGGATTGTGTTCAATCAGAAGATGAAGAACCGCGAGCTGATCATCAGCGATCACAGGAAGGATGTGCGCAACAATCCACTTCCTGCCCATGCGGAGCAAGACTCGAAAGGGAAAGAGGTCGCTATGATCTCGATTGTGGACTTAGAAGAAGTCGCAGAGGATGGTCTGCCCATCATTGCCGAAGTCCATGAAGACGAGGACTACAGCGTGGACACAGAGGACGAACGTGCTGACCGGATGAAGGGGTCGCACGGCTTTAGCAGATTCTTCGACGAGATGAACTTCTCCGAGAAGTGCCGGACAGAAATGACGAAAGCAATTTTGAGGATAGCAGAGGACTATGAGGAGGATCTTGTAGTCTCTAACGGGAAAGTCATCAGGGCGTCCCGCTCTACAAAAAAGATTATGACCTTTTCTGCCAGCGACAAAAAGACAGATGCGAGCCATCAGAGGCCTCTGTATGTGACAGCCATCATCAATGGTGTCGAGTTCAAACGAGCATTTGTAGATGGAGGAGCAGCGGTCAATGTCGTTTCGCTACACACACTGAAGCTAGCAGGGATCCCCGAGCACAAGATTGTCAGGCGTCCATCTCCGCTGATGGGATTTGGAAGCGACTCTAGAATGACGATCGGATGGATCCGCCTGGGCGTTCAGATAGGCAAAATCAAGTGCTCAGCGAAGTTCTATGTCATAGATGCGAACACTACGTATCACATGATCATAGGTCGAGCCTGGATTCATCGCTTCGACGCGGTTCCTTCGACAGCTCACCAGGTTATGAAAGCTATCTGGAACGACAGAATAGTAGAGATACCGGCTTCAACAAATCCATTCAACTTGGATGAAGCACATCTCAGCGAGGCGGTATGGTTCACCGAGATGGCGGACGAGCAAACACCGGGACCATTCAATCCCACTCCTTTACCTCTATGGGAAGATATTAAGGAGCAGTCACCTGCGGGAGTAATGGTGACAAGGGAAGATGCCAAGGAAAAGCCGCCCACACGCGAAGAGGCGCCGCGAATCGCTTACCAGCGAAAGAGTGTGTACACGCTAAAGAGAATTGCAAAGCATGACCCCGAAGGCAGGGAGATAGAGAGCTTCTACGCCAATGGGAAGAAGTGCTATCGCATATGAAGGTGCGCGGGGATGTCCTCACACGGGCATGGGGATATCCCTGGGCAAATCAACCAAATCGAGCAGACTGCGGTAACAGAAGAGTCAATACAGAGCACTCCAGATGGGAGACTCAAAGAAGCACCTGAATGCATGGAAGATAGGCCCAGACGACAAAAGCAAGAGCTAAAGGAAGTGTTCCTCAGCCCGAACGAGGAAAAGAAGAGGCCAGTCTTTCTAAGTGCGGACCTCACAAGCGAGGAGGAGCAAGGACTGCTACAGCTCCTAACTGAATACAAGGATGTGTTCGCATGGGAGTATGATGAGATGCCAGGTCTGGATACAAGCATCACTATGCACCGTTTAGACATCATCCCAGGGTCTAAACCGGTAAAGCAGAGCACAAGAAGCTTCAGGCCGGAGCTTAACGTGAAGATCAAACAGGAGATTGTCAAACTCCTGGATGCCAAGTTCATAGAGCCGAATCATCATCCCACATGGCTGGCCAACATTGTGCCGGTAGTAAAGAAGAACGGACAGCTTCGCATCTGCGTGGATTTCCGGGATCTTAATCGTTTCTTCCCAAAAGACGATTTTCCACTGCCCAACATCGATTTGCTTATCGATTCAACAGCGGGCCATCGCATGTTCAGTTTCATGGACGGCTTCAGCGGGTACAACCAGGTCAAGATGGACCCTGAAGATGCTCGGAAAACTGCATTCATCACTCCGGTGGGGGTGTTCAACTACACAGTAATGTCGTTCGGTCTCAAAAACGCGGGTGCAACCTATCAGCGGGCCATGATGGCCCTGTTCCACGACATGATGCACAAGGAAGTGGAATTTTATGTGGACGACCTAGTGGTTAAATCCAAGCAGGAAGCAGATCACCTCGCGGATTTGCGGAAAGTGTTCAATAGATGCAGACGCTTTCAACTGAAAATGAATCCCATGAAGTGCGCATTTGGAGTAACATCGGGGAAGTTCTTGGGATGCGTGGTTCATCGCCAAGGAATCGAACCTGACCCTGCGAAAGTATCAGCCATCACTGGCATGACGCCGCCCCATAACCAAAGTGCCTTGAAGACATTTTTGGGAAAGCTATCATATCTGCGGAGATTCATCCCAGCGATTGCTGAAATCACCTGCTGTTTTAGTGCCCTTCTCAAGAAAGATGCCGTATACAGCTGGACTCCGGAGCACAAAGCTGCGTTCGAAAAGCTGAAGGATCTGCTGACGTCTTCAAAAATAATGATCGTACCTCAACTGGGATCACCGCTTCTGCTATATCTGACGTCAACAAGGAGGTCCATAGGAGCACTCTTGGCTCAGGAGTACGAGGGTCAAGAGAGGCCTATCTACTATATCTCTCGCATTGTGCAACCTGCTGAATCAAGGTACACAGACATCGAACGTCATTGCCTTGCCTTGTTCTTCGTGATAGAGAAGCTGAAACACTACTTTGCGTCGCACAAAGTAGTAGTGGTCACCAAAAGCGATCCCATACGATATCTGTTAACTCACACTACTCCTAGAGGAAGGTTGGCGAAATGGTACATGACCATATCTCAATACGATATCACGTGCGTGCGGCCGCGAGCGATCAAGTCGCAGGCGGTAGCGTATCTGTTGGCACAGTTCCCCGACAATAGACATGAGCCTATAGTCGAAGAAGAGCTCGAGGGACCTGAGATATATGCAGTTGACGTGCCCTATTGGACGCTCCATTTCGACGGTTCGTCAACAAGGAAGTGCGGGGGCATTGGGATAGTCTTGACCAAGCCAGATGGGGAGGTCATACAGATGTCCGCAAAGCTCGACTTCGCAGTCACTAACAACGAGGCAGAATATGAAGCTCTCATCGCGGGACTCCGGGCGGCGAAAGCTTTGGAAGTAAGCAACCTGACGGTCATGGGAGACTCCAAGTTGATCGTCAAGCAAGCCTCGGGCGAGTACGGTTTGAAAGAGATTAACCTTATGTCCTACCGGACTCTGGTACAAAAGCTGGTGCAGCAATTCTGCGACGTGAGGTACGAGCACAAGCCCTGAGCAGACAACAGGCATGCAGATGCTTTGGCCACCTTGGGATCCAAGGTCAGTAGAGACAAATGTCCCGCAAGGATCTCCACCGAAGTGCGAACATCGTCGGCATTGACAGAAGATGCGTGCAACGACGAACACATGGATGATACGGACTGGAGAAAAGCAGTCCTACGAGCTATTGCAGAAGGCACAAGCAGTGAAAGCTGGGCACTCACAAAAGGGTATTGCATACATGACAACACCCTTTACTACAAGGGTCCTGGTGGAATACTCATGCGATGCGTCTCCGAGCAAGAGGGACAGCTGCTGTTAGAAAAGATTCACCAACATGCTTGTGGAGAAAGTGAGGTGTCAATCTATCAGAAGGCTCAGAGATATGGCATCCATTGGCCAGACATGTCAACAGCCGCGGCCCTGATACAAGGGAAGTGCGATAGTTGCGCACTGATCAAAGATTCTCTACTCATCGCTCTAACTGATGATGACACGGATTGGAGGAAGCCACTCTTTGACTTCCTCACTCAGGGCACCGTGCCCGGATCGAGAAAAGAAGCGGAGAAGATAAAAAGGAAAGCATCTCAATATGTGGTGCAAGAGAACTTGCTTTGGCGAAGAGGCCATGAGGGCAACTTGCTGCGATGTCTAGACGGCAGGGAAGCACAAGAAGTCATGGACCTTTCTCATCAGGTGGAACACCAAGGAGGTGCGAAGTTATGCAGGCAGCTCCTCTCAATTGGATATTTCTGGCCCACGATGGAGGCTGATTGCCGCACCAAAGTACGACGCTGCCAGGAGTGTCAATTCAAAGGAAACCTAGTGCACGCTCCTGCTGTGGATCTACATGCATTAGGAACGCCATGGCCATTTCATACATGGGCAATGGGTTTCATTGGTCCCATCCGACCAACTTCGCATGGGAATCATTTTATCCTCACCGCGACCGAGCTGTTCACCAAGTGGGTGGAAGCGATACCACTAAAGACGGCAAATGCGCTAGCTGTGGTCAATTTCATCCAAGAAAACATCATATGCAGGTTCGAAATTCCCAATACCATCCTTTCAGATAACGGTACTCCTTTTGTTAATCGCCAGGTGGCTGCTGTAGATAGTGCTTTCTGAGCTGACAGATCTTGGCCACGTGGCAACCATCCAGCACACCTTATTGTGCTCCACACACACTGGATCACCAGCCGAGCTGATCCATGTGGGGGCTGCGAGACAGAGCCCTCGCATACCACTGCACAGGACTTGTAGGGACTTAGTGGTTTGGAGGCTAGAGTAAGCCCTGTCGCGTGCGAGCCCAGCCCGCACGCGACCTTTAGTAACTGTTTTGAGAGATTTATGGCACGTGCTCCATAAACCCGGTCAACCCGGTCAAACCCGGTCAACCTCGTAACGGTTCCGGTATTCGCGCACAACGTGCTGTAACGGTCCCTATATACTCGGACGAACGTGCCGTTATGGTTAAGCTAATTAAGCCGCCATCAATGGGCGCATTAACCACACTACAACGGTCACGTTCTCTGCTATATATAGGACGTTAACCTTTCCATACAAAGGAGAACACACTTGCCATACGCGGAAGCTCTGCCAAACCTCTGTCTCTCTCTCAGACATTACTACTGCCTTACTCTCTCCCTACACACAACCCAACTCTTCCTGTGCTATCTCTGATCCTCTACATACGGTGTACACGGAGGTCTCCCCGCCGGAATCTCTTGTGAACATTTTGGTGAACCCGACGTGAACTTACCAACAAAAGCAACCATGTCTCAGGAGGATGATATCAGCAACAGATCACCTTCCACCGAAACCGCCTCAGGAGAGGAGACCCGCCGTACTCCTACCACTCCCGGCGAGACACCGACGCTAGAGTCTTTGGACGCCACTGTTCAAAGTCAGGCGAAAGCTCTCAAAGCCCAGTCCGTGCAGCTAGAACGGATCTTGGCCGTTCTGGGCACCCTTGCACCAAATCCTTCATCAGCCACCGCCGTCTCTCAAGGAGGAGGAGGCCCTACCGCTCCGGGACTGGGAGTGTCAACCGCACCTCCCAACCCTAATCTGCAGACTCCACCGGCGAATACACAGCTGCCTTCGATTCAGGGGTCAACAGCTCAGATGTTGCCTCTCACTGCTCACACAACTCAGCCTTCGGCTTTGGCATCTAACCCGACTCTGCAGTACCCCTTGCCTCCTCCAACGGCGATTTGGGGCAATGCGAGTAGTCAGTATGTCCCCAATTCTTCGGCGGCGTATGTGTCGCCTCCGCCTGCGGCAACCCCTCCCTCAGCTACCGAGGGAAGCATTCCAGAATGCATGACGTCTCTGCAGAAGCGCATGGACACCATTCTGGCTCACCAGTCATTCGCGGATACCATTATCCCGAAGCTAGACAACGATCCACCCATTCCACGAGAGATCTATCTCATGCCTAACCCGGCGGGGTACAAGGCTCCTAAATGGGACAAGTTCGAGGATATCAACGGAAACGCTCATGAGCATGTCATGCGTTTCATTGATGTCATGGGGCCATACGGAGCCGATCCCAAATTACTGATGCGAGAGTTCCCGAAATCTCTAGGGAATGTAGCGTACAAATGGTACCGAACGTTGGAAGCCAGATCCGTGAAGACTTGGGACGACATGGTCCAGAAATTCTACACCAAGTTCTTCCAGATGGAAGAAAAGGTGACGATGATCCATCTCTCGCGGATGTATCAGAAGCGCGAGGAGGACGGGATTACTTTCATCAAGAAATTCAGGGCGAAGTCCTTGGAGTGCAAAGATCCAAAGCTCGAGAGCCGACTCGTAGAGATATGCCTGCAGTGCATGCGAGACGAATACAAAGGTATGCTCATTAATTTGCAAACACCTACGTTTTCAAAGCTAATTGAATGCACGAAGAACATCGAGCCTATAGTCGAGAGGCAGAAAAAGAAGAACACTCCGGAGCGACCTCCGAGCGGCACCACCTACAAGATCGGGAGATTCAGTTACAAGAGGGGACGCGAGGCTGAGGTCAATACGGTTTCACCCCAGAAGCAAGCGAAGGTTGTGAACTTCGATGTACCACCTCTGCCATGCTCGGTAGAGGAAGCAAGCGACCTCTGCAGACAGTGGCGCAAGGACGATGTCCTGCCACCGCTCGAGAAGATACCCTCTAAAGAGATGGTGAGGGACCCTAAGTGGTGCGAGTACCACGGCAAGGTCATGCACCCCACAGCGGAATGTAAAAAGCTCAGGTTTACATTCGACCAGAAGATGAAGAACGGCGAGCTGATCGTCAGCGATCGCAGGAAGGATGTGCGTAACAATCCGCTTCCTGCCCATGCGGAGCAAGACTCAAAAGGCAAGGAGGTTGCCATGATCTCAATCGTCGACTTGGAGGAAGTCGCAGAGGATGGTCTACCCATCATCGCCGAGGTCCACGATGACGAGGACTACAGCATGGACACAGAAGACGAACGTGTCGATCGGATGAAGGGGTCGCACGGCTTTAGCAGATTCTTCGACGAGATGAACTTCTCCGAGAAGTGCCGGACAGATATGACGAAAGCAATCTTGAGAGTAGCGGAGGACTACGAGGAGGATCTTGTAGTTTCCAACGGAAAAGTCATCAGGGCGTCTCGCTCTACAGAAAAGATTATGACCTTTTCTGCCAGCGACAAGAAGACAGAGGCGAGCCACCAGAGGCCTCTGTACGTGACGGCCATCATCAATGGCGTCGAGTTCAAACGAGCATTCGTTGATGGAGGAGCAGCGGTCAATGTCGTTTCTCTCCACACACTGAAGCTAGCAGGGATCCCCGAGCACAAGATCGTTAGGCGTCCATCTCCGCTGATGAGATTCGGAAGCGACTCTAGAATGACGATCGGATGGATCCGCCTGGGCGTTCTGATTGGCAAAATCAAGTGCTCGGCGAAGTTCTATGTCATAGACACAAACACCACGTATCACATGATCATAGGTCGAGCCTGGATTCATAGCTTCGACGCGATTCCTTCAACAGCTCACCAGGTTATGAAAGCTATCTGGAACGACAGAGTAGTCGAGATACCGGCTTCAACGAATCCATTCAACTTGGATGAAGCGCATCTTAGCGAGGCAGTATGGTTCACCGAGATGGCGGACGAGCAAACACCGGGACCATTCAACCCTACTCCTTTGCCTCTCTAGGAGGACATCAAGGACCAGTCACCTGCGGGAGTAATGGTGACAAGAGAAGATGCCAAAGAAAAGCCGCCTACACGCGAAGAGGCGCCGCGCATCGCATACCATCGGAAGAATGTGTATACTCTGAAGAGAATCGCAAAGCATGACCCCGAAGGCAAGGAGATAGAGAGTTTCTACGCCAATGGGAAGAAATGCTATCGCATATGAAGGTGCGCGGGGATGTCCTCACACGGGCATGGGGATATCCCTGGGAAAATCAATCAAATCGAGCAAATTGCGCTGACGGAAAAGCCAACACAGGGCACTCCAGACGAGAAACTCAAAGAAGCGCCTGAATGCATGGAAGACAGGCCCAGACCACAAAAGCAAGAGCTAAAGGAAGTGTTCCTCAGCCCGAACGAGGAAAAGAAAAGGCCAGTCTTTCTAAGTGCGGACCTCACAAGCGAGGAGGAGCAAGGACTGCTACAGCTCCTAACTGAATACAAGGATGTGTTCGCATGGGAGTATGATGAGATGCCAGGATTGGATACAAGCATCACTATGCACCGCTTAGACATCATTCCAGGGTCTAAGCCGGTAAAGCAGAGCACAAGAAGCTTCAGGCCGGAGCTTAACGTGAAAATCAAACAGGAGATTGTCAAACTCTTGGATGCCAAATTCATAGAGCCAAATCATCATCCCACATGGCTGGCCAACATCGTGCCAGTGGTGAAGAAGAACGGACAGCTCCGCATCTGCGTGGATTTCCGAGATCTCAATCGCTTCTGCCCCAAGGACGATTTTCCACTGGCCAACATCGATTTGCTTATCGATTCAACAGCGGGCCACCGCATGTTCAGTTTCATGGATGGCTTCAGCGGGTACAACCAGATCAAGATGGACCCCGAAGACGCGCGGAAGACTGCATTCATCACTCCAAGTTGATCGTCAAGCAAGCCTCGGGTGAGTACGGTTTGAAGGAGATTAACCTTCTGTCTTATCGGACTCTAGTACAAAAGCTGGTACAGCAATTCTGCGATGTGAGGTATGAGCACAAACCCCGAGCAGACAACAGGCATGCGGACGCTTTAGCAACCTTGGGATCTAAGGTCAGCACAGACAAATGTCCCGCAAGGATCTCCATTGAAGTGAGAACATCGTCGGCATTGACAGAAGATGCGTGCGACGACGAACACATGGATGACACAGACTGGAGAAAAGCAATCCTACAAGCTATTGCGGAAGGCACAAGCAGTGAAAGCTGGGCACTCACAAAAGGGTACTGCATACATGACAACACCCTTTACTACAAGGGTCCTGGCGGAATACTCTTGCGATGCGTCTCCGAGCAAGAGGGACAACTGTTGTTAGAAAAGATTCACCAACATGCTTGCGGAGAAAGCGAGGTGTCAATCTATCGAAAGGCTCAGAGATATGGCATTCATTGGCCAGACATGTCAACAGCCGCAGCCCTGATACAAGGGAAGTGCGAGAGTTGCGCACTAATCAAAGATTCTCTACTCATCGCTCTAACTGATGATGACACGGATTGGAAGAAGCCACTTTTTGATTTTCTCACTCAGGGCACCGTGCCTGAATCGAGAAAAGAAGCCGAGAAATTGAAGAGGAAAGCATCTCGATATGTAGTACAGGAAAACCTGCTTTGGCGAAGAGGTCACGAGGGCAACTTGCTGCGATGTCTAGACGGCAGAGAAGCACAAGAAGTCATGGACCTTTCTCATCAGGTGGAACACCAAGGAGGTGCGAAATTATGCAGGCAGCTCCTCTCAATTGGATATTTCTGGCCCACGATGGACGTCGATTGCCGCACCAAAGTACGACGCTGCCAGGAGTGCCAATTCAAAGGAAACCTAGTGCACGCTCCCGCCGTGGATCTACATGCATTAGGGACGCCATGGCCATTTCACACATGGGCTCTAGACTTCATCGGTCCCATCCGACCAACGTCGCACGGGAATCATTTTATTCTCACTGCAACTGAGCTATTCACCAAATGGGTGGAGGCAGTACCACTCAAGACGGCAAATGCGCTAGCTGTGGTCAACTTCATTCAAGAAAACATTATATGCAGGTTCGGAATCCCAAACACCATTCTTTCAGATAATGGTACTCCTTTGTTAATCGCCAGGTAGCTGCGAAGTTAGCGGAGTACAATATCAGGCAGATATGTTCTACCCCTTATTACCCGAAGGGGAACGGACAAGCTGAAGTGACCAACAAAACGCTGTTGAGGATTTTGAGCAAGATGATCGCAGACGACCACAAGAAGTGGGCCGACTCCCTAAGCATAGCTCTATGGGCGTACCGAACTTCTCCAAGGACACCCACGGGGGCCTCGCCATTTCTACTATGTTATGGGGCCGAAGCTGTGGTACCTGCGGAGGTGAGAGTCAATTCGGCAAGGTTAGCCTTCCACGCACTCTACGAGAATCAATGTGATCATGACTTAGTCTTGCTGGAGGAAAAGCGAGAACAAGCCAAAAGGACCAACAAGCGGTATCAAGAAAGAATCGCTTGCGCTTACAATAAAACGGTCCAGCGAAGAGATTTCGCAGTTGGAGACTTGGTCTTGCGCGCATCTGACCACTGTATGCGAGAAGCGACTCACCCGAAGTTCGCAGCCAATTGGGAAGGACCTTTCGAAGTCACAGAAGTCTTTGACAGTGGCTACTGCAGCATACGAAGGTTGCACGGCACAACCTCAACCCCGAATTCAGTCAACATGCGCTGGATTTTGAAGTACTATCCCTAACTTCTCTCATTTCATGCGTTTTATTATAACGTCGCTTAATGTCTTGTATGGCTACGATTTACACAATCTCCTCTCCCATATGAGAGGATTGTAATCTCATCTCTCCCATATGAGAGCGTTATAATAAGAAAATTCTCCCAAATGAGAAACTTCGTATTTCTGGATGTCAATTTTGCTTCATTTTAGTTTGTTATAACTGTTAACAATGGGTTATCTGCTACAATAGCAATCTGCGAAATGCGATCTTAATTGATCCTCTAAGCCTATCTGAAACGATAGCAGCCTATGCAAATGCGATCTTAATTGATCATCTAAGCCTATCTGTTACGATAGCAGCCTATGCAAATGCGATCTTAATTGATCCTCTAAGCCTATCTGAAATGATAGCAGCCTATGCAAATGCGATCTTAATTGATCATCTAAGCCTATCTGTTACGATAGCAGCCTATGCAAATGCGATCTTAATTGATCCTCTAAGCCTATCTGAAACGATAGCAGCCTATGCAAGTGCGATCTTAATTGATCCTCTAAGCCTATCTGAAACGATAGCAGCCTATGCAAAATGATCTTAATTGATCTTCTAAAGCCTATCTGCTACGATAGCAACTCATGCGAAAAACGATCTTAATTGATCTACTAAGGCCTATCTGCTACGATAGCAACTCATGCGAAAAATAATCTTAAATGATCTTCCAAGCCTATCTGGGGTGATCGCAACATTATACAAATGCGATAGCAATATTGTGAAAAACGATCTTAAGTGATCTACAAAGGTCTATCTGATATGATAGCACGTGAATCTGAAAGCAAATCACAAGCCCATCTGCCAAGATGGCACAGCTGCGAAAATACTATCTCGAACGATCTAGTGAACATCTGCGGATTCATATGGCAGATAGCAAATGCGAAACGTGTGCATAGCATTATGCAAGGCGAAATATGCCGAAACGCATGCGAAATTGTATTTTGTTGTAACAAAACAGCAGATAATACAAAAGGCTATTTATCATTATGAGTCGAAAAGACTTACAATTTATCTGTCTAGATAGCAGCTTACAAGCGAAAAAGCTCAAATCTAACTACACAGCCAACATGGCTTACAATACATTCGAAAAGTAGCTTACAAGCGAGAAGTAACACATCGAGGGAATCCTAACTGAGAAAGGATGAACCCACCGGTCCTAACACCGGCTATGCAAAACACAAATCTGCGGCCAAAGATCTATAGCAAAAGGGATGCTGCTGCAAAGAGATCAACTCGTCATTTGCTACGTCCCTAGCGGCAAGATCTGGGTAACGGTACGTCCAAGACCCCAAGAGGTGACAAAGGCCTCTGTCTGATCAAGATAGGCACCGGAGGAACCTATTTCTATAGCACAAAGCGCAAACTCAGGATTCACAACTTGGAGTTGCCATGAATCAACGAAAAACAAGCGTTGAAGCCAGCAGTCGTAAAGACTCACGGCAAAGCACATTTTTGGGGGATGAAGAACCCAAATGGCAAAGACAGGGTTTATATAGACCTTGTGGAGACTCTTCAGTTGCTAAGATGAGTCAGCAGAATTCAAAAAGAGGGTAAGGTCAATCACTTACGCCTTGAAAAGCGGTAACGATCAATTACCCTACTAAAGGCTACGACGATTCAGTTGTGTATCCTAATAAATGACGGATGGTCATGATTCGGATGGACTTCCCAACGAAAGCGTGCTTATCTTCCGAGAAATTAGCGCGAAAATCAAGCAGAGTATCAATTGCTGATTTCATAATTGGATATGCACAGAGATATCCTATTAAATCCCGGAAAGGGCAAAACGGGCAAGTCGATTCTTGTTGTTAAAAAAAGGGGGGAGAAACCCTAGCAACATTACATTAATGTTTCAAACATTACATTAATGTTTCAGCTAATTTCCTTGCTATTTTTCAAATTCAAAAAGTCAAAGCAAATTCTTGATCAAGGAGTCATGGGGTGCGAACTGATGGCTCAGCTTCTCTACCTGCTACACTTCTTGTTTCAGTTGCTCGCACTTGGCATTCATCTCATTATAGAGCTTCAGAGCTTCATCAACCTTTTGCTTTTGCTGCTCCACCTTCTGCTTCTCAGCTGCGAGGTTCTGGTGGCCGAGCTTCAAAGTTACGGCTGCGCGAATCAGGGTAACTCTTTTCATAAGAAATCAAAAACCCAGCCTGCCTTGAACCTTGGTCAAGAGATTTTGGCACATGCCACAAAGCAATTCAGCACTCTGGACAGAGATGGTCGCGGGCGTAGCCGCAGACAGCTGCTCCAAAATCCAAATGGCTTCAGTAAGAAACAGCCTCCTGTCAAAGGGCCCTATCTCCAGAGATCTCACAAATGATTGGGGGTAGGTGAGGCGCATCCGAACCACCCAATCCACATCGGTTTGCTTCAAACCTAAAGCAATGTCAAAGCTAATTTATGATGACAAACTCGCAAGTGAATAATGCGAGATGCAAACAGTAAATCTATACTTACCAGTTCCTTCAAGAATTTCACGAAGTGAAGGAATGCGCGCTGCCGGGGTGGTCGAATACTGTCCCCGCTCCATAGCTCTCCTGTCAGCTGCGAGCTCTAACCTCTCGTAGTCAGGAGGAAGAATATAGGCCGCACAAGCTGCGACTGCATTCCCAACCTGCGAGCCCCAAAAGCTCCACGAAGGAATAGGTGCCACTGACTCAGTCATTGCCGGAGGCGAAGTAACAGCCGAAGCCGCTTGGCGAGGGACGCTCTCAGATGCGGAAGCATCAGCAACACTAGTCCTTACTTCCTCAGCGCCAGTATGGGCATCTTCATCCATTAGCACAACATCAGCTTCAGCATCATCGGAAAGTTCGATGATGTCCTCGAGAGGCTCATCTGCGTGTTCAGTAGCTGCGACGGGCTTCTCGGTATGGGGGCTCGGAATCGGAACATAGGACGCAGAAGGCTGACTTCTCTGCTCCAGCGCCGGTTCCTCAGCATTGCCTGCGACGCAAAATGCGATAATATGAGGTAATCCGTACTGAATGTTATTTTGCTATCTTTGATAAAGCTAAGAGCAAGCACCTCCACGCGAAGGTGGGATTAACGTATCTCCGTCATACACAAAAGATGTGGAACCATGTCCTATTAGTGTGTTCTCATTAAGCAAGTCTTTAAAAGGAGCGTGACCTGGGATGCGAAGAAACCAGTCATGATTCTGTTTCAAGTTGCTCAGGTCTAGTACATGCATATCGCTCAAATGGTTACCTGAAGGTTCTCCGCACTTGTCTACTAGCCAACGGCGAATGTCGGCCTTTGACACACCATGCTTTAACGCAACCACAATAACATCTCTATAAGTTACTGCGAGATTGAAGATCTCACCTTTATCGCCGCCTGCGATCTCTTCAAAGTCTGCTTGAGCTTGCTCCAGGGCTGCTGCATCCTCTTCTGGAACCGCATCCTCCTCCTCAGCCTGGGGAGTCACTACTTTGGGAGGCACATCTTCCTCGTCAACTGGACGCACTAAATCGTCAACATGTTGCTCTTCAAGGCTCCGCTGTCTCACACGCTCGAGCTCCTCCTCTTCCCGCTGCCTTCTTCTTTCGGCAGCTTCCGCGGCTGTCTTCCGGGACTCAGCAAGAACGTCCTCGCTTATGGGATCGTCTGGAATGCCAGAATGGGTATCTCTCTTTTGTCTCTTGGCCAAAAGGCCACCAATGATCTCATCATCATCATCATCATCTGTGAAGATATGATTGGTTTAAGAAAAAATTACAAAAGAATTACGATGATGGGAAGAGAAACGCGACGGAAGTACCTCCTGATTCTTCCTCATGCATCACAACTGTTCTTTCTTCTTCTTCTTCATCACTCTCTCTGGGCTCCTGCCTCTCTCCTTCTTCCTCTTGGTTGAATGGAACGAAAGTCTCAACTGCGAGCTCTTTCCGCACTTTGCTGGGTATACGACCTTTGCCTTTATCCTTGACAGAAAGGGACCTCGCCGAGGGAGAAGTTGGAGCACTTCTAGGGGAAGAAATCGTAATTCCCTTTTGTCTGGGTCTCTTCACTCTCGGCGCCGCAGTCGCTGGAGGGGACGGATCATCTCTGGGAGGAGACGAGGTCGGAGCATTGTCTATCAGCGAGTCAGCAAAAGCATTCATGACTGCGCGAATCTTGGTTTCGACCTCAGGGTCCATCCTCCATGCTAGCAGAAACAACTGCTTTTGTCTTCTGGTGGCAACAATGGTGTTAACCAATGACTTGAAGCGATCACCAGATGCGAATCTCCGCACATGACACTACAGCGAACAGTACAGAATAAAGGCGTCAGCATAAGGAAATCAAGAAGCTTAAACGGACACGGGAAAAATTGCTTACCTTAGCAAATGCCTCGCTATATTTGCCGACATGCGTGTCACCCTTCTTAACTGCGGCGACCTTCTCCTTCAGAATGACGTCAGGACACAAATGGTTCTCACGATCCAACAGTGAGTAGCAACCATATTCAGACTCGCTCAGGCTGCAATTGGGGCGAAACGGAAAATAATTTCTCTTGATCAAGGGAGCTCTACTTGGCTGCGCGGCCGACTGCGTCTCAATCCTCGTTTGCTGGGCGACCCAGTACGCGAGCCAGTTCTGAGAACAGCCACCCTCGCGGGTCCCTGCAGGCTGCTCAAAGGGAAGATTGTTCATGAATACTGTCTTGCACTCCTTTGTTAGCATGCGCTTATAGCAACCTCTGATAATGGACTGGGGCCAGATTGATGGTGCCACTGCATCAAAGCCGAACTGGGGAGAAACTCGAGTGGGGTCAACATCCACGGTAATCCTCTCGTACCTTGGCGCGAGCTCACGAATATGCTCTGCGAGGGCAGGAAGGGAACCTCGTAGACACCAGCAAAAGAACTCGCGATAGCGCTCATGGAAATGCGATCCCTCTTCGAAGAGCAGTTCTTCTGAGAAGACAACACCCTTAGAGGGGTACAGCTTTGGAAACCATCGCACGTTCTCAATGCGTGTGGCATAGGGCCTGGCAGTAAACTCTTTCCGTTTGTCGCATCTCAAGCTCCAAACACATTTGGTATTGTTCGCTCCGAACCACCTCGCAGCCCTGCCGCTGTTACGCTCCTCCGTCTCGCCTGGGGGACACCACTTGTCGGGTTTGAGAGCAGTTGGGGCATAGGATGGCCACCGCTCGAAAACCCACATTGTCAAAAAGGAAATATTGACAAAAGTCAGTACATCAAGGCGGCCACGCGACTCTTTCATGGCTAGAACTAGCTGATCAAGCCTATAGTACAGCGTGCCCAAGACCAAGGGTCCGAGTGCGACTCTCTGGCCAAGGGCGAGCCTCACAGCAAGTGGCAAAACATGGTAGAAGACCCCATCATGTGGGTGACCGTCAATTAAGTACCTTGACAACCATGCACAGAGGAAAGCACAAAGGGTCAAGTGATAGCCTTTACCCTCCACGTAATTCTCGGCCTCTGGGTTCTCACTCAGAAGTTTCTTAGTGATGCTGCTGTTCGCATAGTCTCGAAAGAAGTACTGCAACCATTTGTTCCAGGTGTTCTTCGCAGACGTATCAACCAACTGCCAGTTTGGAAGAGCCTTGGTACTGGTCCACCGGGTGGAGATTTTCTTTACCTCCGATAGGCATTCCTTCATCTGCGTGTACAAAGCGATCTCCGCAGCCGTCCTCAAAGGACTCAAAGTATCCACTTCACCCATGGGAGAAAGATCGTACAGCATTTGCACGTCCTCGAGTGTAGGGGCAGCCTCGAACTCAGCAAAGTGGAATGTGTGAGTCGCAGGCGAGTAGCGGGAAAGAAGGTCTAGAAGCATGGACTGATCCAGCTTCACGGCAGCACCCTTCATAGCACGAACAGCGAAGTATACGCCGGCATCATCAAGAGTCGCAGCATGATTGGTCAACACGTGGTCAATCCACTCATCCATATAGTCCAATTTCTGGACGAAAGCTTGGGTAGAAATCGCAGTGTAGGGGAAGTACCCGTTTTCGATTCCCAATCGAACCACATCCTCGGAGCCAATTAACTCGAGCAAGGCTGATTTAACTGGGCGAGTCAGTGTTAGCAATCCCTCAATCGGGATAGGAGCAGGAATCCTCTTCGCCTTAACCCTCGCATGGTAGAAATCTTTGCCACCTAGATAGGGGGCTTTTCGCCACAAAGCCTGCGGAAGATCGGGTATCTCTTCGTCTTCCTTGGCGGGTCTGGTTCCTTTTGTCTTAGCCATTCCTGTGGAAGAGCAAGAAAAAGGGGGGAGAAAGGTGCTACACTTCAGTTTGAATTTCGAGATTCAAAGTCTATGGGAAAGAAAGATGAACAGTTTCTGGTATCAATTTCAGAAATTAGAGGGTTGCATTATCAGTAATTTCAAAACCCCGCATCCGAAGTTCTTATTATTGAAGGATTAAAGCAAAAGTGTGTTCAAAGATCAAAGCTTCTTCACAAGTTTCATGAGTTTGCAGATCCAACACAGTTCAAAGCATACACTGGTATTTTAAAACGAAATTGAACAAGGCCAACCTTGTTTTCTTGAAGCCTGCTTGGATATGCACAATTGAAGAAGACGATTTGCAGTTCTGAACTGATGATTGATTATCTGAATCTGCTCTCGAAGATCTCCGGGTACCATTCACTTTAAGAGAAAGAAGTGATGCTTTGCAACAATGGAGGATACAAAGTATTTATCCAAAAACAATGAAGGGTTGCGTCCTTTCAGTAGTCGAATCGCAACCGTCACCGTCGAATCGCGCAATCACAGGACAAGCTGACGTCACGCCTAAAACCCTAAAAGCCAGACGGCACGACTCTAGGGGTTTTAGGTCATAATGGCACGCACGGGGGCTGAACTTACCCGTATTTGAATTGGTGCGTGGCGACGACGCGTATGTTGGTTTCCGCGCATAGAAGTCTATACAGCTATGAGTCTTCACGCGCAGAAAGGGGGCTAATGTAGATAGTGCTTTCTGAGCTGACAGATCTTGGCCACGTGGCAACCATCCAGCACACCATATTGTGCTCCACACACACTGGATCACCAACCGAGCTGATCCATGTGGGGGCTGCGAGACAGAGCCCTCGCATACCACTGCACGGGACTTGTAGGGACTTAGTGGTTTGGAGGCTAGAGTAAGCCCTGTCGCGTGCGAGCCCAGCCCGCACGCGACCTTTAGTAACTGTTTTGAGAGATTTATGGCACGAGCTCCATAAACCCGGTCAACCCGGTCAAACCCGGTCAACCTCGTAACGGTTCCGGTATTCGCGCACAACGTGCTGTAACGGTCCCTATATACTCGGACGAACGTGCCGTTATGGTTAAGCTAATTAAGCCGCCATCAATGGGCGCATTAACCACACACAACGGTCAGGTTCTCTGCTATATATAGGACGTTAACCTTTCCATTCAAAGGAGAACACACTTGCCATACGCGGAAGCTCTGCCAAACCTCTGTCTCTCTCTCAGACATTACTACTGCCTTACTCTCTCCCTACACACAACCCAACTCTTCCTGTGCTATCTCTGATCCTCTACATACGGTGTACACGGAGGTCTCCCCGCCGGAATCTCTTGTGCACAGCTGCGAAGCTAGCAGAGTACAATATCAGACAGATATGTTCTACCCCTTACTACCCGAAAGGGAATGGGCAAGCCGAAGCGACCAACAAAACGCTGTTGAGGATTTTAAGCAAAATGGTCGCAGATGATCACAAGAAGTGGGCTGATTCTCTAAGCATAGCCCTGTGGGCTTACCGAACTTCTCCAAGGACACCCATGGGGGCCTCACCATTCCTACTGTGCTACGGGGCCGAGGCCGTGGTACCTGCGGAGGTGAGAGTTAATTCGGCAAGATTGGCCTTCCACGCACTATACGAAAATCAACGCGATCATGACTTAGTCTTGCTGGAGGAAAAGCGAGAACAAGCTAAAAGGACCAACAAGCGGTATCAAGAAAGGATCGCTCGTGCTTACAATAAGACGGTCCTGCGAAGAGATTTCGCAGTTGGAGATTTGGTCCTGCGCGCATCTGACCACTGCAAGCGAGAGGCGGCTCACCCAAAGTTCGCAGCCAATTGGGAAGGACCCTTCGAAGTCACAGAAGTCTTTGACAGTGGCTACTGCAGCATACGAAGGTTGCACGGAACAACCTCAACCCCGAGTTCAGTCAACATGCGCTGGATTAAGAAGTACTACCCTTGACTTCTCTCATTTCATGCGTTTTATTATAACGTTGATTCATGTCTTGTATGGCTATGATTTACACAATCTCCTCTCCCATATGAGAGAATTGTAATCTCATCTCTCCCATATGAGAGCATTATAATAAGAGAATTCTCCCAAATGAGAACTTCATATTTCTAGCTGTTAATTTTGCTTCATTTGGTTTGTTATTACTGTTAACAATGGGCTATCCGCCACGATAGCAGCCTATGCAAATGCGATCTTAACTGATCTTCTAAGCCTATCTGCCACGATAGCAGCCTATGCAAATGCGATCTTAACTGATCTTCTAAGCCTATCTGCCGCGATAGCAACCTATGCGAATGCGATCTTAATTGATCCTCTAAGCCTATCTGTCACGATAGCAGCTTATGCAAAATGATCTTAATTGG
The DNA here is from genome assembly GCA_023055425.1 of Linanthus parryae. NCBI lineage: Eukaryota > Viridiplantae > Streptophyta > Magnoliopsida > Ericales > Polemoniaceae > Linanthus > Linanthus parryae. The sequence goes on from JALGPY010000030.1 coordinate 814,212, forward strand.
TCTTCTAAAGCCTATCTGCCACGATAGCAGCCTATGCAAAATGAAATCCATTGGTCTTCTAAAGCCTATCTGCCACGATAGCAGCCTATGTAAATGCGATCTTAACTGATCTTCTAAGCCTATCTGCCGCGATAGCAGCCTATGCGAATGCGATCTTAATTGATCCTCTAAGCCTATCTGTCACGATAGCAGCTTATGCAAAATGATCTTAATTGGTCTTCTAAAGCCTATCTGCCACGATAGCAGCCTACGCAAAATGATCTTAATTGATCTTCTAAAACCTATCTGCCACGATAGCAACTCATGCGAAAAACGATCTTAATTGATCTTCTAAAGCCTATCTGCCACGATGGCAACTCACGCGAAAAGTGATCTTAGTTGGTCTTCCAAAGCCTATCTGCCGCGATAGCAACATATGCGAACGTGATATTGAAACAATCTTTCAAGCCTATCTGCCGTGATACGAATGCGATCTAAAATTCGTCCTTAAGCCTATCTATTGTGATAGCAACATCATACAAAATGATCTCAAGTGATCTACAAAGGTCTATCTGATATGATAGCACTTGCATTTGAATCTGAAAGCAAATCACAAGCCCATCTGCCAAGATGGCACAGCTGCGCAAACACGATCTCGAACGATCTAATAAGACATCTGCGAATTAATGAGGCAGATAGCAAACGCGAAGTATGTATATAGCATTACACAAGGCGAAATATGCCGATACGCATGCGAAATTGTATTTTGTTGTAACGACACAACAGATAATACAAAAGCTATTTATCATTATGAGTCAAAGAGACTTACAATTTATCTATCTAGATAGCAGCTTACAAGCGAAAAAGCTCAAATCTAACTACGCAGCCAACATGGCTTACAATACATTCGAGAAGTAACTGACAAGCCAGCAGTGACACACCGAGGGAATCCTAACTGAGAAAGGATGAACCCAATGGTCCTAACACCGGCTATGCGATACGCAGATCTGCGGCCAAAGATCTGTAGCAAGTGGGATGCCTCTGCGAAGAGATCAACTCGTCATTCGCTACGTCCCTGACAGCAAGATCTGGGTGACGGTACGTCCAAGACCCCAAGAGCTGACAAAGGCCTCTGTCTGATCAAGATATGTACCAGCGGAACCACCTGTTCCGGCGTATGCCGTCATGCAAAACAGGGGAAGCAGTCATTCCTCTGGTACTGGGTTCCTTGTCCTGATAGACAAGGGCATTGACGAGCCTCCTGAGTTCAAGAACGAAGAGGCAAGAAATTCTCCTCCAGGGATGCTGGAGGAGAATTCCGCCGTTCATTACGAATCGGTAGCACGGTCACTACGGCGCTGCACCTCACCGGGAGGCGGCCGGAAACATGACCTGCAAACATAATACATGAAGAAAATTCTTCGAACACACATGAGATATCATATCCATCTTCTTTACGATGGATATAAAGATCAATAAGCCTCATAAAGCGGATCTTGGAAACTATTTCTATAGCACAAAGCGCAAACTCAGGTCTCATGACTTGGAGTTGCCATAAATCAACGAGAAACAAGCGTTGAAGCCAGCAGTCGTAAGGACTCAGGGCAAAGCACATTTTTTCGGGATGAAGAACCCAAATGGCGAAGACAAGGTTTATATAGACCTTGTGGAGGCTCTTCAATTGCCAAGATGAGTCAGCAGAATTTGAAAAGAGGGTAAGGTCAATCACTTACGCCTTGAAAAGCGGTAACGATCAATTACCCTACTAAAGGCTACGACGATTCAGTTGCGTATCCTAATTAATGACGGATGGTCATGATTCTGATGGACTTCCCAAGGAAAGCGTGCTTATCTTACGAGAAATTAGCGCAAAAATCAAGCAGAATATCAATTGCTGATGTCATAATTGGATATGCACAGAGATATCCTATCAAATCCCGGAAAGGGGCAAAACGGGCATGTCGATTCTTTTTTTTTTTTTTTAAAAGGGAGAGAAACCCTAGCAACATTACATTAATGCTTTAGCATTACACTAATGTTCCAGCTATTTGTTTGCTACTTTTCAAATTCAAAAGTCAAAGCAAATTCTTGATCAAGGAATCATGAGGGGCGAACTGATGACTCAGACTCTCTACCTGCTCCACTTCCTGCTTCAATTGCTCGCACTTGGCATTCATCTCATGATAGAGCTTCAGAGCCTCTTCAGCCTTTTGCTTCTGCTGCTCCACCTTCTTCTTCTCAGCTGCGAGGTTTTGGTGGCCGAGTTTCAAAGTTACGGCTGCGCGAATCAGGGTAACTCTTTTCATAAGAAATCTGAAACCAAGTATGCCTTGGACTTTGGCAAGAAGATTTTGGCACATGCCAAAAAGCAATTCGGAACTCTGGACATAAATGGTCGCAGGCGTGGCCGCAGACAGCTGCTCCAAAATCCCAATGGCTTCGGTAAGAAACAGCCTCCTGTCAAAGGGCCCTATCTCCAGAGATCTCGCAAATGATTGGAGGTAGGTAAGGCGCATCCGAACTAGCCAGTCCACATCAGTTTGCTTCAAACCTAAAGCAATGTCAAAGCTAAGTTATGCTATCGAACTTGTGCAAATGAATAATGCGAGATGCAAGCAGCAAACCTCTACTTACCAGTTCCTTCAAGGATCTCACGAAGAGAAGGAATGCGCATTGCTGGAATAGTTGAAGACTGTCCTCGCTCCATAGCTCTCCTGTCAGCTGCGAGCTCTAACCCCTCATAGTTAGGAGGAAGAGTATAAGCCGCACCAGCTGCGACTGCATTCCCGACCTGCGAGCCCCAAAAGCTCCACGCAGGAAGAGGTGCCACCGACTCAGTCATCGCCGGAGGCGAAGTGACAGCCGAAGTTGCTTGGCGAGGGACACTTTCAGATGCGGAAGCATCAACAGTACTTTTTCTTACTTCCTCAGCGCCGGTATGGGCATCTTCCTCCATTAGCACAGCGTCAGCTTCAGCATCATCAGAAAGTTCGATGATGTCCTCAAGAGGCTCTCCTGCATGTTCAGCAGCTGCGACGGGCTTCTCGGTATGGGAACTCGGAATCGGAACATAGGATGCAGAAGTCTGACTTCTCTGCTCCAGCACAGGTTCCTCAGCATTGCCTGCGATACAAAATGCGATAGTATGAGTTAACTCGCATTGTATGTTATTTTACTATCTTTGCTAAAGCTAAGAGCAAGCACCTCCACGCGAAGGTGGGATTGAAGTATCTTCGTCATACACTAAGGACGTGGAACCATGCCCTATTAGTGTGTCCTCATTAAGCAGGTCCTTAAAATGAGCGTGACCTGGGACGCGAAGAAACCAGTCATGATTCTGTTTCAAGTTGCTAAGGTCTAGTCCATGCATATCGCTCAAATGATTACCTGAAGGTTCTCCGCACTTGCCTACTAGCCAACGGCGAATGTCAGCTTTTGACACACCATGCTTTAATCCACCCACCACAACATCTCTATAAGTTACTGCGAGATTGAAAATCTCACCTTTATTGCCGCCTGCGATTTCTTCAAAATCTGCTTGGGCTTGCTCCAAAGTTGCTGAATCCTCTTCTGGAGCCACATCCTCCTCCTCAGCCTGAGGAGCTACCTCTTCGGGAAGCATATATTCCTCATCAGTGGGACGCACTAAGTCGTCAACATGTTGCTCTTCGAGGCTCCGCTGTCTCACACGCTCGAGCTCCTCCTCTTCGCGCTGCCTTCTTCTTTCAGCAGCCTCCGTGGCTGTCTTCCTGGACTCGGCAAGAACGTCCTCGCTTATGGGATCGTCTGGAATGCCAGAATGGGTATCTCTCTTTTGTCTCTTGGCCAAAAGGCCACCGATGGTCTCATCATCATCATCATCTGCGAAGAAACGACTGGTTTAAGAACGAGTTGCAAAAGAATTGCGATAATGAGAGGGGAAACGCGATGGAAGTACCTCCTGATTCTTCCTCATGTATCACAGTTGCTCTTTCTTCTTCTTCATCTCCTTCTCCTGGCTCCTGCCTCTCCTCTTCTTCCTCCTGGTTGAATGGAACGAAGGTCTCAACTGCAAGCTCCTTCCGCGCTCTACTGGGCATGCGACCTTTGCCTTTGTCCTTGGCAGAAAGGGACCTCGCTGGAGGGGAAGTTGGAGCACTTCTGGGGGAAGAAATTGTAATTCCCTTTTGCCTGGGTCTCTTCGCTCTCGGCGCGGCAGTCGCTGGAGGAGACGGATTATCTCTGGGTGGAGACGAGGCCGGAGCATTGTCTATCAGCGAGTCAGCAAAAGCATTCATGACCGCGCGAATCCTGGTTTCGACCTCGGGGTCCATCCTCGATGCTAGCAGGAACGACTGTCCTTGTCTTCTGGTGGCAACAATGGTGTTAAACAGCGACTTGGAACGATCACCAGATGCGAATCTCCGCACGTGACACTACAGCAAACAGTATAGAATAAAGGCATCAACATGTGGAAATCAAGAAGCTCAACGCACACGGAAAAAGTTGCTTACCTTAGCAAATGTCTCGCTATATCTGATGATATGCGAGTCGCATTTCTTAACTGCGGCGATCTTTTCATTCAGAATGACGTCAGGGAACAAATGGTTCTCATGATCCAACAATGAGTAGCAACCATATTCAGACTCGCTCAGACTGCAGTTGGGACGAAACGGAAAAGAGTTTCTTTTGATCAGGGGAGCTCTACTTGGCTGGGGGGCCGACTGTGTCTCAATTCTCGTCTGCTGGGCGATCCAGTATGCGAGCCAGTTCTTGGAATAACCGCCCTTGCGGTTACCTGCAGGTTGCTCAAAGGGAAGATTGTTCATAAAGACTGTCTTGCACTCCTTTGTCAGCAAGCGCTTATAGCAACCTCTGATAATAGATTGTGGCCAGATTGATGGTGCCACTGCATCAAAGCCGAACTGGGGAGAAACGCGAGTGGGATCGACATCTACGGTAATCCTCTCGTATCTGGGCGCGAGCTCACGAATATGCTCTGCGAGAGCAGGTAGGGAACCTCGCAGGCACCAGCAAAATAATTCGCGGTAGCGTTCATGAAAGCGCGATCCCTCTTCAAAGAGGAGTTCTTCTGAGGAGACAACACTCTTAGAAGGGTACAGCTTTGGAAACCATCGCACGTTCTCAATGCGCATGGCATAGGGCCTGGCAGTGAACTCTTGCCGGTTGTCGCATATTAGGCTCCAAACGCACTTGGTATTGTTCGCTCCGAACCACCTCGCAGCTCTGCCACTGTTACGCTCCTCCGTCTCGCCTGGGGGACACCACTTGTTGGGCTTAAGAGCAGTTAGGGCATAGGTCGGCCATCGCTCAAAGACCCACATCGTCAAGAAGGAAATGTTGACAAAAGTCAGTATATCGAGGCGGCCACGCGACTCCTTCATGGCCACAACTAGCTGATCCAGTCTATAGTACAGCGTGCCCAAGACCAAGGGTCCGAGTGCGACTCTCTGGCCAAGGGCGAGCTTCACAGCAAGCGGCAGAACGTGATAGAAGACCCCATCATGCGGGTGACCATCGATTAAGTACCTCGACAGCCATGCACAGAGGAAAGCACAAAGGGTCAAGTGATAGCCTTTACCCTCCACATAATTCTTGGCCTCTGGGTCCTCACTCAGAAGCTTCTTGGTGATGCTGCTGTTCGCGTAGTCACGAAAGAAGTACTGCACCCATTTGTTCCAGGTATTCTTCGCAGACGTATCAACCAACTGCCAGTTCGGAAGGGCTTTGGTAGTGGTCCACCGGGTGGAGATTTTCTTCACCTCTGATAGGCATTCCTCCATCTGCGTGTACAAAGCGATCTCCGCATCCGTCCTCAAAGGACTCAAGGGGTCCACTTCACCCATGGGAGAAAGATCGTACAGCATGTGCACGTCCTCGAGTGTGGGGGCAGCCTCGAACTCAGCAAAGTGTAATGTGTGAGTCGCAGGCGAGTAGCGGGAAAGAAGGTTTAGAAGCATGGACTGGTCCAGCTTCACGGCAGCACCCTTCATAGCACGAACAGAGAAGTATACGCCGGCCTCATTAAGAGTTGCAGCATGATCGGTCAACACGTGGTCAATCCACTCATCCATGTAGTCCAATTTCTGGACAAAAGCCTGGGTGGAAATCGCAGCATAGGGGAAGTACCCATTTTCAATTCCCAATCGAACCACGTCCTCGGAGCCAATCAACTCGAGCAAGGCTGAGTTAACTGGGGGAGTCAGTGTTAGCAATCCCTCATTGGGGACAGAAGCAGGCAATTTCTTCGCCTTAACCCTTGCGTGGTAGAAATCTTTGCCACCTAGATAGGGGGCTTTTCGCCACAAAGTTTGCAGAAGATCAGGTATCTCTTCGTCCTCCTTGGTGGGTTTGGTTCCTTTTGTCTTGGCCATTCCTGCGGAAGAGCAAGAAAAAAAGGGGGGAGAAATATGCCACACTTCAGTTTGAATTTCGAGATTCAAGATCTATGGAAAGAAAGATGAACATTTTCTGGTATCAATTTCAGAAATTAGAGGATTGCATTATCAGGGATTTCAAAACCCTACATCCAAAATCCTTATCATCGAAGGATCAAGCCCAAAATTGGGTCCAAAACTTGAAGCTTCTTCACAAGTTTCAACAGATTATATGTCATGGGTTTACAGATTCAACGCAGCTTGAAGCATACACTGGTATTCTAAATTGAAATTGAACAAGGCCAACCTGGTTTTCGCGAAGCCTGCTTGGATACACACAGTTGGAGAAGACGATTTGCAGTTCTGAACTGGTGATTGATTATCTGAATCTGCTCCCGAAGACTTCCGGGAATCATTCACTTTAAGAGAAAGAAGTGATGCTTTGAAACAATGGAGAGTACAAAGTATTTATCCAAAAACAATGAAGGGTTGCGTCCTTTCAGTAGTCGAATCGCAACCGTCACCGTCGAATCGCGCAATCACAGGACAAGCTGACGTCACGCCTAAAACCCTAAAGGCCAGACGGCACGACTCTAGGGGTTTTAGGTCATAATGGCACGCACGGGGGCTGAACTTACCCGTATTTGAATTGGTTCGTGGCGGCGACGCGTATGTTGGTTTCCGCGCATGGAAGTCTATACAGCTATGAGTCTTCACGCGCAGAAAGGGGGCTAATGTAGATAGTGCTTTCTGAGCTGACAGATCTTGGCCACGTGGCAACCATCCAGCACACCATATTGTGCTCCACACACACGGGATCACCAGCCGAGCTGATCCATGTGGGGGCTGCGAGACAGAGCCCTCGCATACCACCGCACGGGACTTGTATGGACTTAGTGGTTTGGAGGCTAGAGTAATTCCTGTCGCGTGCGAGCCAAGCCCGCACGCGACCTTTAGTAACTGTATTGAGAGATTTATGGCACGAGCTCCCTAAACCCGGTCAATCCGGTCAAACCCGCTCAACCTCGTAACGGTTCCGGTATTCGCGCATAACGTGCTGTAACGGTCCCTATATATGAGGACGAACGTGCCGTTGTGGTTAAGCTAATTAAGCCGCCATTAATGGGCGCATTAACCACACTACAACGGTCACGTTCCCTGCTATATATAGGACGTTAAACTTTCCATACAAAGGAGAACACACTGGCCATACGCGGAAGCTCTGCCAAACCTCTGTCTCTCTCTCAGACATTACTACTGCCTTACTCTCTCCCTACACACAACCCGACTCTTCCTGTGCTATCTCTGATCCTCTACATACGGTGTACACGGAGGTCTCCCCGCCGGAATCTCTTGTGCACACCTTCATATCAAATCTTGAGCTCAAAGCTGTAATACACTGAGTTACCAATTTTTTTGAACTGCCAGTAACTAAAATGTCATCAACATAGATGAGGATGATTAAGGAGTGACCTTTATCATGTTTCACAAATAAAGAAGAGTCAGCTAGACTGGAGTGAAACCCTCGAGATGTCAGAAAAGTGGCAAGTAAAGTGTACCATGATGGGATCTTGCTTTAAGCCATACGGGCTCTTTTGAAGCTTGCACACAAAAGTAGGACACCTATTATCAACAAACCCCATAGGTTTCTCCATGTAAACTTCTTCTTCTAGATTGCCATGCAAGAAGGCATTAGACACATCTAGTTGTCTGATTTTCCACTTTTTTCTAAGAGCCAAGCTCAAAACCAATCTAATTGTAGGTTGTTTAGCTACAGGGCTGAAGGTTTATGTGTAATCAATGCCAAAATGTTGTAAGAAACCTTTAGCAACTAATCTTTCCTTGTATCTTGCAAGAGTTCCATCTGCATTTTTCTTGACTCTGAACACCCATTTACAACCTATTGCCTTTCTGCCATAAGGTAACTGAACTAACTTCCAGGTACCCTGTCTAATAAGAGCTAGATACTCTTCTTGCATTGCTGATTCCCATTCTGGAACTTGCAATGCTTCATGACAAGTATGTGGTTCAGGTAAAATGGTGTTGGTAGTAGCAATACATGCATATCTGGGATTTGGTTTGAGGTTACTAGTATGAGACCTGGTAATATATATGGGTGGAGGTGGTGAAGAATTAGTCACACTTTCAGAAGAAGATGAAGTGGAGCTAGAAGAATGAGGATATGATGCAGTGGGTATGGAGGACATTGGTGATGGTGGTATATATGGTGCAGGGTTTTGAACCAGTGAAAAGGTTGGATTAGGTAAAGGAGGAGAAGTGTGAGTTAAATGAGGAGAAGTGAAGATTGTAGGAAATATTTTTTGTTAGAGATGGTGAAGAAACAGAAGTAGAAGATGAAGAATTAGTATAGGGAAATACATGTTCAAAGAACTGAACATGTCTAGATATAAAAACTTTATGAGTTTGGAGATCATAGAACCTATATATTTTTTGTGTTAGGAAAATAACCAAGAAACACACATTTAGAAGACCTAGGTTCCACTTTGTGATGGGTGTATGGTCTTAGCCAAGGAAAACACAAACAGCCAAAGGTTTTTAGTAAAGAATAATTTGGTTTGACACCATATAATGTCTCAAAAGGAGATTTAAAAGATAAGCTTTTCTTTGGCCTTCTATTTACCAAGTAATTGGCTGTGACAATAGCTTCTAGCCAAAATTTTGAAGGTAATTTAAAATGAGAGAGCAATGTGAGAGCTGTTTCAACTAAGTGTCTATGTTTCCTCTCAGCTCTCCCATTTTGCTCAGGAGTGTGAGGACAAGTAGTCTGGTGTATGGTGCCTTGTTGTTGAAGAAAAATACCAAAAGAGTGATTAAGATACTCAGTTTCATTGTCTGTTCTGAACATTTTGATAGAAGTGTGAAACTTTGTGGACAATAGAGCAGTAAAATGAGAGTAAGCGGAAAATGCTTGAGATTTAGTAGTCAAAGGGTATAACCAAGAGAACTTGGTACAATCATCCACAAACAATATGTAATAAGCAAACCCTTTAAAAGAAGGTATAGGGGCAGGACCCCATACATCAGAGTGTACAAGAGTGAAAGGGACAGTAGACCTAGTTTTTGACAAAGAAAAAGGAAGTTTATGACTCTTGCTAACAGCACAATATTCACACAAGCATAACTTGGACTGTGGTGCTATACGCAAATGATGAGCTAGACCATTATACACTTCTGCAGAAGGATGTCATAGTCTAAAGTTCCATACAGAAGGATGAATAGTATTTGACTTGGAAGTTGAAGAAGAGCTAGATACTGCTGACAGTGCTGCTGGTGAAGAGATAGAAGCAAGCTTTGCAGTAACAGGTCCAGCAGCACTAGAAGGGATGAGATAAAGACCCTGACTACAGGGGCCCTTGAAGAGGACTCTCTTGGTGGAGATGTCATGTATGACAAAATCAGATGAGGTAAATGTAATACTGCAGTTATGATCTCTAGTAAATTGAGAAACAGAGAGAAGGTTTGATGCAAGAGAATTAGAGTGCAACAAATTAGGTAAAGAGTAATTCTGAGAGAAGAGTGTGACATTACCCTGGCCAACATGTTGTATTGGCATACCAGTACCATTTCCAACTAGAATAGAATCATTTCCCACATGAGCATTGCTCAGCTTTAGTTGTTGAAAATCATTAGTAAGGTAATTTGTGGCTCCTGTATCAACACACCAAGGAACTGATCTTGGAGAAACAGCAGAGAACTCAGAACCAGAACTTCTTGAAGCAGAAGCAGTACTATCATAGCCAGAACTATAACCTGACTTAGATGCATTGTGAAACCCATACTGAGGTGCTGAATTGCAGAAACCAGAACAAGAGATACCACTACCATAACCAGAACCAGAAGCAAAATGTGCTTGTTTAGGAGGCCTTTTACTCTGAAATTTAGCTATATCAAGCCTGTACCAGCAATCAAGTGCATAGTGTCTTGGTCTATTGCAAATTTGACACACCAAAGTGTTATAATCAGGACGAGGACCAGAGTTGTATGGCTGCCTATTGAAGTTTTCTGACTGAGACTTGTTGTGATAACCCCTATTACTGTTAAAATGTGGAGGTCTAGGCTTTGAAAACCTAGTTTGCATACCATAAGAACCTGAAGACGCTTGATAGGCCGTAACAAGATCCACCGTAGATGATGACTTAGGATTATTAGGACTACAACATGTAATTCTTCAGTTAACAGTAAATTATGAAAATCAGCTAATGCCATAGAAGTAGATTGAATGCGAATAGTGGACTTGAAGATGTTATACTCCGAAGGGAGACCACGAAGAATGTATAGAATTAAGTCTTCATCTGAGACAACTTCATTTACCTGAAGCAATTGATCCACAATTTGCTTGACATAGTCAAGATAAGAGGCCATAGATTGATTTCCTTTATGAAGTGACCATAGCTGTGACTTCAGCTGTTGAATGTGAGACCTAGATAGCGATGTGAAACGCTGTTGAAGACTATTGCAAATCGCATATGCAGACTCAAGATGAAGAACAATTGGAAGAATCGAAGGTGAAATTGAAGCAATAAGGCAAGTACGAACATGCTGATCCAAAAATTGCCACTCTGTGTACTGAGAAATAGAAGAAGAAGTACCATATGTATCAAGAATCGTCGATGGAGGTATAGGCTTCTGGAGATGAGGAAGAACATCATTAGCAGCAAACACTGTTTGCATCTGAGCACGCCACACCAGGTAATTGGATCCATCAAGCTTGATTTGCACCAGAGAATTGAGATTTGATAGCAGGAACTTCAATCCATATGGTAATTCAGCCATCGATTGATGAGGAAGATGAGCAAAATCGAAGATCGAAATGGAAAAGGGATCGTCGGAGCCGAGCAGTTACGCCTCGTGTGGCTCTGATACCATAACAACTTTCTAACAAATTGATAATATCTCATTAATTGGAATGTGCATCAGTAACAACATTATATAGGTACAATATAGAAAGTATTAAACTACCCCTGGACTATAAAAGAGACTTCAATATACTCCTTAACAAGGGTAAATCTTGAGATGAACATAATTTTTGCTAGATAAAACTGAAATGACGGAGGCAATGGCATCCAGAGTGGCATTTGGGGTGTCCTCAACAGGGTGCATTTGTTGTGAAAAGATCATCCTTCCCAGAGTGCTTGCCTCCCAAAACACTGTTTTTAACCTCTTAGATTTGATTAGCTTAATAAAAATCTCAACATGCGGAAGAAGACATATGCTGCCCTTGAACCTAACTTGTGCCAGGCTCTCCTTTTGTATGACTTGGTGCTGGATAAGCAGGGAATTCCATGCTTCCAGAAATTGACTGGTAATAAGTTTTACTTGGTAAACTGGTGAAACAAAGTCCTTGTCATTTTCTTGGTCCTCCTTTATAAAAGTCAGCCTGTTTCTATACAACCAAATTGTCCAAGTAATTGTACCTAGCCAGCTTAAGTTCCTAGGAAGGTCTTGTTAATTGCAAGTTGGGGGTATTTCGCCAGCTAGTTATCCTGGCTAATTTGACCTCGGGCCTTGGTCAACGTCAACTCTTTCCAATATGTAGTAAACTAACAGTAATTTCAGCTGTCATTAGTCACCAAATCATGCATGCAACAAAAGTCAACAATGAGAAGGAAAACTCAAAATTACGATTCTCTTATGTGCCTCCTTGGCATTCCTTTAAAAACTGTGTTTTTGGTCGAAGTATATTTAGTTTAGTGTTCCCTTGCGTTTGTTTCAGACAACTATCTAGAGCTGCTTTTACCATGATGCCATATATATATTTGGAAAAAACGAACAAACTTGTATTACCAAACATTCTTCAAGTGAAATGATCAAATGCAACTTTTGTCTTTTTCAAATTTAATAGTGTCGCTTTCTTAAAAAAATTAAAAATAAAAAGAATAATGAGGCGAATTGATATTTTACGCGGTAAGAGCACCAAATAATAGTACGATACGACTACTTTAGAGTTTGTGACCAATGCACTTTAGAGTTTGTGACCAATGACGGATGCATATATGTACGGTTGTGGGCGATAGCCCCTGCTCAAAATTCGAAGGGTATCTTTATTATATTTAGTTTTTCAATTTAGGCTCCGTTTGGTTGGTGATAATATATTTTTGTGTAAACCGTTTTCGTTTGTTTTGTTGTTTGATTCACCATTTTTCTCGTAAAATATTTTTTCTCGTATAATATTTTCACTCAAATGATGTAAAATGATTTACACATTTAAAGTTCGTAAGCCATTTCTCAGAAGCAAGGAGCGTGACAACAATTCATACAAACAACTCCACCACGACCAAGATCCAGCATTGCCGCCACCCACCGCCATCACCACCCACGGCCCTCGCCGCCCAATGCCACCACCACCAATTAATTAATGTATTGTTATATGCATGTTTTGTAAAAATATCTATTGCACGAGAAAAATGTTCTGCAAGTGTCAACCAAACACGAAAAAATGATTGCAGATAAAAAAAATCGTGAAAAGTATTTTACGCATAGAATATTTTCATTTGTAAAATAATTTACTGCCAACCAAACGGACCATAATTTAGTACTATAGCCGCTAATCAATTTTACAAAATTCAAAAGTTGCACTTAATTTATTGAAGTTTTTCAAATTAGCTCTCAGCCTCTCACTCTGACGAATTCTTGGATCCGCCATTTTTATGACTTTAGCAAAGAAGAAATTCATAGCGTGAAGATAATATGAATGAAGGTGGTGAGTTTGAGAAGTCATCTTAATCTCGTACTAGTAGTTGTTGATGTTGGCACGTCTCTGGATCTGGAGGAAAAGGTTGAACAATGATAGTACTAGTGGCAGCCGAAACAAAAGGAAGACTGCAATAGTAATATGTACTTGGTCTGTTTCTTCTCTTTCTTCCAGTTTTGACTTTTTTATCCGTAGGCATGCTACTTTGACCCGGTGATTTGGATAGCAAAACGATATAATTTTTCGATAATTTTTCATGGTATTGTAGTGTAAGGTTTTCTGTACAACACTACAAAAAATTTACCAAAAAATTGCATCGTATTGCTGATCAAATCATCGGGTCAAAACGACATGATGAATAGTAGTAAAACTCAAAAGTGGAAGAAAGAGAAGAAACAGAGGAAGTACCACACATTATATGTACCTACATAGTATTTCTCAATGTCGGTATCGACTGATTTGAGGTTGTGCTTCGAAGAAATTCTCACATCTTTTGTTCTTTACTTGCAAAGACTATTCTTTCATTTCTATTCCACCACTGAATGCTGGTTTAAGTCATCTGCTAGGTTGTTGCAACCCCACATATGCATTGCCAGAGACTGTTGTTTTGGGATTTAGACTTGATGCTATATAGATAAATGTTTATTAGAGAAGATAATCTTACTCTATAATAGATAAATGGATCTATGAAATTTTACATCAACTTGAAAAAATATACTAATTGAATTCAGAAGTAAATGAATACTGAGGAATAGTACATGTCGGCTTGCAGGTTGGGTCGAATCGTTGGAGTCGTTGCTGGTTTGTGTCGGCCCAAACCCGCTAACTTTGTGTCTGGTCGTTGTGGTGACCCGAATATTGTTAGGGTTATGAATACATATGTTTTTGAGAGAATGTCTAACAATAAGAATGTCATTGTTGTGTTGGGCAGGTTGGAACGGGTCATTTTCGTGTTGTGCAGGTTGAGACTAACTTGACCGGTTTGATCCCTATCACTTTCGAGTCGACTCGTTTAGAACCGTTACGGGTCGCGTAAGCCCATACCCGCTAACTTCGTCTCAGGTTGTCGTATCAGGTTCGGGTCGGATTGTCGTGTCGGGTCAATATTGCTAGGCTAGTTTAATTTCATCCGCATCTTGATCTCAATTATACCCAAATCATTCCATAAACATAATAACGCGTTAATCGCAGAGACACACTAATCACTATTCCTCTCTGTCTCGTTGTTCCATTAATATGTTTACAAGTTGCCAACTTGCATGTAAATAACGAAAATTCAAAATGGATCCCATTATAAAGACCTCCTCACTCCAAAGTGCACCACCACCACCACCACCTCTCCCCATCATCCACATTGTGGAAGAGACCAAATATCATCAAAAATGGGACGCCCCACTGCAAATCCCAACACCCAAGGTCAACCACCACTACCGCCGCCGCAGTTCAACCAACAACAACCGCCGCCGCCGCAATACCACCACCAAGAGCAGGTAATCGCTACCGATCATCATGAGGCCCTTCAAACCTCGGATCATGTTCCACCACCATCCCACGAGACCTACACTGATCACCACGATCATGATAATGAGGATGAAGATCATACTCATCTAGAGATGGTTCCTTATGATGACCTCTCTCCATCAGAACCACCACAACCACAAATAGCCCCACCACCAACACCAGAACAAGCCTATCCTCAAAACCCACCACCACAGCAAGCTTATCCTCCAAACCCACCACCACAAAAGACTCAACCAAATGCATTTCAACCATACCCACCACAACAAGATGGTTATCAAGGTGCCTATCCTCCTCAAGGCAAACCACAAGCCTATCCTCCACCACAAGCCTACCCTCCACCACCTAATGCTCACGGAGCCGTGCAGTTTCCGCCACCACAGCCTCAGGGGCCAGTGCAGTTTCCGCCACCACAGCCTCAAGAGGCGGTGCAGTTTCCACCACCAAATAATTCTCAGGCCACCCACACGCCGCAGCACCATATGGGCGGCATGCCGCCTAATTCCCCGTATAAGGATACTATTTCACAGGGGGTTCCGGTGCAAGTTGGCGGCACCAATCCATGGAGCTCTGACTTATTTGATTGCCTGAATGATCCTGAAAGTGGTAATAAATCTTTCTATCTATGTTTTACAGGAGATAAAGATCATTATTATAGTATCTGAAAAATGAAAAATCATTAACTAGTTAATTAAACACACTCTTGTGCTAATTAATAACTGTCATTTCATTTCTATCACCATTAGATTTGTGAACATATTCTCAGTGGTAGAATTAGCAGCGCATTTTGAATTGACAACTCGCGTAGTTAAGATGACGACTTCTTTTAATTAGAAGAAAACAATTCACTCCAAAGTTCTGAATTTTTTTCTTATATGTTTCAAAAGTTAAAAATTATTATTGACTGCAAGTAAACGGCATTTCTTCAGAAACCACAATGCAAGATAATTTGCAAATGCTGATGCAATCAGACAGTTTTAAAAATGAGGGTTGGTAATATTAAGATTAATTTATTGGACAGTTTTTTACTGATGCGTTAATGTTTATGTTATGTGTTTCAGCTATCCTCACGGCCTTTTGCCCATGCATGACGTTCGGGCAAATTGCAGAAATTGTCGACAATGGCCAAACCTGTAAGCCCAAATAGTTTCTTTCATCACGCCGTCATTTTCACGCCCGTCTTTTATTTCCCTCTCACTGATAATTATACGCTTATAACATGTAGCTTGTGCGACAAGTGGGTCTCTGTACGGGGTGGTTGCTTTAACACTAATCCCGTGCCTAATTGCAAGCCCTTACCGGCTAAAGCTCAGGGCTCGGTACGGCCTGGTGGAGGCACCATTGCCTGACTGGTTGGCTCATTGGTTGTTCCCGTGGTGTGCCCTTTGTCAAGAGTACCGCGAGCTTCAGCATAGGGGATTTGACCCTTCCATAGGTATGCATATGTCTTAATTACTCTCTCCGTCCAAATGTTTTCCTTCCCTATTCTATTTTTGCTGTCACAAAACATTTCTCCACTTTCCCATTTTGTTATCTTTTTAAATTTGTCTTTGCAAAAGGAGAAATGACATCATTGAGAAGTTAAAAAGTTGGGGTATTCAAGTAAATGACACGAAAAACAGTTAGTGGAATTGAAACATGTCCCTTTAAAATTTAAAATTCTCAAAAGACACCAAAATATTGAAACAGGAGTATAATATCAGTCTGCAAGAGAAATGATATGTATCGCCAAACTGTTGTCATGATGCGATAATTGAGATTTTTGTACTAAAATTTAGACGTCTAACAACTGCGAACATGTTTCATATGCAGGATGGATCGGTAACGTTGCTAGGGCTCAGATGCAACAACAACAGGCTGGAATGACGCCGCCAGTGAACCAAACCATGACCGGCCGTTGATGAACTACCGGATTATTTCTGCAGTTTCCTTTAAATTTCTTTATTTCATTTCTTTTCTCTTACCCAATATGATTTTTTTTCAATTTTTTCTTTGTGATTTAATTTTGTATGTTTTTCCTGTTGTGATATGTAATCTCAACTAAGCTGTAAGTACGTGATAATCGAAGCATCTCTAGTGAAATGCAATTTCAATGCAAATTTTAAGTAAAATTTCTCATTGGCATGTTGTATAATGATAATTTGATGCCTCTTTTTCAATAGTGGACTGCAAAAGTAAGAAAATTTATTTTTAGGCTTAATTACTTAATGCATACTCCCAGTTTGCCGAAACTATCATATTGCAACCCCCAGTTCTAGAACTAGCTGATTACATCCTCCATTTGTAAAAAATACGTCAATGTGCAACTGGGAACGAAATTCAACCATCAAATTAAAACACAACGAAGGTATTTTTATAAAATTCACTTCGTATATGATACAATCGCATCACATTGTTTCAGATAATGTCCTTCGAGTACGTTAATTTTGCGATGAAATTTCGTTCGCAGTTGCACATTGACGTATTTTTTACAAATGGGGGATGCAATCAGCTAGTTCTAGAACTGGGGGTTGCAATGTGATAGTTTCGGTAAACTGGGGGTATGCATTAAGTAATTAAGCCTTATTTTTATTTTTTGTTTCTCTGATTATCGTGGATGAGAGAGAAAGAGAAAATTTAAGAATTGTGTTATCAATATGTAGGAAATATAGAAGTGGAGAAAATATAGTAAACATGATTTTGTTTCATATTTTTGCTTGTTTCATATTTTTGCCAATCCTCGCCAGGCTTGGCGATGGATTTGCATACATTGTATTTTGCATCTTCGGATGCTTCATTTATTGGAGTCATTTTTTTTCACAACTTCTTTAATTTTTGCATAAAATATCAATTTACATTATCTATTAGAGATGCTTAAGTTCTTAATGCATCACAGGTGCTTGCTGCTGTTGGACATTATACATTTGACAAAAAGGATTTACGAATAAAACACTTTCATTATTAATTGGTGGGATGCTCCGATGTGATTGATATACTTAGAATCTTATGAATATGGAGCATGACCCAAATCGATTTGAAAGAAGATGTCACTTGTTATCTCTTTGTGAATTTGTAACAAAGGAAAGGTAGTATTAGTTACGTTTAGATGGGCTTAACTAAGATTATGAGATTATAGATTTTTAGATTGAGTAGTTGAGGTAAGGAGAGAAAGTGTTCGCTGCTTTAACTTCAATCACTTATTTCAACAATTTAAAATTTCAAAATCTTAATAAAACTCATCCAAACAGGTTCATTAATTAGCATTGTTAGACTTATCACATGTAGCGCCTAAGGGGGCTGCACTGTAAAGAACATAAACCCCATGAGGTATGCTGCAATTAACTGAAATATTGTCTATAGCTATATAATAAATCAGTCAGGTGTTCCCTTCAAAAAATATCAACTAGAAAATCCTAGCCATCTAATCCATAAAAATGTCTTGAGGCATTCTGGGCGGTGATTTGATTGATCATGTTTTTTTTTATTACACAATATAATAACAAATCAGTTCAGTTAAATATGAGATAGGATATTCTTTCTATTTTATAAAATATCTAACTTATTTTATTAATTTTTTAGTAAATCTCATCAATTTTTTGATGTAATCTTCCTTAATTATCTACTGACGCAAAAATAAATAGATTTGTATTGATTTCTCATTTTAATTTATTTCAAAAATATTAATAAGTCAAATAATATCTTTTGTGAGTGCCCTAATGGCACGAGTTATTTTCTAGTAAATAGCAGTTCCACACAATTCATAACAAGACTGATAATACACATACGTAGATCACTTTTTCCTCTCTCACACTCATTCAAGGAGCAAGACGTGATGTGGATCATCGCGTTTATCCAAGAGGTGCACGCGAATTGCTGAAAGACGAGTACGTGAACGCAAACGCGCAAGGTCAAAAGGACATAGTCAGCGGACGATTACGCTATAAGAGGTAAACAATAAATATTCGCTTCCGCTTTGATTATTTAACTAGGGTTTACTGTTGTAGATCATTCTTCAAGCATCAACATTTCCTTTGGGCAAAAAAAAAAAAAAAAAGCATCAACATTTCCTTTACCTGCATTGCTTATTTGTTAAAGATGATAATGATATGATAGATCAAACATCCATTTTGGTTATCTCAACGTCTGAAGGAGTGATAGTGGAACCACCCTGCCACTGAAAATCGTGGAATTTTGAGGAACAATTACGAGATAAATCATTTGAAAAATCAATTACTGATACGGCTGAACTTATCAAAAATAACAAAAACGATAAAAACAAAGGAAGGGTGATTGCATAAACTGGGAAATTACAAATACTTAAATAGCCAAATAACCTAACCCTAGACTCCTACGGGCCAAATCGAATCACTAAATAATCAAATAACGCAATTAAATGACTCAAATAACTAATAAATAAATAAATAAATAAATAAATGGATAAATTTGATATGCGACCCGTATCAACTACGGTGTGTGTTTGCATGGAGAATTTCGAAAAGACTTGAGGCTTATTGGGTAAGGGACAAACAAGTATGAGGATAAATGATGTAATGAGTAATGGGATATGAGGTATGTACGATATGATTGTACTAGGATAAGGTAGAATAAGTAATTTCTTGTTCCGACTGTTTTGTTAGAGCATGATATGAGACAGGATATTGAAGAAAAGTCCAGTGTGGAAATGACAACACTTTCCAGAATTTGGAACGGTAACTTGTTTGTCTCTTAAAACATTTTCGTTTATACTTCATTAACAATTATATCTTAAACTGTTATTATACGTAAACTTTTTTTCTTCTATTAATTAAATGTAACTTTGTAATTAGGAGATAAGATAGATTGAAGAAAGAGTGAACAATAGTTGGTGGTGGGTATTTATACCTTGTAATTTGATTTGGTTTATGTCGTAGGAGGGTGGTACAATTTTCAAAGGAAATGAAGGCACAATTTAATGGAGTGATAATGGGGTACGATTTTATCCTGCACCCAAATATTAAATTCATACATCTTTTATTTTCAACTTTTGCACCCCGAATTTTTTCACTACATCTTCTAAGATAACTTAAAATCTAAAAAGTTCACACCAAACCTACTATATGCATACATCTGCCCATTTCCATGACGGTCAATTTGGAGCGGTGAGAGAGGGTGTAAAACTTATTTAGAATACCCATGTTGCTAAATCATAAATTACAAAACTGCAAAAAATAGCTGTAGACTCCACCACAGAAATTACATTCAATCAACGATATAACGATACAATGCATATGTATTCTTCTTTTCTTGATGATGTGAAAACAGCATCCGATTCCTTTTAGATGAAACCGCAACCGATTCCTTTTGGATGCACATTGAGTACGTGAATTACATTACTAGAGAGTTAAAC
The DNA here is from genome assembly GCA_023055425.1 of Linanthus parryae. NCBI lineage: Eukaryota > Viridiplantae > Streptophyta > Magnoliopsida > Ericales > Polemoniaceae > Linanthus > Linanthus parryae. The sequence continues at coordinate 834,163 of JALGPY010000030.1, forward strand.
CAATCTAAGAGAATTTGAGCTGACACATAGATGAGATGACCATCCCTTGAGTTAAACAGCTGTTTTAAACTCAAAACCAAACACCCCTAATGCAAACTCAACCAGCTGAATTAGATCATGAAGAGTTTAATTAAAATTTATTTACATTCTTTTGAGAAGTAGATAAGTAGGTGAGTCATCGCCACTCATGCATGAACAATACAAACCATATCGTTGTACTTCAACTCGACTAGAGTCGTTTTCTAATCATTAAATTATTAGCATTGTCTGATTATACTTATTAATTAGTTGAGGATCCCGTTAATTAATTCCAAGTAGGAGTAATTAGTTCATAAGTCAAGTCAACTCGTGAGAGATTGAATTGGCCGCTTAGCCAGACAATCAAGTGAGCTCCTCCAGCTGGTCAACGTCAATGCCCTCAAAAGTCATATTGTCGAACTGTCATATATAAAAGTCAACCCCACAACCTTACCAACCACTCTCATGGTCCCATGTTACCATTTCCTCTCCGGATATTTCGGGAAGCCTTGAACAGAACAAGTGAACAACCATGATAGCAAGGGCAAATTTACTTGTACCCCCACACTTTAGAATGATCTTCACTTACACTCTTCGTAATATGAAAATTTTCACTTACACTCTTTATGACAACCGAATATGTTGTCACTTACCTTTTTGTGTATTCTCTCTAAGAAAATTTATCAATTTCAGGTTTCTAGACAGATTTACCATTACATAGCTGCAAAGGAACAATTGATTCCAATTTTGTAAAAACTACTTTGAGTTAGTCCTTTCGTCTATCGTAACTACACCAAGTTCTTAAACACATTCAGTTTCTGCGATGGAATTATGTTAAGAAATCACATAGTTAGTGGATGGGGTTTTCTTTCTCTGCAAGGGTAATTAAGTTTGAAAACTTGAATTTTGGAAGTGATGAATCACTTCGTGCCGACCTGTTGCCAATAAACTTTCCGGCCTCATATGAGAATGAAAAACTGGATGCTGCACGGGGCAGAAGGTTTGTACAGTAGCGGTAAATGGCGTCTAATTATTGGTAAATGGGTCTGGTAATATCATATGTTAGAGTTCTTTCCTCTTCCTTGCCTGGTGATTTACCTTCAAACAAAGATTACGTGTCTTTTCTTACGCCATTTTTGTAGATTCATTCCATCTAACATAGTGAATCTACAAAAATGGCGTAAATGACAACATGTCTGGTAGTTTTAAGGGGTGTAAGTGAAAAAAAAATTAAATCATAAGGGAGTACGTAAAGATCATCCTAAACCGAGGGGTTGTAAATGAACTTTACCTTGTTACAAAATTTGTGCAAATTAGTCTTCGAATTAGAATTCGTTACAACACAACACAAAACAAACAAGAAAATGGTACTAATTATGGGAAAATAATTTTACAGCCAGCGTTGTGCAAGAACCTCATAATCAGCAACATTTTTATAATAGACCTAAATTATGGGGTGGATCCAGCTGAAATAGTTGTTACTAAGTGAATGTAAGTTGGGGTTACATTGGCAATATATATATATATATATATATATATATATATATATATATATATATATATATACACACGAGGGCATATATATATATGTACAAGGGCATATATATATATATATAATGCAATATCTAACTAAAAAATTAAGTGAGAATATGATGCTATATTTAATTAAAAAAATTAAGTGAGGTTGTAGCCCGCGCTGGACTCATGTACATATGCCCTTGTACATCCTGAAGGAGTGCCAACTAAATCAATTCAGACAGAAAAATATTGTTGATTTATTAAATAAATGCTTCTGTGGAAGTATCAATTTTATGTTAAATTAAAGAATTGTCTCTCAACAAGAATAAATCTCTACTATTTAAATGTTTATAGGGGTTCACATGATGCCTAAGTTCCTACCGTGTTATACCTGAAATACCCCCGTGTTAATTTAATCTCTAAAATACTCCTAAAACCCTAATAAAAAAGAGTCCTTCTATTACGCTTAAGAGGACCAATTACACGTCGCACAAATCGTCCCCTTCATTATTCAAACTCTCTGCATCACAGCCTTGAGGATTATTCAAAGCAAAACTGTTTAAATTAGGAGGAGATAAAGCTTCTTCTTTCACACCCACTCTGTCTTCTCTCTCTCCGACGGACACCCGACAACAAATCTACTCTTACTTCAGGCAAGCAGCGTTTTGCTTCGACGTACGCCCTACTACAAACCTACTCTTACTTCAGGCTAGCAACGTTTGGTTGGAAAGTTATGTTCCAATTGCCTGAATCAATAACCTGAGGGCAGTTTTTTGCATCACATGGATTATTAGGGTTTTTTCTTTTGGTATTTGAAACGCTCTTTATGCTGTTTTATACATGAAATTGTAGAGTTTGAAATAATTCATCGTGTCTTTGTTTATATCTGCTTCTGTTATTTCTTTGATAACCAGTTCTTCTGTCTTCTAAGGCTTTGCAAGGACATTAATGAAGGAGGAGATGTCTTGATCAAAAGGGTGTTGAATCGATCCAATCTCTCATTCAGATTCGGATTCTCCAGATGACTCTCAGACGTGGTTTCTCTTGATGATTCTGAAGATCTCCATCATGATCTTGATTCACAATAAAACCTGGAGTTTCAATGATCGCCCATACATATATGCCAAAAATTCAGGATGATGAAACTGGTGGTTATAATCATCATCTCATACAGTCATATTGTTCACTATGTGAACTCTGAAGAAGAAGAAGATGACTACATGGTTCATAGTACGACATGTAAGTTGAAATACTACTAGAAACGGAGATTTTTACAACGGTTTTTTTTAAGACGGAAAATTAAACCGTAGCTTATAAATTGAAATACTACGGTAAATTAAATCCGTAGTAAAAGACTATTTTAACCAGCGGGTCCGCGTCGGTAATTGATGTACCGTAGCTATTTTGTAGCTTTAAACAAAGGTTTTTATTGTAATCGTAGTTAATACATGTAATTAATATATTACGAAAAGATATTATATTAGTTTAGTCGCGAGCAGGGCGGTTTCAATTCCCCATTCCTCTCAACAAAATTTCCCATTCCTCTCTAGGTCTTCAATCCAATCAGCGTGCGCAGGGAGTCTCTCTGTGGTCTGCTTCTGTTGGACGGGTGAGTCTCTCTCTCGGAGTTAACTTCGTTGAATTTGCCTGTCTCGCAATTTTAAGCTGAGTTTTGAAATCTACGTTTTGGTTCGTTCCTCTTTGCCGTCAAGCGGCCATTCGTGGGTGGCATCGCCGGACTTTGTCAGAACTTCAATCCAATTGGCGCGAGGAACTTCAATCCTGACGTGGGTGACATCGCAGGTATGTCTTTTCTTCCTCTGCCTTATATGTCGTTGCTTCTTCTGCCCTCTTCTTCAATTGTCTTGTGTATTTTCATTATGTGATGTTGACTCTAGGTATTGGAATTGGCTATTGTGAATTTGTGAAATCGAATTTCGTATTGGACTGAATGGGAAGTGTATACCGAATTTCTGCAATTGTCTTCTGTATTTTCATTACTATATAAACCATAGGCGATTGAATTGTGCAGGTATAACTAGTAAAATAAAAAAGAACTATGCATTGTCTTAACACTTTTTCTTTATAGAAGTTAAGTACGTATAAAACATCATCTCCATGTATTGTGTTTATCCACTAAGCTACGCATACTGTAGAGCAGTTTCAACTTCCTGTATTATCCCCCCCCCCCCCCCCCCCCCCCACCAACACACACACATATAATTTATTTATATTTAAATAATAACTATTAGAGTAAAACAACACGTATATCCCTTCTAGTTTGGGAAATGACACTTTCACTTCTTCAGTATGTCAAATTTTAGGACACTTTATGACTGCATCATATACTCTAAGAGGGTAAAATTGTCTCGCGGACTATTAACAGTGACAAACCCTCACCCAAAACAAACCGGGTCATAACTAGGGAGTGTGACTTAAAATTTAGCACACTAAACTAAAGGGGTGAAAGTGTCATTTCCCAAACAGAAATGGGGGAAAGTGTCTTTGCATCATCAAACTTGAGGGGACGTTTACCCAACTTAATACGAGCCGCGTTTGACTTAGTCTTATCTCTATTACACATATCTGGTGTAACATGCCTCCAATGCGATCTTTTTGTCTTATCTCTATTACATATATCTGGTGTAACATGCCTCCAATGCGATCTTTTTGTCTTATCTCCATTACATATATCTGGTGTAACATGCCTCCAATGTGCGATCTTCGTTTTCGTATCAACTTCCAATCTTTGATAATTGATTGTTTTTCTTTGACGAAGGATCTTTGATGATTGATTTGATTGTTAGTAATAACCTTTATTCTATTCTAATCCATGATTATACTTAATGAAGTATATTTTTTCATTGAGCAACGGCGAAACGTTGACATGTAACACTTATTATAGTACCTAGTAGGCTGGTTGGTGCAAACGTACATAATTCCTGGAAGAAACCATTGTTACTATATTGTACGGCAATTCGTCATTTGCTTCAATCATGTTAGTACATGCATGGAATTTCATTGACCGAATTAACATAATGGGACTTCAAACCCCGAGTCATTTGTACACCAAAAACAGAAAAGAAAAGTGAAAACATAACCAAATACATAAAAATGAATTTGATAGTGTACAGATTATTTTTAATCTCTAAAATTGTAAATTCTATCACATTATAAAGAGTTTCTAAAAAAAAAAGAGTTTCTAGTCATATTAAACGATTTTGCGATTTTTAGCTACTTTAGATCTTTAATTAGTTTTTCCAATCAGATTACTTAGAGGAAAATTTTGAAAATTTTAGTTGGTATCAAACAGACTCTAAATGTGAGTTCAAAATACGAGTCATTTGTACCTAAATGTAAGAGACATGTTTCTCAAAAATAATAATAATAATAATAATAATAATAATAATAATAATAATAATAATAATAATAATAATAATAATAATAATAATAATAATAATGAAAGAGACATAAAAACGAGTTTAATAAATGTGTTGGCTTCCTATATATTAAGAAAACTTCTATCATCAAAACTAGTTTTTTGCAAACGGGTGCTAGCTCGATGGTAGAGCATTTGAAGCCTCTGCATGTGGTTATGGGTTCAAACTGCGAGTCATTTGTACCTAAAGGTAAGAGATATTTTTTCTAAAAAAAATGAAAGAGACATAAAAACGAGATTAATAAATGTGTTGGCTTCCAATATATTAAGAAGATTTAGATCATCAAAATTAGTTTTTTGCAACCGGGTGCTAGTTCGGTGGTAGAGCATTTGAAGCCCTTGCATGTGGTCTTATGTTCAAACTGACTATATGATGTAATTGTAAGAAAAAGATATATAGTTTTTGTATGCGACTTTATAACTCTTGGATTCAATTAGTTTGATCAACAACGCCACAATTTTCAGTAATAAATATTATGAGAAAATATTCACATCAGATATATCATAACAAGATATAACATATGAGTAAATTTTAGTCACCTATGACAAATATTGGTGCTAGTTGAGTGAGGTCCTGGGATCGAACCGGCTATGTGAAGTGATTCTAAAAAAAGATCACATGAGATTTTTACATGCATTGATAAGACAAATAATCAGTTGATTTTTGCAGGCGTTGATAAGATAATATGTGAGATTTCAACAACCATCTACTAATAATCTTTTCTACCAAACACCATCTACCGAGCTCTTTAAGTAAACTTTATCCTAGCTCTCCTCCTCATCCCTTTTTTCCTTTGATGAACTCAAAATAAACCCTAAAAACATGAAAATAGACCCATCTCTCTACTCCGGTGGTCAACCACCATCACCGCCACCACCACAACCTCCTCAAGGTATTGATGCCACCCTTCACAGTGCTTTCCCTTCAACACCACCACCACAACCACAGCCACAACATGAGAAACCTAGTCCATACCCACCACAAAACCCATCAATGTTCACGCCACGAGGTAGTAATGCCACCCACCACGGTGCTTTTCCTGCAACTCCAACACCGCAACCACAACCACAACCACAACCACAGTATGAGAAGCCTAATCCATACCCACCACAAAACTCACAAATGTTTACGCCACAAGGTAGTAATGCCACTTACCAAGGTGCTTTTCCTGCACAACCACAACCACAATATGAGAAGCCTAATCCATACCCACCACAAAACCTACCAATGTTTACACCACAAGGTAACTACAATTTTCATCCTCAAAATCAGCAACAAGCTTACTCTCCTCATCAGCAGCAAGCTTATCCTCCTTCTGGTCAATCTACCAAAGGAGCAACCTCAGCTACCACCAGCTACTCCGCTAACTATGACCAGGCGGCAATGAAGTTCCCACCACAATCATCACCACACGCGGCGGCCACCTACTATTCTCCGGCAACAAACCCCACTTATGCTTCCATGCCGCCACCAGCTTCTCCTCTTAAACAAACACCTCATGCAACAGGAATCCCAATGGGAAGTCCTTATCATAATCATCATCAATCAAGTCCTTATCTGCAGCCTCCTAATGCGGCAACCTCCACATCTTGGAAGGGCAGTAATGGGCAGCCCAAAATTGATCCCGGAAAAGGTAAAAATCTTCAAATTTTTCTCTCAATTTAAAGCACTTACGATTAAAGAGATTGCTTGGTACTAGCTGAAAGTCTCAAAACGTTGGTAACAATTTCTCGCAGAATTTAATCTCATACCCAATACTATGTGATAATCCATAGCTGAAAGTCTCAAAACGTTGGTAACAATTTCTAGCTAGTGATCTTTACAATGGATTTTTGATTTCTTCTAAACATTTTTTTTTATGCGGGTGTATTTTTTGATGATTCAAATTTATTACTCGCTTTATTCTCCAAAAGTCTTTTGAGTCCGACATGTGAGTAATTAATTACGAACATATTTAACAAGTATTACAGGCATCATAATTCATCCAAAACTCACCCTCAGTTTATTAGTTTGTAGCGGGTCACCCGAGAGCATGTTACAACAATCTCCAACTCTGTCACTCGATTCCCTTGCAAAATGTTACAATCTTTACACAACATTTAGAATCTTGGAGTTCCACATTTGTGACTCATAAACCACATGACTATTTTGTTGTAATATATCGATGTATGATCAATAATTTCTGGTGGTTTTTAATTTGATGCATAGTATGCGGAGCGATATTCCGTCTGGTGTCGGCGATCCTGGGGTTGTCATCTCTGTTGTCGTGTGCTTGTCGGACAAAGGTTTCAAGGGGAATCGATGGTAACGGACCACCTGTCATGGAGTCGCATTGTGTCTGGAATTTTTGTGATCTGTGTGGAGACGATAACAAGCAACCTAAACACAACTACCCTCACCACTCTCCCTACGGTAAAAAGAAAGATGAAAACCCAAAGTTAAAAATTCAGTGTTTCTCCATTGCAAGTAAAATAACTTCGGTTGGATTGTAACTTGTAACACTATCCTTTCAATCTTAACAGGCCACTCAAACATGCCAATGCAGTATCAGCAGCCGCAGCCAATGCCGCAACAAGCTGGAATGATGCCACCGTTGAACCAAAACATGAGGGCTTGACTATTGATAGATTCATTTTTTTCTTAATTTCGTTGTTTCATGTTTTTCTCTAAATTTATTTGATTTCTTGTACATGTTTGGCTTTTGTATTTTTATGTTGTTCCACGTTGTTCAAATTTCCATGGACATTTACCACCAGCTTCATACCAAATAACATGAGTTCTATAGTGGAATGCAATGTTTCAATTACACCGGCATGTCCAAGACTTGTTGATCTCCGGATTTCTGGAAACAGGAAAATGAACGCGCGTATGTGAATGAGCGTCCACATTCAAACTAAAGTCCATATGGTTGACAGTAAAATGTTTTATAAACGCGTAAAATATTTGTTGGGAAAATAGTCGTTCCATAAATTCATTCTCTTGTGTTTTGTTAACATTAGAAAACCTTGACCTTCAACAACTAAACAAGTCGGTGTAATAGTTAAGGATTTGTGATGTGAGTCCAAGGTCATCCTCATGCGTTTCAGAGTATCGCACGAAACTGTTACAACTATGATGCCCAAGTGGTGGTGGTGGTGGAGATGAGCGGCTGTGGTAGCCATGTTGGTGGGCGGTGGTGGAGGCAAATGAGAGTTGTGATGGGCATTGGAGGTGGCTCACGAAGGGCGTTGTCACCATCCTAATTTCACTCCAAAAAAGGACATGCGGATCCTAAATGTGCAAGTTATTTTATATCATTTGGCGATATTATTTTACTTAGTAAAAGATTGTACAGCACATTGCAAATCAAACACTAAAAAATGTTTATATATATTTTTCGTAAAAATGATTTACCACTGAAAAATGTATATATATTTTACATGAAAATGATTTAACACGCATAAAACTCCTTTCACATAAAAAAAAAAAAAAAAGAAAAAACACGCATAAAACTAAAACGCGTCCTTGGAACCAAAACAATAATTGATTCTTAAAACTAAGACCTGCATCGTTGCGTGGTTTTTCTCATTCTACACAATCATACCACTCTGATTCTTCTCTTTCTCCCCATTTTTATTTTTACCACTATTCATTGTGTCACTTTGACTCTGTGATTTGGATAGCGAAATAAAGCAGATTTTTTATACATTCTTTATAATATTGTAGAGTAAAAGTTGTTCTATAACACAGTAAAAAAATTGTCAAAAATCACATCGTTTTTTTGCAATCCAAATCACCCGGTCAAAGTGAACCAGATACAAGTCAAAGAAGTCAAATGGGGAGAAAGAGTAGAGTGGTATGGCCTTGTGATTCGAGACAACTTGTAAGGCGATGCTTCTTCTAGACATACCTTACACTATTCTAGCATCGATTATCTATATACAAAAGCAGTTCAGGATTTTACTGCTCATGAGTAGCTGGCTTTCTAGCGGCCATAGATTTAATATTACATCTAACAGCTGAAATTTAATAAAGGTTAAGTAGATGAGTCATGTACATTTTTTATAATGATTGTCTACTCTATTTTATAAAGCTTCAAAATTTATTTATCATATTTTCAAAAAGTTAATAAATATTTTAATTTGTCAGTATTTAATCCAAAAAAGTTGGTGCAGTCCCAACGGAACGGGCAATTCTCTGGTACAATTATGTCGATCTATATATAAGGGGAGAACAGGGGTCAATCAGAGCGTCGGTACTACAAACAGAGTCAAAACCACCGAGTCTAACTATAATCATTCTTACTCACAAAATCTCAGCACAGAGGCAAAGTACCTCGCAGAACAGGCAGCCAGAAGAAGAAAGTTAACACCATGTGACAAAAATGATATGTGAACAGGGGATTTTGTTTCTAATTTACATGGCAGCGATTACAACACTCCGAAATAATTACATACACTTCAATAACTAAATGTTGATGGTGGCGTCCCACAACCTCAGCAACCCATTTCGACCACCGCTGCAAATCCTCTTCCTCTCAAGATCTGAGGCCAAACACCTCACCTGGAAACACAGGAAAAGCAAGTTACGAATTGACGATTGTTGGAGAAAAAGTGAATGGGGACATTCAAGTTCAGCTATGTACTCGTGTAACAATCACAACTCACAAGGAAAGACTATTGTTGGAGAAAAAGTGAATGGGGACATTCAAGTTCAGCTATGTACTCGTGTAACAATCACAACTCACAAGGAAAGACTTTCGCCCATTGAGCAGTACGTCGTTAAGACTACTACACTTCTAAATGTTTTCAATACTTATTATCTTTGACATGATGCGAACCCTACCAAGAATCTTAACACATAACAAGGCTTATATGTATCCCAGTGCAGGATCCTGAATCATATGATCAGGCACAAATTTAAACCAATTCCATAAGATTAACCACAGACTTACAAAGTTGGAGCCTAATTAAGTAGGAATTTTAACTACACGACACAACTGAAATTAACCTTTCTATATCATATGCATATTTCACGATATATGTCTTAAAAAGGCCAAATACATTCTCTCAAATAGACCAAGACTTAACTTGTTCAACTGTTTTTCTCCTACAGTATCTTTCTTTCTTATGCTAAGCAAAGGCACCTTATGTTGGTTAGTTCTCTGAGGCTCACACCTACATTATCACTTCCCAGTAGTCTGCAATGCTTTAATTGATAAACTAAAATTTGGATACTTGAATGTGAGCATCAAAGTCATGTGAAGGATAAGTCTTGTATGACTCCTACTTGGGATTTACGAAATAGACGCTTTCTGGTTCCAGGGTTTCATTAACTTTTGAGTACCACTTGAGTCTTAAAAACCAGATCAGTTAAATCTACTAGTCTAAGATCAGTAATGGGTACCTCCTCTGGCTTTGAGTGTATCTATGACCAAGAAGACTTGCAGGTACTAAAAAAGAAGAGGAAGAAGGATTTGGGGGATAAGATGGTAACTCAGTTCAATCAACCAGTTGGGTAACTAAGAGTCTGCTTGGTATTTTGGTTTTTCATTTATAGGCTGGTTGTTGGATTGGGGTTAAAAAGGTTTTTTTCTGATCCATGTACGAATAATGCAAATATGTTTTTAATCGTACTGCCCAACATTTCTCTTCCAAACGCTAAAGTAAAACAAACTAGCAGAAACCAAAAGACCTTGCCTAAAAGCTTAAACTATGTCCATTTGTGACTGAGGCTAACAGACTGCCAATTACTGACTGATTCACTAAGCCTAACTAACAAAACTAGAACTACCCTGAGGTGTTATATGTTGCCATATACGCATGTCCAATAGATCAACGAACAGTCACAATTCACAAAGTACAATCTCACAAGGTAGATAAAAAAATACAAAGTCAGAGGCACATTTACCACTGCAACTGTCTTCTGAGGTGTTCTATAAAGTTGCCAGCCAGACATCTTCGATCCTGTACCAGGCAAACCACCAAATCTCTCTTGAGGCCGGTGGAACAAAGACATTGAATTATCAGCTGCCCCAATTCCTAACCAATGCTCCCCAGCGCTGATAGACAATATAGAAGCACTGTGAACAGTAACATTCTTTACACATTTGATACCACCTGCATTGATGGGAAAGGAAATTAGCAACTCTGATAATGACTCCTTACACTCACAATTCAGTCCATTGAAAGAAACAGAATTGAGGAAAACATAGGCATCAGAGCCAGCCCAGTTCTCAGAATGCCAACATCACAACAGAGAATTCAATATACTAAAGCAGCACCTGTAGAATTATACAGTTGAAAGGAATTGTTTTAAGCAGTCAGCTGAACTTTTATACTCTCCATTGGATAATAACCTACGCTTCAAGTGGCATTTGTTGCAACTAAAAGTGGACTAAACAAACATTTTTAACTTGACAGTAGTTGCAACTAAAAGTGGTCTGCATATGTCCCCTAGTATAGTTGGAGGGAAGAAATCAGTAATTCGCCAAGATTTGGAAAATCTAGAATTGTCAAAACAACTTATGTAGCACGTAAGACATAATTACCAATATTTAAAACATCACTGTAATTATCTCCTGAAAGGAAAAAAGAAAATGCTCTACAGAATGTAACTGTCTTACCATCGTCGTTTTCCCAAAACCGGACCAAACCATCAGTTGAACCTGAAAATTTTAAATTTAGTTTTAGAAAACATTCTTCTAGCACAAATAATAACGCTGGTGAAGGAACTTAACTGAAATTAATTTGTTAATGAAAGATTTACGTACGAAATAACAGAGTGCAAATTTGCAAACAGGGCCAGATGCAATCAATTGAATGAATTGGTTTAAGAAAACATTATTCTAGCACAAATGATATAGCTAATGAAAGACCTTAGCTGAAATTATATGTTGAATATGAAATATATAAGTATAGACTAACAGAGTAGCAAATTTACAAATAACATTTACTATCATTGCCCAATACAATAAATTGAATGAAGTCTACTTTCTGATAAGCGGGTAGCACTGGCAATAGCAACTTATTTCTACTATGAAAGATGATTTTGTAGTATATCGTATAAATGTTAGTGCATAGAGGGTGGTTGGATGACCAAGAAAGGTCCAGATATTCATTTTCCTGGTCTATGGAATATTATCTGCTAAATTTGGCTTTGTTTTCCAGATCTCTGCGCCTTTTCATGATAAATTGTAGGTCTGGATTAATGTTCCATATGTTGAATTCCTTTGGCAGACTTGGGGCCTAGGGGGTAATTTCAGTGTAATCAGATCAATGAATGAGTTGGTTGAGATATAATCCAGCACTCATTAAGAGCTGCCCTAAATACATTATTAAGTTCAACTCGTTGATCCTTGAAGGTGGCAGATTCTTTTGGTTTCTGGGGGTAATCAACAGTTGGGTTGGGGTGGTTGCTTGCATATTGATTAATTTATTTTCCTTGGGAGGATAATTTTGGGTTTGTAACTCAAAATGCTATTCCAAAGATCATTATCGATCATAGTTAAAAAGGTCATCAGATTCTGGCTTTTTCTTATGGGCTCGGTCGCACCATTACATCTGTAGAGGTGCTCTGTTGGCTGATTTTCTAATTCATTCAAGCTGGACAATTGTGCTTGACCATTTCTGGTGGTTTTAAGTATAGATATCGATACAATGCTGATATAGTTTGTAGAATTGGTGGAAATAATTTACAGTTAAGAATCGTCACTCTAGAGTGAGTCTATACTTGCTGGTCTCTCTGGTAATCAGGAGCTCCATCGAAGATTTTCTAGTTTGTTAGGATGTAGCTACCCGAAACCATATCTGACAGAAGAAACTGTGAATAGTGAGGATCCAAAATGCCTAGACAATTGTCCATTATTATGTGAGAAAGAGTGATGTTTATTAGGGGTTTGCAAAACTTTGGTTCGGTGGATATTCCTATGCTACATCAATTATGGAAGATTTGGAGCAGCGAAGAGTTAGTAAGAAAATCTGGGATAAGCCTGTGCGCATCACCTCCTCTTTTGGAGAAATCTTAAGTCTTGTGGTGTGAACTTAACATGCATGCAGGAACTTTTTATATTTTCTGTGCTTTAGTTGATAATCAAGAAATATCAAGGTAGACTTTATCCTCTCTTATTCTTTCTTCTTTGCTGATGTAATTGCACTTTTATCTTCACATATTTGTGTACTTCAATTGCGAAAGGAACCTGAAGCAACAAAAAATATATAGCAGAGCAAGATGCTAGCCTGTGATTATTCCTCTGTCTGGCATAGAGTACTCAACACTCAGAACTGGACCCGCATGGCAAGCAAGAACAGCATCACATGTTCCTCGGGAAACAGACCACACCCGTGCAGTCCAATCATCGCTCCCAGTAATTAATGTGTCCCCAACCATTCGAATTGACCTACACAGTGATGAAATTTATAAATGAAAAATATTACTTGAAACATGGAAAAGTTTTGGACTTCAGAGCCCATTAACATACCTTATCCATTTTGTATGGCCTACAAGCTTGTGCATCTGTCGGCCAGCACGGATATCCCAAATATTTGCAACCCTTTACATTATAGTATAGAAAAGTTCAGGCAATCAGTTCACAAGCTATAGCAGCCGGCGTAACAAAGAGTTCTCATTTACAAAATAACCATGCAATCTTAAAAGTTGGAAAGAGATTCACATACTCGTCCCTACCACCAGCAGCCAATATTCCTGTGGAATCATCATATTCTATGCAGAGAACAGCACTAGAAGAACGGCCAACAGTTGCAACGCAAGTGTCAGTTCTGACATCCCACATTTTTACAGTTCCATCATGAGCAGCTGTAAGGACACGTTCCCCTGACAGCATGCGCACACAACTAACCTGCAGGAGGAAACAAATGGCTGGCTTAATTGTCTGATTTGGTCTAATTAATTATCACATATTTTAAAAAAAAACAACAGAAATGTCTTTTGGGTTTATTTAATGGTAAAATGTGTATATTAGGGAAATTCCCACTTCACATCCTGTTCCGGAAAAATTTAGAATTGTATCTCTCGATCAAGCAAAATCAACAGTCAAGGTATATTCACGAACAGAGAATCTCGTTTTTCTTTAAAAGGTATGAATGAAGTTGAATTGTGAGAAGCCATATGGGAACATATATATTGTTTACTTCCTTTGGCTCCGTCTGGATTCACAAGGAATTTGAGCATGTATTTGGATTTTATAAGCTGTAGGATCAAGCAAATTTTCGCTACAAAACCTAGCTCAAGATTTGATTTGAGTGGAACTTTGTATTTTTGCCCCAACAAATCCTTCACAACCAAATGGATCTCAAATGACTACTAAACACATTATTTCAAATCTTACCTATTTGAGCTGTTGGGATTTGGGACTCTCTTTTCATACATTCTATTAATCTTCCACTACCGCTCCACCCCCCCCCCCCCCCCCCCCCCAAAAAAAAAAAAAAAAAAAAAAAAAAAAAACTAAGTTTCAAATATGTATATTCAATCTTTACTTTGAAGCCAAATCCTCTATCCAAATGCAACCTTTGGGAACTTAAAATCCATGGATAAGGACTCGTTACTAAGACAGAAGTTTGAATTAATCAATACTTGCAAGATCTGTGAGGGGCTTGGTAGAGGACCTAAGTGTATTTGGAAGTTGGAGCTCCTACGTTTGATTTCTCAAAACTAAGAAAATACTCCTAGTGTCCCATAATGAATGTAATCCTTTCCTAAAATTGATATTCAACCAAAAGGTTACCCACATTCTCTCTACTTTCCTCCAACCCTTCTTGAACTCTTACTTTTTAACGTCCCAATAAAAGGCACCATAAAGACGAAGCTTGTTTATTTCTTATGCACAGAGAATGTCTGTTGACTCTATTTTGGAGCTCTATGGTAGTGTTCAGGCGCAGGTCATGTCTCCATGGCACATTTCGCCTGTAGTTGAGAAGTGCAGGGGTCTTAAAATTGGGGTAGACGCCGTCATTCTCATCGGGAGGTAACATGGTTGCTGACGCCCTGGCTGCATACGGGCATCATCATCAGGTCGGGTCTTTTTAGAGTTCTTGTGGATCTTCCCCCTGGACAGTAGGTACTTTTTTAGAGTTCTTGTGGATCATCTTCTTTTTACTGTTTGGAGATCGATTCTTAGTAATATGCGGTGTTAATGCCGCCCTACCTCCGACTAGGTTATAAAGGAGAAAAAAAAAATTGTAAAACATTGGGAAAATTTGGGGGAGGAAAATCTTTTTGGCAATTCCCATCAATGAGATAGTAGACTAACAATTATTTATTCATCTCTAGAGACTAAATTTTTTTTTAACAATAATGAACAAATAGGTCAGTGTTAGGAAATTTGGTTTGATTAAAGTTCAGTTGTTCAGACTATGATAGAGATTACGACAGACTACAACATTGATAGGGTTTTGTTAAGGAAAAAATATACTTTACACCCTTAAAGTTCAGGTCAGGTCTGGATTTGGTCCTTGAATTTTAACAAGTTTTAATTTCATTCTTAAAGTTAGTGTTCAAGTGCAATTGGATTTCCCATCCAGAATACCGTTAGGTTTGCTAGGCGACCCTGCGGATTTACAACATGTGTCAAAAACTTAACCATGTGCAGTTACTTTCTTAACTTCGAATTAAAAATCTTCGGATATGTATGTACACTCCATTGCCAAATATTCCCTCACTTTAAGGTTGTATTTCCCACTAGATCCTCATCTTCCTCCCTCTCTATTTTACCCAGAATCCTTAACCCAGATATTTCATTCATGTCTCCACCATAGCAGCGTCGGTATTGTGATGGAGTGCTGGTTCATAGATGATGTTATGCAACGGCGGGAGAAAAGTCTGAAAGAAAAATACAAATCTTATACTTCATCCTCTCAGATCTGGTCATCATCTTCCTTCACCTTATCCTTTCTTTGCTCAAACACCAGATTGACCAAACCCCTCCAAGCCGTAGGGCTATTACTCTACTCACTGACTCTATACCCCTTTCCCTGGTCAACCAAATGCCTGAGGCGGATGTGTTGCTTTCAGGAGAAGTGGTGGATGGAGTTCTAGGTTGTGGCAACTCTCTCTCTACTTCCGTCTAACAGGGCTTTGCAGGTAGGGTTGGAACAGGTTCCGTGGTTAGCGATGGCAGTGCAAGGATTTCATGTGTGGGTGTCAGCCAAGTATGTGGGTCGGCGACCCTGGAAGTGATGGGCTTCAATTGGCGTTGAAGTTCGAGCGAATAGTGTGGGTGGTAGAAGGTTAGCTGTAGCTAGTGGTGGTAAAGGAAAGTTCTGGACAAGTTTGTAGCCGAAAATTAGAAAGGGTCTTGCTGGTTCCTTGTTGGTACATGTTTGGCTGATTTTGCTCGCACTTGTTGAGGCCAAGTCTACGTCTCAGGTTGCCGGAAATCAGAAAGGGTCTTGTTGGTTCCTTGTTGGTACATGTTCGGCTGATTTTGGCTGACTTTACGAACCTCTTGGCCAACCTGAAAACTGTTGATCGGGGATGCTCTGACTGCTCTCTCTAGCATCCTATCGAGGGACTCCATCACAATTTTTAAAAAGTAAGGGAGAGAGAGGGGGGGCCTCCCTCAGTCCACGTGAAGAAAACAAAAAGTAGGAGTTCCATCTACTAGAACGGTGCGACTGTAGAAATACAAGAATGAATCCCACCCATCCAACTCTCCCTAAAGCCCATCCTACCAAGAAGACAAAGGAGAAACTGCCAATTCACACCATCATACGCCTTCATATCTAGTTTGCAAAGCACTCCTGTGACCCCCCCCCCCCCCCCCTCAAAAATAACACTCCCTCTTCAACCTATTGCCAACACACTCATTAGCCACACAAAAAAAGCATCCAAAATCTGCCTCCCCACCACAAAAGCATTCTGAGACGAAAAGATGAGAGCCGGTGACACCCAAATTTCAACCTAAAGACAAGCACCCAGTCCAAAAAATTATAAGAATTATTTGACAAACTGATAGGCCTAAAGTCACGATTGGTGCACCTGTGGGAAGAGAAAATAAGACACCTCTTTACATCATAATGACATGCTACATCCATTTCTCCTGAACCTTCCCAGTGCACTATTTGCAGGGTCACTTTGACTCGGTGATTTGGTTAGCAAAGAGATGCAAGAATTTGGTTATCTTTCCAACAACACCATGGAAAGATTACCAAATTCTTCCATCGTTTTGCTAACCAAATCACTGAGTCAAAGTGACTCTCAAAAAGTCAACTATGAAGATTCAGGAGAAACAGAGGTAGTGGGTACCTTGACCAAGCTACAGCTTCAAAATTTTCAAATCAATGTTTGGAGAGCCATACACCACAGCTCCTGTAACATGGAACTAGTAACGTGGATTGTAATCTGAATAACTCAGTACGAGCACTAAATTGAAGTTTATCTCATTTGCAGAATAAATTATTCATTGTTTATAAATAATTTGCAGAAGAAATTCATTGATTTGGGTACATAGTGACAACTATACAGTCTAACATCGAGTGTTACAGTCACAAAATTCTCAGATAGTTCCAGCGAAATTTCAGCACTTAAATTTTCTGCCAAATACATATTGGTAGATAAATTACATGAATCCATGATTGTCATTCGATTTGTTTGAACAATAGCTCTCTCTTTCAATCCTCGTGTCTCGGATCAAACATTATCCATGGGTGTGTGTGGTTGTCTGAGTTTAGAATGCATATGGACAATGCAGAAGAGGATGGCGGGTTAGGAATTCGATGTAATTTAATTAAATAGATCGACACCGCCTGTCAACATTATAGTCCAAAAATAGTAGTGTTTAACCGGAGGCACATTGGAAAGGATTGGTAGCTAAATGTGGAAATTGATACATGATGCAGTATGGGGATGAGACAAAGAAACTGGTGGTGATTTGGGTGAAAATTTGAAATCAACCTTCTAAATTACTTCAGTCAGTAAAGAAACCACAAACATGCTAAGACCACACACATGTCAGTACCACAGCCTATGAAATCATAAAAGCCTGTCAATAATATATTAATGCAGTACGTATCAGATAGAGAAAACTGAAAACATAATGGATAGATATACAGAAAGCTCTCCTTTCTGGAGGTTTTCTGTTATTGTCCTTGAACTCACTTATATAAGTTAAAGTGGCCGATTAATTACTATAGAACAATTGACACTTAATTACCATGCAGTTTGACAATCCAGACACTTTGGTGCACGCAGTTTCAAAACTAACAATTAAGTGCACGCATTTTTTACATTTCTGACACTTCGGTGCATGCGGTTTCAAAATTGACACTTAAGCGCACGCAGTATGTATATTACCCACAACACGCTCCAATTTCGATGACGCCTTTAGTTGATTTGCAAGTACGCTGTCATCGAATTGGAGCGGGATGCTGGTAAATTGCATACTGCATGCATTTAAGTGTCAGTATTGAAACTGTGTGCACCAAAGTGTCAGGAATGTCAAACTGCATGGTAGTTAAGTGTCAACTGTTCATTAATATAATATCTTGACATGCAAAGATTGTGTATCTTTGACACCTTCAAAGTTAAGCGCGTGCAAAACATAGAAAAGTTAAATGACAATGAAAACCTGCGCATCATGGCCTTTCAGCTCTTCTAGAAGCTGGGTTGTTTGCTTATCCCATACTATTACAGACTGATCGTCAGATCCAGATACAACCTTCCCTCGGTCGGAATTTATTGCTCGCACAGTTCTGGGATTTGTTGAAACACACATTAATATATCCTCAATGATGTCAAACTCTAAAACAGAGAAGCAAAAGCTAAGGAATCCAAATTTCGGGGAAATACCCTGTATGACCTTTCAGAGTTGCCCTCATCTCAGAACCACGGAGACTGGGATCCCAGATCTTAACCTGTAAGATTATCGAAGTAAGATATCGGAATAGCATTTAAAGAGAAGATGAGCCAGCCTCATGACAGAAAGGAAGCATACTTCAAGGAAATTGTCAAATTTAGTAAGTTCAATATGGTCGAAACAATATGGTAAAATAAAATAGTCAACACAAGGCACTTTATACTCCACTTTTATTGAGTCGTTGGATGAGCTTTAACTTTTTATAAATAAGAAAGCTCAGAGGAAGCTGGAAATAGAACAAAGAGAATCAAATCAAAGAAACAAGCAGAGGCCCAGAGTAAGGAATTATGTTTATTTGTTCTTTAGAAACATCAGAGTTATACAAGGTTTGATGTTGCCCCCAAATTCAAATTGCAGATGAACCTTGTACAATGCATTAAAGAATAGCAATGAACTAGGCGTACTTACCGAGCAGTCAGTGCTCCCACTGATAAAGAAACCTGCATCTTCACGGTCACCTACAAGATCCCAGACCTCTCTTCTAGTCACACAATGAAGAGCTGTGACTGCACCAGTATGACCTCTAAGTAGCCGAACATTTGTCTGCATTTTCTTCTGTCCAGCAGCAGTTAAATCTTGTTTCCGTGGAGCTCCGTTCTCATTCGCAGCTTTAATCAGAAGAAAACAGGAAGCGTTGGTCATATAAGCTTTCAATAGATATAGGAAACTAGTATACGAGTTCATGGAATATAAGAATGTTACCTTCGGAATTCAATTTTCCAGCACGCCCAAAAGAGTTTGCTCTTGATGAAGTATCTCTACTAAACATACTCTGCACCCAGCTCCTTCCTACACCAGAAGCCTCAGCAGGTTGCTGACTGTCACTGATAGCATCTTGTGGACGCGGAGATGTTAATGCATGAGTTAAGATAGATTGTGCCTTCACAGTATGTATTCCCCAGTAACTAATATATAGTTGCTGTATATGTGACAGGAATCCACGCAGTTTTATCTGAAATAATCCAATGTTGACTAGTATCAGCTAAAAATATTAAAATCTAAGGCAAAAAGATTACTTAAAGAGTACTCCATCTGTCCCAAAATAAGTGTCTCACTTCCCTTGTTTTCCTTTCTCAAATTCTTACTTTCACTTCCTAAGAAAAGTTCAAATAAGTCAAAGGACATTTTGGTAAATCTATCAAGTCAAGCACCTCCTAAAATCCCGTGACAAGTTAAAATGAGACAATTATATTAGGGTGGAGGGAGTATCCTCTAGTCATGTTCTTAAAGAAGAAAAGAATCATAATTGGTCATGGAATTTAACATGATTGCACATGTCGAGTGGATCAAGGTAATAGCATAGCCAATTCCCTACAGCTCGCCAAATAAACAATTGAAAAGCAAAACAAATAACGTATATTGTACAAAATGAAATGACTCGTGGAAACACAGACAATTAACTGTGGGGAAAGGCTTCTAGAGCTGCCATTTATTGACTAGAGACCTTATCACTCGTTACCCTTTATTGTTATCATAAATGCACATCACTTGTAAATAAATATTCTGTTCGCTTTGAAATCACTACTTATATAGAGAATCATGTTAGTATAATTATAGACTATGGAGTAACTCTCCAACTAGATTAAAACTTTGAAGCAAGGCCAGCAACTAAATGTGTAAGCATTTTCTCCTAGTGTTGAATAGGACGGTTTAACCGACTTGAGTTACAGGGAAAGAGCACAACAATAACTCACTTATAAGCCACATAAATATAAATGAATAAATAAATATTCATACACTAACATGATAACGTAAAGATAACTTACAATTTGCTTGTATCCAATGTTATTCTTCTCCGCTATTGTTTCAATAACGTACCACGCATCAGTGTCATAAAGACCCAATCCAGCCTAAAATAAAACATAGTTCCATAAGTTCAATACTCCCATTTGAGGGATTGTGTGAATGTAAGTAAAATAATACCATGTGCGATGCCACTATAAGTAGCTGTGTCGTCACCAGTGCTGCATAGTTGGCTGATCTGGACATAATAAAAAACATCAATAAAATTGCATTCAGACACGAGTATATTGTACACCGCATTTCAACAGATACAGCTGTTACAATAGTGATGACTGCATAAACAGAATGATGATATTAGAAAATATAAGGGAAGAAACTTCATGAAGAAGCTGTAACTTAGGTCCCACTCGGTTCCATCTTGGATAAGCAAGACTATGACAGCCTTTTTTTCCAAAATTAAGTAAAACAGGCATCATAAATTAGCAAGTGCACATCTCTTGACTATGGGATTATGTTTATTTGTTCTTTAGAAACATCAGAGTAAGGAATTATGTTTATTTGTTCTTTAGAAACATCAGAGTTATACAAGGTTTGATGTTGCCCCCAAATTCAAATTGGCTTGTTGATCGCACTTAGATGGGCTGGGAGCGACACATACCAACAGAATAATATGTTTCAGACATACTTTACTAGCGACAGAGAGAAGAGTGAGGCCTAAAGAAGTTGATATGAGGGATTCATCGAAGGGTTAGTATATGAGGCAGCCTTAATGCAAGATATGTGATTACATCACAGCAACTCAAAACACAGTCAGAAATCTCTGAAGCCAGACGAGAAAAAGTTGAGATGAATGAATGGCATACTTGCATGACGAGGATCTATGGAACACAAAATTGTTCTTGGATAGTAACACCAAGTGAAAACTGGCAGAGGAAAGGAGAGCTGATCCCCTATTGATGACTAAGACTATCCATAGTGGTACGGTGTGAGTGAGAGTGATAGATTGATCAGAATAGTTTTTGTTTTTTGGCTTGAATGGTGCTGAGAGTGAGACTAACATGTGCTGGAGTAACATTTTCTGTATTTTACAATTAGGTGAAGAGTTATAGCTCAAATTTTAAGAACAAAATATCTCAATGGTTTTAATTTCATTAGATCTTTAGTTTAAGACCAATATTCAATATATTTACCCTCTTTTCAGCTAAAAGTAAAATCAAATGTGACACCACTTTTTTAACCTCATCATTGTCAAAAAAATTCTACCGGTGACTCTCAAATTTTACTCTCATTACCTTAACACTCACTCTCACCGGTGCAGTGTGAGCTCACTCTCACATTGCCCTCACCCAACGCTCACTCTTAACGGTGCAATGTGGATAGCCTAAGGAGCCAAAGGAGAAGGGAAAGACAGAAGATGGATGGAAGTTGAATATGTAAACAATGACACTGTCTAGGATCAACCAAAAGTGTGGGTTTCAGACTCCTGGTCAAAGATAACAAATAGTATATGAGGCTGAATCTGGAGTCAGAAGTCATTCAGTTATGCTGAAAGCCAGAAATCACCCTCATAGTAGTTACAAATTGACCAATAAGCCTCTAGTAGTTTCACATTACGTAAATTTCACAATTAGAAAAGCGAAAGTAAATATTAGTAATCATGGCAGGACAAAACCAATGTAAAGCCAATCTTTACCAAAACATCACCAAAAACTCAATAGCACAAGAAAGCTCAATGCAATAAAACTACAACAGATGCAAGCAAAGTTTATATGGAGGATACAAAGATACATGTAGAGAAGTAAGCATAATTTCGTACTTGCTTGAGGAGCGATCCATCAGATAGTCAAAATATCCTTCCCAAAACCTGCAAGTGACCCCAAAAAAGTTCAAAACCATATAAAACTGATAAAAAAAACTCAACAATAATAAAATGATATTTCGATTAATGCATGTGCGTCTTTAACGCACAAATCTGAAGAGTAAAGATTCTGAGAAAATATTATTAGCATCTTAAAGTAGCCATGGGTATACGCACACACGTTTCAAGGACAACAGATAGAGGAAAGAAAGAGTGAAGAAACCAACCGCAACTCCTCCCAGATAGAAAGAGAACGAAGATGTCGTTGAACATAGTCTGCAACATTGTTCTTGTCTTTCTTATACATTTCAGCAGACACTTCAAGTGCATCTCTAACAGTTGCCATGTCATTCCTTGAAGTAGCGCGACTGATGGCAGTTTTGAGCTGAGATTACACAGATTAATTGAATAATGTGAAATACTTTCTTTATTGAAAAGATAACATAAAAATAGGCAAAACTATAATACACCACTTCATCCACAAAGTTAACCAAAACTAACGCACAAGAAAATGCCATAATTCATTGCTCATAAGGTTTGTGATTTTTGTGAGGCTAGGGTTAGTAGCACTGGGGAGGAAAATGTTTATACACTAGTATCTATATTAAATATAAATCTTTGTGTGTGTGTGTGTGTGTGAGTGTGTGTGTGTGTGTGTGTGTGTGTGTGTGTGTGTGGGGGGGGGGGGGGGGGGGGGGGGGGGGGGGGGGGTTGTAAAATAGCAAGTCCTCCGATCAGGTATCCAGCGGATCTGCATTATTATCCAAACATGTTCGGGTTTTGAATCCATATTCGATCCATTCTAAATTGGACCGTCCAGATTGGATCACTCGGATCTTGGACTAGACCAGATTGCCATCCCTACCCCCAAGGGACACGTTCTACTGCTCTTCTTGATTTGAAAATAAAAATAATTATGTAAGCCATTTCAACTATGAATAAACAAAATGCTGATGTATAAAGACGGCAAACACCGACTGGATATTCACAATTGAGCATAAACAAACTGTGATAAACCTCCCAAAGGTTTAAACAATTACTAAACGCATTACCAGTTCCTTCACCGCAATAAACTGCTCATCAGTCAGTTGACAAACCCACCCCTGCAACAAAGTCTAGCATGTCAGCTCAATACGGTTCTTTGCAGTTACATTTCTATATATAACTAATTATGCATGTCTAGGCATACAGAAATATCCACGACAATAAATGTTTTGGAGCTACATACAGAATGGATGTGCTCCCTTATGCATTCAACAAATCCGCTCCCACCAATACCCTCTGCATCAGACTCGATTAGAGCTGCAAAGAGAAAAGGAGAGATAATTAGCAACGCAAAAAGCACCTCTAATTCATTGCGCCAAACTATTCGCCACAAAGAATCTCCGTGAAGCAGAGTGAACTCCCGTAAAAATTATACCAAGGATGGTCCCATATTCAAAGGATCCAAGAGGATCATCAGTAGCTCCTAACTTCAAAAGACGCAACCATAAACCCTGCTCAGAAAGCAAACATAGCACATAAGCTAATCTGACACTAAATTTTCCAAAGCAAGGGAATTAAACAAAGACACTCTTCATGTCATTGCAATTAGGCACGGCAGCCACAGACAAACATAGTGCATCGTGATTATAACCAGAACACTATTAAATATAATGACAAACTTGCTGCCATGGGACCATCAACCCGATGTAAACCACAAAAAAATGCACCTGAAACATCTTGCATGATTACTGCTTTACTAAGAACAAAAATCTAGACTAGGCTATCTCCAACTCCAACCAAAAGAATTGGGTGGTATATTAAGAAAATATTCTTTTACATCAACTTTTTAGAAAGTCGAATCGGCTGTCAAATAGGTTCATGAACTCTTGTTCTGCATTACCTCATAAATATTTCCTTTACCAGTTCAATAGTCAGCACCTGTTTTTGGACGAACGGCCTGACTCTCGAGAGATACTTCTTATAGAAGTTAACCAAATTGTTACTTCTTTACCAAGAATACTTTCTTAAACATTAAGAATTGACATCAATTTAAGTAAGTAACATGACTTGTGAAGATCAAGGATCTTATATTTTTCAAGCTGTGCACTCTATTTGGGTTTTGGCTTTAGTTATGGCTGAGTACACTTTGCACAAGGAAGGGTGCTCGGAATCTACATAATATGTATTCTTTATAGTACCAACCTATCCAATGAAGCTGCATGTCCAATCCCAAAGAGTACCCGGCCCATGAACGTCGTTTACAAGCCATCCAATACAACGTTACCATGTCGGGAAGGGTACCTGGAATTTACATACTCCTTGAACTACAAATCAATCTGAAGAAGGTACATGTCCAACCGCAAAGGCATCTGGCCCATAAAAGGGGCCCCAGTTTGTGTGGAAGGAAAATAGTTGTTTCCAAGCCATCCAATACAATGTTAACATGTCAGTGAAACAACCATCTAACCTGAAATGAGAATACGTAGAACAAGGTTGCCGAGGGTGGAGAATAGTAGTGAGCTGTTATGTGGCACAGCAATACATCATGTTCATCAACATAGAATATGGTTGCAGGTGCTTTAGCCATGGCCATCGAGTTTTTCTATTCAGGAGTTTGTTTCGTCACGAGGCCCTTGCCGAGGGACATCCTAGGAACTATAGGGTCTAAGTAGCTATTAGTTTATACCTAGCTTCTGGTAGCTTCTCCAGTATTCTATATAAACAGATGTAATCCCTTAGTATTACTATTCAATACAATTATTCTGTTCTATATGGTATCAGAGCGGGTTCGCACTTGGTGACCTAATTCTTGCTTCCGCCTCTGGCGGGCGGCACCACCAGAAGCCCCCTGCTGGAATTGTTAGCTTTTTTTGTTCAGCAAACCACCCAGCAACGCTGTTCTGCACTGTTGCTGCTTCCTCCCATCCTCATCGTCGCTCTTTCGCGTCGTCGCTGTAGCTGCGACCCCACCGTCGCCGTTGATCAAGTATCGACAATCTCCAGTCCGCGCCGCCACCAGCAAAGTCTAGCGCCGCTTCCGTGTGGCTCCAACCGAGCCGTTCTCCAGCGCCACTTCTACGCGGCTTTTCTTTGCTTCTACGCCGTTTTCTTACCAGTCGGAGGACGAAACCTAACTGTTACAGCTCAAGAGGAGTGATCTCTCGTTCCCTCCAATCGGCGACCTCCATTCCTGGTTCTTCCGGTCCTTCGCACTTCGCGCAGGTCTCCGCCCAGTCACCAACCCGCGACAGAAGCCCATCTCAGCTCGTCTGCAGGTCGGCGCAAATCCCCAACTGTCAAGTCCAGGTCGCAATCGCCTTGGTTCTGGCATGGCCTGATTTCCCGATTGTCGTGGATCCACCAACAACGCTCCTGGTTTTTTTTCCGTCTTCTTCGTAGCAAAGGAGGCAGTTGAGGTTAAGACCTCACTGTTTTTGGTCCACTTGGAATCTAAGTCCCTCTTTTCGGCCCCTAGTTCTGCTCAACTGCATTCAACCCCCCTTGAATGTTAGTTGTTCCTGATTGTCACCTGCTGGTTCTTCACGATTGCACATGGGCCCCATCAGAATGTTGATTTTCTTTTTCTATTGGGTAAACCCTAGTTAGCCGTCTCCAAACTCAGGCGCCGGAAAAAGCAAAGCCAGTGGTCGTCCTCCCTATAGATGCCTACAATCTAGGTGTCCTCTGCTCATACGCCGGCAAATCCGGCTCCACCAATCAGGCATATTCACCGTCCGCCACCGAAGAGGATCGAAGCTCGTTCCCTCTTGATCAGAAAACATGGCGCCCGGTAACAATACCATACCAGACCACTTTGCTCTTCCGCGCTACATTGAAGACCAAGATTGGAGTCTCGTCACGACCCCCCATCTTGCGGGGGGCGTATAGGAACTATAGGGTCTAAGTAGCAATTAGTTGCCACCTAGCTTCTAGTAGCTTCTCTAGTATTCTATATAACAGATGTAATCCTTCATTATTATTATTCAATACAATTATTCTGTTCTATAGACATAGCCGGGTTTATTTTTTAAGTGTTTAACACTCTGTACTTCCGTCCACCCAGATTCTTTTGCATTTCTTGCAGTCAGTAGGTTTATGCCCCACCCACCCCAAAAAAAAAACGGATTGCTTGAACGGGCTAGGAGCCCAAATTTGCTAATAAAACGCGGGGTTAATGCCACCATACCACCTGGAAGGGTATCCTAAAAGAAGAGAGAGGGGGGGGGGGGGGGGGGGGGGGGGGATCTAATCCAATAATCCATGGGAGGCCAATCTCAAGGAAACAAATAAAACAGCTTATATGGCATTAAATAGTAAGTAAAAATGTAGTCTTCCTTGGCTGAAATGCACTCTATAATAACATCGCTGATGACATGATAACTCCTTAGTTAATATAAAGAAAAAAATGAATCACCTACCCAAACGAAAAGGACTGAATCCAAAGAATCAATTAAGCTAACAGACTCCATGTCCTCATCAGAACATGTACAGATGTCATTGAGTGGTAAAAATAAATTATTGGGCAGTATAATTCGGAGCCTTTTTACCTGCAACTTCACTTGAATGTCCAGAACCATGCGCTCTCGTTCAGCCTATTACCAAAAAAGAAAATGTAATTTTGTTGCATGTAGGACCTTAAATCGCTAAGTACTAGACAGTCTATGCAAGGTTTTCTTCAGGAAACTTACAGCCCGCTCCCTTGGACTTAGACTTTCTGCTTTGGAGTCCTTACCCACAAGCACTGAAGGTGTACTGGTTTACAAAAAACATCCAATTTTAAAAAATAATAAAAAGCAAATGAGACAAAGATCTAAAGATGAATATATAACAGCTCAATATAAACAAAACTTGTGGAGACTAAGAACGCTGCCGATTCTGTCTCTTTGCAATACCTGATAGCTCCACTAGCTGCTGCTAGAATTTGTTTCCTCTTTTCTTCCTGTTCTTCCGTTCTAAGGTTTGCGGGAAATCTGTCGTATTTATACTTGGCACCTGAAGCTGAACATAAGGAGTGCAAGATCGAATCAAATCAGTACCTGTTTGCTTTTAAATTTGTGGCACACTATGAAATTTCCAGGACTATTGAAAACTAGAAAACCAAAGCAGTCGTGGAGGTAAATCAAACATACCGGAGATACCAGCACCAGAATCTGAAATGGTAACAATCTCAGGCTCTTCCAAGGGTGAGGTTAGGATTGATAGCGGATTCTGACCTCTTCCAATGGCATCTTGTAACTTGTCAAGAAGATTGTTATTGCTTTCATCAGAGCCTAGACCTCTCTCCAAATAATCCAAAAATCCTTGAGAATCTAAAAACTGAGTAATCTGTTCACTCACCAAGCAAACAAAACTAATTATCAGTTCAGGTATGCTGGAATACACATAAACCACAAGATGAGAACTTTAAATAAGAGACATATTGAAAATGTTTTCTTTACAACAGTGTAGGAATTAAAGGATATCCCCAAAAACAAAAAAGAATCACAGAATCAACCGAAAAGCTACATTATAACTTCAACTAATTCTCAACCAAAAGAAAAAGACACTCAGATGCAGTAATATCACCATTGGTTCTGGTGGTTGGTTTGTTGATCGAGCGCGCTTCTTCAAAAATGCTTGAGAGTTAAAAACCTGAGTGGCAGAATTTTCCTGACAGATACAGTTCAAAGTAAGTAGGTGTCTTCTCCATATGCTGTGAAATATATCATAAAAGGGTAAATAAATATCATACTATAAAATTGCGGTAGCCACCTAAAATCGATGCCAAGAACTTCAAAAATATAAACCTGCGAGAGAATACAAAGAAATGTAAGTTCTTTAGTTAGATAATATAAAATACATTAAATGGCTAACATAATCAGGGAGTACTAAAAGTACAACTTTTGAGGTCGTGTTTCAACAAGGAGGACAGGGAATGTTTCCAGTCAACTGGTTTTAATTGAAGAAATAAAAGACACTGACTGCTGAATATGCTACAAAGACATTAATGATTAGCAGTTTCACTCCTCTAGTTCTGACATATCGGGTTCATCCAGTTGAGTTCAAACTAGAAATGATTGTGAACTTATATTATATACATTTTCGCAACAATAACAACCATGAGAGAATTTATAGGTGAAGAAACTGATTAGCTACTGTAACACAGATAACCAGCATAGATGCCCAATAGAACAGGTTAGAAATCTGTAGAAGCAGGAATGCAAAATAACAACTTAACTGTTTTATGATCTCAATTATACAAGAACAAATTGGTCTTAAAAGTAATCTGAATTCAAAGAAGTAGTACGCCAACCAAGTATCACCTCAGCTGAAGGTCGTGCCCTGCTCCCCAGGGCTTGGTATTGCCTCTTGAATATAGTTCAGATGATCTTTCAAGGCTCTTCAGTTGGTCTATGCCAACCACATTAGGATACAACAACTCCATAAGATCAGCGCGTAACGTACTTAATTCAGGTTCCGGGATCGGAGGAATTTCCTCTGTAATGGTGATTCGGTTATGCTCAAGGTCCACAACAACTACCTACAGCAGAAGAGCACCTCATCTATTAATTTGAAATCTCGGATTTAACTTTTAAGGAAAAAAAATCGAGAAGTAAATCCGCACTTTACAACATGCAACACAACATACAGCAATGCGACATAGTGTAAAGATATCGTGATGGAGCTTTAGCAAGTCATGAAGTTAACAAGATGCTTGGATTAAGTTGTACATGAAAAAACATAGGGTTCTATGCAAACAGAAGAATGATTTTTTTTTTTCAAACAGAGGATATACAAAAAGAGAAGAAGTGAAGTAACTTCATTGGATTTCATGCATTTTTTGCTAATAACAGATACAAATCGCGTGAAATGAAACAACGGATAAGGACAAGGAACGGGACACAACTATGACATTTTATCAAAATATGAGATGTAATCTTCTAGGATGACACATCTGGACTACACTCTCAGGTATTCTATATTCAGAGATGCTATGTGATTTGTGTGGGAAATGGAAACGTATACCCATTTTGGAGTAGTATTCTGAACAAGAAGAGTTTGAATTCACGTCCAGATGGATCTATAATTCTCTATACGAGCTGATTAGATCATCTTGTGAAGTGTGGTGGTTACTGGTAACAAGGTCTCTATGGTTGGAACAAGAAGCTGTGTTATCACATAATTAAATTGGAGGTCGTCCCCATGTTAAGTGCGAACGATACCACTATATTTAGGTCTCAGAACTGAAAATGTGTGAGACCTGGTTCCATCCATTGATGCATCATGTCACAACTAGAGCAATCAAATGAAGTCCTTACCCATTTACGTGCACTTACAAATAGGGAGCACCACTTGGCTAGGAGATAAATTCTAGTCCAGATGAGTGCGAGGAAAGAGCTATATGTAAGAAGATAAAGTGGAAAAACCAGTTTACTAGAGTTCGATAAGTGAGATAGCACCTATTTGTACATCTGCACAGCATCATCTTTACACGAAACAACCATTTTTAGCCTAAACATATGTAGTACTACCTCCATCACTCCTGAATCTTCCCAGTGAACTATTCACTGGGTCACTTTGACCGGTGATTTGGTTAGCAAAACGATGAAAGAATTTGGCAATCTTTTCATGGTGTTGTAGAGTATAAAGTTTACGCTACAACACCATGAAAAGATTACCAAATTCTTGCATCGTTTTGCTAACCAAATCACCGGGAAAAAGTGACCTCAAAAATCAACTGGGAAGATTCAAGAGAAACAGAGTAGTACAAGATAACCAGAAACTTATGACGCCAGAATTTTGAATAAGTTGATATATAAGGGAGCAATGTGAGAACATCCCAAAACTTAAGGGGTGTAAACTGCATTTTTCCTATACAAATGAATGAATATATAATTTAAGATAGACGCAAAACATAATAAACTTCCATATACTTGCCAGAGAAATAACTCTTTGATGGAGATATAATGAGAACAAGCTAAAAGTAGGTAAACTTATAATGATAAATAACCTACACCATCCATTGTCAGACCGGTAGTGTCCACGCCTGAATGGAGACCCATCATATATGGAGTAGGAGCATCAATGTAGTCTACACCGCTGAAAAAGAGCAATGGTATGTACACATGCTTCAGCACAGAAAAGAAAAGAGAATCGGATTAGATGGTGAGCACAAGTAGTACAAGATGCAACAAGATTTCTCGAAGAGCACTATCAAGCTGTAAGAAAGACTTCTGAAGCATTTTTTAACTACTCCGAATTGAGCCCTCAATTGTAGCAAAAAAGGGTAGCTGTTGCAAACAGTTCAATACTAACCTGCCATCGAAATGGATAGATTAGATGGCACATAGCCTCTGATACTAGAGTCAAAAGAGAATACCTGCAAAAAGTATATCACTACAATTAAGATTGTTAACATACGTTGACTATTTAGCAAAGCTTGATGGCTCAGCAATAAACAACTAACACGAACAATGAGACGGGAACTTCCGTAGAAATGCAGAACACGCGAGGAATAATACCATTAATCAAAACATACAAGTACGCATCTCCACCAGTAATACATCAACATGCAAGAAAATGTTCCATATTAGTCCATGAAGATGAAAAATGTGCAAGAGTACCACAATGTCAATTTCAACCTAACCCTAGGAAAGTAATCATACATAGAATGTAGGCAAAGATCTGGTACACAAATGGTAAGACAGTATCACCAGTTCCTACAGGCAGTAATCGGGCTGCAGTCACTAGTACACAATGAATACAGTACAAGGTCCATTACCACCTTGGCAGTTCAATTCGTACTTCGTAACTTGGAATCCATGAACGACTCAAGGGCATTAGAAACCTTAATCAGCAAACTGCTTCTGGAGTACACCATAAAAAACATCACAGTGATAATTGTCAAGCATAAGTTATCTTTCCTTTGATAGACATTCCTCACCAGATATGGTACTTTAGAGTTTTTAATAATTGAGTTAATTGCATTTTACCCTCCGTGGTAAACGTTCGTCTGAAAAACCCCTTTGGGGTTGCAAAAACCCTCCCTGTGGTTTCGCCTATGTGCGCCGGAGCAGAATTCAGTTAAAAATAAGGCAAAACCCTCACATATTTAGGGTCATCCTGCCCCATTTTCATTCCTCACTCTCTCTCTCTCTCTAACTGGTCCCTCTCATTATCCTCTATTATTTTTCTTTCCTCTCAACAACGATGGCAGACAGAGAAGAAGAGAAAGGCGAATTGAAGGGAGGGAGGAGGACAGGACTCCGCCGTCGGGGAGTCCCACCGCCACTGCCAGGCGTAGACTCAGCTGTCTTCCTCGTCTGTCACGTAGATCTGAGCTCTTTTCTCTCTCTCCGTCGGTAAAGCTCGGCGAGAAGACCCGGTGATGGCCTCGCCCAGTGGTAAGCTTGAGCCAGAGGCGCAAGACGGCGACGGCGTAACCTCTATCTTGTTCTCCCTCTTTGGATCTGAACATTTTATGGACAGAGAAGCGGAGAAGATGAAACGAAGAGGGAGATGAAGAACAAGAGAAGAAGAAGAGGAAGAGCAGATCTGGTTCAGAATTGGTTGTGAATATAGACAAACAACTATTTTTTGTATCAATTTGAGGGATCTGAGAAAGGATTTGGTGTTGATTTTTGTCTTTATGCTGATTTTGTTCTGGGTTTGTCATCATTCTTTTAAACCCTAATTTCTGCCCCCTTTCATTTGCAGAAACCAATTACACTCATCTCTAGCCAACTTTTTTGTTTACATTTTAATTTTTTCTTTTGGTGAGCTGAATGGTTCAAGTTTGTCTTTTCTGAGCACTAATTTCTTCTTCTTACTTCTTATTCCTCTACTACTTCAGGTTTATATTGTTTTGGTCATGTTTGTAAAGATGAGGGTAAAATAGACAATGTAAGTGCAGCCTATGTTACCTGGACTCGGGTCGGGTGTGATGTCGGGTGTGTATCTAAGAGTCGAATTTGCCGATTTGATACATTTTGAGATACGGCGACTCGGCTAAAAAGTATCCAAAATTTGGACACGGGTGCGGGGATATTGCATTAATATATTTTGAAATGTATTATATGTTTTTTGTACGATTTTTATATACGTCACACATATACATCTAAAATTCAGTTCTTCATAGGTATGATTAACTTTTCAGTGTATTGGCACTGCTGGAGGGGCTTAACTGGTACTGTTGTGAGACTTTGAGAGTAAAAACCACAATTTTTTTTAGCGCTCTTTATAAAAATTTATAAATGAACTCATTAGAAAAGCCCAACTCTTTGTGCTGTTTACTTAACAGAACAGCCCAAATCAAATAATTCTACAGAAGCCCATTCAATCTACAGAAGCCCATCAGGGTTTTTTAAAACGATGGGCATGCTTGTAAAATTGAGAAAAATTAATGGGTAATCCAGTAGAAGTAGGCAAGAGGAGTGGGTGTCGTCTTCAACATCGCACGATCCATCCCTCCCGTCGCTGTGTTTCTCTATTACGACCATGGCCGCCAGTGCTTCCAGGCTTTTTTTCTTCTCCTTTCTTCCTGTGAGTGCCCACAGATGCCGCACAATCCATCCCTCCCATTGCCGGTCAACGAGCAGCCGCGTCGGAAATCCTTTTCGAGAATCCGCCACAGATCCCACACCCGCGTCGGGTCGTATAGACCCTTTACGTGGGTGATTCCGACGAGTCCAGGTAACGTAGAGTGCAGCATTTGACGGATTCCATTATTTTAACAGAAAATGCACATAGACGAAACCACCGGGAGGATATTTGGAACATTTAGAACCCCAAGGGGGTCTTTCACACGAACCCCTAGCCACAGGGGGGTAAAATGCAATTAACCCTTAATAATTTATAAGATAATCATTTTCTAGCAAGCAGCTGTAATACGGTGGGTCTCTGTTTGGCACCATTATTTATAAGAGCCAGTTCCTTCTAGTTTATGCGCTCAAGGAATGAGTGACAATGGCATCAGCTCCAGACAAAGATGAACGTCAATGAGACAATCACGTATCAGCCCAGATTTCTTGAATATCCAATCAAAGATCGCGATATGTTAAACATGCTGAGCATCGCACAAGAATCACACGTGAAAGTCTTGCAGTTCATATATGCATAAATTTTAAATTTTAGAATAAAGTTAAAATTCATATGAGAGACCTCCTTATCTAAATTGTTGAAAACCCATCTGCAAAGGACTTTTTCTATTTACTAAATGTCCAACATAACTAACAACTATTTTTAGTAATTGTTTGATTATAATATTTGTTTGGAACTTCGGGGAAGCCTATAAATATACTCTCAACGACACTCATTGAGCATAATACTTCATTTCACTTTCTAAAATTAAATGAGATTTCTTCCTTAGGGGAAGCTATCAATTATTAACTATTAGACAACCTTCATCATACTACTTTATGAAGCAGAGAGATAGAGACTGGTGTGGCTGCAGGTGTGACAACAATGACTACCTTGGCAATTTAGAAACCCGAGGATACAATGCGACAGGAAGGACCGGGATTCATGTATCAGTTTTTTTTTTTTAAGGACAAAATATACATTATTTGTTTTTATCCATCAATTATGCAATATGTGCTAGATTTGATACATTCTGTGAACAATAGATAAAATCAAAACCCAGCAAATGAATTTCCGTGTCATTCTTCGAGAAATGCTAGGCAACAGCTCTGTACCCGCGACATTGAAGAAGTCGAAAGAACAAAGATTCACACATAGGGATACAGATCATGGCCAAAAGCAGCTATAACATTAAAAAAATGATGATGCTGTCAACATTATATGCCCAGCACTTTTTAAATTAGAAAATTACTTGTTTGATCGGAACAAAACCCTCTGTTCAAGCAACACTGCTGTAAAAAGCTTAAGGAAATTGTCGACATCCAAGCACTGTACCAGAGGTTGAAAGGATATCTGGACCAAGAAAAAGGTGATGAAATTCCACTCAGGTAGAAATGAACTAAAAAGGAAAGCAATGCTAACAAGCAAAAAAGAATATGACTACACATACATCAGCATGCGGGAGTCCATCTCTTGGGGGAACTTCAACTGCAAGCAGGCTATTTTCTATAGCAAATAACACTCTATCTTTTCCAGGAACCGGCAGAGGTACACTGGAGATGAGATTTGATATAACGTCCCACAACGGCTTGCTGAAATAGCAGCATTAAGCACATTAATTATAGGCAATTATAGAACAAATCTACAAGATTAGATTAATAAGCAGACAGATACTTGCTAATGAAGTGGGTAGGGGAACAAAGAAATGCTTCAAAAATCTTAACTAGATGAAGCAATCTAATAAAAGTTCATTCCAATTCCTAAGCAAGAAGTTTCAAACAAGAAACATGCTGAAACATTTAATGAAGTTCCTGGCACAAGTAATTGCAATGTGGAGAAATCCCCAAGCTGATTGATGAGACTTTACAACATATCTCAATAGGAGTGCACATCATTTTCAGGATGTAGAAACTGTGCTATATTGTCATAAGCCAGCTTAACAAGTAGTACAACAGAGTGCACTTACACTTCACACTATTAGCAATACAAAGTCTAATGCACGGTGATACGAACAAGTTATTTGTTGTTAGAAACTAGTGCATAACCCGTGCCCGAGGGCACGACCCTGAAGAAGAAGATTTATCTTAAGTGTTTGGTTTCTAGGATATTATGATGATAAGCTATTCGACATGTCACATTTTGAGGATAGCTTAATCCCCATAGCCCATTGTTATATAGATTAGATATACAATGCATAATTACATTGTATTACTTTAAAAAATCATCAGGAGAAGTATACAGTCTAATATTCTAGTAGTTACACTAGCCCTTCCAAAACTAATGATTAAATATTGTTTTGTTTCAACTTTTTCCTCCTCCACAAACATAACCATGGACTCAATTTAGATTGCTCTGTTTATATTTTCGGAAATACTGCTAACATGAAATGTACCTCAGCTGATTTCTGTACAAAGTCCAAGGTCCCTCGTATACATAATTCACAAACCAATGAGGTGGAGTTATATTAGTAATAATATACCGTGATTTCACCAGCATGAACTTCTGGTAGTAACATAGAATGCCAAGAAATTGACGGAAATTATAGTAAATATGGGTAGAAGTGACGAGTTACCACTTAACTATTTGATCTTGAATGAGGATGTCAACTTGAAAATTATAACTTCAGGGAATCGCCTTAATAATGACCCAAATAAAGAAAGGCAAGTTGACTTGAACGATGGGAAACACATTGATTCACCTTTATTTCGAAATTGAAGCTGTTAAAAGTCTTCAGTTACTAATAATAATAAGAAACTAGTGTTTCTTATTATACACCCTTCACTCCACAATTTAAGATTAAATATTTTATCAAAGATTTAATCAAGAACTTCAAGAATGTGTAGTAGTTTCCAGATTCCACAATTCAGGATAGCCAAAGAAACCGAAAACAAATTTATCATTCCTAGCTGCTGGTAAAAGCCATTATAGAACTGAACTTCTACCCGAGAGCATACTTGCCTACTTCCATCAGAGGAAAAGCAGAGGGTAAATATTTCCTCCAAGGCATCCCGAAGGATACGAAAGCTGGTTGAGCGTGAAACAAGACAAATACATTTGTCTGCAAATGAGTTTGCAGGGATGCGATAAGCTTCAGCGATATCTTCACAGACGGGATCCCGGAAAGCAATGCAGCAGACGTAAATCTTCGAACCATCACCCTCTGCACCGGAATTACAGTCAAGGGAAATTCTATTAATAGCATAAAAGTATATGTTTACAGAATCGAGCAAGAGAGTGGATAGTAAGAAAGAGCCGATATCAATAGACAGGTATAACCGCCGCATCCATAAGAAAAACAGGTTTACCTTATCAAACAAACACATTTCTGAATAAAGAGAATGTTTCACGACAGACGGGGAAAAAATTGAATTGGGTCTTGTATATGAGGAAAAGAAATTGGCTATTTCGATATTAGAGCCTTTCAATCTAACCTAAAAATATTCTCAACCGTTAACACCTAAGGATAACAAGATATAAAAAAAAATAGATACAAAAAATCATTCGAAACTACAAATTCATGATAAGGCGCTGTCTGAAAAATGACTGAAAATCAAGTTCAAGTATAAAGATACAAAATTTTGAATTCAGTAAACATCTCCATTTCTTTCTTATATGACTCAAAATTTCTATCACAAGCAAGAAACTGTAGAAGTTTGTACTGTTAGAGCTCCTTCGCTGTTTAAACAAACTCTGTCATTTTTCCTACCAGTTCACTTACTGCTTACATTGGACGAGCTCCTTTACCATTTACTCTGTTGATTTACCTTAAACATACCCTTAAGTTTCAGTTAAGAGAGACCTGTAGATACGGGGTAAGTATTTGCATAATAAGATTTGAAAGGACTTCCAATCTATCTTTAGCAGGTAAATATGTGTTCAAATCTTTTACTTCTGCCACCAATAGTATTTGCTAATGAAAACGTCGAGTGCAAGTAAGAAGACTGGCAGAATCAAGTAGTAAATCATCAAAGTTGGATTATTTATCCTCATCAATACTGACCCTCTGACTTCTTTGGGAGATCCAAAGGGTGTTCATTCACATGAACTTCTTTAACAAGGTTCTTCATAAAGAGGTAACTTTCGGCTTCCTACATTGGCCATGAGGGTATAGTTCCAGGTAGCCCTTCCTAATTATTTTTTGTCAAAACATGTGCTCCATCTTTGTGATTCGAATCCGAGGCCTACTAGTATTATTGATGTGTTTTCTTTGCTTAGAGATTGTTCATGGAGTTTGACCAATCTACTGAGCGCATGGCCAAATTCAACCGAGAAGCAAAAATGGGCAAAACTAATAGAGCATTTTAAAAGCGATTTTTCTATCCATTCCACCTTCACTTCGACAGCCTAAGACTAAGAGCTATTATGGAAACAAGAAAAGAACAGCCGAGCAGAAACAATATAGCAATAGGGTATTGCCAAATATGCAGGAGTGCGCCACCAAAAAATGAACCAAAGCTCACGCACAATCATGATATGTCATATTCATATTCTGACCATAAACTGACAAAAGTGGGCAGACCTTTGTTTAAAGGGTTCTCGACCTGAATATATGGAAGGTACGGAGGCGATGACGCGACTAAGCTGCCAACAATAGCAATAGACAAATTTGAGGATTGAACTAGTCCTGGATGCAGATGGTGAAGTTTAAGAGGCGATTCAAGGTTAAATAAAGCGTGTAAAGTTGCTGAGTACCACCAGGCGGCGGCCTATAGGACCCGGCTCGGCATTCTAGACTGAGGGAGCGGATGCATTGTTGATTGCTTTGTGGCCTAAAACCATTTCTAGAGGCAAGCATCCCATGAATCACCAGAATTTCGGGCATCAAATTTCATAATGCAACCACTGGCAATGAAGGCCACTGAATTATACAAGAATATGCATTTACTTATTTAGTCCATTCTGTTGTCTTGTAGAGCTTAACAGCTATAAAGATTGCTTCAGAATAGAAACTAAGACAAACTGTGTCCTTTTGAAGATGGAACAAAGAGGACACTTATCGATATTTGATTTTGAACTAAATGAAATAGTTTTATTTTTATTTTATTTACTTAGCCTCGTATGGGCACAACATATCTTGCTAGCTGAACCAAATAATACACACATTCAGAATAAGGGAGGTTCCGGTGTGCAAGTAATCTTTTCAATCTAACAACTACTAGTATTAAGTGTGCAACTATCTAAAAAATAAGTTAAATCGACTACCAATTCACATTACCATAATACGAGAATGATACTAACTAATTTGATTGATTAAAATGCCATATTCACAGAGCTAAGACTTCTAATTCGTCTTACTTCAACTGCTCTTGCTCTCAGAACCAGGTTATGTAAAGTCAGGGAAAATTTGGTTATGGAACAATGGAAGTCGAATAGACAAGAGGATGTGTAGTTCAACGAAAGAAGTAGTTCTAAATTTAGCTAGGGGGATAAGCCGATTCTTCAAGATTAATCGAACCTTCTCATGTAAATTTGCTAATTGAAATTCATACACAAACGTTATCTAATTGCTGCATCAAATTGATGCTACCTTAAGAACTTTTCCATCAAAGTTTGACCAAGTAGCTAATAAATTAGTGTGGATTTCTCTTCTGATTTCTACACCCGTTTGTTCAGTGTGGCTGTTTTGGAGAACTCGGACAAATAATTGGCTGCTTCAGGGCGGAGGAGAGAGCTTCTAGGAGTTATACTGGTCATTTAGCCTCACATTGACTGTCGTTCATGGTATGAGCCCATCTTATATCAAGGAGGTCAAGTATTTTCCTAACTACAAGCAGATGACGTGCCCACGCCAAAACCACATTGTAACAAAAAACAATTTCCCCCTTCAGCAAGTATTTATTTTTAATTTCTATTTAGGAATTGAAACTGAGAAAACTACCAATTCTTGGTTGCTTTTCTTTTGTTTTACCATGTTTGGCAGTATACACTTAAATTTGGGATTCTAATATGAAATGATCGCACTAATATCCCAGTATGGTTCAATCATGTACCTTGTCAGAGTTTTTTTCCGGAAGCCATGTGCCTGTTTAAATTTGGATTAATTAAGTCAAATATAAATACTACTCAATTCTAACATGTTCCCTTCGACTCCCTCTAGTTCAACCTCAACTCACTCCTAACAATTGCATCCACAAGACACTTCCAAAAGCTTAATCTACGTGTATTTCTACTGATCTATTACTAGGTTTTCCTTGCCATCACTCATCCATCTAAACTTTGCTCATTCCAGCTACATGTAATGTATCTTTCATAATTAACCTTTCTAAATCTTACAAGAATCCTGTAATAATTTGCTTTTACAACCAACACTCCATATGTTTCATCAATAGTAAAACTCCATTATTCTGCAAAATAACTTACCACCTGGTACCATCTTTGATACTCCAACATGAAAGGACTTAGTCTCAAATGAAAACTTACTATTATGGGAGTTGGGAATTCTATTGTTTTTTCTCAAACCTCCATCATAGTAGTCATGCCCCCACTCTTGCCTCCTTTTATTTGTGAATCACTCTAGTCTTGGATCACCTAAATACATTGCAAACACATGCATTTGTTTCTCAAAACTCCCCACACGATCTCCCTTGAGAGGATCTCCATGCCATTCTGAAATCTAGGAAAACCAGTGTTTTTTGTTATATTTATAATCCTTCATTATTAATTGGAGTAGACAATAGCTTCCTCACAAGATCTCCGTCACACAAGACAATTGATTCCCCAAAAACTTGCATCTCATGATTTCATCAATATTGTTTGCACCTTAAGTTTCAGCACATGTCCCATAAGTTTAATCCTCAATATTACTGCAACTTGGATGAATCATTTTTCTTGCTCTCTATTCCTAAACGGGAGACCAAAGGTGGAAGTTGTATTGTTAATATCTACACAAAATTTTGTGTAAAATGTCAAGCGTCCAGAATAGCACTTTGTTTCCCAAAGATTTTTGCATACTTCAAGATATCCAAAAAAATTGCAATGAAGAACTGGTTTTCTAACCATTCAAGTGAGAATGCATACCAAAAGCACCTTAGGTTCATTGACTGATTCACAAATAATTAGTGTAGCAAAGGACCTCAAGCAAAGGTTCATGAGCATAAGTTTCGAGCCCAATACCTTCAAGGTAGCAGAAAATGTGTCATAATCTAAGGTATAAGCCTATACCGAAAGCAAGTGATGGAACAACACAGTGTTTGAGCTACCTAGTGTTTCTTAACTGATTGAACATCCCGCCAATGAAAAATTGATGGATTTGATAAGGAATTAAGAGCATTAAACACCCAACTATGGGCCAATCTTTGCAATGAGTAGTTCAAGGAAAACCAATACCTTCAGTCAGTTAACTAAACTAGAGTGACCAATGTGTGCCAGGAAGATAATGTTATGATTATAAGAGAATGAGAGTGGTAAATAAGCTGAAAGAACCACTGAAGAGAATGCCTATTTTACAGAACACGGCAACTGTCAGAATTAAAAAACGGAAAAAAAACATTAGACACTGCGAAAACAATAGAGAATAAGACAGCATGTTTCATACACAGATGACTTTCCCAGACCACCAGCCTCTCAAATATATTTTGGAATATAGAAGTACAAGGGGCGAATGCATGACATGCTGGAACTAATTATGACTAAAATACACAGGTATCCCTGGCTATTTGTAGTTTGGAATTATTAGAGAATGAACTATTGCCAGCAAATAAAATGTGTTTCTAGAACTAACTTTTCATTTATAAGACAATGCAGAAAATAGAAGAAAACGGAAAACAAAGAACGCAGCAGCAAATATTTCGATCAATTTCGAGAACTAATCTGGCTTTTCATTTGTAAGACAAAGCAGAAAAATAAGAGAAAATGGAAAACAGAGATAGCTAGCAGTAAGCACTTATATCGATTTCTGCAAAACTTAAAAAGTTTAATACCAGTTAAAACAATAGGATAACTCCTCGGATAGGTAGATGCATCATTAGAATCAAATCCTGATGGAAAGATCTCCACACCAGCTGGCAGTACACACTGCAAATGGAAAACTCGTTGTTCAGCAAGGTTAGATGAATAAAAGACAAAGAAATCTAAAAGCAATCGAAGAAAAGATGAATTACCAGTTAATTCTACAAAGAGAAGAATG
Source organism: Linanthus parryae (assembly GCA_023055425.1). Taxonomy (NCBI): domain Eukaryota; kingdom Viridiplantae; phylum Streptophyta; class Magnoliopsida; order Ericales; family Polemoniaceae; genus Linanthus; species Linanthus parryae. The sequence continues at coordinate 875,259 of JALGPY010000030.1, forward strand.
GTAAGCGAATTTTCCATGGTTTCACTTTCCTTACAATTTATAACACAATAGTTAGTAGTAAATTATTTAGTTTTTAACTTTGAGATCTTGTAAATGGTGGACTTGTAACTCTGTCTCCTACAGCACATTCGATCAAAGGGAATCAAGAATCAAGAATCACCTTTCACTATTGGATCAAAGGAGAAATGTGGGAACCGGAATGGGTGTAATCAGGGGCCAGGTTACTTACAAAGTCGGGTAACAAATTGGTCATTTCAAAATTTCGAGGATACAGAACAAGAAAGGAGAATGTATAGCATCGTTTCAAATGTATAGGACTTAGTATCAATCATATTGTATTATTTTGTTGCATGAGTATCAATCACATTGCAACTCTTCCCAGATCATGTTGATTGTAGTATGCGGCATCCACGACTAGTAACATGGTTTGCTATTAGGCAGACGACGTGTCTGGTTCTCCACAATGTCACTGTCATACATAAATCTAACGTATGTCTAAGGTAATATGAGAATAATTTCTTTTGTGGACTTCCGGGGCAATGCCGTAGAAACCAACCAGACAAGCCTAGCTATTCCTCATCATTTTCATTGCTTACAGCTTCAGCCATCTAGTGGTTCATTACATGAGCCCCAATCTTTCTTAAAATCGCAAGATAGGGACAACCCAAATTACAATTTCACCCTCTTATTAGTTCTACAGACTTGGTAGCTAGTTTCATTTCACCACATTGCCACAACCACTAATCCATATAGCTACGCAGCCCTAATTGGTCCAACAATCAGTAAAAAAAGTAGACACCCAATGCAAAAAGATCCACCAACATTAGATTTCCAAAACCCATTACACCAATGAACATGCAAAACAAAACCCACAATTAAATTTCAATTAGGAAACTAAAATCAGCAACTTACAGTAGGAAGCTGTGGAGGCGGAGGAGGGTAAAGAGTGTGGTTATGAGGAGGATACTGATCGAGGAGAGTCGGCATGTAGAACACTCCTGTGCCGTGGAACCCTCTGTTACCATCGAGCGTCCGAATCTCGGGACCCAGCCCACAAACAACGAAGTACTCGAAGATCCGAGCCATTACAGAATTGGGTTTTCGCCGTAGATCTGAATGTGAATGGGTTTGATCGCTGAATAGCGTGACTCTGCTTCAAAATTTGAATGAAACCATCAACGTTTCGTGATCGCGGAGAGTGTTAACCTTGTTCCCCCATCGTTCTCATTCCGAAACCGGAGTGGACAGAGTGTTTCCAAATCTGGTGTCAGTTTCTGGGTTCTGGGTACACAAACAAAGGCAGAGCCGGACCGGTTCGTCACCCTCATAAAGGATACTTCCTCTGTTTCTTCTTTTCCTTCCCGTTTTGAGTTTTACCACTATTCATCGTGCCGCTTTGTCCCGATGATTTTTGAGTTTTGAGGTTTGTCCCGATGATTTGATTAGCAATACGATATAATTTTTTGGTAATTTTAAACTTTAGTCTACAACACCATGAAAAAGTACCGAAAAATTGCATCGTTTTGCTATCCAAATTACCGGGTCAAAGTGACATGCCTACTGATGAAAAAGTCAAAACTTGGAGAAAGAGAAGAAACAGACCAAGTAGGCACTTACGCAAACGAGTCGAGATGCTCAACAGCCGCTCGGTCAAAAGCGGGCTCCTGCACTAAGACCTTGTTTTTGTTTTTTTGAGAAGAAATCAATCTTATTTAACATGGGACGTCAAACCCAGCTTATCAGAATTCAGTACATTTTCAGCCCACTCTCGAGAAACTGAGTAAAACGTCATATCGCTTTCTACGAAACCTTTTTGAGCAAAGGTATGTGCTAACTCGTTTCCTGTTCTACCAACAAAAGAAATCGAAACATTGTCCAACGTAGTTAGAATTCTACGACTTGCGAGAGTATCCTTCATATCCGAGAGAGCTTGCATTGCCTTCATTTTCCCACTGACCCCATCGCGCAGTATCTTCACTGCTATCATACTATCAGCTTCAACTTCCACCTTGTTGTGGTGGAGTTCCCATGCGAGCTTTAGCCCCGCTTCAATTGCACCTAGTTCAGCGATCAATGGAAAGCGAAGTTGAGGCCTCCTACAGATTCTCCCGACAATAAAATCTCCGTTTTCGTCTTGAAGTACACATCCAATTCCTGTTGCAATCACGTTTTCCTTCCATGATGCATCAGAATTAAGTTTTAAAACCCCTCTACCTCGTCTCACCCACTTAGCTGCTACCCCGCTTGTATTACCATCATCTCCTAGAATGCCCTTCAGGTTCGCCTCCTTGTACCAACTCAAGTAGAGCAGGCAGTGTTTAGATATCTCCCTTGGATCCTCTTTTATTCCTTCAAATATTTCCTTGTTTCTACATCGATATGGTGGTCACAAACAGTTCGCAGATATGTGAGGACTCGGTTGTTAACACTTAAATTATCCAATCCCTTAAACGACCAGTACATTTATTAAAAATTATGTCCCCAAAGTACCTATCCATATTTGCCTTGTAAATGGGCAATGTATGAACAAGTTTTCGTCAATTCTGACGCCTTCACTGCATAATTGGCACGTAAGTGGAACCTCCAACCCCCTTTCCTTCATTCTTGTCGCCACTGGCAGAGAAGAGAGCCAATATCTCCATGTTCGATAAATAATCCTTTTTGAAACTTTTAAATTCCAAAGTTTTTGAAGCCAAATTTTATTTACATGTCCAGAAGAAGAGGATGGGTCATCGCTCAAAATCTTATGTTGAACCTCATATCCAATAGACACCGAATAGTTTCTATCATCAGAACCACGAGAAGGCATCTTCCGAGCCTGCACGTATAGGAACTTGGAGGACAGCGCCTCGATGTCCATTGGTTGTAACAACTCTGCCACCTTCACTGCGTCCCAGCTTCTTGATACCGGGTCCAAAAGACTGTCAACAGTTGTGTCCTCATAGCCTTCTGGGCAGATTGTCATGACTTTATACGTACTTCGACGCGGAATCCACAAATGCTGAACAAAATTTATTGATTTACCATCGTCAATGCTCCACATCAGCCCCTTCTTCAGTAAATCTCTTCCTGCAAGGATGCTACGAAACGCATAGGAAATCTGGCTATAAGCTTTTACCTTAAAATTGAGGATATTAGAATCCATATAGTACTTAGCCCGCAAAAATCTACCAATTAAACTTTCCGAATTTTGCAGCAGCCTCCACGGTTGCTTAGCTAGGATGGAAATGCTAAAATTTTGGAAATCTCTGAAGCCTAATCCACCGTCTTGTTTGTGCTTCTTCAGCTTATCCCATGCTAACCAATGAATCTTCTTCTTCTCCTCATCTCCACCCCACCAAAATCGGCGAACCAGTCTTTCTAGATCCATACATGTTTTCTTTGGAAGCAAAAAGCATCCCATAGCATAATTTTGTATAGCCTGGACAACTGATTTGATCAACACCTCATTCCCCGTCATTCTCCTTCCCTTTCCACCCCTTCAGCTTTTTGTGAACTCTCACTGGTAGATATGAGAAAGTCAAAGTCTTCCTTCTACCAATTGACGTAGGGAGGCCAAGATAGTTATCGAACTCTGCAACTAATCTGAATCCACATTCTTGACTTAATGCTTCCTTATCGCTTTGTCTCACATTGTCCGAAAAAAGAACCGAAGACTTCTGCGGATTTAACTCTTGTCCCGAAGCAATCTCGTACTCATTCATAATCTTTCTCAGGCTTTGTATATCTTCCCTTTTTGCCTTGGTGAATAAGAGAATATCATCTGCAAAAAACAAGTGAGAGATGGTTGGACCCCCTCTAGAAGCAGCCAATCAAGAAAGATGACCATCCTGCACAGCTAAAGACAAGCTTCCTGAAAGAGTTTCACTAACAATGAGAAATAAATAAGGAGACAAAGGACATCCTTGTCGAAGTCCTCGCTCAGGAATTATTGTTCCCTAGACTTCCCCTTTGACAATTAAGCTATAAGAAGCTGTAGAAACACACTTCATCACCAGCTCAATCCATCTATATCCGAAGCCCATTCTCTCCATTACTGCACGTAAGAAATCCCACTCAACTCTGTCATAAGCCTTACTCATGTAAGCTTTGAGATCTATATACCCCACCTTGCCCTTATTCATATTTTTCATTCTGTGTAGTAGCTCAAAAATCGGTAAAGTATTATCAGAAATAAGCCTACAAGGAACAAAGGCACTTTGATTCTCCGCAATTAAATAACTCAAAATTATTTTCAACATGTTTCCATGGCTTTTGTTAATATTTTGTAGATAGTATTGCAAATACTTATAGGGCGCAAATCCGTAGCTTTTCTAACTTGCTTAACTTTAGGCATAAGAGCTATAAGAGTGTGATTGAACCTAGTAATATTTGTGTCGCCATTCAGTGTAATACCCCGTTTTTATACGGGTGAAATACTAGCAATTCGTGAAGTTTAAATGCGAATTGGGGAGATATTTCTAGTTTAAGAAAAGATATACTAGTTAATGTAGGGGGTGGTAGTTGTAGTTTGAAGAGAGTTATATACCTAAAGGGTGAATAAATAAAAGTGAATTAATTAATCAACCAAAATAAAACTGAATAAATAAATTAAATAATAATAAAATTTGAAGAAACTTTCTCCACCAGCTTACACAACCTGCTGATGAATTTTCCAAACAACAAGAAGACCTTGTCTTCTTCTTCAACCCCTCCTTCAAAAACATACCAGCCTCCCTCTTCTCACCCGTCACCACCACCAACACCATCGCCACCTCCACCGGCAACACTCCCACTGCCACCACCACTTCATCTCCCACCTCTCTGCCTCCCTCTGTCTCCCTCTCCCTCTCCCCTGTTCTGCCCGACGAAAACAGAGGAAGCAGCAGCAGCGGCTTTGCCGCTGCCTCCTTCGTCGGTGAGGCCACCACCACCAGGCACCTCAATCTCTCCCTCACAACTCCATGATCTTTCTCTCTGTCTACCTCTCTTCTCTCTGGATTAGTCGACGAAAACCCAGCAGAAACAGTGTGCCGCTGCCGTCTCCGGCAGAGTCCCCGACGGCAAAACCCCCGCCACCACCACCTGCACCTCTCTTCTCTCCCTCTGTTTTGACTGTCTCTTCCCTCCCCTCTCTGTTTCGAGCCAGAGGGAAGCAAAGACAGCAGTGAACCACTGCAGAAACAACCCAGAGCCACCACAACTCCGGCGACCTCCATTAACGCCGGCGAGAAGCTCGGCCCCAGTTATCCGACGATACCCACTCCCTCGAATCAATCCTAATCAACTCCTAGAGGTCCGATGAAGCTGTAAGCGCTGCCAATCGAAGCCAAGAATGCCCCAGTCGCCGGAATCATTCATCACCGCCGGCCACCTCGACAACAACCTCAATCAGTCCCAATTCTCAACCGTTTTTTGCGATTTTCGGTGTGGGTAACTTCTAAATCCTCCTCTGTTTCGTTTTTGATAATCAAACTGCAATTTTAATGGCTAAATCCGAACTTGGATCGATTGGGTGTTATGTAGGGGTTAAAGTGTAGTTTCAGAAACTTGAAGGGTAGAATCTACCACATATAAAACTGCTAGTGTTGGTGGAAAGGCTATTATGTGTCTTTTATCAAAACTTAGGGGATGCAGTTGTTAATTACCTAAACTGCATATAAATCATAAAATTTAAAATGCTATTTTTAGATTAAATTATTTTCTAACATTTTTAAATAATATTTTAATTATGTAAAAGAAAAATTGGCTAATAAAAATTATGTAGGAGTTATTTAATATGGAATATTGTTGATTCTCTTGAAAAATAAGCAAACTAAAAATATATGTTGTTAAATAAATACTTTCTAAGTGCTTATAAATTAGTGTTTTGAGTAAAATATGTTATTTGCTTAATATTGATAACATAAAATAAGTTAGGAAGTTAAATAGGAAAATAAATTTTAAGAAAACTCCTTTATTTATAAATAGATAAAACTTGATTATTATTTGTGGATATTAAAAATTATTTCTCCAAAATAAAGTTATAATTATGTGTGGCTAAACACTTGTTCTCTTTGAATAAATATTTTGATTTATTTATGGATTTAATTCTTTAATATGATATACATCTTATAATAAATAATTATCAATAATTAAATTAGTTGGAATTAAATTTTGTAGTCACCTACAAATAAATGTGTTGTATAATAAATTAATATTTTCTAATCATGAGAATGTATAAATTTAATTTCTTACTTAATAATTTTTAAGAGCTAGTATTTATATAAGTAGTGACATTTCTATGAGGAAAATAAATAAATAATAAATAGATAGATAAATATATAGTTTACGTCGCCGGTTTATTATATAAATATTGTATCCTATTAATTAATGGGTTTATGGGAAAAATGAGACTTGTTAGGAATTTAGCATTTCACAAATCATACTTGGACTTGTGATTGATTTAGAAATTATAACTGTAGGTGACGAGTTTATGGACGAAGGTTACGTCTACCTGTGAAAGCCGACGTGATATTTGCCGTATTATCAAGGTGAGTAAACATGCCAAGTCTAGCGCGCCCAGCTTCTTTCGTGTCGAAATATGATTTTATAATTTGTCTAAAAATGTGTTTTGTGACATACATGCTTTACTTGAAATTTGGATTGTGTTGAGATATTTTCTTTGAAATTGACACGTGAAAATAATAACGCGTAATAACGTAAAGTGGAAAGAGTTGTGCGGGGAAAACTTATTATTATTGTCCTGTTGGCTTTAGCCACTCGACCTGTGATTATTATTGTCGTGTTGGCTTCGTCCACTCGGCCTGTGATTATTATTGTCGTGTTAGTTTTGTCCACTCGGCCTGTGTATTTTAACCCGGTCGCAACCTGCCGGGTCGCTCCATGTACTCACCTCTCTGGCCGCAAGAAGTCTTAGGGGGCACTTAAGGTCTTGGATGCTTGTGATGGATTATTCTTCCCCGTATCAACTAATGGATTTTATGGTTTGGATATTGGATATTAAATGAAAATATTGAGATTAAATGGTTTGGATATTGGATATTAATGGTAATGGAAATGAAAATGTTGAGATTAAATGGTTTGGATATTGGATATGGATTTAATTGTGATTATTGGAGGTTTTCTGAAAACTTACGAGAACTCGGGAATGTTTTACTATTACACTGTCTTTTACTTCCGCTGTATTCCCATTTGAAGTTAAATACTTGTGAAATATTTACTCTTCGTCCATTTATTTTTGTTACTTAAGTTAAAATATCTCATTCCTGATTTACGTGCTTGGGTGTTACTCATTCAGTATTTCATTGCTGACTTTAGAAACTGCGGTTCATGTTTTAATTCCCACCGCAGGTCTAGATGGAGAAGGCTTGGCTTAGGACGGGGAAAACGCGGACTCATCTAGTTTTATCAGCATGTCTAGTAAATCGAACTCTTAGACTCTTCACTTTGTGTAATAATATTTTAAGACGATGTGTGAAACTTTTATCGTATGTAATATATATCTATGGCAGTGTTAGTTCTTGATTTCCACCGTTTCATATTAAGTAGCACCCACCCGGACTCTCCGGTCCGGAACGGAAAGTCTGGGGACCAAGGGGTGTTACATTCATTATCTGCAAACACACACCAATGACTTCTGCTCCTACTACACTCCAGTATTTCTGGTAGAAAATCGCCAGAAAGCCATCAGGGCCAGGGCCTTGATCGGTGCCAGCTGAGTCATGGCCGTGTGAACATCTTCAACCGAGTTTGTATTTTTGTCTCCTTTTCTCATCCATACCTCTCTAGACCGTCGTCTCCACATCTCCTCTTCTCGTAGAAGGATGCAGAATAGCTGTTCACGGATTTATTTTCCTTCTTTAATAACCTCACCCGTTTGAGCACCTGCATTCAGTTCTTGGAGCCTCGATTGGAGCTGTTTCAACTGTACCCAGATACTCCCAAAGGACCGTTTCTCCCACTGCTTCAACTCCCATCCGAGAGCATAATCTCCCCTGGTGCTCTCGATCTCGTCCAAGAGATGGCCACAACATCTTTACAATTCGCGTGTTGCGTCTGTCACGACCAGAATTTTTCCACTTTAAGTTGATTAAGAATTTATCAGAGTAAAACGCGTTATTTTCAGCCGCGGCGGAAATACGAACCGTATCACTCTTGGATAAAAAGATAGCGGAAGCTTAAAAAGAGACAACTCTTTTCCATTTGAATAAAACATCATTTTCCTATTCATTTCAACAATGATCGTTTACAAATCTCAAATGAACAAACTTAACAAATACTACAATTAATTAAAAGTTGCTATAAATCTAATTTGTCTATAGTCTCTGATCGATTCAATCAGGTACCTGTAAATATTTTAGGATGAGCAAAAAGCCCAGTAGGTACCGCCTAACCACTGGCATTGAAATATAATAATTAATTAAAAAGTAACTGGTTATCAAACAATAACATGGATCATAAATCACGTCATTATCATGCTTTAGACATCATGTGAGTAACATACAATAACTTAACAATCAATATATTAAGATATAGCATAAACATTACGTATTAGACCGTAATTACAGTAGACGTGAAAATCATATTTTTCCTACCTCAATACTAGCTTCAGGATAGCAACTTTGAACTAATAAGAGCAGCTCCAAACATAATATCTCATAATATCTTTACTATCTCTCAACCTCACTTATCGATAGTTGAATTGAATCTAGAATGAGCAGTAACTAAAGCACTGGACCCTATTTATAGAATTCAGCGACCAATCAGATTGTGACGAGTCATCGGGGCACGTGGGGTGCATGCAGCGCAAGGGCCGCCACAGGCTGACACATGCCCCCTATGTGTCATTCATGCAAGCAGTAGGCCCATATGCATGACACGTGTCCTCGCTGCGTGTCAAACATGCAAACTAGTTCACTGAGTCGCGACATGTGTCCCCCTTACGTGTCGCGCATGTAGGGACAATCACAGATGTGGTGACACGTGTCCCTCCGGCGAGTCACACATTTATTTGGTCAAATCTAAATGCTTATCCTCAGCCACCGTGTCAAATAAACATGTAATTTAGTCACGTCAAACATATAACAAGCAACATATAACAAGATGCATACGTATGTACTTAATTAGCACTTAAGCTACTAATTATCACTAATGATCTCTAAATATTTTTATCGTTAATTTAGCACCAAGATAAGATATTAACAATTTTGGTGTGTTTCTGGACAAGCTTAACTATCATAGTTTAGCAGTTATGGATACATCTATCAAAATACTAAATTCTTAAACATAAAATAAACTGAAGTAATATAAGCTTAAGAAATGTGGTTATTACAGCGTCCACATCGATTCAAACTGGAAACGTCTTCGAACTCTCCTCCTATCTGGCTGTTGAGTACTGCAATAAACCTCAATAGGGACGTGCTCCGAGACTTCAGCAATTAAGTGCTGAACCCGAGCCCTACCAAAGCTGTCAATCCAACTATCTGTGACTTAACAACGACCAAGTCGTTCCCGAATTGCCGCTGCATACCCTTGACTGTTATGCCAAGTAAACTGAACTCCTGAGAATCCCATGTCCTGCAACTGAATGCAATTAATCACGCTGTTAAAACCCTTTATCTGGCTAAAGGAGTAATCTTCCTCCTTCCTTCTCCAGAATAGACGAGAAAGCGTTGAAATCACCAACACAGCACCAAGGGCTATTCCCAAGACGGAGTTTCTCGAGTAAACTCCACGAATTGTGCCTCTCGTTTTGTCAGGGTCTCCATAACAACCCGTCAAAAATCCATTTCTCGAATCATCTGTGAATCCAAAAGTGCCATGAATATGAAATTGGACCAGTTAAGAAGTCTGAAACTGAGTGTATCATCCCACATCAAGGCTAGTCTGCCCCTTCTACCGCCAAAGCTGTCGTCGCAATCTCTGAAAATATCGTTCTTTAAACCCAACAATCTCTTAATTTGCTCCATCTCCTTTGCATAGTGTTTGGTCTCCATTAAAAAAAACCATGTTTGGCTATCTTATCCTCACTACATTGCGAAGAGACACAACGCTACGAGGCTTGCCAAGCCCCCGTACGTTCCAACTTAAGAGATTCATGACGCCTGGTTGGGCTGCATCACAACCTCAGCCAATTCAGATTGTGGGTCTTGTAAGGCTACCCCTTCCTGTGGCAGAATCTGAGAATCAGAAACCTGTTTAGGTTCTTCAACCTGAGAATTTACACTAGCCATCTTCGAAGTATCCAAAGGAACTTGAGCTTTCGGAATTGCGTCCATTGAAGGTGAGCTTTGTGTCCAGCTTGGATGGCGGGTTTCCTGACCTAGTTGGTTGATTATGAAACTGCTGGTTTGGAGGCCACTGCCCCCATTTGATTCTTTCGATTCTGTAGTGGTGATGGTGGCACGAAGACGCTGCTAAACTATCCCCTTTCCCCAAAAACCCTGCCACGCGATGTCCGACCTCCTCAACTAACTGTCGTGCTCTGAGTTCGTTCCTTCTTCTTTGGATTCGGAGATCAGTTTCTATCAGCCACTTTTCTCTTCGCCCCCCCTGTGACACCTTTGATTAGATTCTCGATCCCCTTCCCTTTTTCTGCTGCTGTAGCCTTCTTAGTGATTGTCGGCGCCGAAGTCACCATGGCAAGAGGGTTAGCAAAAGAAGGCATTGGATTATTGTCTGTTACTGATTTCCAATAAGTCTCGTCATTGTTCTTTTCTGTGATCATCTCATCATCGTTTCCACTAGATTCTGAGTTATTCTCGTTGCTTTCAAAACCCCAATCCCCTTCTTCTTCCTCTGCATTTTTCTTCTCAGTAGTTTTCGTATCAGGGTTGAAGCCCTCTTCAAAATTTGTTACCTCGTTAGCAGTATTGAACAGTCTCTTTTTTGGAGCTGGTTTGAAGAATAACCAGTCTCCAATACCGGGATGTTCAGTCATCTTCTCGTCATTTTTATTTGCAATACAATCCTCCCCGTAGTGGCCGAAACAACCGCACCATTGACATACATACGGTATACGCTCAAACTTAAAGTCAATCCAAATTCTTTTCCCAATTGCCTACCCTCCTCGCACCGAAGGCTCTTTGAGATTGATACGAACCCGGGCTCGCATATAGTCTCCTTCCCCCACAGGAAAGAATTCTATCATCTGTCCGTATAACTTCACCAGCTCTGTGTGCTACCCTCGCCATATCTTCCTCCGTATGTAAATATAGTGGCAGATTTCTGACTTGCACCCAAGTCTCAATAGTATCAAAGCTAAATTTTTCCTTGCTGGCTGTGAGTGTCCATGGCTTGAGAACTAGTAGGTTATCGTCAAAAACACATGGTCCCCCGTTAGAACTTTGTCCAACGAAGTGTTCGAAGGGAATTGAAAAATAAAAAGATTATGGCTTGGCTAATGTATGGACTTCCAGCCACATCTTTTGGAACAAATTTTTCATGGCCCAAGTGTTGAATCTTATCGGTAAGAGAAAGGAGCCAATCAAACAATGCCCTAGTCCCTGGATCGCCCTCATGCAGTAATCCGTGTCAAAAATATATAAAGCTTCTTCGATCAGAGAAAGTTTCCCAAACCCCTGAAATAGGATTTCCTCCTCCATGCATGAACTACCTCCTAGGGCTTGAGTCATCGTCGTCATGGAAGAAGATTGCCAAAAGTCAGTAACAGGGAACCGGAGATTGACCGCCTGGAAGGCCCTGGAAAGAACCCTAGAATTCGTCTTGCTTTCTCCGAGAAGACTCGGAGAAAAATTTCACACGTGAAAAGATATTGCACTAAGACCTTGTTTGGGTAAAGGACATGATAAGGATGTAAGAAAATGATATCCAACCAGCCCCATTACATTAGGTCTCGTTCGGGTAGAGAATATGAAAGTCGGATATGATATGATTTCCCTCCCATTTTAAATCGAGCATTTGGGTAGCAAATATGGGTACAGAAATCATATCGGACTCGTATTTGACCCTCACCTTTACCTTAAGACCCAAGAAATAATTGAGAGCCTCCAAGTCTTTCCTCTCAAAGTGGTTATTCAAGGATTCTTTCAGCTTAGTAATACCAACCAAATCATTCCCGGTAATTATCATATCATCTACATAGATCAACAACAGGATAATACCACGATTCGTACGACGAATGAATAAAGCTGAATCATTTTCACTAGAAGAGAAACCAAGCTTGAGCACCGTGGAATGAAACTTGTCAAACCAGGACCCTAGGGGCTTGTTTCATACCATATAATGCATGACGCATACGACATACATGTGATTCAGGAACCCTGAGACCAGGTGGAGGTTGCATATACACGTCCTCCGCAAGATCACCGTTAAGAAATGCATTCTTAACATCCATCTGAAACACGGAACAACGACTCTGAGCAACCACAACTATCAGGGTGCGAACTGTGGTGAGTCGAGAAACTGAAGCAAAGGTCTCCTCATAGTCAATTTTATACTCATGTTTGAAACCTCTTGCTACCAACCGACCCTTATACCTTTCAACGGATCCATCTGACCGAGTCTTAAGCTTATATATCCATCTGCATCCTACCAAGGTTTTACCGAAGCAGGGGGGGGGGGCTAACCGAACAAGATCCCAAGTCTTAGTCTTTGCCAAAGCAGCTAACTCATCTTCCATCGCTTTCGCCTAACGGGGGTCAGCCCTCTTCCCGAGTAGATTGTGGCTCTGGATGTTTGATGAATGTACTCATTATAAAGTCATGAAATCGAGCAGGTACGGTCTTCTCTCTGGTGGAGTGACAGTAGTCTCGCCTGCAGGGTCAGTAGGCTCATTAACTGGAGGTTCAACCGGGGCCCCTTCATTCATAGGAGGTTCAACCAGGCACAACTTCCTCCTCCAAATCATCAACAATATGCTCACATTGTTGAGACGGAGGCTCAAGGTCAATAGTATGCTCATTCATGGTGGTAGTGAATCCATCAAGAGAGGAAGTCGTCTTTGGAATTAATTCAGGTATTGCAGGTATGCCATGAAAGTGCTCAGACAAATCATCATAAAAGAGATCATAAGTCGGATCAGTAAAGGCATGATTATCCACCAAAGTCGATGAATGAAATATAGAAATACTGGAGAACGTCATGTCTTCCCGGAAGACCACATGTCGAGATATGCGAACGCGTTTGAAGACTGGGTCCCAGCTAGGGCGGAGCACGGACCGGGCTGGGCGGGTGAGGGGTGTGTTTCCTACTTAACCCAATGATCGCTGATTGGTTATATCGATACCCAAACCCAATCAAGTAGTCGACAAACCCAAACCCAATCAAACATTTCGACACGGACCGGTTCGGACGGGTTTAGATGGGTTCAAAACGTTTCAAATAGTTCGAAAACTTAAGTCCATATACATGACATATTCAGCGCTTGGGGTGAGCGCATATCAGTTTGGAGAATGTTTAACCCAAACTCACACTATTCTTTTTGATACCCAAACCAAACATAAATTATAAAACTTGTTTTTTGGACGGTGTATCTAACTAAAATATATATTTTTTTCACGTGATATTTAAATCGGACCGGACCGGCTTTTTTCTGGTTTATAATTCTATAATCGTAATTAATCAAGTATCATGAAGGGGTGATAAATTCGGACCAGTTTGGGCCGGATCGGTTTGGGCAGATTTTTCCTAACCCCTAGTCCCAGCAACGATACCCTTTTCTGCTCAATGTCATAGCTTGGAAAGCAACATATGTGAGAACGCGATTCAAACTTATTGTGTTCATGAGGTTGTAGGAGAACAAGACAAACACATCCAAACACACGAAGTGATGTATAATCAGGAGGCTAACCATGAAGCTTCTCACAGGTGTCATATTCTGTATAGGGGAAATGGAACACAGGTTATTGCATAAACAACAGTGAGAGCTGCCTCCCCCCAGAAACGTTCAGGACAAGAGGAAGATATGAGCAGAGCACGCACGGAGTTAAGTATGTGGCAATGCTTACGTTCAGCACGACCATTTTATGCTCAATGCCATAGCCAAGAAATCAACATATGCGAGAACGCGGGTCAAACTTATTGTGTTCATGAGACTGTAGGAGAACAAGACAAACACATCCAAACACACGAAGTGATGTATAATCAGGAGGCGCACCATGAAGCTTATCATAAGTGTCATATTGTTTATATGGAAATGGAACACAATTTATTGCATAAACAACAGTGAGAACTGCCTCCCCCTAGAAATGTTTAGGATACGAGGAAGAAATGAGCATATCACGTACAAAGTCAAGTATGTGGCTATGCTTACGTTCGGCACGACCATTTTATGCTCAATGCCATAGCCAAGAAAGCAACATATGCGAGAACAGGGCTCAAACTTATTGTGTTCATGAGGCTGTAGGAGAACAAGACAAACACATCCAAACACACGAAGTGATGTATAATCAAGTGACGCGCCATGAAGCTTCTCATAGGTGTCATATTCTTTACAGGGGAAATGGAACACGTTTTATTGCATAAGCAACAGTGAGAGCTGCTCCCCTCCCCCAAACAAAACGTTAAGGACAAGAGAAAGATATGAGAAGAGCATGTACGGAGTCAAGTATGTGGCGATGCTTACGTTCGGCACGACCATTTTGTTGGGAAGTGCCAGGGCATGATCGTTGGGGAAGGGTCCCTTGACTACGAAGGCCTGCAAGAAACTGGGTGGTGTGTATTCTTCTGCAGTATCAGCTGCTCCTCTGTTCCAGTTGCTGCACCATTCCAGTCCCTGTTCTAATCCGGTTAGCAAGCTTTGACTTGCTGTTTCAGCTCGTTTTGCTTCGGATTTTAACCGGATCAGACCAATTCACAAGGTTTTTTTGGCTCTGTGAATTCATCTGCGGACTCTGTTTCTCTATATTTGGACTTCTTGCCATTGTTTCTTAGTATTTTTTTGGTCACATATTTTATTTCCGCTCGACTTTTAGATCGGTTCTCATCGGTTCATAAGATTTATTTCGACCTCCTGAGTTTGATTTTGAGATCGGCGTGGTTTGAGAATCTGAGACGTGGCTGCTGCGGAAGCCACCGGCTAAAAAAGGAGCCGAACGGAAGTCACCGGTTAATAATTAATCCAGCAAAATCCACAGCTATTTGGAGCCGCACGAAAGTCGTTTTGAGCCGCCAAGACGAGGGGCGCTGGAAGAGCCGATGGGACGCGTGTGGATCTGAGCAAGCGGACAAGCATGATTTTACGACGGCGCGTGGGGGCGCATCGCTTCTCCTTTCACGGCAAAAATTCGTCTCCTTTGTCGAAAATCGATTCGGAGTCAATTGCAGTAGGCGGTGAGACTAAAAATTGATCACAAGATCGCCAAATCAATAGCCGCATGTAAGTCTCGAACCAGAAAAACACGAACAATTAACTAAAATCCGGACGGAGAAGTTAACAAGAAAACAATCAAAGAACTGAATTCCTAGGAACGTTTAAACTCTGATACCATGATACGACATGGAGATATGCCAAATAATCAAGTATTCAACTTGATGTAAACAATGTACAAGAAATATATTTATAGGCTATACAATAGTGTTAAACTGCAGAACTAGAATCTTATATTATTACATAATAGTGTTAGCAACCCCTGTAGTATACATATCGTAACAGAGATCTCTACCCATTTATTACCGTGTCTCTTGCATCCATGGGGTCCTACATCAAATGTACAAAGTCAAAATCATATTCATTTAACCGCATCGAAGCCATGAATATGCTTAATGACGTAGGTTAAAATTAGAAGTCCAAAAAGATTAGGTATCTTGTTATGCAAATACAAAATAGGTAATATCTCGCCAAAGTTGGCGATCATATATCTCTCGCCATTTGTTGAACGTGGGTCTCCTTTTTTAAGGCTAAATTTTTCCCGATTTTCATGTCATCAACCTAGCTATTTTGGGTAATTAAAATGATTTATTATAAATTATTACATGTAAACTTAAGATTGTAAAGACATACTTCCTCTGTTTCGTCTGGGATGTCCTAGTTTGACTTATCAACCCTGTAGATACTGCTTTATGACATGGCAGATCTAGGCCACGTGGCAACCATCCAGCACACCATATTGTGCTCCACACACACAGGATCACCAGCCGAGCTGATCCATGTGGGGGCTGCGAGACAGAGCCCTCGCATACCACTGCACGGGACTTGTAGGGATTTGTGGTTTGGAGGCTAGAGTAAGCCCTGTCGCGTGCGAGCCAAGCCCGCGCGCGACCTTTAGTAACTGTTTTGAGAGATCTATGGCACGAGCTCCCTAGACCCGGTCAATCCGGTCAAACCCGGTCAACCTCGTAACGGTTCCGGTACTTGCGCACCACGTGCTCTAACGGTTCCTATATACTCGGACGAACGTGCCGTTATGGTTAAGCTAATTAAGCCGCCATCAATGGGCGCATTAACCACACTACAACGGTCACGTTCTCCAGTATATATACATCGTTAACCTTTCCATACAAAGAGAACAACACTGCCATACGCGGAAGCTCTGCCAAACCTCTGTCTCTCTCTCAGACATTGCTACTGACTTACTCTCTCCCTACACACACCCCTATTCTTCCTGTGCGATCCCTGATCCACTACGTACGGTGTACACGGAGGTCTCCCTGCCGGAATCTCTTGTGCACATTTTGGTGAACCCGACGTGAATCTTACCAGCAAAAGCAACCATGTCTCAGGAGGATGATGTCAGCAACCGGTCGCCTTCCACCGAAACTCCCTCGGGAGACGAAGTCCGCCGTACTCCGACGACTCCCGGCGAGGCACCAACTTTGGAGTCTTTGGATGCCACTGTCCAAAGTCAAGCAAAAGCTCTCAAGTCTCAATCTGCGCAGTTGGAGCGGATCTTGGCCGTTCTGGGCACCCTTGCGCCAAATCCTCCACCAGGTACCGCCACCCCTCAGGGAGGAGGAACCCCTACTGCTCCAGGATTGGGAGTATCGGCCACGCCTCCCAACCCTCATCTGCAAACTCCACCGTCAGCCGCGCAGCTGCCTTCGATCCAAGGATCAACAGCGCAAATGCTACCCCCTGCCGCTCACGCCTCTCAGCCCACGGCTTTGGCGTCTAACCCAACTTTGCAGTACACTCTGCCTCCACCGGCGACCATATGGGGAAACACGGGTAGCCAATACACTCTCAATCCTCCGGCGACATATGTGTCGCCACCGCCTACGGCAGCCCCTCCGGCAGCTACCGAGGGAAGCCTCCCAGAATGCATGACGTCGTTGCAGAAGCGCGTGGACTCCATCTTGGCTCATCAGTCATTCGCGGATACCATCATCCCGAAGCTAGACAACGATCCACCCATCCCGCGAGAGATCTATCTCATGCCTAACCCGGCGGGGTACAAGGCTCCTAAATGGGACAAGTTCGAGGACGTCAATGGAAACGCTCATGAGCATGTCATGCGTTTCATCGATGTCATGGGTCCATACGGAGCCGATCCCAAACTGCTGATGCGAGAGTTCCCAAAGACTCTTGGGAATGTAGCATACAAATGGTACCGGACGTTGGAGCCCGGATCTGTGAAGACTTGGGACGACATGGTCCAGAAGTTCTACACCAAGTTCTTCCAGATGGAAGAGAAGGTGACGATGATCCATCTCTCGCGGATGTATCAGAAACGCGAGGAAGATGGAATCACTTTCATCAAGAAATTCAGAGCGAAATCCTTAGAATGCAAGGATCCGATGCTCGAAAGTCGGCTCGTAGAGATATGCCTGCAGTGCATGCGAGATGAGTACAAGAGCATGCTAATCAATTTGCAGACACCCACGTTTTCAAAGCTCATCGAGTGCACGATGAACATCGAGCCCATCGTCGAGAGACAGAGAAAGAAGAGCGCTCCAGAACGACCTGCGAGCGGCACCACCTACAAGATCGGCAGATTTGGCTACAAGCGAGGACGCGAAGCTGAGGTCAATACAGTTTCGCCCCAGAAGCAAGCGAAGGTTACAAACTTCGACGCACCACCTCTGCCATGCTCGGTGGAGGAAGCGAGCGATCTCTGCAGACAGTGGCGCAAGGACGGCGTCCTCCCACCGCTCGAGAAAGCACCCTCCAAGGAGATGACGAGGGACCCCAAGTGGTGCGAATACCACGGCAAGGTCATGCACCCCACAGCCGAGTGCAAGAAGCTCAGATTCACGCTCGATCAGAAGATGAAGAGCGGCGAACTCATCGTCAGCGACCATCGGAAGGATGTGCGCAACAACCCGCTGCCTGCCCATACAGATTCGGGCTCAAAAGGCAAAGAGGTCGCCATGATCTCGATAGTCGACTTGGAAGAAGTCGCAGAGGATGGTCTGCCCATCGTTGCTGAAATCCATGAAGATGAAGACTACAGCATGGACACGGAAGATGAGCGTGCCGACCGCATGAAAGGGTCGCACGGCTTCGACAGATTCTTCAACGAGATGAACTTCTCCGAAAAATGTCGAGCGGACATGACAAAAGCAATCTTAAGGGTAGCAGAGGACTACGAGGAGGACCTCGTGGTCTCCAACGGGAAAGTCGTCAGGGCGTCCCGTTCCACAGAAAAGATTATGACCTTTTCTGCCAGCGACAAAAAGACAGATGCGAGCCACCAGAGGCCCCTGTACGTGACCGCCATCATCAACGGCGTCGAATTCAAGCGAGCATTCGTCGATGGAGGAGCAGCGGTCAATGTTGTTCCACTCCACACACTGAAGCTAGCAGGGATCCCCGAGCACAAGGTAGTCAAGCGTCCATCCCCGCTGGTGGGATTCGGAAGCGATTCCAGAATGACGATCGGGTGGATCCGCCTGGGCGTTCAGATCGGCAAAATCAAGTGCTCGGCGAAGTTCTATGTCATAGACGCGAACACCACATACCACATGATCATAGGTCGGGCCTGGATTCATCGCTTTGACGCAATCCCTTCAACGGCTCACCAAGTGATGAAAGCTATCTGGAACGACAGGATTGTCGAGATACCGGCCTCAACTAACCCGTTCAACTTGGACGAAGCGCATCTCAGCGAGGCGGTGTGGTTCACCGAGATGGCGGACGAGCAAACACCCGGACCATTCAACCCTACTCCTTTACCTCTCTGGGAGGACATCAAGGACCAGTCACCTGCAGGCGTGATGGTGACAAGGGGAGACACCGAAGAAAAGCCGCCTACTCACGAAGAGGCGCCGCGCATCGCATATCATCGCAAGAGTGTCTACACTCTGAAGAGGATCGCAAAGCACGACCCCGAGGGCAAGGAGATAGAGAGCTTCTACGCCAACGGGAAGAAATGCTATCGCATATGAAGGTGCGCGGGGACGTCCTCACACGGGCATGGGGATGTCCCTGGGCAAATCAATCAAATCGAGCAAGTTGCGCTCACAGAAGAGCCAACACAGGGCACTCCAGAGGAGAAACTCAAAGAAGCCCCCGAATGCATGGAAGACAGGCCAAGACCACAAAAGCAAGAGCTTAAGGAAGTGTTCCTCAGCCCGAACGAGGAAAAGAAAAGACCAGTCTTCCTGAGTGCGGACCTCACAAGCGAAGAGGAACAAGGACTGCTGCAGCTCCTAACTGAATACAAGGACGTGTTCGCATGGGAATACGACGAGATGCCGGGTCTGGACACGAGCATCACCATGCACCGTTTAGACATCATCCCAGGGTCTAAACCAGTCAAGCAAAGCACCAGAAGCTTTAGGCCAGAGCTCAACGTGAAGATCAAACAGGAGATTGTCAAACTCCTAGATGCCAAGTTCATAGAGCCCAATCACCATCCCACATGGTTGGCCAACATCGTGCCAGTGGTGAAGAAGAACGGACAGCTCCGCATCTGCGTGGACTTCCGAGATCTTAATCGCTTCTGTCCTAAGGACGATTTCCCGCTGCCTAACATCGATTTACTCATTGATTCAACAGCAGGCCATCGCATGTTCAGTTTCATGGACGGCTTCAGCGGGTACAATCAAATCAAGATGGATCCCGAAGATGCAAGGAAAACTGCATTCATCACTCCCGTGGGGGTATTCAACTATACGGTAATGCCATTCGGTCTTAAGAATGCAGGCGCAACCTATCAGCGGGCCATGATGGCCCTATTTCACGACATGATGCACAAAGAAGTGGAATTCTATGTGGATGACCTGGTAGTCAAATCCAGGCATGAAGCAGATCACCTCGCAGACCTGCGAAAGGTATTCAACAGATGCAGGAGCTTTCAACTGAAAATGAACCCCATGAAATGCGCGTTCGGCGTGACTTCGGGGAAGTTTCTGGGATGCGTAGTCCATCGCCAAGGAATCGAGCCTGACCCTGCGAAAGTGTCAGCCATCACCAGCATGACACCACCTCAAGACCAAAGTACCTTGAAAACATTCTTGGGAAAATTGTCATATCTGCGGAGATTCATCCCGGCAATCGCCGAAATCACATGCTGTTTCAGCACTCTTCTCAGAAAGGACGCCGCGTACAACTGGGCTCCTGACCATGAAGCGGCATTCGAAAAGCTAAAGGAGATACTTACATCCCCGAAGATTATGATCGCGCCTCAACTGGGATCGCCGCTGCTGCTATATCTTACATCAACAAGGAGATCTATAGGAGCACTCTTGGCCCAGGTATATGAGGGACAAGAGAGGCCTATCTATTACATCTCTCGCATTGTGCAGCCTGCTGAATCAAGGTACACGGACATCGAACGTCATTGCCTTGCCTTATTCTTCGTAATAGAGAAGTTGAGACACTATTTTGCATCGCACAAAGTAGTGGTGGTCACCAAAAGCGACCCCATAAGATACCTGCTAACCCACACTACTCCGGGCGGGAGATTGGCGAAATGGTACATGACCATCTCTCAATACGATATCACATGCGTAAAACCAAGAGCGATCAAGTCGCAGGCGGTAGCAGATCTGCTGGCACAGTTTCCTGACAACAGTCACGAACCTGTGATCGAGGAAGAACTCGAAGGCCCTGAAATCTACGCAATCGACGTGCCCTATTGGACCCTCCACTTCGATGGTTCGTCAACCAGAAAAGGCGGAGGCATTGGGATAGTCTTGACAAAGCCGGACGGGGAAGTCATACAGATGTCCGCAAAACTCAACTTCGCAGTCACGAACAACGAGGCGGAATACGAGGCTCTGATCGCGGGACTCCGTGTGGCGAAAGCTTTGGAAGTGAGCAACTTAACAGTCATGGGAGATTCCAAACTGATTGTTAAACAGGCCTCGGGCGAATATGGTTTAAAGGAGATCAATCTCCTGCCATACCGCACCCTAGTGCAAAAGCTGGTGCAGCAATTCTGCGACGTGAAATACGAGCACAAACCCCGAGCGGACAACAGGCATGCAGACGCCTTAGCAACTCTGGGATCTAAGGTCAGCATAGACAAATGTCCTGCGAGGATTTCCATCGAAGTGCGAACATCGTCGGCATTAACAGAAGATGCGTGCGACGACGAACACATGGACGACGCAGACTGGCGAAAAGCAATCCTGCAAGCTATTGCGAAAGGCACCAGTAGCGAAAGCTGGGTACTCACGAAAGGATACTGCATCCACGACAACACCCTTTACTACAAGGGTCCCGGAGGAATACTCATGCGATGTGTCTCCGAACAAGAGGGACAACAGCTGTTAGAAAAGATTCACCAACACGCTTGCGGAGAAAGCGAGGTGTCAATCTACAGGAAAGCTCAGAGATATGGCATTCATTGGCCAGGCATGTCAACAGCTGCAGCCCTGATACAAGGGAAGTGCGAGAGTTGTGCACTAATCAAAGATTCTCTACTTGTCGCTCTAATCGACGACGACACAGACTGGAGAAAGCCATTGTTTGAATTCCTCACCAAGGGCACCGTGCCCGAATCGAGAAAAGAGGCAGACAAATTGAAGAGGAAAGCTTCTCGATATGTGGTTCAAGAAAATCTGCTTTGGCGAAAAGGTCACAAAGGCAACTTGCTGCGATGCCTAGACGATAGGGAAGCACAAGAAGTCATGGATCTCTCCCACCAGGTGGAACACCAGGGAGGTGCGAAATTATGCAGACAGCTTCTCTCAATTGGATACTTCTGGCCCACGATGGAAGTCGATTGTCGCACCAAGGTGCGACGCTGCCAAGAATGTCAATTCAAAGGGAACCTAGTGCACGCTCCCGCCGTGGACCTACATGCACTAGGAACGCCATGGCCATTTCACACATGGGCTTTGGACTTCATTGGCCCCATCCGACCAACGTCACATGGGAACCATTTCATTCTCACCGCAACTGAGCTGTTCACCAAATGGGTGGAAGCAATACCACTGAAGACGGCAAACGCGCTGGCTGTGGTCAACTTCATCCAGGAAAACATCGTATGCAGGTTCGGAATCCCGAATACTATTCTTTCAGATAACGGTACTCCTTTTGTTAATCGTCAGGTAGCTACAAAACTTGCGGAGTACAATATCAGGCAGATATGCTCTACCCCCTATTATCCAAAGGGAAACGGGCAAGCCGAGGCGACTAACAAAACGCTGCTGAGAATTCTGAGCAAGATGGTCGCAGATGACCACAAGAAGTGGGCCGACTCTCTTAACATAGCTCTGTGGGCCTACAGAACTTCTCCAAGGACACCCACAGGGGCCTCGCCATTTCTACTATGTTATGGGGCTGAAGCTGTGGTACCTGCGGAGGTCAGAGTCAATTCGGCAAGGCTGGCCTTCCACGCGCTCTACGAAAACCAACGCGATCATGATTTAGTCTTGCTGGAAGAAAAGCGAGAACAAGCCAAAAGGACTAACAAGCGGTACCAAGAAAGAATCGCTCGCGCCTACAACAAGACAGTCCAGCGACGGGATTTCGCAGTTGGCGACCTGGTCTTGCGCGCATCTGATCACTGCATGCGAGAGGCAACCCACCCAAAGTTCGCAGCTAATTGGGAGGGACCCTTCGAAGTCACAGAAGTCTTCGATAGCGGCTACTGCAGCATACGAAGGTTGCACGGCACAACCTCAACTCCAAGCTCAGTCAACATGCGCTGGATCAAGAAGTACTATCCCTGACTTCTCTTGTTTCATACGTTTTATGATAACGTTGCTTAATGTCTCATGTGGCTACGATATTCGCAATCTCCTCTCCCATATGAGAGGATTGTAATCCTATCTCTCCCATATGAGAATGTCATAATAAAAGAATTCTCCCAAATGAGAAGTTCACATTTATCAGCTGTTTATATCGATTATCTAATTTGTTACAACGGTTAACAATGATTTATGCGCTTCAATAGTAACAAATGTAAACACGATCTTAAATGATCATCAAAGCCTATCCCTTGCGATAGCGAACGCGATCTTAACTGATCATCAAAGCCTATCCCTTACGATAGCGAACGCGATCTTAACTGATCATCAAAGCCTATCTCTTACGATAGCGAACGCGATCTTAATTGATCATCAAAGCCTATCTCATATGATAGCAAACGCGATCTCAATCGATCATCTAAAGCCTATCTTTTACGATAGCAGCCAAACACAAATGCGATCTTAAGTGATCATCTAAAGCCCATCTCCTACGATGGCAGCCACTACAAATGTGATCTTAATCGATCATTTAAAGCCTATCTCTTACGATAGCAACTAAATACAAATGCGATCTTAAGTGATCATCTAAAGCCCATCTCCGACGATGGCAGCCACTACAAATGTGATCTTAATCGATCATTAAAGCCTATCTCTTACGATAGCAGTTACACACAAATGCGATCTTAAGTGATCATCCAAAGCCCATCTCCTACGATGGCAGCCACTGCAAATGCGATCTTAAGTGATCATTAAAGCCTATCTCTTGCGATAGCAGCCAAATGCAAATGCGATCTTAAGTGATCATTAAAGCCTATCTCTTGCGATAGCAGCCAAATGCAAATGCGATCTTAAGTGATCATCTAAAGCCTATCTCTCATGGTAGCGATCAAATGCAAATGCGATCTTAAGTGATCATTAAAGCCTATCTCTTGCGATAGCAGCAAAATGTAAATGCGATCTTAAGTGATCATTAAAGCCTATCTCTTGCGATAGCAGCCAAATGCAAATGCGATCTTAAGTGATCATTAAAGCCTATCTCTTGCGGTAGCAATCAAATACAAATACGATCTTAAGTGATCATTAAAGCCTATCTCTTGCGATAGCACCCAAACGAAAACACGATCTTACATGATCATCCAAAGTCTATCTTTTACGATAGCAGCGAAATACAAAAACGATCTCAATCGATCATCTAACGCCTATCTCTTGAGATAGCGGGCCATACAGATGCGATCTTATAATGATCTTCTCAAGCCTATCTGTTACGATAGCAATTTTGGTTAATTATCCAAACCCGTCTTATATGATGGCAACACGAGTGCAGAGTTATCTTATTAGATCTTCTAAAGATCTGTCTGCTGTGATAGCAGTTTATGCGAGAAACGATCTCAAACAAAGCCTATCTTCTATGATAGCAATTTGCACAGCTCAACGATCTTGATTGATCTCTGGAAAATTATCTGGAACGATAACAACGTTGTGAACGTGATCTCATACGATTTACAACGACCAACTACAAGCCCATCCGTCAAGATGGCACAGCTGCGAAATAACGATCTCGAATGATCTAGCGAAATATCTGTAAATTGACATCGCATATGTGAAATCATTACATGTCATTATGCAAGGCAAAACAAGCCAAAACAATGCGAAATTGTATTTTGTTGCAAAGAACAACTGATACAAATACTATTTATCATTATGAGTCAAATGACTTACAATTTGTCTATCTAGATAGCAGCTTACAAGCGAAAAGCTCGCATCTAACTACACAGCCAACATGGCTTACAATACATTCGAAAAATGGCTGATAAGCCAGAAATGCGCCAAGGGAACTCTCGACTAAGAAAAGAGAGAATCCACCGGTCCTGACACCGGCAGCACAGTACGCAGATCCGAGGCCAAAGATCTATAGCAAAAGGGATGCTACCGCGAAGAGATCAACTTGTCATTCGCCACATCCCTAGCAACAAGGTCAGGGATACGATACGCCCAAGACCCCAAGGAATGACAAAAGCCTCTGTCTGACCAAGATAGGCGCCGGAGGAGCTTCCTGTGCCGACAAAGGATACTCCGCGCAACAGGCGAAGCAGTCATCCCTCTGGTGATGGATTCCTTGTCATGTTGGACAAGGGCATTGACGAGCACCCCGACCTCACAAATGTGAGGACAACGGATTCTTCTTCGGAGATGCTGAAGAAGAATCACGCCGTTCATTACGAGACGGTAGCACGGTCACTACGGCGCTGCACCTCGCCACGAGGCGGCCGGAAACATGACCTGCACACATAATACACGAAGAAATTTCTTCGAACACACATGAGGTATTATCTGCATCCTCTTTATGATGGTTATAAACGGCAATGAGCCTCATAAAGTGGATCTTGGAAACTATTTCTATGGCACAAAGCGCAAACTCAGGATTCAAAGCCTGAAGTTGCCATGAATCAACGAAAAACAAGCGTTGAAGCCAGCAGTCGTAAGGACTCACGGCAAAGCACATGTTTGGGATGAAGAACCCAAATGACAAAGGCAGGGTTTATATAGGCCCTGTAGAGACTCTTCGGTTGCTTAAGATGAGTCAGCAAATTCAAAAAGAGGGTAAGTTCAATCACTTACGCCTTGAAAAGCGGTAACAATCAATTACCCTACTAAAGGCTACGACGATTCAGTTGCGTATCCTAATAAATGACGGATAGTCATGATTCGGATGGACTTCCCAACGGAAGCGTGCTTATCTGCCGAGAAATTAGCGCGAAAATCAAGCAAAGAATCAATTGCTGATGTCATAATTGGATATGCACAGAAATGTCCAATCAAATCCCGAAAGGGGCAAAACGGGCAAACTCATTGTTTGTTGTTAAAAAAGAAGGGGGAGAAACCCTAGCAATATCACATTAATGTTCAAAACATTACATTAATGTCTCAGCCATTTTCCTGTTTTCTTTTCAAAAATTCGAAAAGTCAAAACAAATTTTTGACTAAGGAGTCCTGGGGTGCGAACTGCTCGCTCAGCTTCTCCACTTGTTTCACTTCTTGCTTCAGTTGCTCGCACTTGGCATTCATTTCCTGATACAGCTTTACAGCTTCATCAACCTTTTGCTTTTGCTGCTCCACCTTCTGCATCTCAGCCGCGAGATTCTGGTGACCGAGATTCAAAGTTACAGCTGCGCGAATCAGTGTAACTCTGTCCTTGAGGAATTTAAAGCCAAGTCTGCCTTGGACTTTGAGCACGAGATTTTGGCACATGCCACACAGCAATTCAGCACTCTGGGCCGAAATGGTCGCAGGTGTAGCCGCGCACAGCTGCTCTAGTATCCAGATGGCTTCAGTAAGGAATAGCCTCCTGTCAAAAGGACTGATCTCCAGACACCTCACAAACGATCGGGGGTATCTGAGGCGCATTCGAACCACCCAGTCTACATCGGTTTGCTTCAAACCTGAGACGTCAAAAACAAGTCATGATGTCAAAACTCGCAAGCAAATAATGCGACGTACGAATGGTAAAATCTCTGCTTACCGGTCCCTTCCAGAATTTCATGAATAGAAGGAATGCGAGCCACCGGGTTGTTCGAAGACTGCCCTCGCTCCATGGCTCTCCTATCAGCTGCGAGCTCCAAACTCTCATAGTTAGGAGGAAGAGTGTAAGCTGCACCAGCTGCGATTACATTCCCAACCTGCGAGCCCCAAATGCTCCACGCAGGAATAGGTGCTCCTGGCTCAGTCATCGCCGGAGGCACAACCGAGGTCGCTGGACGGACATTCCCGGATGCGGAAATGGCAGCATCGCTTGTCCTTTCCTCCTCACCACCAGTACGGACACTTTCGTCCATCCGCACAGCATCAGCTTCGACATCATCGGAGAGCTCGATGACATCCTCGAGACGCTCACTTACATGTCCAGCGTCCGCGACGGGCTTCTCAGTATGAGAGCTCGAGATTGGAACATGGGATGCAGAAGGCTGACTTCTCTGCTCCAGCTCAGGTTCCTCAGCATGACCTGCGATACCAAATGCGACAATATGAGGTAACTTGTGTTATAAGTTATTTCACTATCTTTGCTAAAGCTAAGAATAAGCACCTCCACGCGAAGGTGGGATTAAGGTATCCTCATCGTACACTAGGGACGTGGAACCGTGCCCTATCAGTGTATCTTCACTAAGCAAATCTTTAAGAGAAGCGTGACCTGGGACGCGAGTAAACCAGTCATGATTTTTGCTTCAAGTGACTAAAGCCTAGTATGCGCATATCACTCAAAATAATTACCTGAGGGTTCTCCGCATTTGCTTACCAACCAACGGCGAATGTCAGGCTTTGACACACCGTGCTTTAACGCACCCACAATTACATCTCTATGAGTAACTGCGAGATTGAAGATCTCACCTTTATCGCCACCTGCGATCTCTGCGAAGTCCGCTTGGACTTGCTCTAGCTCTGCTGTGTCCTCTCCAGGAACCTCATCTTCCTCCTCCGCATGAGGAGCCACTTCTTCGGGAAGCTCGTCTTCCTCGCCAGTTGGACGCGCTAAGTCGTCAACATGCCGCTCCTCGAGGCTCCGCTGTTTCACAAGCTCGAGTTCTTCTTCCTCTCGCTGCCTTCTTCTCGCAGCAGCCTCCGCGGCTGTCTTCCGGGATTCAGCAAGAACATCCTCGCTTATGGGATCATCTGAAACGCCAGCATGGGCATTTCTCTTTTGCCTCTTGGCCACGAGGCCACCAACGGTTTCATCGTCGTCACCTGCGAATATACAATTGGTTCAAAGAAAAGAACTGCATAGAAGTTATGATAAAGGACAAGAAAATGCGGCGGAAGTACCTCCTGACTCTTCCTCGCGCATCACAACTGTTCCTTCTTCTTCTTCTTCATTACTTGCTTGGGGCTCCTGCCTCTCTTCCTCTTCCTCTTGATTGAATGGAACGAAGGTTTCAACTGCGAGATCTTTTCGCACCTTGCCGGGCATACGACCCTTACCTTTGTCCTTGACAGAAAGGGACCTCGCTGGGGGCGAAGCTGGAGCGCTCCTAGGGGAAGAAATCGTAATCCCCTTTTGCCTAGGCCTCTTCGCTCTCGGCGCCGCAGTCGCTGGAGGGGACGGGTCATCTCTAGGAGGAGACGGAGCCGGAGGGTTGTCTATCAGCGAGTCAGCAAAAGTGTTCATGACCCCGCGAACTTTTGTTTCGACCTCGGCATCCATCCTCCATGCTAGCCGATACGACTTCCCCCTTCTTCTGGTCGCAACAATGGTATCCACCAGCGATTTGGAACGGTCACCAGCTGCGAACCTCCGCACATGACACTAGACGATACAGAACAAAAAAGCATCAGTGCAAGCAAATCAAAGAGCTCAAAGCACACAAGGAAACTGCTTACCTCAGCAAACGCCTTGCTATATTTGATGACCTGCGTGTCACCCTTCTTGATTGCATCGACCTGCTCCTTCAGAATGAAATCGGGGCACAAATGATTCTCGCGGTCCAACAACGAGTAGCAACCGTACTCAGACTCGCTCAAACTGCAATTGGGGCGAAACGGAAAAGAGTTTCTCTTGATCAAGGGGGCCCTTCCTGGCTGCGCCGCCGCCTCCGTCTCCATCCTCGTATGCTGGGCAATCCAGTATGCGATCCAATTCTGGGAACAACCACCCCTGCGAGTTCCCGCAGGCTGCTCAAAGGGAAGATTGCTCATAAGGACCGTCTTGCATTCCTTTGTCAGCAAGCGCTTGTAGCACCCTCTAACGATAGACTGGGGCCAGATTGATGGGGCCACCGCATCGAAACCAAACTGAGGAGAGACCCGAGTGGGGTCAACATCCACTGTAAGCCTTTCATATCGTGGCGCGAGCTCACGAATATGCTCTGCAAGTGCAGGAAGAGAACCCCGCAGACACCAGCAAAAGAACTCACGATAGCGCTCGTGGAAATGCGGTCCCTTTTCAAAGAGAAGGTCTTCTGACAAGACCATACCTTCGGAGGGGTATAGCTTTGGAAACCACCGCACATTCTCAACACGTGTGGCGTAAGGCCTGGAAGTGAACTCCCTTCGCTTGTCGCATATCAAGCTCCAAGTACACTTGGTGTTGCTTGCCCCGAACCATCTCGCAGCCCTTCCGCTGTTGAGCGCTTTCGTCTCGCCTGGGGGACACCACTTCTCAAGTGGGAGGGGAGTTGGAGCATAAGACGGCCAACGCTCGAAAACCCACATTGTCAAAAAGCTGATATTGACAAAGGTCAGAACATCGAGGCGGCCACGCGATTCCCTCATCGCCAGAACCAGCTGATCCAGCCTGTAATATAGCGTGCCCAAGACCAAGGGTCCAAGTGCGACTCTCTGGCCAAGAGCGAGCCTCACGGCAAGTGGCAGCACATGATAGAAGACCCCATCATGGGGGTGACCATCAATC
The DNA here is from genome assembly GCA_023055425.1 of Linanthus parryae. Lineage (NCBI taxonomy): Eukaryota > Viridiplantae > Streptophyta > Magnoliopsida > Ericales > Polemoniaceae > Linanthus > Linanthus parryae. The sequence goes on from JALGPY010000030.1 coordinate 904,681, forward strand.
AGATACCTTGACAGCCAAGCGCAGAGAAAGGCGCAAAGGGTCAAATGATAACCCTTGCCCTCTACGTAATTCTCGGCCTCCGGGTCCTCGCTCAAAAGCTTCTTAGTAATGCTGCTGCTCGCATAGTCTCGGAAGAAGTACTGCAACCACTTGTTCCAGGTATTCTTCGCAGACGTATCAACCAGCTGCCAGTTCGGAAGAGGTTTTGTACTGGTCCACCGAGTGGAGATTTTCTTCACCTCTGCTAGGCAGTCCTCCATCTGCGCGTACAAGGCTAATTCCGCAGATGTCCTTAAGTGACTCTAGGGGTTTTAGGTCATAATTACACGCACGGGGGCTGAATCTACCCGTATTTGAATTGGTACGTGACGACGACGCGCATGTTGGTTTCCGCGCATGGAAGCCTATACAGCTACAAGCCTTCACGCGCAGAAAGGGGGCTAATGTAGATACTGCTTTATGACATGGCAGATCTAGGCCACGTGGCAACCATCCAGCACACCATATTGTGCTCCACACACACAGGATCACCAGCCGAGCTGATCCATGTGGGGGCTGCGAGACAGAGCCCTCGCATACCACTGCACGGGACTTGTAGGGATTTGTGGTTTGGAGGCTAGAGTAAGCCCTGTCGCGTGCGAGCCAAGCCCGCGCGCGACCTTTAGTAACTGTTTTGAGAGATCTATGGCACGAGCTCCCTAGACCCGGTCAATCCGGTCAAACCCGGTCAACCTCGTAACGGTTCCGGTACTTGCGCACCACGTGCTCTAACGGTTCCTATATACTCGGACGAACGTGCCGTTATGGTTAAGCTAATTAAGCCGCCATCAATGGGCGCATTAACCACACTACAACGGTCACGTTCTCCAGTATATATACATCGTTAACCTTTCCATACAAAGAGAACAACACTGCCATACGCGGAAGCTCTGCCAAACCTCTGTCTCTCTCTCAGACATTGCTACTGACTTACTCTCTCCCTACACACACCCCTATTCTTCCTGTGCGATCCCTGATCCACTACGTACGGTGTACACGGAGGTCTCCCTGCCGGAATCTCTTGTGCACAAACCCGTAACTGAGTCACTTTGACTCGGAGATTTAGAAAGCAAAATCATATAATTTTTTGAATTTTTTCAATGCAAAGATTATCAAATCCTTATATCGTTTTGCTAATCAAATCACCGTGTCAAAGTGACCCCATAAATAGTGACAAAAAGTGAAGTAGGGTGTTCCTAAAGAAATAGAGGTAGTAACTAAAAACTTTGCCTCATTTTTTGATGTTGGGAATCCAGAGGTGCCTTGAATGGACTCAAGCTTGACGAGGATTTGGCGACGAAGCGGGGCAAGAAACGAACCAAACGGAGGAGCACGAGACGAAGGAATCAACCTGCAGTAGCAGACTCTTCGTGCGAAGAGTATGGCGCCTTCGTGCGTAGAGATATTCTCTTCGTGCGAAGAGAATCCTGGAGGCGGTCAATAGTTGTTTCCTGGTTCGGTTAGCTCGCTTTTAGTATTTCGTGAGCACCAAGTTGTATAGTAGGCCTATATAAAGGCTATAAGTCGTGCTCTACCGGTGTGGGTTGTATTCGTGGGTTTCTCTCAATAAAATCGGGTTTTTTCGGATCGTGAAGGTAGCTAGTTCATCGTTAGTGAACCACGTTATATCGTGTGTGTTCGTGTGATCTTGCTTCGTCTATTATCATCGTTCTATAAACTCTGCCCGGATCACAACAAACTGGTATCAGAGCTTAGGTTGCGGTGTTCCAAGATCAAGGTGGACCTATAGGGCTAGGGTTTCACAATCCGTGAAATTCATAGCTAGGGTTTCACGATCAAGGTGGAGCACGCGTTTGGAGGTTATGGATATGGGAAAGGAGCTGCAGAGAAGATGATCGGGGGGATGACCAAGATCGACAAGTTCACGGGGAGAAACAAATTCAGTCTTTGGCAGATCAAGGTACATGCTTTGTTGAAGCAGCAAGGCTTGTGGTTGCCATTGGCGGAAGATAAAGAGGGAGCTTCTACAACCACCACCGTTGAGTTTGAGTCTCAACAAGAGGGGTTGCGGCACTGGGCTGCGCATGGGGGTTCAAACAGTCAGGGTTCCGGCGCATTGATGGCGGCCATGGGAAGCTTCAATGAATTCTGTTCAAACGATAGAGAAAAGAGAAACCGGTGTACGAAGGATGAACTCAGAATATGCAGGTTTGGCTGCATGTGCAGGGTACTTTGGAGGATGGTCTAGTTCTCTAAGCCCCGTTGGGGCATGGAATCCGTGCTCTTGATGAGGAGGCGGATTTGGCATGGGGGAGTCTCAGACGAGGGACACGGCATGCGTGAGACGTGTAAGGGGGCGCGTATGAGGCGCACTGGGGGACGATTTTGCAGGTTTTCCGTGGGAATTGGAGCAATCTCGCAAAACTTTGCAGGAATTTGATGGGAATTGGAGCAGCGTATTGGGGGTTTTGTTGTAGGGAGTCGTTGGGAGTCGGAACAACAAACAAACTTGTTGTAGGAACTCAGTGGGAGTTGGAACAAGACAATGGATTCGATTGCAGGAACTCGGCCGTAGTTGGAGCATCGATAGGGTTCGATTGCAAGAACTACACGGGGGTCGGAGCATCGCCGGAGGCACTCGTTGTAGGATCTTGGCGAAGATGGAACAACTTGTGAATTTGAGGCTTTTGGAGAGAACCGGCTAATTCAAGCGAAAGAAGACGAGATGATTCAAGTTAAGGTGGAGATTTGTTGGGAATCTTGAGGTTCCTTGAATGGACTCAAGCTTGGCGAGGATTTGGCGACGAAGCGGGGCAAGAAATGGGCCAAACGGAGGAGCACGAGACGAAAGAATCAACCTGCATTAGCAGACTCTTCGTGCGCAGAGTACGGGGCCTTCATGCGAAGTGATATTCTCGTCGTGCGAAGAGAATCCCGGAGGCGGCCATTAGTTGTTTCTTGTTCGTTTAGCTCAGTTTTGGTATTTCTTGGGCACCAAGCTGCATAGTAGGCCTATATAAAGACTATATGTCGTGTTCTACTGGTGTGGGTTGTATTCGTGAATTTCTCTCAATAAAATCGGGATTTTTCGGGTCGAGGTGGTAGCTAGTTCATCGCTAGTGAACCACGTTATTTCGTGTGTGTTCGTGTGATCTTGTTTAGTCTATTATCATGGTTCTCTAAGCTCTGCTCGGATCACAACAATAAATAACACTATTGTGACAAAATTTCTCAATTTTCTGCAATATAAAATACAAAAAAAACATATACTTTATTTATAATTTGCCTCAATTTTGTATTATAGTTAGAGCATCTCCAATAGATTATGTATACCGATTTTGTTAGGTATATTATAAATAAATTGGTAAAAGTTTGGCTCCAATAGAATATGCATCTTGATAGGTAAAAGACAAATTATGTATCCATTTCGTCAAACTTGGCGATGATTTTTTGCTATGCAAAGTCATCTTCCTCCCCTATTTACATGGGTAATAGCATGTTTCTTAGATTTCTCACCAACTTCTACTATTTTCTCTCCATGTGTCTATATTTTGAGCATAAAAATAAATTAAAAATGCCACTACATATTTTTACCTAATCACTATTAGAGACGACTCTTAAAATCTTCATTATTTCATTATTTGTAAAAGAATAGTGTTCTCAATAATTTACATAATTTTTTCTTCTTAGTACTGGATATGCTCTTACACATCTGTTACTCTCAATGTCTTTATCTCCGAATTAAAGGTGGAGTACTACATCAATTTCACTATCTCCGAATAAGTGGTAATCAAGTTTTAGACGGTGAAATAGTAGTATAAAGCTCGTCTAACTTCATCAAAAAAAGAAAAAGAAAAGCTTGTCTAACTTTTCGTATGAATAGCCTGTCGTACAAAATTTTGCCAAACTTACGTGCACGTCTCTCCACACCAAGATTGCCTAAACCACTAAATACCAGAGAAAACTTGAATTGAAGAACGATCTTATCACGCTACAATTACACTATGCTTGAGCAACTTGGGACCACTGTCGACATTTTTGCCACTATACTGTAATAAGGCAAGGGATATTTGCACGTCTCAAATGCGAGATGTATGAAAACATGGATAGAGAAACATATGTCTCTTACCGATCAGATGCATGGAAGATTTTGAACAATCCAACCTGGAGCAATTCCTAAGTGTTCATAAAACAAATTACACGTAGTGTTCTACATTACCCAATTTTAACATGTATAATAAAAGTGGGGTGTGAGTAAAAATATTTTTAAACCGTTATGGGTAAAATTTTAAATTCTTTAAGGGCCACATGAATTTTAATGACTATATTTATTAAATCATGTGGGATACTTTTGTTTTTTAATATCTTCATTTTAGTAAAAGATATGTGAAAGAAAGTTAAAACGACCACTTAAGAACTCAAACAAAGGTTAACCGAGCTAGATTTGCATTTCTGTCTCAATTTATGTGGGGGCATATTTGTATGTTACTATTTTTCAGTTTATGTGGGAAAAAATTAATACGGCTATCAAGGGATTCAAACCCTTTATGAGCCTTGCGTTGTACCAATTAAACTAAAGTTGCTTTTGTGTCTCAACTTAAGTGTGCCGGTTTTGTATTACTATGTTCAGTTTATGTGGAAAAAAAATATAAAACGGCCACAAATGTATTCGAACCCTTGCCAACAAGGTTAAAAATCCCACGCTTTACCAATTGAGATAAACAAGCTTTGTGTCTTGTCTTATGCGGGACACATACTTTGACCATGGAAATTCGGGGGCGTGTCCCTATATGGCTCCGCCCCTGAGTGGGAGAGAGAAAGTATCCAAATATGATTTTTTTTTTACTATAACATATATTCATAATGGACATAAGTGTCAGTCAATGAAGGCGTGGTGCTCCTCGAGCAACTAAGAGTCAGTCTCAAGATATGAACTCTAACATAATAAATAACTAATAAATTACTAAATTAAAAAATTATGTCCAAAATAATGTCTTAAATTTTATTTTGACACAACATGACGAAGTGATTTCGATTAGTATAGATTACGGTGGTAAAAAAATGTTCCCGTGAGGGAGTATTTAAGGGAGCAAAACTACTTCATTCTATCATTCCGCTATTCCTAACAAAGCCTTATACTCATGTCTGCTCCGACAATCCCGCCAGGCCCTCCCCCGCTTCCGGTCATCGGAAACCTTCACTTGCTGGCCGGCAACCTCCCTCACCGTAGATTCCAAAAGTTATCCCAAGAGTATGGACCCATCATGTCCTTTAAACTTGGCTCCAAACCCACAATCGTAATTTCTTCTCCGGAAGCCGCCGAGCTCTTCCTCAAGACCCACGACGCCGTTTTCGCGTCTCGGCCCATGTTCCAAGTCATGGACTACTTTTTCTACGGTGGCAAGGGCGTCGGGTTCATGGAAAACAGCCCGCATTGGCGGAGCACGAGGAAATTGTATACGGTCGAGCTCCTGACTGCGGCGAAGCTCCATCCGTACACAGCTGTGAGGAAGGAGGAGATGGTCGCGGTGGTGGAGGCGATTAAGGGGACGGCGGCTGGGGAGGCGGTGGATGTGACGGAGAGAGTGCACCGGGTGATTGAGGACATGACGTACAGGATGGTTTTAGGGCGGAGAATCAATGAGTGCATCGACCTAAGGGACGCTATTCACGAGGCCTCCGAGTTGGCTGGGTTGTTCAACTTGTCGGACTACTTTCCTGTCCTGAGATCGTTGGATATTCAGGTAACTTCCCTCTAAAGCAACACTAACCGGTTCAACTATCCTCCTCCTGTTAATTTGGGCAATTGGGCCAGTAAAAACCTAATTCTAAATAGGCATAATTACTTAATGCATACCTCCAGTGGGCAAAGCTTCTATCCGGTAGTCATCTATACGGTTGCTGTACAGTTCAAAACTAACGCACCAGATTCTGCCACGTGTCCAGGAGTAAGGAACAGATGATAGGCGCGTCTCATAGACACTTCATCTCCGACGTGCATCATGTTGCTCCTTTGTCCATCTCTATTCCTTTGTTCTGGTTTCTCACCTCCCACCCGACTTTGCAACTTTTTTTTTCAAAACTTCCGTTTTTACTGAAATTGATCAACCAAGTAAAGCAATAAAACGAAAATCAACAAATTCGGGTACAACTGGTTTCTGAAACCAATGGTTGAATCGATTCAACAGCAGCTTTGTTTCGCGGCTGTCTTTCGGTGTCGAAGAATCAAGGAACCGTCCCAACTCGTAAAACTCAGGCATGCTATCTTCGATCCAATTTACAGATCTAGGTTTTAGGCTTTAACTTGAACAGAGCAGTCTAGTTTCTTACCGGTAGCAACCCGTGGCGCTAATGGCCGAATACCTCTATAGTTACAACAAGAATGAAGGAACTATCCGTCAAATCTGCTGCGCGCGGAGATAGAGACCAGGCAGCGAAGAAAGACGATAAGAGGATAGGGAAAGAAGGATAGTGGCGAGGATTGTCTGTGAGACACACCTATCATCTGTTCCTTACTCCTTGACAGGTGGAAGAATCGGGTACGTTGGTTTAGAACTGTACAGAAACCGTATGGATGACCACCGGATAGAAGCCGTGCCCTACCTCGAGTATGGGCGAAATTAACACATTGCAACTCCCTTTTTTAGAATAGACTTATTGCATCTCCCATTTATAATAAATCATACTTGTTGAAATTGGTAAAATAATTCATCCAAACACCATTCATTAAGAGAGGGTATAGTTGTCAATACATATATAAATATTTATATGTAAAATAAATAAATGAAAAAGAAAGACTAATAAACGAGAATATATTCTGTATCACGAGAATATTGGTGACGTGGTATCACGGGACACGCTAATTGGTTGGTTATATGATTATTTCCATATATTGATACAATAAACATGGTAGAATTTACATGAACAACTAATTAGAGTGTCTCGTGATACCACGTCACCAATATCCCGTGATACTGAATATTTTTTCCTAATAAAGAAGAGAAGGTTGAATGAATAGAAAAAAGGTTGAGAAGAATAGGAAGATGAGAAGACGAGGAAGGCACTTCAGAGAGATGGAATGTAAGCTAGTCTCACTAAATTGTACTACTATTCGTTTAGATCCGTGGGAGGGGTTCTTCGGTTGGGGCACGAATCTGAATCACTGGAAGATCCGAGAAATCTTCATCTTCTATTTGCCGACTTCAGATCGCCAACATCACCGCCGATGATTCAGATCCGTGGGAGGGGTTCAGAGAGACGAGAATCACCTAAACGAGGAAGATGAGAATAGGAAGATGAGAATCACCTGTAGCGGATCGCTAACACCACGGCTAGCCTCACTAAATTGTATGAGTTTCTGTTCGCCGACTTCAATGGAGTAATTCCGGCGGCGGTGTTGGGTTCGGGTAATTCCGTGGGCGTTGCTTCGCCGTATTTGAAATAGTTTCAATGCCTGAGATTCTAACTTTTTGCTTCTTCAGACACAGAGAAAGTGAGAAAAGAGGTGAATCAATTAGTCTTCAAATGTCGGTTCTTTAATGCAGTTCCAGTTTCCTGTTTGCATCTTCTTCACATACAGAGAAAGCGAGAGAAGCTCGTTGGATTTGTGGTTCCAGTTTCATGTTTGTTGTTTTGATTTGTTTCGGTCGGTATGCTACTGAGAATTTGATAGGAAAATGTTATTTATTGGAAGAAAAATGCATGATTTCCTGTTGGGACTTTTCGGAGAGAAGAAGAAGATGCCGATGACGGTGCCAGAATCTGGGTTGCTAGTCGCCTGCATCTGGGCTGCTAGGGCGGTGATGATGGAGGATACGGTGGTGTTCATATATTTAGGAAGTGGACCGTGTTACCCTCAATAATTTTTTTTTTTGCAAACTAACATATTATTACGTTAAGTGTTGGACGAATCTTTTTTACCAGTTTCAACAAGACATATATTTCGCAAACTGGGGATGCAATAAGTTTATTTTCATAGTGGAGATTGCAATGTGTTAGTTTCGACATAGTGAATGTATGCATTGAGTAATTAAACCTTCTAAATATTGTACTTACCAAGTAAATTCTTTTCTCTTACTAAAAAAACAAACAAACAAAAATAGAACCTTTTCTCTTCAGGATGTAAGTGCGTATTTCATTTTCAGAATGTAACACGGTGGCAGCGCACCATTTTCCGCCTCCACTAGCATCCAGCTCAACAACTATCATCATCACCTGACACCGGCTGCCACCACCCCTCCTCCACCGCCACCCAGGGCCGACCCTAGACTTTAATGGGCCCTAGACGATAGTTGAAAGTGAGGTCCCTTTTATCATAAGCATAACTGCAAATAAAAAAAACCTACTCAATTATAGGGCGGCATAAATCCCGTATTTTATTAGTAGTAAGCTCTTATGATTACCATCAAAGTAATTGAACGTTGGTAGGTGAAGAGATAAAATCTTCCCTAATTTTTTCTCAAAAGAAAAAGAATCTTCCCTAATTCAATGCTAAAAATTGGGATAAGTTGTTGATTATTGGCACGATCAAAGTCAGTTATCATTCTCACGTAAATTCATTTTCAAAATCGGTTAGTTGTCTTCCAGATGTTATCTACAATATTTTTTTTATTCACTATGTATTATAAATTTACGATATTACCCCTACTCCTGAAAGAAAATACTCCGGAGCCCCTTGAAACTGGGGGCCCTAGGCGAACACCTAATCCGGCTAGTGGATGGGCCGGCCCTGCCGCCACCTTAACCACAACCATTCACCTGCCACAGCCCTCATCACCCTCCACCAACACCTCCTTCTACCACCGCCACCATCCTCAACAACCAGCTTATTGAGGTACCGCCGGTGCAATTTAACCAAATTTTAATTAATAGTATTGTTCAACTTCGGCAACTCAAACCCAACATTTGATCTCATCATCATTCCAATTAACTCAATGTGTAAGCATTGAACTTACTGCTTTTTGTTGTTTAGCTATATGCCACTTTGTCCCGGCTCTTCCTTCCCACATTGACTTTTTGATTCATATTTGAGTCACTTTGACCGGGTAATTTTAATAGCAAAATGATACATTTTTTTTACCGTGTTATAGAGTAACTTTTACTCTACAATACCATAAAAAATTATTTAAAAATTGCATCATTTTGCTATCCAAATCACCGGGTCAAACTAACCCAGTTAATAGTGGTAAAAGTCAAATTGAGAAGGAAGAAGTGAGACATAGTGGTATTCAAATTATATACTCACTCTGTTCTTCTCTCTCATCCCATTTGTCTTTTTTGACTTGTATTCGGGTCTGTTTGATCGGGTGATTTGGATCATAAAACGATGCGGTGTTTTGATATTTTTTTTATCGTGTTATAGAGAAACTTTATTTTAGAAGGTCAAATGAATGAAAGAGAAGAAACAGAGCTGTACATTATTTAGAAAGTCTTTCTTTTTAAGGAAATTAGAAGGTCTATTTAGGGTTTGCTTCCATCATGCATGTGACGCTGCATTTTTAATAGGTTGAAGATAAATAAATAAATTAGAGATTTACCTTTTCCCTTATTAGAGATTTACCTGTTTGCCGTCTACCGAGTTTGAACCTAGGACTTCATGCAGGGGCTTTTAAACGCTCTACCACTTGAGCAAGCACCCACTTGCAAAGTTTTTCTAAACTAGAAGTATGCATTAAGTAAATAAGCTTATTTTAAAAGTGCTAAACTTTTAAGAAGTTTTCCTTTAGAATAACTTTTTAACCACTTTTAGTTATCTTTATCAATAAAATGTTGTCTACTTTTCTTCTATTTTATCTTATAAGAGATCCACAATAGTGTAATGTGCAACTTAGCTACATTAAGACAATTTCTATTTTAATTGCTGGTGTTTTTGAATTGTGCTCCAGTAGTGCTCTTCCATTTTTTGTCAAAACATTTTTGTAATTAGTTATAATACTTTTCTTAAAATCAAATACACGGTATAGGGATCTATTTTGATGGGTGATGCTTTTAGGTTTTGTTGCCTCTACATTTTCCAGTGGCAGTTGACAACAATATTTTTCTCTCAATCAATATGTCAAGATTTCCTTTTTGAGAAATTGTTTTGTCGTCAACCGGATTCGAAACCAGGGCTTTATGGAGGGCTTCCAACGCTCTACCACTTTAGCTACCACCATAGCTGCAATATGTCGAGATTTTATCCCTTCAAGCTTATATATAATCTATTATGCACTTTTTTTTTTTAACATTTTGATAACATTTCCCCCGTTTCATTTGCTTCTATTGGGTGCAAAGTAGTAAGATTTATTGGTTAAGTGTCACTAGAACTCTATCTATGAGGACAATAATGTGGCTTAAGTTGATTTGAATAAAATGAAAACGTGAATTCATCGTAGAAAAAATTGAAAATGTGAGAGAACATTTATGGAGAACAACAGCGTGGATAAATTCCTGGGATATACATTTGGATAGGAACTATTTACTCACAAGGGAAAATCAAAATTGACAAAATGGAAACCTAGTTAGCAGCTTCATCTTCTTAAACCTTGCTTCTTTTTTTATGAACTGGACTAAATTAAAACAGACTAAGGAGGTTCAAAACAGGGGGAGGAACAACCCCTACATCCTCAAACAAAACACCCTCCACAAACATGGGAGGAATGCTCAAAACACATTATTCAAAGTTTGAATCAAACATATGATTAAAAGAAGAGAAAAAGGGAGAAAGGTGAGAGTCTGTCTTGAAGGGGAAGCAACAACAGCCATGAGATCAACATCTTTGTTTGTTGACATGTGCTCATAATTCAAGATAACATGCAGCTCACTGCATAGCTTCCTACATTTCACAATAGTATTTTCAGCAATGTGGTCTGGATCAGGCTAGTGAAAGAGCTTGCAAGCTCATTACGATCAGTACATGCAATCAGATTAGAAATATTAAGCATTTTAGCTAGATGGAGGCCAACCAACAGGTTCAGAGCCTCAGTGATCAGGGGTGTGACTGAGCAAACTTTGGGACATAATTCTCTAATCCGTACACCCTCTGAGTTTCTTAAGAAACCTCCAATACCCTGATTGGATACTTTCCAAGCTCCATATGACTTAGCTTAATCCAAACAGTAGGAAGGATACCAAAAGATCTTGGGGCTGGGGGACATGCTCTTGTTACTAAAGCTATCTATGTAAAAAAGCCTGCTATCCACCTCTTCCTGACAATAGAACCAATAGGTCTTCCTGTGAGGATGGCAGTAGAATTTTCAAACACAAGGTCATTTCTCCTTCCCCAAATAAACCAGCAGGCGAAAAAGAAAGAGATTAGGATACCCATTTCCAAACAACCACTCATCCAAGGAAAGGTAGAGATCAGGGGGACACTTAAGCACATCCTAGAAGGAACTCAAGTGACTGCATGATCTAAAGAGATGGTTAAGAGTTTTAAACCACATACATGAAAAAGGCTGGAGTAATCATGAATGATACAGTTGAGGGCTTTATTGGAATGAAGTTTTTCATGGTGGAGAATCCAAACAAAGAACTGGATTTTGGGAGGGATGTGCAGCTTCCAAATCCAGGACCAAGATTTGTGCTCAGTAGGGAAATTTGAAACCAGGCTGATACAGGAGGCAACATAAAACTTTCTAGGAGTTTCAACAACCCGCCTAAGAGAGTCAGGCTTATCAGATGGGTACTTAAAATGGCCTGGTGGTACTGGAGGGGGGGGGGGGGGGAGATAGAGAGGGGCCAAGTACCATTCTCCCAACATTGCCACATATTCTTGACAGTCATAGTCGCTTCAACCTATGTGAGAGGCCCGTTCACCAAGCTTCTCAAAGGGGCACTATTACACCAAATGTCATACCAGAAACTCACATCTCCTCTGCCAAGGTTAAAGCGAAGTTCCTTTAAGACAATATCCTTACCCCCAACAAAGACTCCTCCAAGAGAAGGACCCCCACCAGAGCTTTTCTTGTATTTGGCCATAAGCATTCTGCACCACAACTTGTCCTTGCTTCTGATCATTCTCCAAAATTGACTAGCCAGTAAGGCTTTGTTGATCGTTTTAGCCTTCCTCAGCCCAATACCTCCCATCTTACTAGGTCTAGTGAAGTAGCCCAAGCAACATTATGTAACTTCTTTCTTCTCTTGTGCCCTTCCACAGAAAATCCCTACATAATTTTTTAATGTACTTAATAATAGAAGCAAGCAACTTAAATGTTGGCATATAGTAGTTAGGGATAGTAGCAAGGGAGCTCTTAACCAAAGTGGCTCTCACAGCCACAGAAAGCTTTCTGGCCTTCCAACCTCCAAGCTTCCCCTTAATATTATCCACTAGGAACTGGAAGTCTTCTCTTTTGGTTTTGGAGTACATGATGGGACAACCAAGATACACACCCACATTATAACTTCTTCTAACACCCATCATAAAGGCACAATCCACAACAACATCATGGGGAGTGTTATTGGAGAATTATTTTGGACTTATGGAAATTGATCTTCAGGGAGACAAGTTGCAGAAATCAATAAGGTTATCCCTCATAGTGGCACAGATAGAGGTAGTAGCCTACCAAAGAGGAGAAAGTCTTCAGCAAACACGAGGTGGGTGACCTTGGGGCCCTTCGGAGACCGTCTAAGAGGCTTCCAATCTCCCATATCAAGGTTCTCAAAGGTTCTGTTGGATAACCTTTCTATGCAGAAAATGAACATGTAGAGGGAAAAGGGGTCTCCTTGCCTCAGACCTTTAGAGGGGAGGATTGTTGGGGAAGGCTTTCCATTTACAAGAATACCCATGCTGAAGGATGGCTTTGAGAAAACCCCACTCCATATTGTTATAGAATTTCTCCAATTTCAGTTTAAGAATAAAATCCCCTGTTTTTCCTTTCTTGGCTTTGAAACTATGCATAATATCTTGGACAATGGAGATGTTTTCAGTCGTCTCCTACCAGGGATGAAGCTGAATTGAAAAGGAGAAATGATGGCATCAAGGAGGGGTTTGATTTTAGAATCCGCAGTCTTGGTGAGGAGCTTGAATATAGTATTACACAGAGCAATAGGTCTAAAGTCCTTGACCAGGGCAGGATTAGGACTTTTGGGGATAAGGCAGTATAAGGTATTTTGTATTCTCCCACCCTTTTTGAAAGAATATTTGGTGAAAAACATCAGGTCCAGGAGCTTTCATGCTTTTTAATGGTCCAGAGAACCCTTTTCAACTCCTCCAAAGAGGTAATGGAGCACAAGGAGTTGAAAACCTACTTACTCACTTGGGAAAACAGCACACACAGACAATGGTTGGCAGTATTGCAGGTTTAAGAGGAAGTGAGAGCTTATGAGAAAGATATATGGAAGCAGGAAGCAATGTCACATGGACCATACACCCAATTCCCCTCATTATTCATAATAGCAGAGATATTAGATTCTATTTTGATATTAGCTTCTATTTACTAGCTACCGTGGATGCTCCGCAAAGTAAATTTTGGATGTAAGAAAGTAAGAAACTTGAAGTTAGAAAAAATAAACTTTTTGAGTCATACGACAAGATTTAAGGGTTATCTAAAAATACTCTAACTGAAATGAATAAAAAATTATTTTTTTACTGAAAAAATTTTAAATTGTCTAAAATTAGACAAAGAAACTGGATCCTAGTGACGATTTTTTTTTGGTTTATCCATTGGAGAAAACCCAACCATTTATTACGATTAGTTTAACCTTAACCAACCCGCTTAAATTTCAAACAAACCTATTTGCCTAGTCTGACCTGGTTTACTGGTTTAAACTTGTAGCCCTAAGTAGGACATTTTTTTATAACTAGGGGATTGCCCGTGCCCGAGGGCGCTACTAAAAAAATACGTTTCATAATCGATTTTGCTAGAGGAGAAGATGAAAATGGCGTCCCCGGTAATTTTATATGATATCCATCAAGTCATGTTTCCTTTACACTTTTGATAATTACGTAAATTACTCTGAGAGAGAGGGTAAATTTTCAAATAGTGGGTAGTAGTTAAGTAGTGGGTAGTAAGTGGGTGGTAGGTGAGATCTAAGGGTTGGAGTTGATTTATTTAATCTAAAAACTGAAAAGTCATAAGTTAGTTAAACCATACTGTTTTATAGAATAGATAGTGCATTATCTCTTTGTGGCGGAGAAGGCAAAAGATCGATGGCAGTGAACGAGCATATGATACTCCTAATTGTTTTGTCTTTTCCTTCAGGGCTTAGCTCGAAGAGTGAAGATACTAAGCAAGACAGCAGATAAAATCTTGGAAAGAATCATCAGTGAGCATGAAGAAGAAGTGCGAGTCAATCAGAGCCCTCAAAGCGATTTCATTTATATACTTCTATCAGTAATGAACAAGTCGTCGATCACACACAACAACGTTTCTTACTCCATTGATCGGAAAAGCATAAAAGTTGCTCTACTGGACATGATTGTTGGTGCCACAGACACTTCGCCCACAGCAGTCGAGTGGATCATGTCAGAGCTTTTGAGACATCCCAGAGTGATGAAGAAGGTTCAAGAAGAGATAAATAGTGTTGTCGGCCGAGATAGAATGGTGGACGAGAATGATCTGAGTAAATTCAAATACTTAGAAATGGTGATCAAAGAAACTTTAAGATTGCATCCGGTTGCTCCCTTATTGATACCCCACGAATCCACGGAGGACGTCGTCATAAACGAATATTTCATCCCAAAGAAATCGATGCTTTTTGTCAATATTTGGGCAATAGGACAAGATCAAAACGTGTGGTCAGGAAACAGCGACGAGTTCATACCCGAGAGGTTTGTTGAAAGTGAAATAGACTTAAAGGGGCGCCATTTTCAACTCATACCATTTGGGGCGGGACGTAGAGGGTGTCCTGGGATGAACTTAGGAATGACCACTCTTCAGTTGGTGGTGGCTCAGTTGGTACATTGTTTCGATTGGGAGCTCCCCAATGGAATGTCGCCCAACGATTTGGACATGACCGAGAAATTTGCCTTGACATTACCAAGAGCTACACACTTGTTCGCTGTTCCGAAATATCGATTAGAAATGTAATAGCTCGATATTATCCATTCCACACTCTTAAGAGTGTCAAGGTTAACTATAGGCTTGGATGGACAT
This sequence comes from Linanthus parryae, assembly GCA_023055425.1. Classification (NCBI taxonomy): domain Eukaryota; kingdom Viridiplantae; phylum Streptophyta; class Magnoliopsida; order Ericales; family Polemoniaceae; genus Linanthus; species Linanthus parryae. The sequence continues at coordinate 919,755 of JALGPY010000030.1, forward strand.
GTGCTATGCAGCTATCCGTTGCATGTAATAAGTTAACTTTAGGCTTAGTTTCAAGCCGTTCAGCCATATGAACAACGATTTCACAGTAGGACTTTGGGTATCAATCCTCATGAACAAGAATTTCATTTCCCCTTCCCTTTTCCTAATAGAAAAAGTATTGAGTCTCGTCAAGAATAATTTCATTCCCTTTACCGTTTTTTATAGAAAAACACACTTTATTTGAAACAAAAACAATTTATTATTTATAAAATTTCAACCCCAATAAAAATGTGCACTGACGTGTGAATATTGAGAGTGTCATTTTGAATTTTTTTTAATGTACATTTTGAAATAAATTAGTTTACCATAGACTCAAGCCTTATAACAATTTCATTTTTTCTCTTTCCTTTAATAGGACATGAACCAAACGCATGGTTAGGAAATAGCGACCAGTTATACCCAAGGGTATGTTGACAGTGAAATAGACTTAAAGGGATACCATTTGGGTGGGAAGGGGAAAAGGGTGTCCGGGGATGAACTTAGCTATAACAATTCTCCCGTCAGTGGTGTCTCAGTTGGTACATTGTTTTATTGGGAGCTTCCTAATCACCAGCAATTTAGACATGAACAATAATTTTACCTTCACATTACGTATCTCAGTTTGTACATTGTTTTGACTGGGAGCTTCCTAATGTCAAACAAAATTTTAGACATAATCGAGATATTAGCCTTCAGTTTACCACGAGCCGCACACTTGTTTGTTGTCTTATTGAAACAATGCACAAGATTAAACTCCTCCGAAGTATATATTCGGAGATCCTAAAGGTGAAACAAGGGTTTCTGGGCAGCTTTCTTCAAGCAATAAAGCGGAAAAGCTCCGAGGTAAGATCAGACGATGCATTCCAGCTGCGGTTTGCTTCATGACTTCGGCAAGCTTTCGGGGGAAGAGGAGGAAGTAGAAGAGTATAAGAAGCACCGTTGTCGTATCTCATTGAAGTGGCGTAATCGTACTACAGGGTGGTGCCAAGTTTTAGCCACATTTCTATTAGACGTTGCTGCCTCTATTATTTCTAAAATAGAACTGGCGTAATCATACTACAGGGTGGTCCCCTGTTTTTTTCCAACCGGACATGTTTACTACAAAGGGAATTCTCTGATTGCTCTGCCAATAACTCTATCTCTGTGTCTGTCACTACAAAACCTGGCTCTGAATCTTTCAATATAACCATCACTTGTGCACAATCCATCTGGGATTCCCATATTTGCCGGCGAATGCTCAGTTTACCAATCCTATGTCACACTGATATTGTACTTCACCAAAGGTTTTGAGCTCTCAGCAGAACATCTATTAGTTATTGCTAACTTTTGTGATATATATATATATATATAGATAGATAGAGAGAGAGAGAGAGAGATTGCATGTTCATCATCCCATAATTCATTTTTGTGTTATATTTCAGGAATGTCGTTATCGTCTCTTTTCACCAACCATCTTACAAGCCGTATAATTTGTTTTGCTAAATGTCCATGAAATTCTCTATTATTTTCTTATTCTGTATATTTAATTGTTTAAAAGAAGTTAAACCTTAATTCTTTTATTTGTGTATTTTAATCTAGGCTTAATTACTTAATGCATACCTCCAGTATAGTGAAACTAACACATTGCATCCCCCACTTCTAGAATAGGCTTATTGCATCCCCCATTTGCAATAAATCATACTTATTGAAACTGGTAAATATTTTTGACAATCACGTCCTTTTAAGGAAGGGGTACAAATGTCCATACATTTTCCTGTATGAACACTCATAGCACACCACCACAATCACCGCTTCAACCGCCTGAACACCGCCAAGCAGCCCAAATTCTGGTGACTGAAGCCCATATTCGACAATCGAAACCAAGGTTCCGGCAATTGAATGTAATTGAATGAACAAAAGCTAGAAAGTTGAACCAAATCGCAAAGTGAAATAGATTGAGAGAAAGAGGGAAAAGACTGAAAATGGTCTATTCGATAAAATAAGAACATAATCATTATCCCTGCAGACACCACCGAGGCTGCTGCACTTTACCAGATTCATCGCGGCAACCACCACCGATGCCGCTGCACTTTACAAGATTCAACCTCGTCCAACCCCAACCTCCATTAAAGACGAACACCACTACTCCTAGAAAGAAATAGAATTGGTATAGGCCTCTAAACAAGCCGAAAACCCTATTCACCACAACCCAAGACCTCATAACCACTGCCAGCATCAACGCCACATGACCTGAAGTCAGTCCACCTAAACCCAGATCCAGGGGACTCAAATCCCGGTCCGGCGACCCCTCTTTCTGTCACCTCCACCGATTCCTCCACCTGCACTTTGTTTGCAATTGCAGGTGGAGGAGTTCGAGAGAAAGGGGAGACGGTCGAGAGAGAGAGAGGGACAAGGTCCGACGATTTCAACGGCGATGTTGTTGTTTTCTGTGGCGAAGAAATACGATATGTCTGACATGGAGCTTCCGGCTGGGACAATTCCATCGTCGGACGATGACATAACAAAATCCAATTCAAACTGGAGACATGAACTGTGGGTATTGATGAATTTGTAGATATCCGTTCTTAAGCTTTGTTTGAGAATGCGATGCATAGCTGCTGGTGTTGTGAAACTAACTAAGCTTCGAATTGGCAAAATCGATTTCGACGTATGTATCTAGAGACTGATTCATCTTCTTATCTCTTTTTAGTTCTTCCTTATCTTTATCCCTTTTACTTTTTCTTTTTTTATTTTTATTTATTAGTTATTTGTGTATTGACACATTTATCCTCAACAAATTGATGGTGTTAGAATTGATTTTTTTGGGGGTTGCAATTAGTATGATTTATTGCAAATGGAGGATGCATTAAGCCTATTCTAGAAGTGGAGGTTGCAATGTGTTAGTTTCGACATACTGGAGGTATGCATTAAGTAATTAAGCCTTTAATCTATTCTTCATTTCCGTCTCTCTCAATCCTTTCAACTTTATTGGGTGAAAAGTTTTGCTGTATTTACAGGCATATGCAGGGGCAAATCAATGGTACCACTCCGTTCCCTCTCTTTTGCCCATTTAAATTTGGGGGTAACTTTGACCGATGTGCACAAGAGATTCCGGCGGGGAGACCTCCGTGTACATCGTATGTAGAGGATCAGAGATCGCACAGGAAGAGTGGGGTTGTGTGTAGGGAGAGAGTAAGGCAGTAGTAATGTCTGAGAGAGAGACAGAGGTTTGGCAGAGCTTCCGCGTATGGCCAGTGTGTTCTCCTTTGTATGGAAAGGTTAACGTCCTATATATAGCAGAGAACGTGACCATTGTAGTGTGGTTAATGCGCCCATTGATGGCGGCTTAATTAGCTTAACCATAACGGCACGTTCGTCCGAGTATATAGGGACCGTTACAGCACGTTGTGCGCGAATACCGGAACCGTTACGAGGTTGACCGGGTTTGACCGGATTGACCGGGTTTATGGAGCTCGTGCCATAAATCTCTCAAAGCAGTTACTAAAGGTCGCGCGCGGGCTTGGCTCGCACGCGACAGGGCTTACTCTAGCCTCCAAACCACTAAGTCCCTACAAGTACCGTGCGGTGGTATGCGAGGGCTCTGTCTCGCAGCCCCCACATGGATCAGCTCGGCTGGTGATCCAGTGTGTGTGGAGCACAATATGGTGTGCTGGATGGTTGCCACGTGGCCAAGATCTGTCAGCTCAGAAAGCACTATCTACATTAGCCCCCTTTCTGCGCGGGAAGACTCATAGCTGTATAGACTTCCATGCGCGGAAACCAACATACGCGTCGTCGCCACGCACCAATTCAAATACGGGTAAGTTCAGCCCCCGTGCGTGCCATTATGACCTAAAACCCCTAGAGTCGTGCCGTCTGGCTTTTAGGGTTTTAGGCGTGACGTCAGCTTGTCCTGTGATTGCGCGATTCGACGGTGACGGTTGCGATTCGACTACTGAAAGGACGCAACCCTTCATTGTTTTTGGATAAATACTTTGTATCCTCCACTGTTGCAAAGCATCACTTCTTTCTCTTAAAGTGAATGGTACCCGGAGATCTTCGAGAGCAGATTCAGATAATCAATCATCAGTTAAGAACTGCAAATCGTCTTCTTCAACTGTGCATATCCAAGCAAGCTTCGCGAAAACAAGGTTGGCCTTGTTCAATTTTGATTTAAGATACCAGTGTTTGCCTTGAACTGCGTTGAATCTGTAAACCCATAACATATAATCTGTGGAAACTTGTGAAGAAGCTTCAAGCTTTGGACCCAATTGCAGCTTAATCCTTCAATAATAAGGACCTTAGATAGGGTTTTGAAATCCCTGATAATGCAACCCTCTAATTTCTGAAATTGATACCAGAAACTGTTCATCTTTCTTTTCATAGATATTGAATCTCGAAATTCAAACTGAAGTAGCATATTTCTCCCCCCTTTTTCTTGCTCTTCCGCAGGGATGGCCAAGACAAAAGGAACCAAACCCACCAAGGAGGACGAAGAGATACCCGATCTTCCGCAAGCTTTGTGGCGAAAAGCCCCCTATCTAGGTGGCAAAGATTTCTACCATGCGAGGGTTAAGGCGAAGAGAATGCCTGCTCCTGTCCCAATTGAGGGATTGCTAACACTGACTCGCCCGGTTAACTCAGCCTTGCTCGAGTTAATTGGCTCCGAGGATGTGGTTCGATTAGGAATCGAAAATGCGTACTTCCCCTACACTGCGATTTCTACCCAAGCTTTTGTCCAGAAATTGGACTACATGGATGAGTGGATTGACCACGTGTTGACCAATCATGCCGCGACTCTTGATGAAGCCGGCGTATACTTCGCTGTTCGTGCTATGAAGGGTGCTGCCGTGAAGCTGGATCAGTCCATGCTTCTAGACCTTCTTTCCCGCTACTCGCCTGCGACTCACACATTCCACTTTGCCGAGTTCGAGGCTGCCCCCACACTCGAGGACGTGCATATGCTGTACGATCTTTCTCCCATGGGTGAAGTGGATCCTTTGAGTCCTTTAAGGACGGCTGCGGAGATTGCTTTGTACACGCAGATGGAGGAATGCCTATCGGAGGTAAAGAAAATCTCCACCCGGTGGACCACTACCAAGGCCCTTCCAAACTGGCAGTTGGTTGATACGTCTGCGAAGAACACCTGGAACAAATGGTTGCAGTACTTCTTTCGAGACTATGCGAACAGTAGCATCACCAAGAAGCTTCTGAGTGAGAACCCAGAGGCCGAGAATTACGTGGAGGGTAAAGGCTATCACTTGACCCTTTGTGCTTTCCTCTGTGCATGGTTGTCGAGGTACTTAATTGACGGTCACCCACATGATGGGGTCTTCTACCATGTTTTGCCACTTGCTGTGAGGCTCGCCCTTGGCCAGAGAGTCGCACTCGGACCCTTGGTCTTGGGCACGCTGTACTATAGGCTTGATCAGCTGGTTCTAGCCACGAAAGAGTCGCGTGGCCGCCTTGATGTACTGACTTTTGTCAATATTTCCTTTTTGACAATGTGGGTTTTCGAGCGGTGGCCATCCTATGCCCCAACTGCTCTCAAACCCGACAAGTGGTGTCCCCCAGGCGAGACGGAGGAGCGTAACAGCGGCAGGGCTGCGAGGTGGTTCGGAGCGAACAATACCAAGTGCGTTTGGAGCTTGATATGCGACAAACGGAAAGAGTTTACTGCCAGGCCCTATGCCACACGCATTGAGAACGTGCGATGGTTTCCAAAACTGTACCCCTCTAAGGATGTTGTCTTCTCAGAAGAGCTCCTCTTCGAAGAGGGATCGCATTTCCATGAGCGCTATCGCGAGTTCTTTTGCTGGTGTCTACGAGGTTCCCTTCCTGCCCTCGCAGAGCATATTCGTGAGCTCGCGCCAAGGTATGAGAGGATTACCGTGGATGTTGACCCCACTCGAGTTTCTCCCCAGTTCGGCTTTGATGCAGTGGCACCATCAATCTGGCCCCAGTCCATTATCAGAGGTTGCTATAAGCGCTTGCTAACAAAGGAGTGCAAGACAGTATTCATGAACAATCTTCCCTTTGAGCAGCCTGCAGGGACCCGCGAGGGTGGTTGTTCTCAGAACTGGCTCGCATACTGGGTCGCCCAGCAAACGAGGATTGAGACGCAGTCGGCCGCGCAGCCAAGTAGAGCTCCCTTGATCAAGAGAAATTCTTTTCCGTTTCGCCCCAATTGCAACCTGAGCGAGTCTGAATATGGTTGCTACTCACTGTTGGATCGTGAGAACCATTTGTGTCCTGACGTCATTCTGAAGGAGAAGGTCGCCGCTGTTAAGAAAGGCGACACGCATGTCGTCAGATATAGTGAGGCATTTTCTAAGGTAAGCAATTTTTCCCGCGTGCGTTAACCTTCTTGATTTCCTTATGCTGACGCCTTTATTCTGTACTGTTTGCTGTAGTGTCATGTGCGGAGATTCGCATCTGGTGATCGCTCCAAGTCATTGGTTAACACCATTGTTGCCACCAGAAGACAAAAGCAGCCGTTTCTGCTAGCATGGAGGATGGACCCTGAGGTCGAAACCAAGATTCGCGCGGTCATGAATGCTTTTGCTGACTCGCTGATAGACAATGCTCCGGCCTCGTCTCCTCCCGGAGATGATCCGTCCCCTCCAGCGACTGCGGCGCCGAGAGTGAAGAGACCCAGGCAAAAGGGAATTACGATTTCTTCCCCTAGAAGTGCTCCAACTTCTCCTTCGGCGAAGTCCCTTTCTGTCAAGGATAAAGGCAAAGGTCGCATGCCCAGCAAAGTGCGGAAAGAGCTCGCAGTTGTGACTTTCGTTCCATTCAACCAAGAGGAAGAAGGAGAGAGGCAGGAGCCCAGAGAGAGTGATGAAGAAGAAGAAGAAAGAACAGTTGTGATGCATGAGGAAGAATCAGGAGGTACTTCCGTCGCGTTTCTCTTCTCATCATCTTTATCCCTTTTGTAATTCTTTCTTAAACCAATCATATCTTCGCAGATGATGATGATGATGAGATCATCGGTGGCCTTTTGGCCAAGAGACAAAAGAGAGATACCCATTCTGGCATTCCAGACGATCCCATAAGCGAGGACGTTCTTGCTGAGTCCCGGAAGACAGCCGCGGAAGCTGCTGAAAGAAGAAGGCAGCGGGAAGAGGAGGAGCTCAAGCGTGTGAGACAGCGGAGCCTCGAAGAGCAGCATGTTGACGACTTAGTGCGTCCAGTTGACGAGGAAGATGTGCTCCCCGAAGTAGTGACTCCTCAGGCTGAGGAGGAGGATGCGGTTCCAGAAGAGGATGCAGCAGCCTTGGAGCAAGCCCAAGCAGACTTTGAAGAAATCGCAGGCGGCGATAAAGGTGAGATCTTCAATCTCGCAGTAACTTATAGAGATGTTATTGTGGGTGCGTTAAAGCATGGTGTGTCAAAGGCTGACATTCGCCGTTGGCTAGTAGGCAAGTGCGGAGAACCTTCAGGTAACCATTTGAGCGATATGCATGTACTAGGCCTGAGCAACTTGAAACAGAATCATGACTGGTTTCTTCGCATCCCAGGTCACGCTCCTTTTAAAGACTTGCTTAATGAGGACACACTAATAGGACATGGTTCCACGTCTTTAGTGTATGACGAAGATACATCAATCCCACCTTCGCGTGGAGGTGCTTGCTCTTAGCTTTAGCAAAGATAGTAAAATAACATTCAATGCAGTTACCTCATACCATCGCATTTTGTGTCGCAGGCAATGCTGAGGAGTCTGTGCTGGAGCAGAGAAGTCAGCCTTCTGCGTCCTACGTTCCGATTCCGAGCCCCCATACCGAGAAGCCCGTCGCAGCTACTGAACACGCAGGTGAGCCTTTCGAGGACATCATCGAACTTTCCGATGATGCTGAAGCTGATGCTGTGCTAATGGATGAAGATGCCCATACTGGCGCTGAGGAAGTAAGGAAAGGTACTGCTGATGCTTCCGCATCTGAGAGTGTCCCTCGCCAAGCAACCTCGGTTGTCACTTCGCCTCCGGCGATGACTGAGTCGGCGGCACCTCTTCCTGCGTGGAGCTTTTGGGGCTCGCAGGTCGGGAATGCAGTCGCAGCTGGTGCGGCTTATACTCTTCCTCCTGATTACGAGGGGTTAGAACTCGCAGCTGACAGAAGAGCTATGGAGCGGGGACAATCTTCGACCACTCCGGCAATGCGCATCCCTTCTCTTCGTGAGATTCTGGAAGGAAATGGTAAGTAGAGATTTGTTGTTTGCCTCTCGCATTATTCACTTGCGAGTTTGACATCATAACTTAGCTTTGACATCGCTTTAGGTTTGAAGCAAACTGATGTGGACTGGGTGGTTCGGATGCGCCTCACCTACCCCCAATCATTTGTGAGGTCTCTGGAGATAGGGCCCTTCGACAGGAGGCTGTTTCTTACTGAAGCCATTTGGATTTTGGAGCAGCTGTCTGCGGCTACGCCTGCGACCATCTCTGTCCAGAGTGCTGAATTGCTTTGTGGCATGTGCCAAAATCTCCTGACCAAGGTTCAAGGCAGGCTGGGTTTCAGATTTCTTATGAAAAGAGTTACCCTGATTCGCGCGGCCGTAACTTTGAAGCTCGGCCACCAGAACCTCGCAGCCGAGAAGCAGAAGGTGGAGCAACAGAAGCAAAAGGTTGACGAAGCTCTGAAGCTCTATCATGAAATGAATGCCAGGTGCGAGCAACTGAAACAAGAAGTGGAGCAGGTAGAGAAGCTGAGCCATCAGTTCGCGCCCCATGACTTCTTGATCAAGAATTTGCTTTGACTCTTTTTTTTTTTTTAATTTTGAAAAAAATAGCAAGGGAATTAGCTGAAACATTAATGTAATGTTTGAAAACATTAATGTAATGTTGCTAGGGTTTCTCCCCCCTTTTTTTAACAACAAGAATCAACTTGCCCGTTTTGCCCTTTCCGGGATTTGATAGGATATCTCTGTGCATATCCAATTATGACATCAGCAATTGATATTCTGCTTGATTTTCGCGCTAATTTCTCGGAAGATAAGCACGCTTTCGTTGGGAAGTCCATCCGAATCATGACTATCCGTCATTTATTAGGATATGCAACTGAATCGTCGTAGCCTTTAGTAGGGTAATTGATCGTTACCGGATTTCAAGGCGTAAGTGATTGACCTTACCCTCTTTTTGAATTCTGCTGACTCATCTTAGCAACTGAAGAGTCTCCCCAAGGTCTATATAAACCCTGTCTTTGCCATTTGGGTTCTTCATCCCAAAAATGTGCTTTGCCGTGAGTCCTTACGACTGCTGGCTTCAACGCTTGTTTTTCGTTGATTCAGGGCAACTTCAAGTTGTGAATCCTGAGTTTGCGCTTTGTGCCGTAGAAATAGTTTCCAAGATCCACTTTATGAGGCTTATTGCTCTTCATAACCATCATAAAGAAGATGGAGATGATATCTCATGTGTATTCGAAGAATTTTCTTCGTGTATTATGTTTGCAGGTCATGTTTCCGGCCGCCTCCCGGTGAGGTGCAGCGCCGAAGTGACCGTGCTACCATCTCGTAATGAACGGCGGAATTCTCCTCCCGCATCCCTGGAGGAGGATTTCTTGCCTCTTCGTTCTTGAACTCAGGAGGCTCGTCAATGCCCTTGTCTATCATGACAAGGAACCCATCACCAGAGGAATGACTGCTTCCCCTGTTTTGCAGGGCGGCATACGCCGGAACAGGAGGTTCCTCCGGTGCATATCTTGATCAGACAGAGGCCTTTGTCAGCCCTTGGGGTCTTGGACGTACCGTTACCCAGATCTTGCCGCTAGGGACGTAGCGAATGACGAGTTGATCTCTTTGCAGCAGCATCCCTTTTGCTATAGATCTTTGGCCGCAGATCTGTGTATTGCATAGCTGGTGAAAGGACCGGTGGGTTCATCCTTTCTCAGTTAGGATTCCCTCGATGTGTTACTTCTCGCTTGTAAGCTACTTTTCGAATGTATTGTAAGCCATGTTGGCTGTGTAGTTAGATTTGAGCTTTTTCGCTTGTAAGCTGCTATCTAGACGGATAAATTGTAAGTCTTTTCGACTCATAATGACAAATAGCCTTTTGTATTATCTGCTGTTTTGTTACAACAAAATACAATTTCGCGTGCGCTTCGGCATATTTCGCCTTTGCATAATGCTATGTACACGTTTCGCATGTGCTATCTGCCATATGAACTCGCAGATGTTTCACTAGATCGTTCGAGATCGTATTTTCGCAGCTGTGCCATCTTGGCAGATGGGCTTGTGATTAGCTTTCAGATTCACGTGCTATCATATCAGATAGACCTTTGTAGATCACTTAAGATCATTTTCACAATATTGCTATCGTAGCAGATAGGCTTTAGTAGATCAATTAAGATCGTTCTTCGCGTGAGTTGCTATCGTGGCAGATAGGCTTTAATAGATCAATTAAGATCGTTTTTCGCATGAGTTTCTATCGTAGCAGATAGGATTTAGAAGATCAATTAAGATCGTTTTTCGCATGAGTTGCTATCGTAACAGATAGGCTTTAGAAGATCAATTAAGATCGTTTTTCGCATGAGTTGCTATCGTAACAGATAGGCTTTAGAAGATCAATTAAGATCGTTTTTCGCTTGAGTTGCTATCGTAACAAATAGGCTTTAGAAGATCAATTAAGATCGTTTTTCGCATGAGTTGCTATCGTAACAGATAGGCTTTAGAAGATCAATTAAGATCGTTTTTCGCATGAGTTGCTATCGTAACAGATAGGCTTTAGAAGATCAATTAAGATCGTTTTTCGCATGAGTTGCTATCGTAACAGATAGGCTTTAGTAGATCAATTAAGATCGTTTTGCATAGGCTGCTATCGTGACAGATAGGCTTAGAGGATCAATTAAGATCGCATTTGCATAGGCTGCTATCGTAACAGATAGGCTTAGATGATCAATTAAGATCGCATTTGCATAGGCTGCTATCGTAACAGATAGGCTTAGATGATCAATTAAGATCGCATTTGCATAGGCTGCTATCGTAACAAATAGGCTTAGATGATCAAATAAGATCGCATTTGCTTAGGCTGCTATCGTAACAGATAGGCTTAGATGATCAAATAAGATCGCATTTCGCATGAGCTGCTATTGTAGCGGATAACCCATTGTTAACAGTTATAACAAGCTGAAATAAAGCAAAATTGACATCCAGCAATATGAAGTTTCTCATTTGGGAGAATTCTCTTATTATAACGCTCTCATATGGGAGAGATGAGATTACAATCCTCTCATATGGGAGAGGAGATCGTGTAAATCGTAGCCATACAAGACATTAAGCGACGTTATAATAAAACGCGTGAAATGAGAGAAGTCAGGGATAGTACTTCTTAATCCAGCGCATGTTGACTGAACTCGGGTTTGAGGTTGTTCCGTGCAACCTTCGTATGCTGCAATAGCCACTGTCAAAGACTTCTGTGACTTCGAAGGGTCCTTCCCAATTGGCTGCAAACTTTGGGTGAGTCGCTTTGCATACAGTGGTCAGATGCACACAGGACCAAGTCACCTACTGCGAAATCTCTTCGCTGGACCGTCTTATTGTAAGCGCGAGCGATACTTTCTTGATACCGCTTATTTGTCCTCTTCGCTTGTTCTCGCTTCTCCTCCAGCAAGACCAGGTCATGATCACGTTGATTTTCGTAGAGTGCATGAAAAGCTAGCCTTGCCGAATTGACTCTCACCTCCGCAGGTACCACAGCTTTGGCCCCGTAACATAGTAGGAATGGTGAAGCCCCCGTGGGTGTCCTTGGAGAAGTTCGGTAAGCCCATAGAGCTATGCTTAGAGAGTCGGCCCACTTCTTGTGGTCATCTGCGACCATCTTGCTCAAAATCCTCAACATCGTTTTGTTGGTCGCTTCGGCTTGTCCGTTCCCCTTTGGGTAATAAGGGGTAGAACATATCTGCCTGATATTGTACTCCGCTAACTTCGCAGCTACCTGACGATTAAAAAAGGGAGTACCGTTATCTGAAAGAATGGTGTTTGGGATTCCGAACCTGCATATGATGTTTTCTTGAATGAAGTTGACCACAGCTAGCGCATTTGCCGTCTTCAGTGGTATTGCCTCCACCCATTTGGTGAATAGCTCAGTTGCAGTGACAAAAAAATGATTCCCTTGTGACGTTGGTCGGATAGGACCGATGAAGTCTAGAGCCCATGTGTGAAATGGCCATGGCGTCCCTAATGCATGTAGATCCACGGCGGGAGCGTGCACTAGGTTTCCTTTGAATTGGCACTCCTGGCAGCGTCGTACTTTGGTGCGGCAATCGACCTCCATCGTGGGCCAGAAATATCCAATTGAGAGGAGCTGCCTGCATAATTTCACACCTCCGTGGTGTTCCACCTGATGAGAAAGGTCCATGACTTCTTGTGCTTCTCTGCCGTCTAGGCATCGCAGCAAGTTGCCCTCATGACCTCTTCGCCAAAGCAGGTTTTCCTGTACTACATATCGAGATGCTTTCCTCTTCAATTTCTCGGCTTCTTTTCTCGATTCAGGCACTGTGCCCTGAGTGAGAAAATCAAAGAGTGGCTTCCTCCAATCCGTGTCATCATCAGTTAGAGCGATGAGTAGAGAATCTTTGATTAGTGCGCAACTCTCGCACTTCCCTTGTATCAGGGCCGCGGCTGTTGACATGTCTGGCCAATGAATGCCATATCTCTGAGCCTTCCGGTAGATTGACACCTCACTTTCTCCGCAAGCATGTTGGTGAATCTTTTCTAACAACAGTTGTCCCTCTCGCTCGGAGACGCATCGCATGAGTATTCCGCCGGGACCCTTGTAGTAGAGGGTGTTGTCATGTATGCAATACCCTTTTTTGAGTGCCCAGCTTTCACTGCTTGTGCCTTCCGCAATAGCTTGTAGGATTGCTTTTCTCCAGTCCGTGTCATCCATGTGTTCGTCGTCGCACGCATCTTCTGTCAATGCCGACGATGTTCGCACTTCAATGGAGATCCTTGCAGGACATTTGTCTGTGCTTACCTTAGATCCCAAGGTTGCCAAAGCGTCCGCATGCCTGTTGTCTGCTCGGGGCTTGTGCTCGTACCTCACATCGCAGAATTGCTGTACCAGCTTTTGTACTAGAGTCCGATAAGACAGAAGGTTAATCTCCTTCAAACCGTACTCACCCGGGGCTTGCTTGACGATCAACTTGGAGTCTCCCATGACTGTTAGATTGCTTACTTCCAAAGCTTTCGCCGCACGGAGCCCCGCGATGAGAGCCTCATATTCCGCTTCATTGTTTGTGACTGCGAAGTTAAGCTTGGCAGACATCTGTATGACCTCTCCATCCGGCTTGGTCAAGACTATCCCAATGCCTCCACCTTTCCTTGTTGACGAACCGTCAAAGTGGAGCGTCCAATAGGGCACGTCGATTGCATAGATTTCAGGGCCTTCGAGCTCTTCTTCGATCACGGGCTCGTGACTGTTGTCGGGGAACTGTGCCAACAGATCCGCTACCGCCTGCGACTTGACCGCTCGCGGTCTCACGCATGTGATATCATATTGAGAGATGGTCATGTACCATTTTGCCAATCTCCCGCCAGGAGTGGTGTGAGTTAGCAGATATCGTATGGGATCGCTTTTGGTAACCACTACTACTTTATGCGACGCAAAGTAGTGTTTCAATTTCTCTATTACGAAGAACAAAGCAAGGCAATGACGTTCGATGTCTGTGTACCTTGATTCAGCAGGCTGCACGATGCGAGAGATGTAGTAGATAGGCCTTTCCTGGCCTTCGTACTCCTGAGCCAAGAGTGCTCCTATGGATCTCCTTGTTGATGTCAGATATAGCAGAAGCGGTGATCCCAGTTGAGGTGCGATCATTATTTTTGAGGACGTCAGCAGATCCTTCAGCTTTTCGAATGCAGCTTCGTGCTCCGGAGCCCAGTTGTACACGGCGTCCTTCTTGAGAAGAGTACTAAAACAGCATGTGATTTCGGCAATCGCTGGGATGAATCTCCGCAGATAGGTGTAGATACTGCTTTCTGACATGGCTAATCTTAGCCACGTGGCGATCATCCAGCACACCATATTGTGCTCCACACACACAGGATCACCAGCCGAGCTGATCCATGTGGGGGCTGCGAGACAGAGCCCTCGCATACCACTGCACGGGACTTGTAGGGATTTGTGGTTTGGAGGCTAGGGTAAGCCCTGTCGCGTGCGAGCCAAGCCCGCGCGCGACCTTTAGTAACTGTTTTGAGAGATCTATGGCACGAGCTCCCTAGACCCGGTCAATCCGGTCAAACCCGGTCAACCTCGTAACGGTTCCGGTACTCGCGCACCACGTGCTCTAACGGTTCCTATATACTCGGACGAACGTGCCGTTACGGTTAAGCTAATTAAGCCGCCATTAATGGGCGCATTAACTACACTACAACGGCCACGTTCTCCAGTATATATATATCGTTACTCTTTCCATACAAAGAGAACAACACTGCCATACGCGGAAGCTCTGCCAAACCTCTGTCTCTCTCTCAGACATTACTACTGACTTACTCTCTCCCTACACACACCCCTATTCTTCCTGTGCGATCCCTGATCCACTACGTACGGTGTACACGGAGGTCTCCCTGCCGGAATCTCTTGTGCACATTTTGGTGAACCCGACGTGAACTTACCAGCAAAAGCAACCATGTCTCAGGAGGACGATGTCAGCAACCGATCGCCTTCCGCCGAAACTCCCTCAGGAGAAGAAGTCCGCCGTACTCCGACGACACCCGGCGAGGCACCGACTTTAGAGTCTTTGGACACCACTGTCCAAAGTCAGGCAAAAGCTCTCAAGTCTCAATCTGCGCAATTGGAACGGATTTTGGTCGTTCTGAACACCCTTGCACCAAATCCTCCACCGGTTACCGCTATCCCTCAGGGAGGAGGTACCCCTACCGCTCCAGGATTGGGAGTATCGGCCACGCCCCCCAATCCTCATCTGCAGACTCCACCGTCGGCCACGCAGCTGCCTTCGGTCCAAGGGTCAACGGCGCAGATGCTACCCCCTGCTGCTCACGCCTCTCAGCCCACGGCTTTGGCGTCCAACCCAACTTTGCAATACACTCTGCCTCCACCAGCAACGATCTGGGGAAACGCGGGCAGTCAATACACTCCCAATCCTCCGGCGGCATATGTGGCGCCACCGCCTACGGCAACCCCTCCGCCAGCTACAGAGGGGAGCATTCCAGAATGCATGACGTCTTTGCAGAAGCGCGTGGACTCCATCTTGGCTCATCAGTCGCTCGCGGATACCATCATCCCGAAGCTAGACAACGATCCGCCCATTCCACGGGAGATCTATCTCATGCCCAACCCAGTGGGGTACAAGGCTCCTAAATGGGATAAGTTCGAGGACGTCAATGGAAACGCCCATGAGCATGTCATGCGTTTCATTGATGTCATGGGTCCGTATGGAGCCGATCCCAAACTGCTGATGCGAGAATTCCCAAAGACTCTTGGGAATGTAGCATACAAATGGTACCGAACATTGGAGGCCGGATCCGTGAAGACCTGGGACGACATGGTCCAGAAGTTCTACACTAAGTTCTTCCAGATGGAGGAGAAGGTGACGATGATCCATCTCTCGCGGATGTATCAGAAACGCGAGGAGGATGGGATCACTTTCATCAAGAAATTCAGAGCGAAATCTCTGGAGTGCAAGGATCCCATGCTCGAAAGCCGACTCGTAGAGATATGCCTGCAGTGCATGCGAGATGAGTACAAGAGCATGCTAATCAATTTGCAAACACCCACGTTCTCAAAGCTCATCGAGTGCACGATGAACATCGAGCCCATCGTCGAGAGACAGAGAAAGAAGAGCGCTCCAGAACGACCTGCGAGCGGCACCACCTACAAGATCGGCAGATTCGGCTACAAGCGAGGACGCGAAGCTGAGGTCAACGCGGTTTCGCCTCAGAAACAAGCAAAAGCCGGAAACTTCGATGCACCGCCTCTGCCATGCTCGGTGGAGGAAGCAAGCGATCTCTGTAGACAGTGGCGTAAAGACGGCATCCTGCCACCGCTAGAGCAAAAACCCTCCAAGGAGATGACGAGGGACCCTAAGTGGTGCGAATACCACGGCAAGGTCATGCACCCCACTGCCGAGTGCAAGAAGCTCAGATTCGCGTTCGACCAGAAGATGAAGAACGGCGAACTCATCGTCAGCGACCACCGGAAGGATGTGCGCAACAACCCACTGCCTGCCCATACAGACTCGGGCTCAAAAGGCAAGGAGGTCGCCATGATCTCAATAGTGGACTTGGAAGAAGTCGCAGAGGACGGTCTACCCATCATTGCTGAAGTCCATGAAGAGGAAGACTATAGCATGGACACGGAGGATGAGCGTGCCGACCGCATGAAAGGGTCGCATGGCTTCAACAAATTCTTCGACGAGATGAACTTCTCCGAAAAATGCAGATCGGATATGACGAAGGCAATCTTAAGGATAGCGGAGGACTACGAAGAGGAACTTGTGGTCTCCAACGGGAAGATCATCAGGGCGTCCCGTCCCACAGAAAAGATTATGACCTTTTCTGCCAGCGACAAGAAGACAGATGCGAGCCATCAGAGGCCCCTGTACGTGACCGCCATCATCAACGGCGTCGAATTCAAGCGAGCATTCGTCGATGGAGGAGCAGCGGTCAATGTTGTTCCACTCCACACGCTGAAGCTAGCAGGGATCCCCGAGCACAGAGTGGTCAAACGTCCATCCCCGCTGGTGGGATTCGGAAGCGACTCTAGAATGACGATCGGATGGATCCGCCTAGGCGTTCAGATTGGCAAGATCAAGTGTTCGGCGAAGTTCTATGTCATAGATGCGAACACCACATATCACATGATCATCGGTCGAGCCTGGATTCATCGCTTCGACGCAATCCCTTCGACGGCTCACCAAGTGATGAAAGCTATCTGGAACGACAGGATTGTCGAGATACCAGCCTCAACTAACCCGTTCAACTTGGACGAAGCACATCTCAGCGAGGCGGTGTGGTTCACCGAGATGGCGGACGAGCAAACACCCGGACCATTCAACCCTACTCCTTTGCCTCTCTGGGAGGACATCAAGGACCAGTCACCTGCAGGCGTGATGGTGACAAGGGGAGACACCGAAGAAAAGCCGCCTACCCACGAAGAGGCGCCGCGCATCGCATATCATCGCAAGAGTGTCTACACTCTGAAGAGGATCGCAAAGCATGACCCCGAGGGCAAGGAGATAGAGAGCTTCTACGCCAACGGGAAGAAATGCTATCGCATATGAAGGTGCGCGGGGACGTCCTCACACGGGTATGAGGGTGTCCCTGGGCAAATCAATCAAATCGAGCAAGTTGCGCTCACAGAAGAGCCAACACGGGGCACTCCAGAGGAGAAACTCAAAGAAGCCCCCGAATGCATGGAAGACAGGCCGCGACCACAAAAGCAAGAGCTAAAGGAGGTGTTCCTCAGCCCGAACGAGGAAAAGAAGAGGCCAGTCTTCCTGAGTGCGGACCTCACAAGCGAAGAGGAACAAGGGCTGCTACAGCTCCTAACTGAATACAAGGACGTATTCGCATGGGAATACGATGAAATGCCAGGTCTGGACACGAGCATCACCATGCACCGTTTAGACATCATCCCAGGGTCTAAACCGGTCAAGCAAAGCACCAGGAGCTTCAGACCAGAGCTCAACGTCAAGATCAAGCAGGAGATCGTTAAACTCCTAGACGCCAAGTTCATAGAGCCAAATCACCATCCTACATGGTTGGCCAACATCGTGCCGGTGGTGAAGAAGAACGGACAGCTCCGCATCTGCGTGGACTTCCGCGATCTCAACCGTTTCTGCCCTAAGGACGATTTCCCACTGCCTAACATTGACTTGCTTATCGATTCGACGGCAGGCCATCGCATGTTCAGTTTCATGGACGGCTTCAGTGGGTACAATCAAATCAAGATGGATCCCGACGATGCACAGAAAACTGCATTCATCACTCCCGTGGGGGTATTCAACTACACGGTAATGCCATTCGGTCTTAAGAACGCAGGCGCAACCTATCAGCGAGCCATGATGGCTCTATTCCATGATATGATGCACAAAGAAGTCGAATTCTATGTGGATGATCTGGTAGTCAAATCCAAGCATGAGGCAGATCACCTTGCAGACCTGCGAAAAGTGTTCAACAGATGCAGGAGCTTTCAACTGAAAATGAACCCTATGAAATGCGCATTCGGCGTGACCTCGGGGAAGTTTTTGGGATGCGTGGTTCATCGCCAAGGGATCGAGCCTGACCCTGCGAAAGTGTCAGCCATCACCAGCATGACGCCACCTCACGACCAAAGCGCCTTGAAAACATTCTTGGGAAAATTGTCATACCTGCGGAGATTCATCCCAGCAATCGCCGAAATCACATGCTGTTTCAGCACTCTTCTCAAGAAGGACGCCGCGTACAACTGGGCTCCTGACCATGAAGCCGCATTCGAAAAGCTAAAGGAGATACTTACATCCCCAAAGATCATGATCGCGCCTCAACTGGGATCACCGCTGCTGCTATATCTTACATCAACAAGGAGATCTATAGGAGCACTCTTGGCTCAGGTGTATGAGGGCCAAGAGAGGCCTATCTATTACATCTCTCGCATCGTACAGCCTGCTGAGTCAAGGTACACAGACATCGAGCGTCATTGCCTTGCCTTATTCTTTGTGATAGAGAAGTTGAGACACTATTTTGCATCGCACAAAGTAGTGGTGGTCACCAAAAGCGACCCCATAAGATACTTGCTAACTCACACTACTCCGGGCGGGAGATTGGCGAAATGGTACATGACCATCTCTCAATACGATATTACATGCGTGAAGCCAAGGGCGATCAAGTCGCAGGCGGTAGCAGATCTGCTGGCGCAGTTTCCCGACAACAGCCACGAACCTGTGATCGAAGAAGAGCTCGAAGGCCCTGAAATCTACGCGATCGACGTGCCCTATTGGACCCTCCACTTCGACGGTTCGTCAACCAGAAAAGGTGGAGGCATTGGGATAGTCTTGACAAAGCCCGACGGGGAAGTCATACAGATGTCCGCAAAACTCAACTTCGCAGTCACGAACAACGAGGCGGAATACGAAGCTCTTATCGCGGGACTTCGTGCAGCAAAAGCTCTGGAAGTGAGCAACTTAACAGTCATGGGAGACTCCAAGCTGATTGTTAAGCAAGCCTCGGGCGAGTACGGTCTGAAGGAAATCAACCTCCTGTCATACCGCACTCTAGTGCAAAAGCTGATGCAGCAATTCTGCGACGTGAAATACGAGCACAAGCCCCGAGCGGACAACAGGCATGCAGACGCCTTAGCAACTCTGGGATCTAAGGTCAGCATAGACAAATGCCCCGCGAGGATTTCCATCGAAGTGCGAACATCGTCGGCATTAACAGAAGATGCGTGCGACGATGAACACATAGATGACGCAGATTGGCGAAAAGCAATCCTGCAAGCTATTGCGGAAGGCACCAGCAGCGAGGGCTGGGCACTCACGAAAGGATACTGCATCCACGACAATACCCTTTACTACAAGGGTCCTGGAGGGATACTCATGCGATGTGTCTCCGAGCAAGAGGGACAACAGCTGTTAGAAAAGATTCACCAACACGCTTGCGGAGAAAGCGAGGTGTCAATCTACAGGAAAGCTCAGAGATATGGCATTCATTGGCCAGACATGTCTACAGCTGCAGCCCTGATACAAGGGAAGTGCGAAAGTTGCGCACTGATCAAGGATTCTCTACTTGTCGCTCTAACCGACGACGACACGGACTGGAGGAAGCCATTGTTCGAATTCCTCACCCAGGGCACCGTACCTGAATCAAGAAAAGAGGCCGACAAATTGAGAAGGATAGCTTCTCGATACATGGTTCAGGAAAACCTGCTTTGGCGAAAAGGCCACGAGGGCAACTTGCTGCGATGCCTGGACGATAGGGAAGCACAAGAAGTCATGGACCTCTCTCATCAGGTGGAACACCAGGGAGGTGCGAAATTATGCAGACAGCTCCTCTCAATCGGATACTTCTGGCCCACGATGGAAGTCGATTGCCGCACCAAGGTGCGACGCTGCCAAGAATGTCAATTCAAAGGGAACCTAGTGCACGCTCCCGCCGTGGATCTACATGCATTAGGGACGCCATGGCCATTTCACACGTGGGCTTTGGATTTCATTGGCCCCATCCGACCAACGTCACATGGGAACCATTTCATTCTCACCGCAACTGAGCTGTTCACCAAATGGGTGGAAGCAATACCACTAAAGACGGCAAACGCGCTGGCTGTGGTCAACTTCATTCAGGAAAACATCGTATGCAGGTTCGGAATCCCGAATACTATTCTTTCAGATAACGGTACTCCTTTTGTTAATCGTCAGGTAGCTACGAAACTTGCGGAGTACAATATCAGGCAAATATGCTCTACTCCCTATTATCCAAAGGGAAACGGACAAGCCGAGGCGACTAACAAAACGCTGCTGAGAATTCTGAGCAAGATGGTCGCAGACGACCACAAGAAGTGGGCCGACTCTCTTAACATAGCTCTGTGGGCCTACAGGACCTCTCCAAGAACACCCACAGGGGCTTCGCCATTTCTTTTATGTTATGGGGCCGAAGCTGTAGTACCTGCGGAGGTCAGAGTCAATTCGGCACGGCTGGCCTTCCACGCGCTTTATGAAAATCAACGCGATCACGATTTAGTCTTGCTGGAAGAAAAGCGAGAACAAGCCAAAAGGACTAACAAGCGATACCAAGAAAGAATCGCTCGCGCCTACAACAAGACAGTTCAGCGGCGAAATTTCGCAGTTGGCGACCTGGTCTTGCGCGCATCCGACCACTGCATGCGAGAAGCAACTCATCCGAAGTTCGCAGCCAATTGGGAAGGACCCTTCGAAGTCACAGAAGTCTTCGATAGTGGCTACTGCAGCATACGAAGGTTGCACGGCACAACCTCAACTCCGAGCTCAGTCAACATGCGCTGGATCAAGAAGTACTATCCTTGACTCCTCTTATTTCATACGTTTTATGATAACGTTGCTTAATATCTCATGTGGCTACGATTAATGCAATCTCCCCTCCCATATGAAGGGATTGTAATTCTACCTCTCCCATATGAGAGCGATGTAATAAAAGAATTCTCCCAAATGAGAAGTTCATATTTCTAGCCGCTTATATTGCTCTATTTTATTTGATATTACTGTTGACCATGATTTATTTGCTGCAAATAGCAAACGCAAACGCGATCTTAACTGATCATCAAAGCCTATCTCTACGATAGCAGCAAACGCAAACGCGATCTTTATTGATCATCAAAAAGCCTATCTCTATGATAGCAGCAAACACAAATGCGATCTTTATTGATCATCAAAGCCTATCTCTACGATAGCAGCAAACGCAAATGCGATCTTTATTGATCATCAAAGCCTATCTCTACGATAGCAGCAAACGCAAACGCGATCTTTATTGATCATCAAAGCCTATCTCTACGATAGCAGCAAATGCAAACGCGATCTTAACTGATCATCAAAGCCTATCTCTACGATAGCAGCCAATGCAATGCGATCCTAAGTGATCATCTAAGCCTATCTCTCACGATAGCAGCCAATGCAATGCGATCCTAAGTGATCATCTAAGCCTATCTCTCACGATAGCAGCCAATGCAATGCGATCCTAAGTGATCATTTAAGCCTATCTCTCACGGTAGCGGCCAATGCAATGCGATCCTAAGTGATCATCTAAGCCTATCTCTCACGATAGCAACCAATGCAAATGCGATCTTAAGTGATCATCTAAGCCTATCTCTAACGATAGCAATCAATGCAAATACGATCTTAAGTGATCATGCAAAGCCTATCTGTTACGATAGCAACGAATACAAATGCGATCTTAATTGATCACTAAAGACTATCTTTTACGATAGCAGCCAAAAACCAATGCGGTCTTAATTGATCACTAAAGCCTATCTCTTACGATAGCAGCCAAATACAAATGCGATCCTAGTTGATCATCAAAGCCTATCTCTCACGATAGCAGCCAATGCGAATGTGATCTCAATTGATCATATAAAGCCTACTTCTTATGGTAGCAATCAAATGCAAATGCGATCTTAAGTGATCATGCAAAGTTTATCTTTTACAATAGCAGTCAAGCGCGAATGCTATCTTGAATGACTGTTGAAGCCTATCCTCTGCGATAGCAGTCCGCACAAATACGAGCTTAAGTGATCATCTGAAGCCTATCTCTTACGATAGCAGCCAAACAAAATGCGATCTTAAAAGATCATCCAAAGTCTATCTTTTGCAATAGCAGCGAAAATGCAAAATGATCTCAATCGATCATCTAAAGCCTATCTATCGAAGATAGCAGGTTCTACAGATGCGATCTTATAATGGTCTTCTTAAGCCTATCTATTACGATAGCAATTTCTACGCAAAGTAATTTTGGTTAAGTACCCAAGCCCGTCTGTTATGATGGCAACGCACGTGCAGAATCATTTTATTAGATCTTCCAAAGATCTATCTGCTGTGATAGCAGTTTATGCGCGAGACGATCTCGAACAGTTTTCTAACAAAGCCTATCCTCTATGATAGCAATTCGTACTGCTCAATGATCTTAATTGATCTGTGAAAAATTATCTGAAACGATAGCGAAGTTGTGAACGTGATCTCATACGATTTACAATGACCAACTACAAGCCCATCCGTCAAGATGGCAAAGCTGCGAAATTACGATCTCAAATGATCTAGCCAAACGTCTGCGAAATGACGTCGCATATGAGAAATCATTACATGGAATTATGCAAGGCAAAACAAGCCGAAACGCATGCGAAATTGTATTTTGTTGCAAAGAACAGATAGTACAAGAGCTATTTATCATTATGAGTCAAATGACTTACACTTTATCTATCTAGATAGCAGCTTACTAGCGAAAAGCTCGCATCTAACTACACAGCCAACATGGCTTACAATGCATCCGAAAAGTAACTTACAAGCATGAAGTTACACATCGCGGGAATCCTAACTGAAAAGGGATGAGCCCAATGGTCCTAACACCGGCTTTGCAATACGCAGATCTGCGGCCAAAGATCTGTAGCAAGTAGGATGTATCTGCGAAGAGATCAACTCGCCATTCGCTACATCCCTAGCAGCAAGATCTGGGTGAATCTACGTCCAAAGATCTTAAGATCTGACGAGACCCCTGTCTGATCAAGATATGTACCAGAGGAACCACCTGTTCCGACGCATGCAGTCGTGCAAAACAGGGGAAGCCGTCATTCCTCTGGTACTGGGTTCCTTGTCCTGATAGACAAGGGCATTGGCGAGCCTCCTGAGTTCAAGAACGAAGAGGCAAGAAACCCTCCTCCAGGGATGCTGAAGAAGAATCACGCCGTTCATTACGAGACGGTAGTACGGTCACTACGGCGCTGCACCTCGCCACGAGGCGGCCGGAAACATGACCTGCACACATAATACACGAAGAAAATTCTTCGAGCACACATGAGGTATTATCTGCATCCTCTCTATGATGGTTATAAACAGCAATAAGCCTCATAAAGTGGATCTTGGAAACTATTTCTATAGCACAAAGCGCAAACTCAGGATTCAAAACTTGAAGTTGCCATGAATCAACGAAAAACAAGCGTTGAAGCCAGCAGTCGTAAGGACTCACGGCAAAGCACATGTTTGGGATGAAGAACCCAAATGGCAAAGACGGGGTTTATATAGGCCCTGTGGAGACTCTTCGGTTGCTTAAGATGAGTCAGCAAAATTCAAAAAGAGGGTAAGTTCAATCACTTACGCCTTGAAAAGCGGTAACAATCAATTACCCTACTAAAGGCTACGACGATTCGGTTGCGTATCCTAATAAATGACGGATAGTCATGATTCGGATGGACTTCCCAACGGAAGCGTGCTTATCTGCCGCGAAATTAGCGCGAAAATCAAGCAAAGAATCAATTGCTGATGTCATAATTGGATATGCACAGAAAATGTCCAATCAAATCCCGAAAAGGGCAAAACGGGCAAACTCATTGTTTGTTGTCAAACAAGAGGGGGGAGAAACCCTAGCAACATTACATTAATGTTTCAAAACGTTACATTAATGTCTCAGCCATTTTCCTTTCTTTTCAAAAATACGAAAAGTCAAAACAAATTTTTGACTAAGGAGTCCTGGGGCTCGAACTGCTCGATCAGCCTCTCCACTTGTTGCACTTCTTGCTTTAGCTGCTCGCACTTGGCATTCATTTCGTCATACAGCTTCAAAGCTTCATCAACCTTTTGCTTTTGCTGCTCCACCTTCTGCATCTCAGCTGCGAGATTCTGGTGCCCAAGATTCAAGGTTACAGCTGCGCGAATCAGTGTAACTCTGTCCTTGAGGAATTTCAAACCAAGTCTGCCCTGGACTTTGAGCACGAGATTTTGGCACATGCCACACAGCAATTCAGCACTCTGGGCCGAAATGGTCGCAGGTGTAGCCGCACATAGCTGTTCCAGTATCCAAATGGCTTCAGTAAGGAATAGCCTCCTGTCAAAAGGAACGATCTCCAGACACCTCACGAACGAGCGGGGGTATCTGAGGCGCATTCGAACCACCCAGTCTACATCGGTTTGCTTCAAACCTGAGACATCAAAAACGAGTTGTAATGTCAGAACTCGTAAGCAAATAATACGACGTGCGAATGGTAAATCTCTACTTACCAGTGCCTTCCAGAATTTGGTGAATAGAGGGAATGCGAGCCACCGGGTTGTTCGAAGACTGCCCTCGCTCCATGGCTCTCCTATCAGCTGCGAGCTCCAACCTCTCATAGTCAGGAGGAAGAGTGTAGGCCGCACCAGCTGCGACTACGTTCCCAACCTGCGAGCCCCAAATGCTCCACGCAGGAATAGGTGCTTCTGGCTCAGTCATTGCCGGAGGCACAGGAACAGCCGAAGTCGTTGGGCGAAAGACATTCTCAGGTGCGAAAACATTAGCATCACTTGTCCTTTCTTCCCCACCACCGGTACGGACACCCTCGTCCATCGGCACAGCATCAGCTTCGACACCATCGGAGAGTTCAATGACATCCTCGAGATGCTCACTTGCGTGTCCAGCAGCTGCGACGGGCTTCTCGGTATGGGAGCTCGAAATTGGAACATGGGATGCAGAAGTCTGGCTTCTCTGCTCCAGCTCAGGTTCCTCAGCATGACCTGCGATACCAAATGCGACAGTATGAGGTAACTTGTGTTATAAGTTATTTTGTTATCTTTGCTAAAGCTGAGAATAAGCACCTCCACGCGAAGGTGGGATCGAGGTATCCTCATCATACACTAGGGACGCGGAACCGTGCCCTATCAGTGTGTCTTTACTAAGCAAATCTTTAAGAGAGGCGTGACCTGGGATGCGAGTAAACCAGTCATGACCTTGCCTCAAGTGGCTATAGCTTAGCATGTGCATATCACTCAAAATAATTACCTGAGGGTTCTCCGCATTTGCTTACCAACCAACGGCGAATGTCAGGCTTTGACACACCGTGCTTTAATGCACCCACAATTACATCTCTATAAGTAACTGCGAGATTGAAGATCTCACCTTTGTCGCCACCCGCGATCTCTGCGAAGTCCGCTTGGGCTTGCTCTAGCTCTGCTGCATCCCCTCCGGGAACCTCATCTTCCTCCTCCACATGAGGAGCCACTTCTTCGGGAAGCTCGTCTTCCTCGCCAGTTGGACGCACTAAGTCGTCGACATGTTGCTCTTCGAGGCTCCGCTGCTTCACACGCTCGAGTTCCTCTTCCTCTCGCTGCCTTCTTCTTTCAGCAGCCTCCGCGGCTGTCCTCCGGGACTCAGCAAGAACATCCTCGCTTATAGGATCATCTGAAATGCCAGATTGGGCATCTCTCTTTTGCCTCTTGGTCACAAGGCCACCAACGGCTTCATCATCATCATCTGCGAATACATTTTTGGTTCAAAGAAAAGAACTGTATGGAAGTTGTGATAAAGGACAAAGCAATGCGACGGAGGTACCTCCTGACTCTTCCTCGCGCATTACAACTGTTCCTTCTTCTTCTCCATTACTTGCCTGGGGCTCCTGCCTCTCTTCCTCTTCCTCTTGGTTGAATGGAACGAAGGTCTCGACTGCGAGATCTTTTCGCACTTTGCTGGGCATACGACCCTTGCCCTTGTCCTTGACAGAATGGGACCTCGCTGGGGGCGAGACTGGAGCACTCCTAGGGGAAGAAATCGTAATTCCCTTTTGCCTAGGTCTTTTCACTCTCGGCGCCGCAGTCGCTGGAGGGGACGGGTCATCTCTAGGAGGAGACGGAGCCGGAGGTTTGTCTATCAGCGAGTCAGCAAAAGTATTCATGGCTGCGCGAACCTTCGTTTCAACCTCGGCATCCATCCTCCATGCTAACCGGTACGCCTCCCCCTTCCTTCTGGTGGCAACAATAGTGTCCACCAGCGCTTTGGAGCGATCACCAGCTGCGAACCTCCGCACATGGCACTGAATAATACAGAATGAAAGCATCAGTACAAGGAAATCAAAAAGCTTAAAGCACGCGAGGAAATTGCTTACCTCAGCAAACGCTTTGCTATATTTGACGACCTGCGTGTCACCTTTCCTGATGGCATCGACTTGTTCCTTCAGAATGAAATCAGGGCACAAATGGTTCTCGCGGTCCAACAACGAGTAGCAACCGTACTCAGACTCGCTCAAACTGCAATTGGGACGAAACGGAAAAGAGTTTCTCTTGATCAAGGGGGCCCTTCCTGGCTGTGCCGCCGCCTCGGTCTCCCTCCTCGTTTGCTGGGCAAGCCAGTATGCGATCCAGTTCTGGGAATAACCACCATTGCGAGTTCCCGCAGGCTGCTCGAAGGGAAGATTGCTCATGAGGACCGTCTTGCACTCCTTTGCCAGCAAGCGCTTGTAGCACCCTCTAACGATAGACTGGGGCCAGATTGATGGGGCCACCGCATCGAAACCAAACTGAGGAGAGACCCGAGTGGGGTCAACATCCACTGTAAGCCTTTCATATCGTGGCGCGAGCTCACGAATATGCTCTGCAAGTGCAGGAAGAGAACCTCGCAGACACCAGCAAAAGAACTCACGATAACGCTCGTGGAAATGCGATCCCTTTTCAAAGAGAAGGTCTTCTGACAAGACCATGCCTTCGGAGGGGTATAGCTTCGGAAACCACCGCACATTCTCAACACGTGTGGCGTAAGGCCTGGCAGTGAACTCCCTTCGCTTGTCGCATATCAAGCTCCAAGTGCACTTGGTGTTGCTTGCCCCAAACCATCTCGCAGCCCTTCCGCTGTTGAGCGCTTTCGTCTCGCCTGGGGGACACCACTTCTCAAGTGGGAGGGGAGTTGGAGCATAAGACGGCCAGCGCTCAAAAACCCACATTGTCAAAAAGCTGATATTGACAAAGGTCAGAACATCGAGACGGCCGCGCGATTCCTTCATCGCCAGAACCAGCTGATCCAGCCTGTAATATAGCGTGCCCAAGACCAAGGGTCCAAGTGCGACTCTCTGGCCGAGAGCGAGCCTCACCGCAAGTGGCAGCACATGGTAGAAGACCCCGTCATGGGGGTGACCATCAATCAGAAATCTCGACAGCCAAGCGCAAAGAAAAGCACAAAGGGTCAGGTGATAACCCTTGCCCTCTATGTAATTCTCGGCCTCCGGGTTCGCGCTCAAAAGCTTCTTAGTGATGCTGCTGCTCGCATAGTCTCGGAAGAAGTACTGCAACCACTTGTTCCAGGTATTCTTCGCAGACGTATCAACTAGCTGCCAGTTCGGAAGAGGTTTTGTACTGGTCCACCGAGTGGAGATTTTCTTCACCTCTGCTAAGCACTCCTCCATCTGCGCGTACAAGGTTAATTCCGCAGATGTCCTTAAGTGACTCAAGGGGTCCACCTCACCCATAGGGGAAAGCTCATACAGCATTTGAACGTCCTCGAGCGTGGGGGCAGCCTCGAACTCAGCAAAGTGAAACGTGTGAGTCGCAGGCGAATAGCGGGACAGAAGGTCTAGAAGCATGGACTGATCCAACTTCACGGCAGCGCCCTTCATAGCACGAACAGCGAAGAAAATGCCGGCTTCATCAAGAGTTTCGGCGTAATTACCCAACACGTGGTCAGTCCACTCATCCATGTAGTCCAACTTCTGGACAAACGCCTGAGTAGAAATCGCAGTATATGGGAAGTGCCCGTTCTCAATTCCCAATCGAACCACATCCTCGGAGCCAACTAACTCGAGCAAGGCTGAGTTAACTGGGCGAGTCAGGGTTAACAACTGCTCAACGGGAACAGGATCAGGCATCCTCTTCGCCTTCACCCTCGCGTGGTAAAAATCTTTCCCACCCAGAAAGGGGGCTTTTCGCCACAGAGACCGCGGAAGCTCCGGCATCTCTTCATCTTCCTTGACAGGTCTGGTTACTCTTGTTTTGGCCATTCCTGCGAAAGGGCAAAAAAAAAGGGGGGAGAAATACCACACCAGTCAGTTTGAATTTTGGAATTCGAGATCTATGCAACAGGAAGCAAACAGTTCCAGTGCCGATTTCAGAAATTGGGGAGTTGCAAGATCCAATATTGTTGAAAGATTAAGAACGAAGCAGGTTTAGAGATCAAAGCCTCTTCACACACTTCATGGGTTTACAGATTCGATGCGATTCAAGGCAAACACTGGTAGTTTAAATCAAGAGTAAACGAGGCCAACCTTGTTTCCTTGAAGCCTGCTTGGAGATGCACAATTGAAGAATACGATTTGCAGTCTTGAACTGATGATTGATTATCTGGATCTGCTCTCGAAGATCTCCGGGTACCATTCACTTTAAGAGAAAGAAGTGATGCTCTGCAATAATGGGATACAAGGTATTTATCCAAAAGAGTGAGGGGTTGCGTCCCTTCAGTAGTCGAATCGCAACCGTCACCGTCGTGTCGCGCAATCACAGGACGGGCTGACGTCACGCCTAAAACCCTAAAGGTCAGACGGCACGACTCTAGGGGTTTTAGGTCATAATGACACGCACGGGGGCTGAACTTACCCGTATTTGAATTGGTGCGTGACGACGACGCGCATGTTGGTTTCCGCGCATGGAAGCCTATACAGCTACAAGCCTTCACGCGCAGAAAGGGGGCTAATGTAGATACTGCTTTCTGACATGGCTAATCTTAGCCACGTGGCGATCATCCAGCACACCATATTGTGCTCCACACACACAGGATCACCAGCCGAGCTGATCCATGTGGGGGCTGCGAGACAGAGCCCTCGCATACCACTGCACGGGACTTGTAGGGATTTGTGGTTTGGAGGCTAGGGTAAGCCCTGTCGCGTGCGAGCCAAGCCCGCGCGCGACCTTTAGTAACTGTTTTGAGAGATCTATGGCACGAGCTCCCTAGACCCGGTCAATCCGGTCAAACCCGGTCAACCTCGTAACGGTTCCGGTACTCGCGCACCACGTGCTCTAACGGTTCCTATATACTCGGACGAACGTGCCGTTACGGTTAAGCTAATTAAGCCGCCATTAATGGGCGCATTAACTACACTACAACGGCCACGTTCTCCAGTATATATATATCGTTACTCTTTCCATACAAAGAGAACAACACTGCCATACGCGGAAGCTCTGCCAAACCTCTGTCTCTCTCTCAGACATTACTACTGACTTACTCTCTCCCTACACACACCCCTATTCTTCCTGTGCGATCCCTGATCCACTACGTACGGTGTACACGGAGGTCTCCCTGCCGGAATCTCTTGTGCACAATAGGATAGCTTTCCTAAAAATGTCTTCAAGGCACTCTGGTTATGGGGCGGCGTCATGCCGGTTATGGCTGATACTTTCGCAGGGTCAGGCTCGATTCCTTGGCGATGAACTACGCATCCCAAGAACTTCCCTGATGTTACCCCAAATGCGCATTTCATGGGATTAATCTTTAGTTGAAAGCATCTACATCTATTGAACACCTTCCGTAGATCTACGAGGTGATCTGCTTCGTGCTTGGATTTAACCACCAGGTCATCCACATAGAATTCCACTTCTTTATGCATCATGTCGTGGAACAGAGCCATCATGGCCCGCTGATAGGTTGCACCCGCGTTTTTGAGACCGAACGACATCACCGTGTAGTTGAACACCCCCACCGGAGTGATGAATACAGTTTTCCGCGCGTCTTCGGGGTCCATCTTGATCTGGTTGTACCCGTTGAAGCCATCCATGAAACTGAACATGCGGTGGCCCGCTGTTGAATCGATAAGCAAATCGATGCTGGGCAGTGGAAAATCTTCCTTGGGGCAGAAGCGATTGAGATCTCGGAAGTCCACGCAGATGCGGAGCTGTCCGTTCTTCTTCACCACTGGCACGATGTTGTCCAGCCATGTGGGATGATGATTCGGCTCTATGAATTTGGCATCCAGGAGTTTGACAATCTCCTGCTTGATTTTCACGTTAAGCTCCGGCCTGAAGCTTCTTGTGCTCTGCTTTACCGGATTAGACCCTGGAATGATGTCTAAGCGGTGCATAGTGATGCTTGTATCCAGTCCCGGCATCTCATCATACTCCCATGCGAACACATCCTTGTATTCAGTTAGGAGCTGTAGCAGCCCTTGCTCCTCCTCGCTTGTGAGGTCCGCACTTAGAAAGACTGGCCTTTTCTTTTCCTCGTTCGGGCTGAGGAACACTTCCTTTAGCTCTTGCTTTTGTGGTCTGGGCCTATCTTCCATGCATTCAGGTGCTTCTTTGAGCTTCTCATCTGGGGTGCTCTGCATTGGCTCTTTCATTACCGCGATCTGCTCGATTTGATTGATTTGCTCAGGGATATCCCCATGCCCGTGTGAAGACATCCCCGCGCATCTTCATATGCGATAGCATTTCTTCCCATTGGCGTAGAATCTCTCTATCTCCTTGCCTTCGGGGTCATGCTTTAAGATTCTCTTCAGAGTATACACATTCTTCCGATGGTATGCGATACGCGGCGCCTCTTCGCGTGTAGGCGGCTTTTCTTTGGCTTCTTCTCTTGTCACCATTACTCCCGCAGGTGACTGGTCCTTGATGTCCTCCCAGAGAGGCAAAGGAGTAGGGTTGAATGGTCCCGGTGTTTGCTCGTCCGTCATCTCGGTGAATCACACCGCCTCGCTAAGATGTGCTTCGTCCAAGTTGAATGGATTCGTTGAAGCCGGTATCTCGACTATTCTGTCGTTCCAGATAGCTTTCATAACCTGGTGAGCCGTTGAAGGAACTGCGTCGAAGCGATGAATCCAGGCTCGACCTATGATCATGTGATACGTGGTGTTTGCGTCTATGACATAGAACTTTGCTGAGCACTTGATTTTGCCAATTTGAACGCCCAGGCGGATCCATCTGATCGTCATTCTAGAGTCGCTTCCGAATCCCATCAGTGGAGATGGGCGCTTGACGATCTTGTGCTCAGGGATCCCTGCTAGCTTCAGTGTGTGGAGTGAAACGACGTTGACCGCTGCTCCTCCATCGACGAATGCTCGTTTGAACTCGACGCCATTGATGATGGCTGTCACGTACAGAGGCCTTTGGTGGCTCGCATCTGTCTTCTTGTCGCTGGCTGAAAAGGTCATAATCTTTTCTGTAGAGCGAGACGCCCTGATGACTTTCCCGTTGGAGACTACAATATCCTCCTCGTAGTCCTCTGTTATCCTTAAGATCGCTTTCGTCATTTCTGTCCGGCATTTCTCCGAGAAATTCATCTCGTCGAAGAATCTGCTGAAGCCGTGCGACCCTTTCATCCGATCGGCACGTTCGTCTTCTGTGTCCATACTGTAGTCTTCGTCATTATGAACCTCAGCGATGACGGGTAGACCATCCTCTGCGACTTCTTCCAAGTCGACGATCGAAATCATGGCAACCTCTTTGCCTTTTGAGTCTTGCTCTGCATGGGCGGGAAGCGGATTGTTGCGCACATCCTTCCTGCGATCGCTGACGATCAGCTCGCCGTTCTTCATCTTCTGGTCGAATGTAAACCTGAGCTTTTTACATTCCGCTGTGGGGTGCATGACCTTGCCGTGGTACTCGCACCACTTAGGATCCCTTACCATCTCCTTGGAGGGTATCTTTTCGAGCGGCGGCAGGACACCGTCCTTGCGCCACTGTCTGCAGAGGTCGCTTGCTTCCTCTACCGAGCATGGCAGAGGTGGTACATCGAAGTTCACAACCTTCGCTTGCTTCTGGGGTGAAACTGTATTGACCTCAGCTTCGCGTCCCCTCTTGTAACTGAATCTCCCGATCTTGTAGGTGGTGCCGCTCGAAGGTCGCTCCGGAGCGTTCTTCTTTTTCTGCCTCTCGACTATAGGTTCGATGTTCTTCGTGCATTCAATTAGCTTTGAAAACGTAGGTGTTTGCAAATTGATGAGCATACCTTTGTATTCGTCTCGCATGCACTGCAGGTATATCTCTACGAGCCGGCTCTCGAGCATTGGATCTTTGCACTCCAAGGACTTCGCCCTGAATTTCTTGATGAAAGTAATCCCATCCTCCTCGCGCTGCTGATACATCCCCGAGAGATGGATCATTGTCACCCTTTCTTCCATCTGGAAGAACTTGGTGTAGAAATTCTGGACCATGTCGTCCCAAGTCTTCACAGATCCGGCTTCCAACGTTCGGTACCACTTGTACGCTACGTTCCCTAAAGATTTTGGGAACTCTCGCATCAGCAGTTTGGGATCAGCTCCGTATGGCCCCATGACATCAATGAAACGCATGACATGCTCATGAGCGTTCCCGTTGACATCCTCGAACTTGTCCCATTTAGGGGCCTTATACCCCGCCGGGTTGGGCATGAGATAGATCTCCCGCGGGATGGGTGGATCGTTGTCTAACTTCGGGATAATGGTATCCGCGAATGACTGGTGAGCCAGAATAGTGTCCATGCGCTTCTGCAGAGACGTCATGCATTCTGGAATGCTTCCCTCGGTAGCTGAAGGAGGGGTTGCCGCAGGCGGAGGCGACACATACGCCGCCGAAGGATTGGGGACATACTGACTACTCGCATTGCCCCAAATCGCCGTTGGAGGAGGCAAGGGGTACTGCAGAGTCGGGTTAGATGCCAAAGCCGAAGGCTGAGGAGTGTGAGCAGTGAGAGGCAACATCTGAGCTGTTGACCCCTGAATCGAAGGCAGCTGCGTAGTCGCCGGTGGAGTCTGCAGATTAGGGTTGGGAGGTGTGGTTGACACTCCCAGTCCCGGAGCGGTAGGGCCTCCTCCTCCTTGAGAGACGGCGGTGGCTGTTGAAGGGTTTGGTGCAAAAGTGCCCAGAACGGCCAAGATCCGTTCTAGCTGCGCGGACTGGGCTTTGAGAGCTTTCGCCTGACTTTGGACAGTGGCGTCCAAGGACTCTAGCGTCGGTGTCTCGCCGGGAGTGGTAGGAGTACGGCGGGTTTCCTCTCCCGAGGCGATTTCGGTGGAAGGCGATCTGTTGCTGATATCATCCTCCTGAGACATGGTTGCTTTTGTTGGTAAGTTCACGTCGGGTTCACCAAAATGTGCACAAGAGATTCCGGCGGGGAGACCTCCGTGTACACCGTATGTAGAGGATCAGAGATCGCACAGGAAGAGTGGGGTTGTGTGTAGGGAGATAGTAAGGCAGTAGTAATGTCTGAGAGAGAGACAGAGGTTTGGCAGAGCTTCCGCGTATGGCCAGTGTGTTCTCCTTTGTATGGAAAGGTTAACGTCCTATATATAGCAGAGAACGTGACCGTTGTAGTGTGGTTAATGCGCCCATTGATGGCGGCTTAATTAGCTTAACCATAACGGCACGTTCGTCCGAGTATATAGGGACCGTTACAGCACGTTGTGCGCGAATACCGGAACCGTTACGAGGTTGACCGGGTTTGACCGGATTGACCGGGTTTATGGAGCTCGTGCCATAAATCTCTCAAAGCAGTTACTAAAGGTCGCGCGCGGGCTTGGCTCGCACGCGACAGGGCTTACTTTAGCCTCCAAACCACTAAGTCCCTACAAGTCCCGTGCGGTGGTATGCGAGGGCTCTGTCTCGCAGCCCCCACATGGATCAGCTCGGCTGGTGATCCAGTGTGTGTGGAGCACAATATGGTGTGCTGGATGGTTGCCACGTGGCCAAGATCTGTCAGCTCAGAAAGCACTATCTACAACCGACTAATAGCTGCAGATATTACACAAAAGGTTACTAACGTTTCAGATGTCTTATTTCTATTGATTTTTAGCATATAAAGTTTTGTTGTGGCATTTTGATAAAAATATCATGAAGCGTGTGTGTATAAATACATACATGTACATAATAAATTTAGTGAACTACAAATGATATATACTTCATGAACATAAAATACATTGTTCTAAAGAATCTAAGTAAAAAAATTAATGTCAGCTTTTAAAATCAAATTTCCATTAACCCGTCATTTTTCCTTTGTAAAAGTTGATAATTTGACAGTGTTATATTTTTCCTTTGGTTGCTGTTTACTCATATAGGAAAGCAAATTTAAACTACCCCTGCCAATATTTTCTTCGTAAATATGTGAATATTTTCTCTAACTACTCGACCATTCCAAACCACAGCCAGAGGCCTCAGGTTCGAATCTGGTGAAGAGAGAAGGGAAATTCTAAAATCTGATTTTAATTTGGTTTAATAAATGAGAAGGCTTAGAATCAATATATGCATGCCTTATTATTAATAAATAAAAAATACATGTTATGATAATACTTAATAGTATGGGCACACTACAAATGTGTAATCAAAATGATTAATTGTATTATTTTCAAGCATATCAAAATACTCCTCCTATGTTGGTTAAACATGTAAGTTGACTATCGGTAGGAGGAATCATAAATAGGACAAAGACTTTCAGTTATGTCTTTTAGTGACTATAAAGCGAGATTGGATGAAAGATTATGTAATTGAGGTTTTGATAAATGAATATAACACTTAGCACGCGTTATAGCGCGGAGTCACGCCTAGTTATAATATAACGTCGAGAATCTGTTTTCAGTACTACTCATTGTGAATTTGTTGTTCACAATTTTTACAGTTTGTGAGAGAATTAGAGGAGCAAGCCCGCTGCATGGACATGAAGATACATGAAACTGTGATGGATTCTTTTACCTTTTCAATTCAAGTACTAGAAGTCATTGTAAGTTTCTTATTCTTGATTTAGTTGCACATTTTGTTATTTTATTAATTTTGAGTTTTATAGTTATTTGTATTTGTGTATGGGTACCTGAACTTGAGTAGAGTGTTGCGATATGCTATATGAAATTAGGGTTTCTTGAACAGGAATTGGGGTTTCATCATGTTAATTGTGTAACCCTTCAGTGTCGCTGTTAGAGGACAGAAATTGGGGTATTTAGAGGGCTCACGTGTAACTCAGGGCTCGTGTTAAAACAATGATCAGTACATTGCAACAATTTTTCTTTGATTTTGTTCAACTCATACTTGCTTCTTCTTGGTCGTTTATGTTGATTTCGGAGACATGAGAATACAATATTTTAGTTTAAGGCAAAAGTTGTTATTACACATTAAATGTCCACAATGCCCCATGTAGCGATTTGTTAGTACTTGTTAACATAATGTCAGGGATCACGGTTCACCCCTTTTAATTAGCAATTTATTGCTTTTCCTCTTATGAATTTGAGGTTGTAACTAATACTTCATTGGACATGTGACTTGCTGTTCGAGATGAAAATGCCCCAAAGTATGCAGAGGCTTTAGTCACAGATTACTAGAGTTTAGAGCTGATTACCTTAAGTGAAGTTGACTAAACTCAGTCTTGGCACAATCTGTTAGTTGACTCTTTGATATGCTCCAGGTTTGCTGAGACATTACATTTCATAATTTTAAAAGTGTTTGCTTTGACTAAATGAAAAGGATTATTGATTTCGGCTTAATTCAACTATCAAACCCAAATATTGGAATATTTGGGTCAATTCCCAGATGTGGAATCCTTCCCTGATCATTTGAAATTATGTATTTGTTCTTAGGTAGTTTGAATTTGCTGTTTGGAAAGCACTTCATGCCGTCCAGAGATCATTCTTCCCAACGGTACGATTTCCTCGATACTTTGTCTAAATGCTTAATCAGTTTCTGAATTTAAAATATGTAATCAATTAAGTACTGTTTTTAGGAATCAAGTAGACAATGAATTTATGTAGGGATATTTGCAGGGGTTCGTGAATGGAGTACGTTAGCTTTTTGGGCCAGGTGATGCGTGGTACGATAGTTCATGCCATGGAATTAAGGATCCAGTCGGTCTACTACCTATATTATTTATGTTAACTAGACTAGAATCTGTTGTGCTTTTGGAGTTTTTGAACTCGGATGGTTAAACTAGACTAGTTCGAATTTGCCGTTTTTGAACTAGGTACATATGATGCTAAGTTTTACCTAGTTTTGGCATTTCTGTTATGAAAATTCCAAGTTATCACATGTTGCTGAATGCAAACAGTATGTAGCCAACTTGTTTCTTATGTAAAATGCAAATTTATGACATCTTGTTTATGTATGACTTTCAACCTATTTAGATGGTCTTTCAGCCTAATGTGAAAAAGGTGACAAGCACGAACGTCACAAGAATGATGAAGTACCGACAAACTTCTCTTCTAGTGACGAGTTTGGATGTCATCTATCTAACTACACATGAATATATGTTTGTTGCCAGTTTTAAATGCGACAATAAAAATAGTCGCTAGATAGAAACTACCGACACAAATTTATGTCGTTGTTTACTCTTTCTTCCGAAAAACTGAACGCTTGTCGGCTATCACTCTAACGACACAGTTGTAGTGACTACGGATGGACAAACAATTTTTTGTCGGTAGAATATCTGCCGACAAGTTTAGGCTATCTACCGACAACTTTTGCTGTCAAGGGAGGTAGTATTTGCTGTAGTGGCTTTATTTGAATTCCTAACTTGCTTTCGAAAAAGTCTACTTTGAAGTATCATATGATAAATGATAATCCCAAAATAAAGGTTCCGAATGACCCCACAAAAAGAAATCTAAATTTTATTGTGAAATGAGAAAGTACCGTTCAAATACGACTACCATATTAGACCCTGATACAAGTCACGTGCCACAATTATCAAAAGTACAGTACCGCTCACATGTTAGTCAAATGCAAAAATCTCTCATAATCATATCATGAATATTATGAAGAACTGCCATACCGAATTTTCTTGGAGCCCCTTACTCAAAACTACATATTAGAAGACTGTAGGAAGTAAAAGACGTAATAACGTAATGTGAAAACTGTTGTGCGTGGGCCACTTCAAGACTTTCGAATGCCCTTTTTGGGGAAGGTGCTTTACTGGACTCTTTCATCAATATCTGGTCGTGTTTAAGCTATTAAGGTTATAAGTCCCAAATCTATGGTCTATTGAAGAAGTTAACATAATGCTGAAGTTTTGTTTGTTTATGAGAAAATTCCAGGAAGCCGAAGATTACCCACACAAAAACATTTATTCTTGAACACATTCAAAGTTTTAAACATGGATGAATTTTGTGTTTACTGTTTTGGATTATTTTTAAGATATATAAAAATTAAGGGATTATTCTAAATCCTTTATAGTCAAATCCATATAAATAAGATGAACTATCAGGTTCAACAACATGTATAAACTTCCTTGGATCACAACGATTCATTGCGTGTGTCGCGCGTCCAATGGGATAAAAAGTGCGAGCTAGTTATGATGCATGATTCGACACGATTTGAAATATTACATGTACATTGGAACTTTTTCGAAAAATAAAAGAAATTGTTCGTTGTCCACTTGAGTTAGCTCTAACTAATATTAAAAAATGTTTGCAGGGAAATCCGGAATTGGCTAATTTCATTGATGAAGTTCGCACTACACCATTTCAATGTCTGGCATGTTTGGAGATTATATACGGATAAGCTAATATTATATGGCCATGTTTAGTTGTTGTTGTTGTCTTCGTAGTCGTCGCTGTTGTTAATGTTTGAATTCAGATTCCGTGGTTCGCAGTATTATTTAATATGTTTCTCTATTATCCACGAATAGTTTGTAGTGTTTATGATTATTTATTGTGTTTCTCTATTATCTACAATACTTTGTAATGTTTATGATTAATTATCATGTTTCTCTATTATCCACAAATTTGTTTTGCATAAGCTGTGTTAACGTACCAAATACCCTCTTGTCAAATTAGGAATGAATCGCAAACATACTTACTACGTCGTGTTTGTTGGTCGACAAATCGGTATATTCAATTCGTGGAAAGAATGTCAACAACAAACTACTTCATATAAGGGCGCTTGCTTTCACAAGTGTGCAACGTATGACGAATCTCCAAATGCTTTATTGAAGGACTGGGAACAACGCGATGTAACGCACATGCAGTGTATCAACTTGTTCCAAAGGACCTGCACCTATGTGTACACACAAAGCCATTGCCTACTTTTTTTTTTTTCATTCTTGGTTTCTTTGTGGGCATGTGTGTTGGCATTCTAATTAAGGCCTAATGATGTATTCATATTAAATCTAAGTATTTTGTAACGACAATTTCAACTCTCTAATTTCAAACACGTTGTAATGTTATTTTCGTTTCTTAATTAACTGTCGGTGTCGGTAGCGAGGTACGATATAAATATAATATTAAATTACTTCATATATGAAAAAAATCATTTACGTAAATTTTTTAAAGCAAAAATGAGCATTATCTGGCAAGACATCGTTATTTACAAACATTTCATACAATTCAGGCCTCAATTTTACAACACAAGTAGTTTTATATAAAATCACCGCACTGAGGGTATTATAGGCATTTGGAACATATCTTGCTTCTTATCCTGCACCACCCAAACATGGTAATTCATATCCTGCTTCTTATCATGTCTCATATCATGCAGCACCCAAACACAATAAGCTAACATAA
This sequence comes from Linanthus parryae, assembly GCA_023055425.1. Classification (NCBI taxonomy): domain Eukaryota; kingdom Viridiplantae; phylum Streptophyta; class Magnoliopsida; order Ericales; family Polemoniaceae; genus Linanthus; species Linanthus parryae. The sequence continues at coordinate 958,588 of JALGPY010000030.1, forward strand.
TATATCAGGCCTTCTCCACCAGCATACATATCCTCCCTCGTAATCCAGCATAAGCCATATCAGCTGTATCTTGTCCACAACCCAAACGATGCCTTAGGGGGAAGGTGCTTTACTAGACGCTTTCATCAATATCCGCCCACTTTTAAGCTATGGTCATAAGCCCCAAATCTATGGTATGGTGAAAAAGTTAACCTGCTGGAGTTTTGTTTGTTTTCTGAGAAAATTCCAGACAGCCGAAGATGACCCACACAAGAACATTTATTCTTGAACACATTCGAAGTTTTAAACATGGATACATTTCGTGTTTACTCTTTTGGATTATTTTTAAGATCTATAAAAATTAAGGAATTATTCTAAATACTTTACAGTCAAATCCAAATAAATAAGCTAAACTATCAGGTTCGACAGCATGTGTGAACTTTCTTGGATCACAACAAATCATTGCATGTTTGCTTACTCTTGGAGCAGAACCAATAAGCGAAATATCCCAAATTGGGGGGTACAATCGAGACAGCAGACTGGGAGCTAAACACACAGAAATCTAAGAAGATCTGAAGTGAAAGTAAAGCAACTTCTGAGTATTTCAGCTTGACTCTCAATTGGACATGACACTAATTTAATCAAAATTGACTATTAACTTCACTTAGGGAATTACTAAGCCTCTCATTCAGCCTTAGGTTTATGCACTTATTAATTTTAGACCTTTACATGGGTACAAGATCAACCTTATGAGACAATTGAGCAATAACACTTAAGGGATGCTAAATCATACCTCAAAGATGTAACAGAGTTAGTTTCAGAAAGGCTAAATTGCACCAGAGGAATCCATATTTTGCAAAAACAGGCAAGTGAGTATCCAAATTCTAAAATCGAGCACCATGGGTTCCAATTTTTTATTTTCGAACAAGTATGTACCCTTTGGTTAACTTTCCGTTAATATTTGACGAAAAATATAAAAAGACTATTGTACCACTTATTTTCACCTCCATTTTTTTAAAATACAAGTTTTACTAACAAATCTAAATTTTTTTTTTAATAATTTGATATACCTAAGATAATGCAAAATAATTTAATCAAAATTAGATATTTTGCACGAAGATACTAGTGTGTTATTGTTTTATTAAAAAAATAAATGTGAAATTATGAAATTATTTTTAAAGACTGTTAAAAAAAGTTAAAGAATTTAAGATTCACGGATATATGTAAATAAAAACACATTTCATATCTTGAAATGATGTAAAAATATGTGAGAATATATTGCATTATCTTACATATATCAAATTATTAAATAAAATTTTATTTCTATTTTTATTTTTTAGATTTGTTAGTAAAACTTGTATTTAAAAAAAGTTGGAGGTGAAAATAAGGGGTACAATAGTCGTTTTATATATTCCCATCCAATACTAACAGAAAGTTAACGGAAGGGTTTTATTATTTTTCTTTTTTATATTTTTTTTTAGTAAAACATGGATTTACAAAAAAATTGGAGCTTAAAATAGTACAATAGTTATTTTATATTTCCCCATCCAATATTAACGGAATTTTAACGGAAGGGTACCCACTTGCTAGGAGATCTAAAATTTGGACCCGTGGTTCTCGATTTTGAAATTTGGGTACTCACTTGTCTGTTTTTGCAAAGTATGGGTACCTTTCAAAAATTGTAGAATGCCTTTCAACACCAGACAGAAAAGAAGGCCTCCATCTTGTTACTTAATAACTTGGGGGTGTTTAAGCAAGAACAATGGAACGAAAACAAGAACGATACACAAATTTAACGTGGTTCGTTGAAAAATACGCAACTAACCCGCTGTGCACAAGAGATTCCGGCGGGGAGACTTCCGTGTGCACCGTGTGCAGTGGATCAAGGATCGCACAGAAAGAGTAGGGGTGTGTGTAGGGAGAGAGTAAGTCAGTAGCAATGTCTGAGAGAGAGACAGAGGTTTGGCAGAGCTTCCGCGTATGACAGGTGTGTTCTCCTTTGTATGGAAAGGTTAACGATATATATATACTGGAGAACATGACCGTTGTAGTGTGGTTAATGCGCCCATTAATGGCGGCTTAATTAGCTTAACCATAACGGCACGTTCGTCCGAGTATATAGGAACCGTTATGGCACGTGGTGCGCGAATACCGGAACCGTTACGAGGTTGACCGGGTTTGACCGGGTCTAGGGAGCTCGTGCCATAGATCTCTCAAAACAGTTACTAAAGGTCGCGTGCGGGCTTGGCTCGCACGCGACAGGGCTTACTCTAGCCTCCAAACCACTAAGTCCCTACAAGTCCCGTGCAGTGGTATGCGAGGGCTCTGTCTCGCAGCCCCCACATGGATCAGCTCGGCTGGTGATCCAGTGTGTGTGGAGCACAATATGGTGTGCTGGATGGCTGCCACGTGGCCAAGATCTGTCATGTCAGAAAGCAGTATCTACATTAGCCCCCTTTCTGCGCGTGAAGACTCATAGCCGTATAGACTTCCATGCGCGGAAACCAACATACGCGTCGCCGCCACGCACCAATTCAAATACGGGTAAGTTCAGCCCCCGTGCGTGTCATTATGACCTAAAACCCCTAGAGTTGTGCCGTCTGACCTTTAGGGTTTTAGGCGTGACGTCAGCTTGTCCTGTGATTGCGCGATTCGACGGTGACGGTTGCGATTCGACTATCGAAAGGACGCAACCCTTCATTGTTTTGGATAAATACCTTGTATCCCCCATTATTGCAAAGCATCACTTCTTTCTCTTAAAGTGAATGGTACCCGGAGATCTTCGAGAGCAGATCCAGATAATCAATCACCAGTTCAGAACTGCAAATCGTATTCTTCAATTGTGCATATCCAAGCAGGCTTCAAGAAAACAAGGTTGGCCTCGTTTACTTTTGATTTAAGATACCAGTGTTTGCCTTGAACTGCGTTGAATCTGTAAACCCATGGAATTTGTGAAGAGGTTTTGATCTTTGAACCCGCTTCGTTTTAATCTTTCAACAATATTGGATCTTGCAACTCCCCAATTTCTGAAATCGGTACCGGAACTGTTCGTTTTCCTTCGCATAGATCTTGAATTCCAAAATTCAAACTGAAGTGTGGTATTTCTCCCCCCTTTTTTCTTGCTCTTTCGCAGGAATGACCAAGACAAGAGTAACCAGACCCGTCAAGGAAGATGAAGAGATACCCGACCTTCCACAGGCCTTGTGGCGAAAAGCCCCCTTTTTAGGCGGCAAAGATTTCTACCATGCGAGGGTAAAGGCGAAGAGGATGCCTGATCCTGTTCCAGTTGAGCGATTGCTGACGCTGACTCGCCCAGTTAACTCAGCCTTGCTCGAGTTGGTTGGTTCCGAGGATGTAGTTCGATTAGGGATCGAGAACGGGCACTTCCCATATACTGCGATTTCTACTCAGGCGTTCGTCCAAAAATTGGACTATATGGATGAGTGGATTGACCACGTGTTGGATCATCACGCCGAGACTCTTAATGAAGCCGGCGTATACTTTGCTATCCGTGCTATGAAGGGTGCTGCCGTGAAGTTGGATCAGTCCATGCTTCTAGACCTTCTGTCCCGTTACTCGCCTGCGACTCATACGTTCCATTTTGCTGAGTTCGAGGCTGCCCCGACACTCGAGGACGTTCAAATGCTGTACGAGCTTTCCCCCATGGGCGAGGTGGACCCTCTGAGTCCCTTGAGGACATCTGCGGAGATTGCCTTGTACAAGCAGATGGAGGAATGCTTGGCAGAGGTGAAGAAAATCTCCACTCGGTGGACCACTACCAAGCCTCTTCCTAACTGGCAGCTGGTTGATACATCCGCGAAGAATACCTGGAACAAATGGTTGCAGTACTTCTTTCGCGATTATGCGAACAGCAGCATTACTAAGAAACTCCTAAGCGAGGATCCAGAGGCCGAGAATTACGTAGAGGGTAAGGGTTATCACTTGACCCTTTGTGCTTTTCTCTGTGCCTGGCTGTCGAGGTACTTGATTGATGGTCACCCCCATGACGGAGTCTTCTACCATGTGTTGCCACTTGCTGTGAGGCTCGCTCTTGGCCAGAGGGTCGCACTCGGACCCTTGGTCTTGGGCACGCTGTACTATAGGCTTGACCAGCTGGTTCTGGCTATGAGGGAGTCGCGTGGCCGCCTCGATGTACTGACTTTTGTCAATATTTCCTTTTTGACAATGTGGGTGTTCGAGCGCTGGCCGTCTTATGCTCCAACTGCTCTCCAACTTGATAAGTGGTGTCCCCCAGGCGAGACAGAAGCGCGCAACAGCGGAAGAGCTGCGAGACGGTTTGGAGCAGGCAACACCAAGTGCGCTTGGAGTTTGATATGCGACAAACGGAAGGAGTTTACTGCCAGGCCCTACGCCACGCGTATCGAGAATGTGCGATGGTTTCCAAAGCTATACCCCTCCAAAGGTATGGTATTCTCAGAAGAACTTCTCTTTGAAAAGGGGCCGCATTTCCACGAGCGCTATCTTGAGTTCTTTTGCTGGTGTCTGCGAGGTTCCCTTCCTGCCCTTGCAGAGCATATTCGTGAGCTCGCGCCAAGGTATGAAAAGCTTACAGTGGATGTTGACCCAACTCGGGTTTCTCCTCAGTTTGGTTTTGATGCGGTGGCCCCATCAATCTGCCCCAGTCTATTATCAGAGGGTGCTACAAGCGCTTGCTGGCAAAGGAGTGCAAGACGGTCTTCATGAACAATCTTCCCTTTGAGCAGCCTGCGGGAACTCGCGAGGGTGGTTGTTCCCAGAACTGGCTCGCATACTGGGTTGCCCAGCAAACGAGGATTGTGACGGAGGCGGCGGCGCAGCCAGGTAGGGCCCCCTTGATCAAAAGAAACTCTTTTCCGTTTCGCCCCAATTGCAGTTTGAGCGAGTCTGAGTATGGCTGCTACTCACTGTGGGACCGTGAGAACCATTTGTGCCCTGATTTCATTCTGAAGGAGCAAGTCGCCGCAATTAAGAAGGGCGACACGCATGTCGTCAGATATAGCAAGGCGTTTGCTGAGGTAAGCAACTTCTTCGCGTGCGTTAAGCTTTTTGATTTTCTTACGCTGATACTTTCATTCTGTGCTGTTTTAGTGTCATGTGCGGAGGTTCGCAGCTGGTGATCGCTCCAAATCGCTGGTTAACACCATTGTTGCCACCAGAAGGCAAGGGGAGTCGTTCCGGCTAGCATGGAGGATGGACGCCGAGATCGAAACAAAGGTTCGCGCAGTCATGAAGGCTTTTGCCGACTCGCTGATAGACAATCCTCCGGCTCCGTCTCCTCCCAGAGATGACCCGTCCCCTCCAGCGATTGCGGCGCCGAGAGTGAAGAGACCTAGGCAAAAGGGAATTACGATTTCTTCCCCTAGAAGTGCTCCAGCTTCTCCCCCAGTGAGGTCCCTTTCTATCAAGGACAAAGGCAAAGGTCGCATGCCCAGCAAAGTGCGAAAAGATCTCGCAGTTGAGACTTTTGTTCCATTCAACCAAGAGGAAGAGGAAGAGAGGCAGGAGCCCCAAGCAAGTGATGAAGAAGAAGTAACGGTTGTGATGCACGAGGACGAATCAGGAGGTACTTCCGTCGCATTTCCTTTCCCGTCATCATAACTTCTTTGCCATTTTTTTCTTTGAACCGATTGTGTATTCGCAGATGATGATGATGAAACCGCTGGTGGCCTTGTGGCCAAGAGACAAAAGAGAGATGTCCATTCGGGCATTCCAGATGAGCCCATAAGCGAGGACGTTCTTGCTGAGTCCCGGAAGACAGCCGCGGAAGCTGCTGAAAGAAGAAGACGGCGAGAGGAAGAGGAGCTCGAGCGTGTGAAACAGCGGAGCCTCGAAGAGCAGCATGTTAACGACTTAGTGCGTCCAGTCGGCGAGGAAGACGAGCTTCCCGAAGAAGTGGCTCCTCATGTGGAGGAGGAAGATGAGGTTCCCGGAGAGGATACAGCAGCACTAGAGCAAGTCCAAGCGGACTTCGAAGAGATCGCAGGCGGCGATAAAGGTGAGATCTTCAATCTCGCAGTAACTTATAGAGATGTTATCGTGGGTGCGTTGAAGCATGGTGTGTCAAAGACTGACATTCGCCGTTGGTTAGTAGGCAAATGCGGAGAACCATCAGGTAATTATTTGAGTGATATGCACGTACTAGGCTTTAGCCACTTGAGGCAGAATCATGACTGGTTTATTCGCACCTCAGGTCACGCTTCTCTTAAGGACCTGTTTAGTGAAGACACACTGATAGGGCATGGTTCCACGTCCTTAGTGTATGACGAGGATACCTCAATCCCACCTTCGCGTGGAGGTGCTTACTCTTAGCTTTAGTAAAGATAGCGAAAATAACTTATAACACAAGTTACCTCATATCATCGCATTTAATGTCGCAGGTCATGCTGAGGAACCTGCGCTGGAGCAGAGAAGTCAGTCTTCTGCGTCCTATGTTCCGATTCCGAGCTCCCATACCGAGAAGCCCGTCGCAGCTGCTGACCACACGGGTGAGCCTCGTGAGGACATCATCGAGCTTTCCGACGATGCTGGAGCTGACACTGTGTTGATGGATGAAGATGTCCATGCTAGTGCTGAAGAGATAAGGACAACTGCTGCTAATGCTCCTGCATCTGAGAGTGTCCTTCGACAAGCGACTACGGCTTCCCCCTCGCCTCCGGCGATGACTGAGCCAGAGGCACCTATTCCTGCGTGGAGCATTTGGGGCTCGCAGGCTGGGAATGCAGTCGCAGCTGGTGCGGCCTACACTCTTCCTCCTGACTATGAGAGGTTGGAGCTCGCAGCTGATAGGAGAGTCATGGAGCGAGGGCAGTCTTCGAACAACCCGGCAGCCCGCATTCCTTCTCTTCATGAGATTCTGGAAGGAACTGGTAAGTAGAGCTTTACTGTTCGCACGTCGCATCATTCGCTTGCGAGTTTTGACATCATAACTTATTTTTGACGTCTCCTCAGGTTTGAAGCAAACCGATGTAGACTGGGTGGTTCGAATGCGTCTCAGGTACCCTCGCTCGTTTGTGAGATCTCTGGAGATCGGGCCTTTTGACAGGAGGCTGTTCCTTACTGAAGCCATTTGGATTTTGGAGCAGCTATCTGCGGCTACGCCTGCGACCATTTCGGTCCAGAGTGATGAATTGCTATGTGGCATGTGCCAAAACCTCGTGACCAAAGTCCAAGGCAGAATGGGCTTTAAGTTTCTTAAGGACAGAGTCACGCTGATTCGCGCGGCCGTAACTTTGAAACTCGGTCACCAGAATCTCGCAGTCGAGATGCAGAAGGTGGAGCAGCAGAAGCAAAAGGTTGATGAAGCTCTGAAGCTGTATCATGAGATGAATGCTAGATGCGAGCTACTGAAGCAAGAAGTGGAACAGGTGGAGAAGCTGAGCGAGCAGTTCGAGCCCCAAGACTCTTTAATCAAGAATTTGCTTTGATTTTTCGAATTTTGCAAAAATAGCAAGAAAAATAGCTGAAACATTAATGTAACGTCTTGAACATTAATGTAATGTTGCTAGGGTTTCTCCCCCCCCCTTTTTTTTTACAAGAACAATGAATCTTCCCGTTTTGCCCTTTTCCGGGATTTGATTGGACATTTCTGTGCATATCCAATTATGACATCAGCAATTGATTCTCTGCTTGATTTTCGCGCTAATTTCTCGGCAGATAAGCACGCTTCCGTTGGGAAGTCCATCCGAATCATGACTATCCGTCATTTATTAGGATACGCAACTGAATCGTCGTAGCCTTTAGTAGGGTAATTGATTGTTACCGCTTTTCAAGGCGTAAGTGATTGAACTTACCCTCTTTTTGAATTTTGCTGACTCGTCTTAGGCAACCGAAGAGCCTGTACAGGGTCTATATAAACCCTGTCTTTGCTATTTGGGTTCTTCATCCCAAACATGTGCTTTGCCGTGAGTCCTTACGACTGCTGGCTTCAACGCTTGTTTTTCGTTGATTCATGGCAACTTCAAGTTTTGAATCCTGAGTTTGCGCTTTGTGCTATAGAAATAGTTTCCAAGATCCACTTTATGAGGCTTATTGCTCTTTATAACCATCATAAAGAAAATGCAGATAATATCTCATATGTGTTCGAAGAAGTTTCTTCGTGTATTATGTGTGCAGGTCATGTTTCCGGCCGCCTCGTGGTGAGGTGCAGCGCCGTAGTGACCGTGCTACCGTCTCGTAATGAACGGCGGAATTCTCCTCCAGCATCCCTGGAGGAGGATTTCTTGCCTCTTCGTTCTTGAACTCAGGGTGCTCGTCAATGTCCTTATCCAACATGACAAGGAATCCATCACCAGAGGAATGACTGCTTCGCCTGTTTTGCAGAGTAGCATATGTCGAAACAGGAAGCTCCTCCGGCGCCTACCTTGATCAGACAGAGGCTTTTGTCACCCCTTGGGGTCCTGGGCGTATCGTTTCCCAGGTTTCGCGGCTAGGGATGTAGCGAATGACAAGCTGATCTCTTCGCGGCAGCATCCCTTTTGCTACGGATCTTTGGCCGCAGATCTGCGTGTTGCATAGCCGGTGTTGAAACCGGTGGGTTCATCCTTTTCAAGTCGGAATTCCCGTAGTGCGTTTCTGGCTTGTCAGACATTTTTCGAATGTGTTGTAAGCCATGTTGGCTGCGTAGTTAGATTCGAGCTTTTCGCTTGTAAGCTGCTATCTAGACAGATAAATTGTAAGTCATTTGACTCGTAATGATAAATAGCTTTCTGTATTATCTGCTGTCTCTTTACAACAAAATACAATTTTCTCATGCGTTTCGGCTTATTTCGCCTTGCATAATGCTAATGAATGGTGTCGCATCTGCAACGTCAATTCGCGGATGTTTCGCTAGATCGTTCGAGATCGTATCTTCGCAGCTGTGCCATCTCGGCGGATGGGCTTGCAGTTGGCCGTTGTAAATCATTTAAGATCATGTTCACAGCATTGCTATCGTAACAGATAGTCTTTAGCAGATCAATTAAGATCGTTAAGTGGTGCGAATTGCTATCACAAAAGATAGGCTTTATTAGCGAACTGCTTGAGATCGTTTCTCGCATAAATTGCTATCGCAACAGATAGACTTTTAGAAGATCCAGTAAGCTCATCTTGCGCATGCGTTGCCATCGTAACAGAGGCTTGGGTGATCAACTTTTATCACTTTGCATATAAGTTGCTATCGTAACAGATAGGCTTGAGAAGATCAGGTAAGATCGTTTTGTGTATAAGTTGCTATCGTAACAGATAGGCTTGAGATCGCACTTGTATAGACCGCTATCGTGAGAGATAGGCTTAGATGATCAATTGAGATCGCATTTGCGTTTGGCTGCTATCGTAAGAGATAGGCTTTACTTGATCAATTAAGATCGCATTTGCGCTTGGCTGCTATCGTAAGAGATAGGCTTTAGATGATCAATTAAGAACGCATTTGCGTTGGCTGCTATCGTGAGAGATAGGCTTTAGATGATCAATTAAGATCGCATTTGCGCTTGGCTGCTATCGTAAGAGATAGGCTTTAGATGATCAATTAAGATCGCATTTGCGTTGGCTGCTATCGTGAGAGATAGGCTTTAGATGATCAATTAAGATCGCATTTGTGTTGGCTGCTATCATGAGAGATAGGCTTAGATGATCACTTAAGATCGCATTTGCATTGGCTGCTATCGTAAGAGATAGGCTTAGATGATCACTTAAGATCGCGTTTGCATTAGCTGCTATCGTGAGAGATAGGCTTAGATGATCACTTAAGATCGCATTGCATTGGCTGCTATCGTAAGAGATAGGCTTAGATGATCACTTAAGATCGCGTTTGCATTAGTTGCTATCGTGAGAGATAGGCTTAGATGATCACTTAAGATCGCATTGCATTGGCTGCTATCGTAAGAGATAGGCTTAGATGATCACTTAAGATCGCATTGCATTGGCTGCTATCGTAAGAGATAGGCTTAGATGATCACTTAAGATCGCGTTTGCATTAGTTGCTATCGTGAGAGATAGGCTTAGATGATCACTTAAGATCGCATTGCATTGGCTGCTATCGTAAGAGATAGGCTTAGATGATCACTTAAGATCGCAGTTTGTATGGATTGCTATTGTAAGAGATAAACCATTGTTAACAGTAATAACAAATTCAATAGAGCTACATAAACAGCTAGAAATATGAACTTCTCATTTGGGAGAATTCTTTTATTATAACGCTCTCATATGGGAGAGATGGGATTACAATCCTCTCATATGGGAGAGGAGATTGCGTAAATCATAGCCACATGAGACATTAAGCACGTTGTCATAAAACGTATGAAATGAGAGAAGTCAGGGATAGTACTTCTTGATCCAGCGCATGTTGATTGAACTGGGAGTTGAGGTTGTGCCGTGCAACCTTCGTATGCTGCAGTAGCCACTATCAAAGACTTCTGTGACTTCGAAGGGTCCTTCCCAATTAGCTGCGAACTTTGGGTGAGTTGCTTCTCGCATGCAGTGGTCAGATGCGCGCAAGACCAAGTCTCCGACTGCGAAATCCCTTCGCTGGACTGTCTTGTTGTAGGCGCGAGCGATTCTTTCCTGGTACCGCTTGTTAGTCCTTTTGGCTTGTTCTCGCTTTTCTTCCAGCAAGATTAAGTCATGATCGCGTTGATTTTCATAGAGTGCATGGAAGGCCAGCCTTGCCGAATTGACTCTAACCTCCGCAGGTACCACAGCTTCGGCCCCATAACACAGTAGAAATGGCGAGGCCCCTGTGGGTGTCCTTGGAGAAGTTTTGTAGGCCCACAGAGCTATGATTAGAGAGTCGGCCCACTTCTTGTGGTCGTCTGCGACCATTTTGCTCAATATTCTCAACAGCGTCTTGTTAGTCGCTTCGGCTTGTCCGTTTCCCTTTGGGTAGTAAGGGGTAGAACATATCTGCCTGATATTGTACTCCGCTAATTTCGCAGCTACCTGGCGATTAACAAAAGGAGTACCGTTATCTGAAAGAATGGTGTTTGGGATTCCGAACCTGCATACGATGCTTTCTTGGATAAAGTTGACCACAGCCAACGCATTTGCCGTCTTTAGTGGTATTGCTTCCACCCACTTGGTGAACAGCTCGGTTGCGGTGAGAATGAAATGATTCCCGTGCGACGTTGGCCGGATGGGACCGATGAAGTCCAGAGCCCATGTGTGAAATGGCCATGGCGTCCCTAGTGCATGTAGATCCACAGCAGGAGCGTGCACTAGGTTCCCTTTGAATTGGCATTCCTGGCAGCGTCGTACTTTGGTACGGCAATCGACTTCCATCGTGGGCCAGAAATATCCGATTGAGAGGAGCTGTCTGCATAATTTCGCACCTCCTTGATGCTCCACCTGATGAGAAAGGTCCATGACTTCTTGTGCTTCTCTGCCGTCTAGACATCTCAGCAAGTTGCCCTCGTGACCTCTTCGCCAAAGCAGGTTTTCCTGTACCACGTATCGAGACGCTTTCCTTTTCAATTTTTCGGCTTCTTTTCTTGATTCGGGCACGGTGCCCTGGGTGAGGAAATCAAACAGTGGCTTCCTCCAGTCCGTGTCGTCATCGGTTAGGGCGACGAGTAGAGAGTCTTTGATTAGTGCGCAACTTTCGCACTTCCCTTGTATCAGGGCTGCAGCTGTTGACATGCCTGGCCAATGAATGCCATATCTCTGAGCCTTTCTGTAGATTGACACCTCGCTTTCTCCGCAAGCGTGTTGGTGAATCTTTCCTAACAGCTGTTGTCCCTCTTGCTCGGAGACACATCGCATGAGTATTCCTCCAGGACCCTTGTAGTAAAGGATGTTGTCGTGGATGCAGTATCCTTTTGTGAGTGCCCAGCTTTCGCTGCTGGTGCCTTTTGCAATAGCTTGCAGGATTGCTTTCCGCCAGTCTGCGTCATCCATGTGTTCGTCGTCGCACGCATCCTCTGTTAATGCCGACGATGTTCGCACTTCAATGGAAATCCTTGCGGGGCATTTGTCTATGCTGACCTTAGATCCCAGAGTTGCTAAGGCGTCTGCATGCCTGTTGTCTGCTCGGGGCTTGTGCTCGTACTTCACATCGCAGAATTGTTGCATCAGTTTCTGTACTAGGGTACGATAAGACAGGAGGTTGATCTCCTTCAAACCATATTCGCCCGAGGCTTGCTTAACAATCAGCTTGGAATCTCCCATGACTGTTAAGTTACTCACTTCCAAAGCTTTCGCCGCACGGAGCCCCGCAATGAGAGCCTCGTATTCCGCTTCGTTGTTCGTGACTGCGAAGTTGAGCTTTGCGGACATTTGTATGACTTCCCCGTCTGGCTTTGTCAAGACTATCCCAATGCCTCCGCCTTTCCTGGTTGACGAACCGTCGAAGTGGAGGGTCCAATAGGGCACGTCGATTGCGTAGATTTCAGGGCCTTCGAGCTCTTCTTCGATCACGGGTTCGTGGCTGTTGTCGGGAAACTGTGCCAACAGATCCGCTACTGCCTGCGACTTGATCGCTCTTGGTTTCACGCATGTGATATCGTATTGAGAGATGGTCATGTACCATTTTGCCAATCTCCCGCCCGGAGTAGTGTGAGTTAGCAAATATCTTATGGGGTCGCTCTTGGTAACCACCACTACTTTGTGTGATGCAAAATAGTGTCTCAACTTCTCTATCACAAAGAATAAAGCAAGGCAATGACGTTCGATATCTGTGTACCTTGATTCAGGAGGCTGCACAATGCGAGAGATATAGTAGATGGGCCTCTCTTGGCCTTCATACTCCTGAGCCAAGAGTGCTCCTATAGATCTCCTTGTTGATGTAAGATATAGCAGAAGCGGTGATCCCAGTTGAGGCGCGATCATTATCTTTGAGGACGTGAGTAGCTCTTTCAGCTTTTCGAACGCGGCTTCGTGGTCCGGAGCCCAGTTGTACGCGGCGTCCTTCTTGAGAAGAGTGCTGAAACAGCATGTGATTTCTGCAATTGCTGGGATGAATCTCCGCAAATATGACAGTTTTCCCAAGAATGTCTTCAAGGTACTTTGGTTGTGGGGTGGCGTCATGCTGGTGATGGCTGACACTTTCGCAGGGTCAGGCTCGATCCCTTGGCGATGGACTACACATCCCAAGAACTTCCCCGAGGTCACGCCGAACGCGCATTTCATGGGGTTCATTTTCAGTTGAAAGCTCCTGCATCTGTTGAACACCTTTCGCAGGTCTGCAAGGTGATCCGCTTCGTGCTTGGATTTAACCACCAGGTCATCCACATAGAATTCCACCTCTTTGTGCATCATGTCGTGGAATAGAGCCATCATGGCCCGCTGATAGGTCGCGCCCGCGTTCTTAAGACCGAACGGCATCACCGTGTAATTGAATACCCCCACAGGAGTGATGAATGCAGTTTTGCGCGCATCTTCGGGATCCATCTTGATTTGATTGTACCTGCTGAAACCGTCCATGAAACTGAACATGCGATGGCCTGCTGTTGAATCGATGAGCAAATCGATGTTGGGCAGCGGGAAATCGTCCTTAGGGCAGAAGCGATTGAGATCTCGGAAATCCACGCAGATGCGGAGCTGTCCGTTCTTCTTCACCACCGGCACGATGTTGGCCAGCCATGTGGGATGATGATTTGGCTCTATGAACTTGGCATCTAGGAGTTTGACTATCTCCTGCTTGATCTTCACGTTAAGCTCTGGCCTAAAGCTTCTGGTGCTCTGCTTGACCGGTTTAGACCCTGGGATGATGTCCAAACGGTGCATAGTGATGCTTGTATCCAGACCTGGCATCTCATCATATTCACATGCGAACACGTCCTTGTATTCAGTTAGGAGCTGTAGCAGTCCTTGTTCCTCTTCGCTTGTGAGGTCCGCACTCAGGAAGACTGGCCTTTTCTTTTCCTCGTTCGGGCTGAGGAACACTTCCTTTAGTTCTTGCTTTTGTGGTCTTGGCCTGTCTTCCATGCATTCAGGCGCTTCTTTGAGTTTCTCGTCTGGAGTGCCTTGTGTTGGCTCTTCCATCAGCGCAACTTGCTCGATTTGATTGATTTGCCCAGGGACATCCCCATGCCCGTGTGAGGACATCCCCGCGCACCTTCATATGCGATAGCATTTCTTCCCATTGGCGTAGAAGCTCTCTATCTCCTTGCCCTCGGGGTCATGCTTTGCGATCCTCTTCAAAGTGTACACATTCTTTCGATGATATGCGATACGTGACGCCTCTTCGCGTGTAGGCGGCTTTTCCTTGGCATCTTCCCTTGTCACCATCACGCCCGCAGGTGACTGGTCCTTGATGTCCTCCCAGAGAGGCAAAGGAGTAGGGTTGAAAGGCCCGGGTGTTTGCTCGTCCTCCATCTCAGTGAACCACACCGCCTCGCTGAGATGTGCTTCGTCCAAGTTGAACGGGTTAGTCGAAGCCGGTATCTCGACTATTCTGTCATTCCAGATAGCTTTCATAACCTGGTGAGCCGTCGAAGGGACTGCGTCGAAGCGATGAATCCAGGCTCGACCTATAATCATGTGGTATGTGGTGTTCGCGTCTATGACATAGAACTTCGCCGAGCACTTGATCTTGCCAATCTGGACGCCCAGGCGGATCCATCCGATCGTCATTCTAGAGTCGCTTCCGAATCCCACCAGTGGAGATGGACGTTTGACTACCTTGTGCTCGGGGATCCCTGCTAGCTTCAGTGTGTGGAGTGGAACAACGTTGACCGCTGCTCCTCCATCGACGAATGCTCGCTTGAATTCGACGCCATTGATGATGGCGGTCACGTACAGAGGCCTCTGGTGACTCGCATCCGTCTTCTTGTCGCTGGCAGAAAAGGTCATGATCTTTTCTGTGGAACGAGACGCCCTGATGACTTTCCCGTTGGAGACCACGAGGTCCTCCTCGTAGTCCTCCGCTATCCTTAAGATTGCTTTTGTCATATCAGTCCGGCATTTCTCGGAGAAATTCATCTCGTCGAAGAATTTGTTGAAGCCGTGCGACCCTTTCATGCGGTCGGCACGTTCATCCTCCGTGTCCATGCTATAATCTTCGTCTTCATGGACTTCAGCAATGATGGGTAGACCATCCTCTGCGACTTCCTCCAAGTCTACTATCGAGATCATGGCGACCTCTTTGCCCTTCGAGCCCGGTTCCGCATGCGCGGGAAGCGGGTTGTTGCGCACGTCCTTCCGGTGGTCGCTGACGATGAGCTCGCCGTTCTTCATCTTCTGATCGAACGCGAACCTGATTTTCTTGCACTCGGCGGTGGGATGCATGACCTTGCCGTGGTACTCACACCACTTAGGGTCCCTTACCATCTCCTTGGAGGGTGTTTTCTCGAGCGGTGGCAGGACGCCGTCCTTGCGCCACTGTTTGCAGAGGTCACTTGCTTCCTCTACCGAGCATGGCAGAGGCGGTACATCGAAGTTCACAACCTTCGCTTGTTTCTGGGGCGAAACTGTATTGACCTCAGCTTCGCGTCCTCGCTTGTAGCTGAACCTTCCGATCTTGTAAGTGGTGCCGCTCGCAGGTCGCTCTGGAGCGTTCTTCTTTTTCTGTCTCTCGACTATGGGCTCGATGTTCTTCGTGCATTCGATTAGTTTTGAAAACGTAGGTGTTTGCAAATTGATGAGCATGCCTTTGTATTCATCTCGCATGCACTGCAGGCATATCTCTACGAGACGGCTTTCGGGCATTGGATCTTTGCACTCCAAGGATTTCGCCCGGAATTTCTTGATGAAGGTGATCCCATCCTCCTCGCGCTTCTGGTACATCCGCGAGAGATGGATCATTGTCACCTTCTCCTCCATTTGAAAGAACTTGGTATAGAACTTTTGGACCATGTCGTCCCAAGTCTTCACGGATCCGGCCTCCAATGTCCGGTACCATTTGTATGCTACGTTCCCAAGAGATTTTGGGAACTCTCGCATCAGCAGTTTGGGATCGGCTCCGTATGGACCCATGACATCAATGAAACGCATGACATGCTCATGAGCGTTTCCATTGACGTCCTCGAACTTATCCCATTTGGGAGCCTTGTACCCCGCCGGGTTAGGCATGAGATAGATCTCTCGTGGAATAGGTGGATCATTGTCTAACTTCGGGATAATGGTATCCGCGAATGACTGATGAGCCAGGATGGTGTCCACGCGCTTTTGCAAAGACGTCATGCATTCTGGAATGCTCCCCTCGGTAGTCGCCGGAGGGGTTGCCGTAGGCGGTGGCGACACATATGCCGCCGGAGGATTGGGAGCATATTGAGTACCCGCGTTTCCCCAGATCATCGTTGGGGGAGGCAAAGGGTACTGCAAAGTTGGGTTGGACGCCAAAGCCGAGGGCTGAGGAGCGTGAGCAGCAGGAGGCAGCATTTGTGCCGTTGATCCTTGAACCGAAGGCAGTTGCGCAGCCGACGGTGGAGTCTGCAGATGAGGGTTGGGAGGTGTGGCTGGCACTCCCAATCCTGGAGCAGTAGGGGTTCCTCCTCCCTGAGGGATAGCGGTGGCTGGCGGAGGATTTGGCGCGAGGGTGCCCAGAACAGCCAAGATTTGCTCTAATTGCGCGGATTGAGACTTGAGAGCTTTCGCCTGACTTTGGACGGTGGCGTCCAAAGACTCTAACGTCGGTGCTTCGCCGGGAGTCGTCGGAGTACGGCGGGTCTCGTCTCCCGAGGGAGTTTCGGTGGAAGGCGATCGGTTGCTGACATCATCCTCCTGAGACATGGTTGCTTTTGCCGGTAAGTTTCACGTCGGGTTCACCAAAATGTGCAGAAGAGATTCCGGCGGGGAGACCTCCGTGTGCACCGTGTGCAGTGGATCAAGGATCGCACAGGAAGAGTAGGGGTGTGTGTAGGGAGAGAGTAAGTCAGTAGCAATGTCTGAGAGAGAGACAGAGGTTTGGCAGAGCTTCCGCGTATGGCAGGTGTGTTCTCCTTTGTATGGAAAGGTTAACGATATATATATACTGGAGAACATGACCGTTGTAGTGTGGTTAATGCGCCCATTAATGGCGGCTTAATTAGCTTAACCATAACGGCACGTTCGTCCGAGTATATAGGAACCGTTATGGCACGTGGTGCGCGAATACCGGAACCGTTACGAGGTTGACCGGGTTTGACCGGATTGACCGGGTCTAGGGAGCTCGTGCCATAGATCTCTCAAAACAGTTACTAAAGGTCGCGTGCGGGCTTGGCTTGCACGCGACAGGGCTTACTCTAGCCTCCAAACCACTAAGTCCCTACAAGTCCCGTGCAGTGGTATGCGAGGGCTCTGTCTCGCAGCCCCCACATGGATCAGCTCGGCTGGTGATCCAGTGTGTGTGGAGCACAATATGGTGTGCTGGATGGCTGCCACGTGGCCAAGATCTGTCATGTCAGAAAGCAGTATCTACACCCGCTAACTACTTTGACTGCCAAACTCCGATATTTATTGAGAGATAATCTGATTACAATGCACGCCGAATCCACAACGACCACAGCGGCCACCCGATTCACCACCCACCCGACACACACTGTAGAAGCTCTCCAATCACCAACTCTCAAACCCATGTGTGTGGGTGTGTGTTGTAAACCAAAACCATGTGTCTTTATGTACACATGTTTGTGGCGGTGGATTACCAAAAAACCAAGGGAACAAACTTGACAATTCACTGCCTGATGCAGGAGCAGACGATCCAGATGAAGCTGAACTGTCAGATGCGACTAATTTGGCGCTTCTCTACCATGAGATGGAAGATAAGCGCAAGGGACGGAGGAAATTGCAGCTTTTGGTGTCGCCGCACTGTTCGGGCCATAACTTTGGCTACGGGTATCAGAATGACGCGAGCCACCCCAATTCGGAAAGCTCTCGACGAGACGCACGACGTCCCGATTGAGCTACGCTCCATCGGGGTCCATCTTCATCCCCAAATTCCGCTGTTTGACCCTTCAAACGAGCGTTTTTAGTTATTTTTTTACTATTTTTGGTACATTTCTATTGCTTATTAGGACCTCAGTTTGAAACCGTTTTGGGTCAAACTTTCGCATACGTGTTTCTTTCAATAAGGCCAAACTGTTGGGCCAATTTCGGGATTTTGCCATTTTTGGCATATTTTATGATTTCAGCTATATATGCCCGGCTTGTGGGCAGAATTGATCAGTTTTTGAGTTATTGATATTTTCTTCGAACCCTAGAGAGCCTCTCTACTGGTTTATGCCCTTTTATTCGTTGTTCTGCTGCGTTTGATCCCTCGCCTCGATTCAATTCGGCGTCAGGTTGGTATCAGAGCTCAGTTCGACGTGGGAAGAAGATCGTCATAACCATGGTGCGTGGACGACCTGGCGGTTGCGGGCAGGTTCCGACTGAGGAAGCCCCCCAACAGGAAATAAACCTCCAAGGGGTTATGATGATGGTGTCGGAAGGTCAAGCCTTGGATCATGACTTGGAGCCCGCGTTCGAGATTCCATTCAACCGCGAGCGTCAGGGAGGACCAGATTCCATGATCGACAAGCTAGATTTTTCGGGTATGTTGCAGATTGAACACGTTTTTCGTGATGCAATCTTTTATAAACGTATTTCCAAATCATGTGAACCTGAGGTAGATTGGACAATCCCTCCTATTTACGATGATTATGGAGATGATGAAGGAGTTGAAGATGTTAGAGTTGAATTAGATAAGTCTTTAACTTTTCCAATCAAGCCATCTTCGTTTTATTGTGATCCATTCTTGGTGGAGCGTTTTAATCAAGTGCCTATGTTGAACTCGAGGGCGAGTTCTTTTGAAGAGGGGGTGACTGATGCAGGAGAAAATTGGAGAATTAATCAGTCGCGTCCAGAAAAGCAGTTTCGGTCAAAGCGCAGAATCAGAGGCAGAATTGAAGGATGCGAGATTTGGGTCGAACCATACATATTTCTGATCAGAAACGACGTTCTAAAAACAACCCGTGATTTATCACGGGCACCGCCCTCATTTGGCCAAAATCGACCGTTTAAGGGTCGAAATCAACTCTTTTCTATTTTTCAGAATATTTCTATATTTAATTAGAATGTTATTTAAACCAGATTTGGTTAGATATTTCAGCTAATTATTCATTAGGTTAGAATATTATTTAGCATTAAATTTAGGATCTTTACCATATTTTGATAATTAGACTTTTCAGCTATTTAAGTCCGGCTTGTGGACTGATTTTGATATGTTATGAATTATTGAAATTTTTCTGAACCTAGAGAGGTTTTTCCCCTAGTGTCTTTCATGATTTTCCTTTCTGTTCGTTGCTTCTTGCTGCTCCCATAAAACGCCTCGATTCAATTCGGCGTCACTGCCCCTAATCTCGCCACTTTTGACTTTGTCTTGGACCAAAAGACTTGTCAAATTAATTAAAGTTAAACCCAAGAGTAACCAAAGTCAGAGAGTGTTAGAAACCCTAAGGGAGCTGAGACCAGCAGGTCTGTCGAAGAAAATTTCTGAAACTGAAAAAAAGTTGAGATACCATTGATAGGCTATTACGCGCAGCGTCAGCTCGTATTCTTGCAGAGAGGAGATCGAGGATCATGAGGCCGAAGAGAAAAAGAGATCAGAGAGAGAGAGAGTTACTAATGTAGGATTTCGCACAATAAAAGACATTGGCCGGTATTTTTAACTACGACAACCTATAAAGAAGCAATTGTAATTAACTTTGTCTCCGTGATTTGGATATTAAAACGATGTAATTTTTTGTTAATTTTTCATAGTATGCAGAGTAAGGTCATGTAAAGATTACTAAATTTGTGTATCTTTTTGCTAACCAAATCACCGGGTCAAAGTGACACAATGAATAGTGTCAAAAAGTGAAGTAAGGTGAAAGAGAAGAAAGAGAGGTAGTAGTATGTTATTGTTTTATTAGAAAAATACATGTGAAATTATGAAATTTTGAAATTATTTTTAAAAAATGTTAAAAAAGTAAAAGAATTTAAGATTCACAAATATATGTAAATAAAAACACATTTTATATCTTGAAATGGTGTAAAAATATGTAAGTTTGATGAAATATATTGCATTATCTTACATATATCAAATTAAATTTTATTTTTATTTGTATTTTTTAGATTTGTTAGTAAAATTTGTATTTAAAAAAATTTGGAGGTGAAAATAAGGAGTACAATAGTCGTTTTATATTTTCCCATCCAGTATTAACAGAAAGTTAACGGAAAGATTTTATTATTTTTATTTTTTTAAATATTTTTGGTAAAACTTGGATTTAAAAAAGGCTTAATTACTTAATGCATACCTCCAAATTGTCGAAACATCACATTGCAACCACGATTCTAGAACTAGCTGATTGCATCCCCCATTTGTAAAAAATACGGCAACGTCAAAATGGGAACAAAATTCATCATCAAATTCGAACCCGACGAAGGTATTTTCATAAAGTGCACATTCTCTATGATACAATCGCATCACATTGTTTGAGATAATGTCCTTCGAGTACGTTTATTTGCGACGAAATTTCAACCCCAGTTTCACATTGACATATTTTTTGCAAATGGGAGATGCAATCAACTAGTTCTAGAATTGGGGGTTGCAATGTGATAGTTTCGGCGAACTGGTGGTATGCATTAAGTAATTATGCCTTTAAAAAAAGTTTGAGGTGAAAATAAGGGGTACAATAGTTAATTTATATTTTCCCATCCAATATTAACGGAAAGTTAACGGAAAGGTACCCACTTGCTCGTAAATCAAAATTTTTGACCCGTGGTGCTCGATTTTCAAATTTGAGTACCACTCCGTCTCAGCTCAAACGCACCATTGGACTTTTTTCACCCGTAACTGGGTCACTTTGACCCGGTGATTTGGATAGTAAAATGATACATTTTTTCGTTAATTTTTTTTATTGTCTTGTAGAATAAGAGTTACTCTACAGCACTTCGAAAAAATTATCTAAATATTGTAAAGTTTTGCTATCTAAATTGTCGGGTCAAAGTGACCCAATGAATAGTGGTAAAAGTCCAAATGGTGCAAAAGATGTGGGACGGAGTGGTACTCACTTGCCTTTTTTTGCAAAGTATAGGTACCTTTCAGAAATTGTAGAATGCCTTTAAACACCTGACTGAAAAGAAGGCCTCCATCTTGTGACTTAATAACTTGGGGGTGTTTAAGCAAGAACGATGGAACGAAAACAAGAATCACCCACCCGACACACTGTAAAAGCTCTCCAATCACCAACTCTCAAACCCGTGTGCGTGTTGTAAACCAAAATCATGTTTCTTTATATACACATGTTTGTGGCGGTGGATTACCAAAAACCAAGGCAACAAACTTGACAATTCACTGCCCCTAATCTCGCCACTTTTGACTTTGTCTTGGACCAAAAGACTTGTCAAATTAATTCAAGTGAAACCCAAGAGTAACCAAAGTCAGAGAGCGTAAGAAACCCTAAGGAGCTGAGACCAGCAGGTTCTGTCGAATAAAATTTCTGAAATTGAAAAAAAAGTTGAGATACCATTGATAGGCTATTACGCGCAGCGTCGGCTCGTATTCTTGCAGAGAGGAGATCGAGGAGCATGAGGCCGAAGAGAAAAAGAGATCAGAGAGAGAATTACTAATGTAGGATTTCGCACAATAAAAGACATCGGCCGGTGTTTTTAACTACGACAACCTATAAAGAAGCCATCGTAATTGACTATCAGATACGACGGCCGTCGTCGTAATTGATTATAAATACAGCGGTTTTTAAGTTTCCGTCGTAAATGTGACTAAATACGACGCGCCTGATGCGTGACCGATGTTTTAATGTCAAATGCTATCGTTGTAGCGACAATCGTTTTTCCTGGCCGTCTGTATATATATTGTTTTAGAGAATTGACTATCAGATAACGGCTGATCCCTACATCAAATGTACAAGTCAAAATTATATTCATCTGACCGCAATGAAGTCATGAGTATGCTTAATGACATATAATGAAGTGTTACGAAAAATTTGTAATCAAGTTTTAAGAAGTGAAGTAGTAGTATACAACTTGTCTAACTTTTCCTATGGATCTGTAAGACAAAATTTTGCCAAACTTATGTGTAGGTACGTCTCCCCACCAAAGAGTCCCCTAACCACTGAATACCAGAGAAAACTTGAATGGAATAACGATCTTATCATGCTAAAATTACACAATGCTTGACTTTTGGGTGCCATCGTCTACATATTTGCCACTATTCATTGATAAGGCAAGAGATGTTTTGCACGTCTAAAATGCGAGATGTATGAAAACATGTATAGATAAACTATTTCTCTTACCAATCAGAAGGAAGGCTTTGATCAATCCCACCTGCAATGTCAAGATATATGAACTCTAACATAAATTATTAAACCTGTAATGTCAAGATATGTAATGTCTTAAATTTTATTGTTTCACAACATCTCGAAGTAATTTCGATTAGTAGAGTTTACCAGAATGCGATAATTTCTTTCAAGCATCACAGATCACTGGTAAAAAGAAAAAAAATGTTCGCGTCACCGAGTATTTAAGGAAGCAAAACTACTTCGATCTATCACTCCGCTATTCCTAAAAAAGGCCACAATACTCATGTCTGCTCCGACACTCCCACCAGGTCCTCCGCCACTGCCCATCATGGGAAACCTCAACTTGCTGGGCACCCTCCCCCACCGTAGTTTCCAAAAATTATCCCAACAATATGGACCCATCATGTCCTTTAGACTAGGCTCCATACCCACAATCGTAATCTCGTCTCCGGAAGCCGCCGAACTCTTCCTCAAGACCCACGATGCCGTTTTTGCGTCCCGGCCCAAGTTCCAAGTCATGGACTACTTGTCCTACGGTCGCAAGGGCGTGGGGTTCACGGAGTACGGCCCGTACTGGCGGAGCGTGAGGAAGTTGTGTGCCGTCGAGCTCCTGAGTGCGGCGAAGATTGATGAGTACGAGGATTTGAGGAAGGAGGAGATGGCGGTGGCGGTGGAGGAGATTAAGGGGGCGCCGGCGGGGAGAGCGGTGGATGTGACGGAGAGAGTGCACAGGGTGATTGAGGACATGACATATAGGATGGTTTTCGGACGGAGAATCTATGAGATCGTCGATCTGAGGGACGCTCTTCGTGAAGTCGTCGAGTTGGTCGGAGCGTTCAACTTATCGGACTACGTTCCCGTCCTGAGAGCGTTGGATATTCAGGTAACTTCCATCTCAAGCAACAAATGTAGCGGTTCAACTACCCTCATGTTTTGGAAATTTAACCGCGCTTAACCATGCAACTCAACTTCTTGCACTTTGTTAACTTGTACTAATAAAAAACATATTTAAGAGGCGAAATTAGATATTTATTATGTACGTCAACTAGATACATGCAAACAGTGGCGGATCCAGAATTTTGTGTCAGTGAGGGCTAAATCCTAAAAAAGATGATAATTCGATGAATAAACATAAATAGTGGGAGTTATTGCACGAAATACACGGTTAAATTAATTTTTTAAAATTGAGAGCCCCACTCCCCCTACATGGATCCGCCCCTGCGTGCAAGAACGTGATTGGTCGTTTCGCATGCATTCAAAATTTCTCACGAAATGTGGGGTTAATGCTATAAACGGTTTGGTTCGTTTGAGTTTAGAGCAAACACTGAACATAAACGAGATAAACAGTTCAGCCAGAGATTGAATGTTTCATTAACGGTTTTGTTCGCTTCACAAATATAAGGGTTGTTTCCTGCTAAAACAGTGATTAACTTATTAAGATATAGAATTAGTCAAGCCCTAAGAATCACTCGCGACAAAATGAAGTCCATCTAGCGAGAGAGACACAATGCAGCTCTGAATGAGCACACAACACACATACTTTTTTAATCTTTTCATATCTTTCACTCAGGGCTTGGCTCAAAGAGTGAAGAGAGTAGGCAAGACGGTTAACAAAATCATAGAAAGAATCATCGATGAGCATGAAGAAGAAGCCAGAGTCAATCAGACCCCTCAAAGCGATTTCATTCATGTGCTTTTATCGGTAATGAACAAGTCGACGATCACACACAGCGAGCTTTCTTACTCCATTGATCGGACTAGCATAAAAGCTATTTTATTGGACATGATCGTTGGCGCCACAGACACTTCGGTCACAGCAGCCGAGTGGATCATGGCTGAGCTCATGAGGCATCCAAGAGTGATGAAGAAGGTCCAAGAAGAGATATACAGTGTCGTCGGCAAAGATAGAATGGTGGACGAGAATGACCTGAGTAAATTCAAATACCTAGAAATGGTCATCAAAGAAAGTCTAAGATTGCATCCGGTTGCTCCCTTATCGGTACCACGTGAATCCATGAAGGACGTTGTCGTAAACGGATATCTCATCCCCAAGAACACGAGGCTTCTCGTGAATATTTGGGCAATAGGACGGGATCCAAACGCGTGGTCAGGAAATAGCGACGAGTTCATACCCGAGAGGTTTGTTGACACTGAAATAGACCTAAAGGGGCGACATTTTCAACTCATACCATTTGGGGCGGGACGTAGAGGCTGTCCTGGGATGAACTTAGCAATGACAACTCTCCGGTTGTTGGTGTCTCAGTTGGTACATTGTTTCGACTGGGAGCTTCCCAATAGAATGCCGCCCAGCGAATTAGACATGACCGAGAAATTTGCCTTGTCATTACCACGACGGGCGCACTTGTTAGCTGTTCCAAAGTATCGATTACAAATGTGAAAGCCATATATAAATAGGCTTAATTACTTAATGCATACCATCACTATACCCAAACTAACACGTTGCAACCCCCAATTCTAAAATATGTTAAGACATAAGGCCTAAAGTGCTAATAATACAAATTGTATTGATAGTAGATGTTTAGTAGAAGGACTAGTTAGCAATTATGTCAAGTAGAATCTGTTATTAGTACTGTAATGGTAATTGAGGCAGTAATGAGAATCAATATCAGAAGTTCCTCTTTCGTAAGTCTCTCTCTTCAAGAACCCTAATTCTCCTCCTTCAACATGGTATCAGAGCTCGGCGATGCTCGGATCTAGTCTTGTTCATGGCGAATTTCGCTCCGATTTCTCCGAATCTGCAACTCTTCATCTCTAATTTTCATCATCTTGTTCCAATTCGCCTTGATTCTACCAACTACGGTGTCTGGAAGCTTCAATGTCAGAGTGCGTTATGGGCGAGTCAGTTTCTTCATCGATTGACGGAGAATTCTATCCCTGAGAAAGAACTGATTGATTCTGAAGGTAATCGTTCTCTAAATCCTTAGTATACGACTTGGAATATTGAATATTGCTATATTCGCAGTTGTTTGCTAGCTACTCTTACTCCGGAGTTTCTTGTTCATGTCAAACACCTCACGACTGCGTATGATCTTTGGAAATTTCTGGAGCACAAGTATACATGTTTGAATTCGACGGATGTGTATAATCTTCGGTGTAAGATTCATAATCTGCAGAAAACATCTTCACAATTTGTGAAAGACTTCTTGCTTAATATTCGCCTGATTAGTGATCAATTGGCTTTGGCTGGAGCTCCTGTGAATCATGCCGATTTGGTATTTTATTCTCTGCAAGGCTTACCTAGTGAATTCAATTTTATCAGGCCGGTTATTCGTAATCTGCCACTTTCTTTGGATATTGAAGAAGTACATACTCGAATTTTATCTGAGGCAACACATGTTGAACTGGAACACAAAGCTCAAACTCTCACGGCTTCATCTTCATCACCAGTTGCTCTTGCTGTCACTCAGTCAGTTAATGGTCACAGGAATTACAAGCACCAGGAATGGTCTTATACACAGTCCAATCTCTCAAGATTTGGGAAGACTCATGTACCTCAACCCTATTATGGTCCTCCGAAATTTAGCTCCCCTGTTGCGCTGCAATCAGGTTCTGGTTCAGCCTCTATTACATATCAGATTTGCACCAAAACTAGGCATATTGCCCTCACTTGTTGGCATCGATTTAAAGAGAATTATCATCCTAGAGCTCTCTTGGCCTCGACTAATTCGCCAACTCCCAAGCTTCAGTGGATCTTTGATTCAGGAGCTACCAATCATCTCACAAATTATATATCTCATCTACATAATTTCCATGAAGGGAGGTCTGTTGTGTCTATGGCTGATGGCTCTCATACTTCAGTTTCTCACATTGGTGATGGCTTACTTCCTACTCCCTATGGTAAACTTTTATTAAACAATCTATTGCATGTTCCTCATTACAACATAACCTAGTATATGTTCAAAAGTTAGCTCAGGATAACAATTGCTATGTTATCTTTGATGCTTCTTCTGTCACTATACAGGACAAGGTTACCAAGAAGATTATGTATCAAGGACGAGCTACTGATGGCTTGTACACCATTGTACCTGATGTCTACAATGTGTCTTCATCCTCTTCCATGATGTCATCTTCTAATTCCACACCAGTTGCTCTCTCTTCCATCTTATCTTCAAATTGGCATGCACAATTAGGCCATCCATCCATGGATATATCTACTGCAATCTCGAAGAAGTATGATATACCATGTACTCTCACGTCTCATTGTTCTTCATGTGCGGTTTCGAAAAGCAAGAAATTACCCTTTCTGTCCTCTGGTCAAAGAGCTCCTGCTCCCTGTTTTTTTGTTGCACATGGATGTCTGGGGTCCTTCTCCCGTTCCTTTTAATCAGGGTTTCAAGTACTACTTGCTCATTGTTGATGACTTCACAAGGTTCTCTTGGGTGTTTCCACTTCACTTCAAGTCAGATGTCTACTCTAACTTCGTGACATTTCTTCATCAAGTTCAGAATCAATTCAATACTACATTGAAGGCTGTTAGAACAGATGGTGGTGGGGAGTTTTGTAATGCTGCCATGTCCGCTTTCTTGAAGGCAAATGGTATTCAACATCAAGTTACATGTCCTCACACGCCACAACACAATGGTGTTGTGGAGAGGAAGCACATACATGTAACAGAAACACTAAGAACTCTATTAAATCATGATGGTGTACCACCATTGTTCTGGCTGGAGGCGCTACTTACCTCAGTGTATTTGATCAACAAAATGCCCCTCTCCACTTTAAACTTTGTCTCTCCTCATGAGATACTTTATCAACAACCACCTGAGTTAGGAAATGTGAGGGTTTTTGGGTGCTTATGCTACCCTTGGATAAAACCTTACACACATGGAAAGTTTGATTTCAAAAGTGTGGCATGCGTGTTTCTGGGAAATCACTCCCCCTGCGGTTTTAGATGTCTTGATCATATTACTGGGAATGTTTATGTGTTGCGACATGTTACTTTTCTGGAGGATGTATTCCCTTTTAAATCAGCTACTACTACTGCTGAGAGTGCAGCTGTTGCGACTGAATCTCTAGCTACTCTAACAGCCGCTCATCTTCCTTCTACATCACCAGCATCAACGCCACCACCACCACCACCACCTGCACTACAGTCAGTATCTACTTCTGTTTATACACAGTCACATGGTCTATCTGCTAGACTTAATCCTCTAATGTTATCATCTTCGTCAAATGCTACAATCAGTCCTGCATCTTCATCATTATCTGCCTTGTCTTCATCAAGTCACACTTCTTTAAGTTCTGCTCCTTCTCCCCATGTTGCATCTAAGTCTATGTCTACTTCTTCTACTACATCTTCTACAGCTGATGTATCTTATTCTCATCATATGGTAACAAGACTTAAAAGTGGGATTACCAAGCAACTGGTATGCAGCCACGTGTGCAAAATTTAATGCGCTTCAACAGCAGCGAACATAGACGCTTGTACAATCACCCTCTGATAGAAGTGTTATAGGGTGTAAGTGGGTTTTTAAACTCAAAAGAAATTATGATGGAACCTTAGCCAGATACAAGGCTAGGTTGGTTGC
This sequence comes from Linanthus parryae, assembly GCA_023055425.1. NCBI lineage: Eukaryota > Viridiplantae > Streptophyta > Magnoliopsida > Ericales > Polemoniaceae > Linanthus > Linanthus parryae. Next base: position 986,279 of record JALGPY010000030.1, read on the forward strand.
GAAGGGCTTCAATCAGCAAGAAGGGATTGATTACCCAGATACCTTCAGTCCAGTGCTCAAACAGCCGACAATCAAGCTTGTTCTCACTTTAGCTAATCACTTCAATTGGCTGTTACGACAATTTGATGTCAATAACGCCTTTCTTCATGGGCCATTGACGGAAACTGTTTATATGGTTCAACCACCAGCATTTGAAAATCCAAAATTTCCTACTCATGCGTGCTGCTTACAAAAGGATCTGTATGGTCTTAAACAGGCTCCGAGAGCGTGGTACCAACTCCTGGACTCCTTTTTGCTTGGTCAAGGGTTTCAAACATCTCCTACAGATACTTCCCTGTTTTATAGGCACTCTTCTCAAGGCCTTACTGTAATGTTGGTATACGTTGATGACTTGGTTCTTACTGGAAGTGACTATCACTTCATGTCTCACTTGGTTAATGCAATGCAACAAAAAAAATCCATTAAGGATTTGGGTACCTTGTCTTACTTCCTTGGTATGAAATATACAAAGACAGAGTCTGGGTTTAAGCTTAGTTAGATGAAGTACGCCGCATACATCTTACATAGGCTGGTCTCTTTGATTGCAAGCCTGTTCCTACACCCATGTCTACCAAAGTTGATGTATCTCCTGATCACACTCTTCTAGCCGATCCTACTAATTTCAGAAGCTTGGTGGGTTCACTTCAATATCTTACTGTCACTCGGCCAGATCTCACATTTGCAGTGAATTCGGTTTGACAGAAAATGTATGCACCCACAGTTGTAGATTACGAAGTGTTGACACGAATTCTAAGGTACCTCAAAGGAACTATGCATTATGGTCTTCAGTTCAAGAAATCCGCTTTACTTTTGCAAGCTTTCTCAGATAGTGATTGGGCGGGTGATGTTACTGATAGGAAATCAGTAATGGTTCTTGTGTATTCTTGGGAGCTAACCTTATCTCCTGAGGCTCGAAGAAACAACCCACTGTTTCTCGATCGTCTACAGAGGCGGAGTTTAGAGCATTGGCTCATACAACATCTGATCTTTTATGGCTCAAGATTCTCCTAACAGAGCTGAAGATTCCCCTAGATAGAACTCCTTCCTTGTACTGTGATAATGTGTCGACATTAAGCTTGTCATTAAATCCAGTATTACACAGCAAAGTCAAGCACATGGAGCTTGATTGTTATTTTGTTCGCGATAGAGTTACATCTGGACAGGTGGTTGTAAGTCATGTTCCCACTGAGCATCAACTAGCAGATCTCCTTACAAAGCCTTTAGCTGCAGCTAGATCTCTCTCAACTCTCACAGTCCCCGAGCTTGGACTCGCGAGAGTAGGAAGCTGTAATACCCCGTCTATTTAGCAAGGGTAAAAGAGTAATTTGGGAAGTTAAATAATAAATTAATTGATAAAAATAAGATTGGGTAAATTATTGCAAATTTTATAGCTAGGAAATTCTTGTGAGATTTTAGAAAACATTATATTAGCAATAGTGAATTAATTTTAGAAGCCTAATAAGAATTTTATTTGCAAAGTAATATTTGGGCAAATTTCTTAGTTTATTAGTGTGAGATTTTAGAAAAATAATAGATCAGTATTCGCGAGTTAAACCGCGAGCATTTCGTTTTAGTTAACGCGTGTCCTACCACCGCGACACTTGATCGATTTGTTACACCCAATTACCCTAACAAATGGTGCACCCAAAACACCATAATGTTTCTCTCATCTTCATCATCAATTTTCTCCATGTTGTTCTTTCTCCTACTTTGCCTTCACGGCAAAGCACCAACACCGCCTCCAACATTGCCGCCTCCAACCACCGCCCCTAGCAAGTTCACATCTCCAAGCAACCTAGATTATTTAAGCAGCTCCCCACATCCCCTGCACCAACAGCCGCCATCCTCAACATCACCACCACCACCACCGTACTCAAATCCACCACCACCTTTGGCAACACAAGCAAGAAAACCCACCTAAACTCTCTCAAATCTCTGCCCAGTTCCCTCTCTCTATCTCTCTGTTCTCAGAAAGAAGAAGCAGAAGAAGAGTGGCAGCAGCCTCCCCCTCCACCGCTGCCACCATTATTTCCGGCGACAAGAAACCGAGAGCAACCCATGGCTTCTCTCTCTCTCTCTCTCTCTTGTTTCCCCCACCTCTCTGCTTTCTCTCTTGAAATCCTCTTCCCAGAACAGAGGACACACAGCCCCAGAACCAGAGGAGAACAGAGGCCACCACGCCGCCGCCGTACCTCCATAAAAACCGGCGAGAGCTTCGGCTGGTTTCACCGGAGACCACCCACACCCGTTAGATGCTTCCAGTAAGCTCCTTGGGCCCCGACTAAGGCAGCAGAAGGATCAGGCGTGGCTGAGGAAGACATTAAAGCCGGCCACAAAGCTCACCTCTAGCGACTCCGACATCAAGCTCCGACCTGACTCATTTCTTGACGGTTTCCGGCCATTTTTTCCCAAGGTATGTCCTAAATCTCCTGATTAGTTGTTATGGATAATCAAAATTTAATCTTGCTAGCTTGAATCCTAATCTAGATTGATGAACTTGAAGTTGTGTAAAAGGGGGGTCAAAGTATAATTTAGAGAAACTTTATTCCATAACAAAAGGGGGGGGGTTCGTACTTTCAGAAACTAGAAGGTGGTTAGTATGTTTTAACCTAACTGTTTTGTGAATAGTTGGGGTACTTGCTGACTTTTAATATAACTTAGGGGTTCTACATGTCTTTTACCTAAACTTGACACTTTTCGCTAAAAATAAAAATAATAATTTTGGATTAAAAATAATTTCTAAAAATAATAGTTTTCGTCCTCGTCCCGGAAAAGTGATTTGGGCGTTGAAATAGTGAACGAGTTGTTCGTTAAAAATTAGACAAGAAACGTTTTCATGAAAAAATCTAAATAAACATTTCTTAACCACTTAGCTTTCAATTTAGTTTGTTTAATACTTGTATGAATGGACATTTCTTATTTTTTAAACATCGTCGTGTCGTGTTAAGTATTTAGAAGAAGTTTTCTTAAAATTTAATAGTCTTAAATATTGTTTAATCGTTATAGTAATAATAATTATTATTTTTCATAAATATAAACTAATAATTAGTTTTCATTCTCACTATTATATCATGTCTTTTGTAAAATAACATCTCTAAATACAAAGTCACTTTTGGAAATATAAACTATTAGTCATTTAAAAATAGACATGTTGTTTTGTATAAATCTATTATTTAGAAAAATAGCTAAGAAATAAGTGTCATGGAAGTAATAGAAGAGTATGGGGTTGGACTAAAGACTAAGTAGGATTCTCGATAGGATTTGTAATATGAGGCTTGTATTGTTAGACATGCGATTGAATAAGAAAGTATAATTTGTAGGTGACAGGACTGTAGAAAAAGGCGAAGTTCATCACTAGGAGTTTTACGAGCTTATTGCTGTGGAATAAGGTAAGTGAACATGCCAAGCCTTGCGTACCAAGCTCCTTTCGTGTCGCAAGTTTATTTTAATAGTTGTCTCGAAAAGTGTTTGTTATTTATTTAGATGTTTAGTTCAGATTTTCCTACATTTTAAACAAGTTGTTTTGCTTGAGGTTGTCACACGAAAAATAATAATAATGCGTAATTAACGTAAACTGGAAAGAGTTGTACGGGAGAAGCATATTATTGCCGTGTTGACTTCGTTCACTCGGCCTGTGATTAGATTGGTCGTGTCGGATTCAGTCACTCGACCCGTATTATTTTTTAACCCGGTCGCAACCTGCCGGGTTGCTCGATGTACTCACCTCTCTGGTCGCGAGAAGTCTTAGGGGGGTGCCGGCACTTAAGGTCTTGGATGCGTAGAGTTAGTAGATTCTTCCCCGTATCAACAAAGTAAATAATACAGTTTCGTTGAGATTTGGATATTTACAAAAGAAAAGAAGAAAGAGATTGGGACTAATTCTCCCCGTTTGAAAGTTGAGAAAGAAAGTAAAGAAAGATAAGTTTACATTTGAGATCCTACTTTATTCTTCAAGTTCATTGTTTTATAGTTTATTACTCCTTGTTTTGTTATGAAAGTAAGCATTCCTCATCTTCTGTTTTACGAGCTTGGGTGTCACTTATTCAGTATTTCCATGCTGACTTTGAAAATTGTGTTTCCTGTTTCCTTCCCACCGCAGGTTTAGGAGCTGAAGACTAAGGAGTACCCGGGTACGAGACTCACCTAGAACGAGGTCGTCACGAGTGGAATCTAGTGTAGCTAGCTGAGAATAATGTAGTAGTTTTGAAAATACTTGTATAGTATCTAGAGACTTTTTGATGTTTAATATTATGTAATAAATAAATATTTTGGGATGTTATGCTTTTGATTTCCGCCGTTACTTTTAGCATCGCCCTCCCGGTCTTGTCCGAGCCGGATAAGGGGGTTGTTTCAGAAGCGATCTTCCTGGCGAGTTCGGATTGAAGCACCGCGACGACTGGATCGACGGCGACGACCGCCTTAGGAGATGCGACGGCGACCGCCTTAGGTTTAGGAGATGCAACGACGACGGCGGAGCAAGGAATTGATTCCTCCTCTTCGTCATCGGCTCCCCAGAGGTCGTCGTCGGAACCACGAGGGGTGATAACGGACTGGACGAAGCCGATTCTGAAGAAGCCCAGGAGGTTGAAGGCGACGATGGTGGCGATCTCAGAGAGGTTGACGAAGTAGAGAGGGGTGGAGTTCATGATCTTCTTCTGATACGCAGGTTGAAGGCGCGACGACGAGGCTCTTTCGATTCGCTGGAGGACGAATCCAGGTAAATATCTCTCTCTCTCTCCTACTTCTTCACCTATGTGGATTTGCTATCCTCTTCTTCTTTTCTTCGCTCACTCTATAAATCTGTTTTGGTCTTCTTTTTTATTTCTCCATGCATGGATCTATTTCATGGAGGCGTCGGTGGCGAGGTGGTGCTGACGGTGGTTCTTTTTTTTTGTATTTTATGGTTAAAGTATGTATTTATTATTATTATAGATCTGTTTTCTTTCATAAACGCTATGTTAAATTGGCATTATTTTTGTTTTGGTAGTTTTGGTGGTGGTGGGGGTGGTCTTGTGGTGTTGATTACGGCTGATGGTGGTGGTGATTATGCATTTACTGTGACAGGGAGGCTGTGTGAGAGAGAGGGAGATTGTATGGATCTTTTATTTGTGTTCTTGAATCGAGTATTCTAATTTATGAAATTTTTTTTTTGGCGTTCTTGATGTTCTTGGTGTTCTTGTTGATAAACTTGGGCCAAAAAATTCAGAAAATGCATCGGGGTAATATGGTCCGAAAAAATTCAATATACCATTTATCTAACGAAACATGACAGAAGGGTGCAAACTGTCCATGAAATATTCCATTATTTGGGTGCGGTGTGTCTTTTTCCAAAACAAATGGTAGCATGGTGGAATTAAGCCTAAACTTAGGAGTGGTCAGTGTCTTTTACCCTAATTATTATAATAGGCAGATTAAAAGCCCAACATTATTTTGTTAGTTTAGTTAGTGGGTTTAGTTAAATTAGGTAGTAAACTGGTGGAAGTGTTTAGAATAGTGGTGTGATATGAATCTCTATAGTTGTCATACAAAATATCTTTAGATGCTTCTAAGTGGATGATGTAATCTAAAATCCTTATAAACGCCCTATAAATAGGGGGTTGTACTATAGCATTTAGCAAATGTCCTAGCAAGTCTCCTATTGAGTCTCTATAAGAGTCCTGGTTAGTCTCTATTATGGACTCTTCTATTAAGTCTCCTACTTAATGTACTTAATGTACTAGAGAATATCTTGTTGTTGTACTCTTACTTTCATCAATCAAATAATTGAAGTTCTTCTTCATTATGTTGTTCTACTTTCTCTCTCTAGAATTTCCATCATTTCCATCTTCCACAAAACCTCTCACTAATCTCCTCCTACTTCCAACAAAGTGGTATCAGATCCAAGTTCGAATGTAAGATGGAAAATTGGTTACTTTATTTCCAATGTCCTCGCCTCACCAATGACAACTATTACACATGGTCATAGCGCATGAAGGCTATCCTAGGCTCACACGGTGCTTGTGATGTTGTGGAGAATGACTACGAAGAACTTGAAGGAGATTTGAGTCCAACTCAAAAAGAGGAATAACAAGAGGTACATAAGAAAGATAAAAAATATCTTTCCCTCATCCATTTATCCTTAGATGACAACATCCTCGAGAAGATTGTTTTTTCAACCACCTCCAAGAAAGCTTGGGAGATTCTCCAAAACTCTTAGAAGGGTGATGAGAGAGTTAAGAATGTAAGACTACAAACTCTTAGAGGTGAGTTTGAATCTCTCCATATGAATGATTCGGAAATAATTTTGGATTATTTATCTAGAGTTTCGGCTATTTTTAACCAAATGAATAGATATGGATATGATAGTATAAGTGATACTTCTATTGTTGCGAAAATTGCGCTTTTTACATCAAAATTTTGAGTATGTTGTCGTAGCCATTGAAGAATGTAGAGATGTTAGCAAGTTATCATTTGATGAATTTTTGGGCTTGTTACAAGATCATGAGGAAAGAATGAAGAGGAGGAAACAAGATCCCATGGTGCGACAAAGCAAACTAAGTTGGAGGAGAGAAGAAAGTTACGACAATAAGAAATGGCAAAAAGGATGTGAACTTGATAGATTTCAAGGAGGGGGAAGAGACACAAGATGTGATTTCGATCAATTTCACCAAGAATAAAGGGTCCAAGGTTGCTACTCATCAAGAGAACGTGGAAGAGAAACAAACTCAAGACAAATGTATGACAAATCTCATGTGCAATATTGCAAGTGTTATGATCTTGACCATTATGCTTTCGAGTGTCGAAGTAAGACTACATATGTGCATGAGAAAGTTACTTTTATTGGAAGAAGTCACGAGAAAGATCATACTTTGTTGATGGCTCACCAAGAGCATATTGTTCGAGAAGAGGAGATTACAAAATCTCCATGTGGATTATGGAAGGAACTTGACCCCAATGTCAAGTAAGGATTAGATCTTTTTCACCAACATGGACGAAGTTGAAGAGCATGAAGACCAAAGAGATAATAACGTAGAAGAGATGCAAGATAACATCGGGAAGGAATATGTTGAGGCTCATGAAGATCTAAATAAGTTCGTCAATGAAGACATAGAAGAAGAGGCGACATTAAACATTAAATATGAAGAAGGTTATTGATAAGTTGGAGGAGACATTGTGGAAGAGGTCCAAGAAGATAGTCGACAAGAGATGGAAAAAGAATTCAAATTATTTCATGAGCCACATCATGAAGAAGTAACAAGAAGCTCTGTACTCTTTGGATTGGACAATTCTACATTCGACACGGGATGGGTGAACATGAAGAAATTATTTGATGTAAGGGAGAAAGTTTATAACAAGATGGTAAAATTCTTTGATTGCACAATCATGAAAACAAGATATCGGGTTCAATTCAAGAATGTCAAGAAAAAGTATCAAATCTCAAAGAAGAAGAGGCTCAAGATTCTCACATCTATGGGGATGGCATTGGAGGCCATAGCATTTGAAGGAGATGGAGCTCACAAGAAGATTTAATTCCACTTGTTCAAGCTAAGCTGCTAAATCAAGTTTAAGATGGGGAGTTTGAGGCTAAATTTGATTTAGTCCAATTATAATTAAAGTCCATAATTATTATAGGATTCAGGTTAAAAGCCAAACATTTATTGTATTAGTTTAGTGAGTGTATTTAGTCAAATTAGCTAGTAAAATGGTGGAAGTGTCTAGAATAGTGGTGTGATATGTATCTCTCTAGAATTGTTATATAAAACTAGGCATTATCCCGCGCGTACGCGCGGGTTAAAGTGTGTCTAACATGTTTTTTTTTAAGACATTGAATTATACTCGAAGAATGTTTGGGCACATTACCATCTGCAATTCATCCAGATTTCTCTGTTAGAAGTTGATTGACTTCATGTTTGAGCATGCCATAAAAAATTTACAGTTAAATTATCCAAATGAAAAATAATTCTATAGCAGATAAGAGCATTTCAACACATGCTGCTTTTCTATTTTGAGAATTGACCGAGGTTGCATTTTGAAGGAGAACATTCGATCAAATGAACCAAATAACTCTAAGAACTCCTCAAAATGATTTTTTAAGGATTTTTCATATACCATCAATTATATAAATCAAAGAAATAAATTTCACTCAAGAATATAATGTACAATTTCATACCAATAATAAAAATCTCGATCTATATATATTGAGTTTGTAATACAAAACATAGAGTAAACAATGATTGTCTCCCATTACTAAGAATTGAACTTCACTAAAACGCTAATATGTCTAACTTAATTATTTGTCAGGTGAAACCTTGCTGATAGGCTCAAGTGATGTATAATTCTCTTATTTAAGTAGATTCACAAATTAAAGACTGATTTCTTAAATTTGCATTAGAACGGTGCCAACAAACATGTCATTTTAAAATAACAACATACATCTATTTTCCCTTAATTTCTATGCACCAAAAACGTTAAGAGAAGAGGTAAGCTATATTTTATGACGATTTTTTGCGGCTATAAACATATCATCAAAGTTAAGAAAAATGGCATACAGTGTCATTTCACACCTTCCATCTTGGCTAAATAAATTACGGATAAAATAAAATTGTCTTTGTAAGGTACAATATAAATAAGATTATAACGTAATGCCTCATCGTGTAGATATGTGGAAGAGTAAAAAATCTTCAAAATGTAATCATTTGTATTGTATAGTAATATGTCTAGACACTTACAGGTAACAAATAACATCTGAGTTATAAAATTAAATATCATATGATAATTCTTTTGTTACTAATGCACGCAAGATTACTTTGAAGGATGTGCACTAAGAACTAAATAATTCATTTTTATAACAGATATTTTTATGCGATTTAGCAATGAAATTATTTGATTTATAAAAAAGTCAACAGAAAATAGTAGTAGATTTTTGGTGCACTCGTGTCTCAGTGACGAACATTAATTTTATTAATTCGGTTCAATATTAGCTCACATACATGTCTCGTAACAAATAAACTGTGTTCCTTTTTTAAAATTTCTGATGTAATAGCTATAGTAATATAAGAAGGATTCTTTAAATACATTATAAGATACTATATTAATTGTAAAAAAATTAATAACCATTTTGTAACTTTTATCAAATTATATAATTATATCAATTAATTCTATAAGAATTTAGTAATAAATGTAAACTTGGAAGTTACATGATGACTCATTTCCATGTTGTACATTTAATTAGACATGTTGGCACTTAGAATGATATTCATTGGTTATAAATTTAAATATGAGCTCCATATGTCTTCACCTACACATAAATTAATTGAAACATGGCATGCTGACGTTTAACCTCGGGACTTCTCTACTTTTATATATTACTAGGCGTGACCCCGCTCTAACGCGCATGGTGAAATGTAAATTTGTATTGTGTTCGACTTCACAACTTGAACGATATAACAAAAGTTTTGTCCATGGTAGAAATTCCCATAGTAAGAATATTAAGATATGCATGACGGTAGCACAACATGTTATTTTTCTTACACATTAGAATCATCACATCGTGATTAGATTGACAACAAATTCTATTTTTATCGACAATTTAACATATAGTCTTCCCAACCCTTAGAACAAATTTGATTCATATATTATCATGTCTCTAGACCATATTCAAATATACGATATTTTATAGTGACCAATAACCGTCCACTCGTGGAGTGTTGCACTTGTCTAATTTCAGAGATTCACTTGTTGAAGTTTATTATAATTATACTATCACAAAATATTAAAATAACCTTTTATTTTTAAAAGAAAATGTGAATAACTTGTTTCCGTGGAACAAATATTTTTACCCAATTATATAGTAAAAAATATAAAATTTTAATGAATTTTTCTTTCATTATATTATTAAAAAATATTATACCGAATATATACCGAGTGCATGTTAATTCCAAATTATATTTACTATTGCTGATGAAATAATATGTTAATTGATATTTAACCACCTATAAAACATCTTTTTTGTATAATGGAGTTTATGAATATGTATGGACTCATATAGCAAATTTATATATAGGTATGCAATGTCAAGAATTGGAATTTTATAAACTTGAAATATATACATATATATATAATTACATTTATGTATATATATAAATTATATATTTTCTATTTTTACGGTTAACATCGGTATAGTACAGCCAAGTAGGCACTACATAATATTTGTAGGATGAGAGGTTTTCAAATTACAAATAGCATGTTGAATTTTACCTTAACTATGTTTCTACATTTTACTTTATAGATAACATAACATTGGGTTCTTACAATTATATTATAGGAAATGCATATTCTTATTTTAATATACATAACCACACTTAGAAGAAAATATAAATAATTAAATGCCCCCAACAAATTTTTATTTAGTCATTAGATGTATAAAAATGTTTGTAACTCTTTTCAAATTTATAGATGAAATTGAATGCAAATATAAATAGTATATGGATGAGTCATTCATTACATGTCACATTTCTATTGAGCTACATATAACATATAATGACATGGCTACACACATGTCTCTATTACAATAATAATGAATTGCCAAATGTCGTTTTCATGTTCAACCTCAGGACTTCTCTACTTTTATATATTATATAATATAAGATATAAGATTATATAATAGATATCTATAGATGCTTCTGGGGGTGGGGGGGGGGGGGGGAGGGGGGAGGGAGATTACTAGATGATGTAATATAAAACCCTCCTACACTAGCTACCTACAAATAAGGGGTTGTACTCTAGCAATTAGCAAGCGTCCTAGCAAGTCTCCTATTGAGTCTCTATAAGAGCATCTCCAGCAATTTTATGTAAAAGAAATGCAAATTATACATAAAATTACATTTTTGCATTTTGCATGTCCACAAATTTTATTACCAACTCCAGCAATGCAAGCTAAAAGATAGGCATATTAGTTTTGTAAAATTATTATTAATATTATTATTATTATTATTATTATTATTATTATTATTATTATTATTATTATTATTATTATTATTATTATTATTATTATTATTATTATTATTATTATTATTATTATTATTATTATTATGATATTAGGACAAGTCTACTAAAAAGTAGGAACAAAACAAAAAAATAGGAATACACCTACAAAATAGGAAAACAAATAAGATGGCAAGGGATGATTATCGCCAAACTTGGCGATCAAGATGCATGACATCCATTTTGCATGAGGGGATGCATGTTCTGCTCGATCGCATTTTTCACCAAAATTCTTTATATTTTGCATAATATCAATTTACATTGCGTGCTAGAGATGCTCTAAGTTTCCCAGTTAGTCTTTCCTATGGAGTCTTCTATTAAGTCTCCTACTTAATGTACTTAATGTACTAGAGAATATCTAATGTTGTCCTCTTACTTGCATAATTATTGAAGTTCTTCTTCATTATATTGTTCTACTTTCTCTCTCTAGAATTTCCATCATTTTCCTCTTCCACCAAAACTCTCACTAATCTCTTCCTACTGCCAACACTGTGCCATCATACTTGGTAGTAGCATACCGATGAGAATTAGACCGACTCCTTTGCAATGAGTATCCATTACTAGGGTTTAGGGTATAAGAGCTAAATTTAGATCGACTTCTTCTTCGATTGGAATGAGGAAGGACGCGAAGAAAGAGAAAGAGGAACAAATTCGCATAGAAATAGAAAGAGGAACAAAATTATTTTTTTGATTTGCAGAGAGAAATAGAGTAAGAGGAACATTGGCGTTTGTGTCTGTTCTACTTGTCTTATTCTTTTTTTTTTCCTTTAGATATGTTTTCTCTTGACATTCTCTATAATTTTTGTCTTTAGATCATTTTTTCTTCATCTTTATATCTATGAAAAATATGAAAAAAGTTAGTGACTAAAATTAGTTAGTGACTTTGTAAGAATCATTTTTTACTTTGTAAGAATCATTTCCATTAAAACTATGACATTTCAAATTAATTAAGATGCTACGTAAATAAGGAAAAGAGTGTGTAAATTAGTCATGTTGTTTTTAAGAAGTCAAAAGTCTATCGAAACTGGTGACTTTTTTCATACTTAGAGCTTGTTTGATATACGTTTAAAAGTAGAAAAAAACAGTGAAAAACTACTTAAAACCACGTGTAAAAATAGAATAAAAAATCTTTTTCCATTGTGTTTAAAAACAATGTTTAAACTGAAAAACACCCTTGCCAACACTGTTTAAATTTTAGTGCTAATTTTTCATAACATCCTTTTATACATAAAACAACGGCATAGCGTCGGCATTTTATGCATTTGTCAAATACATAATAAATAATGTTTTCAACCACCAAAAGTACCAAAATGTAGTAAAAAAAATAAAATAAGAACTTTCGTGTTTTTAGAAACACACTATTTTTGTCTAGTTTTTGCTCAAAACCAGTGCCCCAATTTCCTCTTCCACCTTTTTCTAATAGAAATAATGTGTTTTTTTTATTAACTTTAATTAAAAACATAGATACCAAACAAGCACTGCAATTTTAACATTTAAAATCCAAAAGTCAATAAAACAATTCATGCCAAACACGTTTGAAAATGTTTCAGCAGCTTAAAAGCAAGTAGATGAAAACTCATGGTCCAAAACTCACCCACATTTTTTACTGACATCACTATTCTTTTTTAGAGAAAGAGCCGATTGTAAGTCGAAGTATTGAGATGGTTACATCTCAACTGTACGTCATCAATACATGACATTGCCATTTCGGTGGGTGTCTCCATATGAGCGGTGGGCCGCCAACATAATTTCTACCATCTGACACCTCCGCCTTTCACAAAATTATTTCTGCCATCTCCAGATGCAAGACGACTGACGCATTTAGGGCTCTTTGGACAAAGCTAGCTTCAGATCTCCATGTGCTGGAGTTGAGCTTTTACTTCGGCGGTCCCCCAAAATGGCAAAAGCCGTTCCAGTTCACTAGTTTAGTGGCTTACTCGGTTACCACTTTGATTCTTCTCTTTTTTATCATTATGACTTTTTAACCCTTATTTGGTCATTTTCATTTGATGATTATAACAATTTTTTTTTTCTCCGTGTTATAGACTCTACAATACTATGAAAAGTTATTAAAAAGTTACATCATTGCTATCCAAATCTTCGGGTCAAAATTATTATCCAATTAATAGTAGTAGAAGGGTGAGTTTTGGAGTGCTTCTGCTTCTGACAGCAGAAGCAGTTTTAGTGAGTTTGGGAGTAAAAATAAATTTTTGCTTTTCTGTACAATTTCTGCTGTCCCACAGCAGTTTTCAGGAAGCTAGGGGATGTGCTTTTCCAGAAGGGGCTTTTGATTAATTTATCTACAACCGATTTTAACCTTATTTTTTTTAAATATTGTAGATACTGCTTTCTGACATGGCTAATCTTAGCCACGTGGCGATCATCCAGCACACCATATTGTGCTCCACACACACAGGATCACCAGCCGAGCTGATCCATGTGGGGGCTGCGAGACAGAGCCCTCGCATACCACTGCACGGGACTTGTAGGGATTTGTGGTTTGGAGGCTAGGGTAAGCCCTGTCGCGTGCGAGCCAAGCCCGCGCGCGACCTTTAGTAACTGTTTTGAGAGATCTATGGCACGAGCTCCCTAGACCCGGTCAATCCGGTCAAACCCGGTCAACCTCGTAACGGTTCCGGTACTCGCGCACCACGTGCTCTAACGGTTCCTATATACTCGGACGAACGTGCCGTTACGGTTAAGCTAATTAAGCCGCCATTAATGGGCGCATTAACTACACTACAACGGCCACGTTCTCCAGTATATATATATCGTTACTCTTTCCATACAAAGAGAACAACACTGCCATACGCGGAAGCTCTGCCAAACCTCTGTCTCTCTCTCAGACATTACTACTGACTTACTCTCTCCCTACACACACCCCTATTCTTCCTGTGCGATCCCTGATCCACTACGTACGGTGTACACGGAGGTCTCCCTGCCGGAATCTCTTGTGCACATTTTGGTGAACCCGACGTGAACTTACCAGCAAAAGCAACCATGTCTCAGGAGGACGATGTCAGCAACCGATCGCCTTCCGCCGAAACTCCCTCAGGAGAAGAAGTCCGCCGTACTCCGACGACACCCGGCGAGGCACCGACTTTAGAGTCTTTGGACACCACTGTCCAAAGTCAGGCAAAAGCTCTCAAGTCTCAATCTGCGCAATTGGAACGGATTTTGGTCGTTCTGAACACCCTTGCACCAAATCCTCCACCGGTTACCGCTATCCCTCAGGGAGGAGGTACCCCTACCGCTCCAGGATTGGGAGTATCGGCCACGCCCCCCAATCCTCATCTGCAGACTCCACCGTCGGCCACGCAGCTGCCTTCGGTCCAAGGGTCAACGGCGCAGATGCTACCCCCTGCTGCTCACGCCTCTCAGCCCACGGCTTTGGCGTCCAACCCAACTTTGCAATACACTCTGCCTCCACCAGCAACGATCTGGGGAAACGCGGGCAGTCAATACACTCCCAATCCTCCGGCGGCATATGTGGCGCCACCGCCTACGGCAACCCCTCCGCCAGCTACAGAGGGGAGCATTCCAGAATGCATGACGTCTTTGCAGAAGCGCGTGGACTCCATCTTGGCTCATCAGTCGCTCGCGGATACCATCATCCCGAAGCTAGACAACGATCCGCCCATTCCACGGGAGATCTATCTCATGCCCAACCCAGTGGGGTACAAGGCTCCTAAATGGGATAAGTTCGAGGACGTCAATGGAAACGCCCATGAGCATGTCATGCGTTTCATTGATGTCATGGGTCCGTATGGAGCCGATCCCAAACTGCTGATGCGAGAATTCCCAAAGACTCTTGGGAATGTAGCATACAAATGGTACCGAACATTGGAGGCCGGATCCGTGAAGACCTGGGACGACATGGTCCAGAAGTTCTACACTAAGTTCTTCCAGATGGAGGAGAAGGTGACGATGATCCATCTCTCGCGGATGTATCAGAAACGCGAGGAGGATGGGATCACTTTCATCAAGAAATTCAGAGCGAAATCTCTGGAGTGCAAGGATCCCATGCTCGAAAGCCGACTCGTAGAGATATGCCTGCAGTGCATGCGAGATGAGTACAAGAGCATGCTAATCAATTTGCAAACACCCACGTTCTCAAAGCTCATCGAGTGCACGATGAACATCGAGCCCATCGTCGAGAGACAGAGAAAGAAGAGCGCTCCAGAACGACCTGCGAGCGGCACCACCTACAAGATCGGCAGATTCGGCTACAAGCGAGGACGCGAAGCTGAGGTCAACGCGGTTTCGCCTCAGAAACAAGCAAAAGCCGGAAACTTCGATGCACCGCCTCTGCCATGCTCGGTGGAGGAAGCAAGCGATCTCTGTAGACAGTGGCGTAAAGACGGCATCCTGCCACCGCTAGAGCAAAAACCCTCCAAGGAGATGACGAGGGACCCTAAGTGGTGCGAATACCACGGCAAGGTCATGCACCCCACTGCCGAGTGCAAGAAGCTCAGATTCGCGTTCGACCAGAAGATGAAGAACGGCGAACTCATCGTCAGCGACCACCGGAAGGATGTGCGCAACAACCCACTGCCTGCCCATACAGACTCGGGCTCAAAAGGCAAGGAGGTCGCCATGATCTCAATAGTGGACTTGGAAGAAGTCGCAGAGGACGGTCTACCCATCATTGCTGAAGTCCATGAAGAGGAAGACTATAGCATGGACACGGAGGATGAGCGTGCCGACCGCATGAAAGGGTCGCATGGCTTCAACAAATTCTTCGACGAGATGAACTTCTCCGAAAAATGCAGATCGGATATGACGAAGGCAATCTTAAGGATAGCGGAGGACTACGAAGAGGAACTTGTGGTCTCCAACGGGAAGGTCATCAGGGCGTCCCGTCCCACAGAAAAGATTATGACCTTTTCTGCCAGCGACAAGAAGACAGATGCGAGCCATCAGAGGCCCCTGTACGTGACCGCCATCATCAACGGCGTCGAATTCAAGCGAGCATTCGTCGATGGAGGAGCAGCGGTCAATGTTGTTCCACTCCACACGCTGAAGCTAGCAGGGATCCCCGAGCACAGAGTGGTCAAACGTCCATCCCCGCTGGTGGGATTCGGAAGCGACTCTAGAATGACGATCGGATGGATCCGCCTAGGCGTTCAGATTGGCAAGATCAAGTGTTCGGCGAAGTTCTATGTCATAGATGCGAACACCACATATCACATGATCATCGGTCGAGCCTGGATTCATCGCTTCGACGCAATCCCTTCGACGGCTCACCAAGTGATGAAAGCTATCTGGAACGACAGGATTGTCGAGATACCAGCCTCAACTAACCCGTTCAACTTGGACGAAGCGCATCTCAGCGAGGCGGTGTGGTTCACCGAGATGGCGGACGAGCAAACACCCGGACCATTCAACCCTACTCCTTTACCTCTCTGGGAGGACATCAAGGACCAGTCACCTGCAGGCGTGATGGTGACAAGGGGAGACACCGAAGAAAAGCCGCCTACCCACGAAGAGGCGCCGCGCATCGCATATCATCGCAAGAGTGTCTACACTCTGAAGAGGATCGCAAAGCATGACCCCGAGGGCAAGGAGATAGAGAGCTTCTACGCCAACGGGAAGAAATGCTATCGCATATGAAGGCGCGCGGGGACGTCCTCACACGGGCATGAGGGTGTCCCTGGGCAAATCAATCAAATCGAGCAAGTTGCGCTCACAGAAGAGCCAACACGGGGCACTCCAGAGGAGAAACTCAAAGAAGCCCCCGAATGCATGGAAGACAGGCCGCGACCACAAAAGCAAGAGCTAAAGGAGGTGTTCCTCAGCCCGAACGAGGAAAAGAAGAGGCCAGTCTTCCTGAGTGCGGACCTCACAAGCGAAGAGGAACAAGGGCTGCTACAGCTCCTAACTGAATACAAGGACGTATTCGCATGGGAATACGATGAAATGCCAGGTCTGGACACGAGCATCACCATGCACCGTTTAGACATCATCCCAGGGTCTAAACCGGTCAAGCAAAGCACCAGGAGCTTCAGACCAGAGCTCAACGTCAAGATCAAGCAGGAGATCGTTAAACTCCTAGACGCCAAGTTCATAGAGCCAAATCACCATCCTACATGGTTGGCCAACATCGTGCCGGTGGTGAAGAAGAACGGACAGCTCCGCATCTGCGTGGACTTCCGCGATCTCAACCGTTTCTGCCCTAAGGACGATTTCCCACTGCCTAACATTGACTTGCTTATCGATTCGACGGCAGGCCATCGCATGTTCAGTTTCATGGACGGCTTCAGTGGGTACAATCAAATCAAGATGGATCCCGACGATGCACAGAAAACTGCATTCATCACTCCCGTGGGGGTATTCAACTACACGGTAATGCCATTCGGTCTTAAGAACGCAGGCGCAACCTATCAGCGAGCCATGATGGCTCTATTCCATGATATGATGCACAAAGAAGTCGAATTCTATGTGGATGATCTGGTAGTCAAATCCAAGCATGAGGCAGATCACCTTGCAGACCTGCGAAAAGTGTTCAACAGATGCAGGAGCTTTCAACTGAAAATGAACCCTATGAAATGCGCATTCGGCGTGACCTCGGGGAAGTTTTTGGGATGCGTGGTTCATCGCCAAGGGATCGAGCCTGACCCTGCGAAAGTGTCAGCCATCACCAGCATGACGCCACCTCACGACCAAAGCGCCTTGAAAACATTCTTGGGAAAATTGTCATACCTGCGGAGATTCATCCCAGCAATCGCCGAAATCACATGCTGTTTCAGCACTCTTCTCAAGAAGGACGCCGCGTACAACTGGGCTCCTGACCATGAAGCCGCATTCGAAAAGCTAAAGGAGATACTTACATCCCCAAAGATCATGATCGCGCCTCAACTGGGATCACCGCTGCTGCTATATCTTACATCAACAAGGAGATCTATAGGAGCACTCTTGGCTCAGGTGTATGAGGGCCAAGAGAGGCCTATCTATTACATCTCTCGCATCGTACAGCCTGCTGAGTCAAGGTACACAGACATCGAGCGTCACTGCCTTGCCTTATTCTTTGTGATAGAGAAGTTGAGACACTATTTTGCATCGCACAAAGTAGTGGTGGTCACCAAAAGCGACCCCATAAGATACTTGCTAACTCACACTACTCCGGGCGGGAGATTGGCGAAATGGTACATGACCATCTCTCAATACGATATTACATGCGTGAAGCCAAGGGCGATCAAGTCGCAGGCGGTAGCAGATCTGCTGGCGCAGTTTCCCGACAACAGCCACGAACCTGTGATCGAAGAAGAGCTCGAAGGCCCTGAAATCTACGCGGTCGACGTGCCCTATTGGACCCTCCACTTCGACGGTTCGTCAACCAGAAAAGGTGGAGGCATTGGGATAGTCTTGACAAGGCCCGACGGGGAAGTCATACAGATGTCCGCAAAACTCAACTTCGCAGTCACGAACAACGAGGCGGAATACGAAGCTCTTATCGCGGGACTTCGTGCAGCAAAAGCTCTGGAAGTGAGCAACTTAACAGTCATGGGAGACTCCAAGCTGATTGTTAAGCAAGCCTCGGGCGAGTACGGTCTGAAGGAAATCAACCTCCTGTCATACCGCACTCTAGTGCAAAAGCTGATGCAGCAATTCTGCGACGTGAAATACGAGCACAAGCCCCGAGCGGACAACAGGCATGCAGACGCCTTAGCAACTCTGGGATCTAAGGTCAGCATAGACAAATGCCCCGCGAGGATTTCCATCGAAGTGCGAACATCGTCGGCATTAACAGAAGATGCGTGCGACGATGAACACATAGATGACGCAGATTGGCGAAAAGCAATCCTGCAAGCTATTGCGGAAGGCACCAGCAGCGAGGGCTGGGCACTCACGAAAGGATACTGCATCCACGACAATACCCTTTACTACAAGGGTCCTGGAGGGATACTCATGCGATGTGTCTCCGAGCAAGAGGGACAACAGCTGTTAGAAAAGATTCACCAACACGCTTGCGGAGAAAGCGAGGTGTCAATCTACAGGAAAGCTCAGAGATATGGCATTCATTGGCCAGACATGTCTACAGCTGCAGCCCTGATACAAGGGAAGTGCGAAAGTTGCGCACTGATCAAGGATTCTCTACTTGTCGCTCTAACCGACGACGACACGGACTGGAGGAAGCCATTGTTCGAATTCCTCACCCAGGGCACCGTACCTGAATCAAGAAAAGAGGCCGACAAATTGAGAAGGATAGCTTCTCGATACATGGTTCAGGAAAACCTGCTTTGGCGAAAAGGCCACGAGGGCAACTTGCTGCGATGCCTGGACGATAGGGAAGCACAAGAAGTCATGGACCTCTCTCATCAGGTGGAACACCAGGGAGGTGCGAAATTATGCAGACAGCTCCTCTCAATCGGATACTTCTGGCCCACGATGGAAGTCGATTGCCGCACCAAGGTGCGACGCTGCCAAGAATGTCAATTCAAAGGGAACCTAGTGCACGCTCCCGCCGTGGATCTACATGCATTAGGGACGCCATGGCCATTTCACACGTGGGCTTTGGATTTCATTGGCCCCATCCGACCAACGTCACATGGGAACCATTTCATTCTCACCGCAACTGAGCTGTTCACCAAATGGGTGGAAGCAATACCACTAAAGACGGCAAACGCGCTGGCTGTGGTCAACTTCATTCAGGAAAACATCGTATGCAGGTTCGGAATCCCGAATACTATTCTTTCAGATAACGGTACTCCTTTTGTTAATCGTCAGGTAGCTACGAAACTTGCGGAGTACAATATCAGGCAAATATGCTCTACTCCCTATTATCCAAAGGGAAACGGACAAGCCGAGGCGACTAACAAAACGCTGCTGAGAATTCTGAGCAAGATGGTCGCAGACGACCACAAGAAGTGGGCCGACTCTCTTAACATAGCTCTGTGGGCCTACAGGACCTCTCCAAGAACACCCACAGGGGCTTCGCCATTTCTTTTATGTTATGGGGCCGAAGCTGTAGTACCTGCGGAGGTCAGAGTCAATTCGGCACGGCTGGCCTTCCACGCGCTTTATGAAAATCAACGCGATCACGATTTAGTCTTGCTGGAAGAAAAGCGAGAACAAGCCAAAAGGACTAACAAGCGATACCAAGAAAGAATCGCTCGCGCCTACAACAAGACAGTTCAGCGGCGAAATTTCGCAGTTGGCGACCTGGTCTTGCGCGCATCCGACCACTGCATGCGAGAAGCAACTCATCCGAAGTTCGCAGCCAATTGGGAAGGACCCTTCGAAGTCACAGAAGTCTTCGATAGTGGCTACTGCAGCATACGAAGGTTGCACGGCACAACCTCAACTCCGAGCTCAGTCAACATGCGCTGGATCAAGAAGTACTATCCTTGACTCCTCTTATTTCATACGTTTTATGATAACGTTGCTTAATATCTCATGTGGCTACGATTAATGCAATCTCCCCTCCCATATGAAGGGATTGTAATTCTACCTCTCCCATATGAGAGCGATGTAATAAAAGAATTCTCCCAAATGAGAAGTTCATATTTCTAGCCGCTTATATTGCTCTATTTTATTTGATATTACTGTTGACCATGATTTATTTGCTGCAAATAGCAAACGCAAACGCGATCTTAACTGATCATCAAAGCCTATCTCTACGATAGCAGCAAACGCAAACGCGATCTTTATTGATCATCAAAAAGCCTATCTCTATGATAGCAGCAAACACAAATGCGATCTTTATTGATCATCAAAGCCTATCTCTACGATAGCAGCAAACGCAAATGCGATCTTTATTGATCATCAAAGCCTATCTCTACGATAGCAGCAAACGCAAACGCGATCTTTATTGATCATCAAAGCCTATCTCTACGATAGCAGCAAATGCAAACGCGATCTTAACTGATCATCAAAGCCTATCTCTACGATAGCAGCCAATGCAATGCGATCCTAAGTGATCATCTAAGCCTATCTCTCACGATAGCAACCAATGCAAATGCGATCTTAAGTGATCATCTAAGCCTATCTCTAACGATAGCAATCAATGCAAATACGATCTTAAGTGATCATGCAAAGCCTATCTGTTACGATAGCAACGAATACAAATGCGATCTTAATTGATCACTAAAGACTATCTTTTACGATAGCAGCCAAAAACCAATGCGGTCTTAATTGATCACTAAAGCCTATCTCTTACGATAGCAGCCAAATACAAATGCGATCCTAGTTGATCATCAAAGCCTATCTCTCACGATAGCAGCCAATGCGAATGTGATCTCAATTGATCATATAAAGCCTACTTCTTATGGTAGCAATCAAATGCAAATGCGATCTTAAGTGATCATGCAAAGTTTATCTTTTACAATAGCAGTCAAGCGCGAATGCTATCTTGAATGACTGTTGAAGCCTATCCTCTGCGATAGCAGTCCGCACAAATACGAGCTTAAGTGATCATCTGAAGCCTATCTCTTACGATAGCAGCCAAACAAAATGCGATCTTAAAAGATCATCCAAAGTCTATCTTTTGCAATAGCAGCGAAAATGCAAAATGATCTCAATCGATCATCTAAAGCCTATCTATCGAAGATAGCAGGTTCTACAGATGCGATCTTATAATGGTCTTCTTAAGCCTATCTATTACGATAGCAATTTCTACGCAAAGTAATTTTGGTTAAGTACCCAAGCCCGTCTGTTATGATGGCAACGCACGTGCAGAATCATTTTATTAGATCTTCCAAAGATCTATCTGCTGTGATAGCAGTTTATGCGCGAGACGATCTCGAACAGTTTTCTAACAAAGCCTATCCTCTATGATAGCAATTCGTACTGCTCAATGATCTTAATTGATCTGTGAAAAATTATCTGAAACGATAGCGAAGTTGTGAACGTGATCTCATACGATTTACAATGACCAACTACAAGCCCATCCGTCAAGATGGCAAAGCTGCGAAATTACGATCTCAAATGATCTAGCCAAACGTCTGCGAAATGACGTCGCATATGAGAAATCATTACATGGAATTATGCAAGGCAAAACAAGCCGAAACGCATGCGAAATTGTATTTTGTTGCAAAGAACAGATAGTACAAGAGCTATTTATCATTATGAGTCAAATGACTTACACTTTATCTATCTAGATAGCAGCTTACTAGCGAAAAGCTCGCATCTAACTACACAGCCAACATGGCTTGCAATACATTCGAAAAATGGCTGATAAGCCAGAGATGCACCAAGGAAACTCTCGACTAAGAAAAGAGAGAATCCACCGGTCTTGATACCGGCAGCACAGCGTGCGAATCTGCGGCCAAAGATCTATAGCAAAAGGGATGCTGCCGCGAAGAGATCAACTCGCCATTCGCTACATCCCTAGCAGCAAGGTCAGGGATACAATATGCCCAGGACCCCAAAGAATGACTAAAGCCTCTGTCTGATCAAGGTAGGCGCCGGAGGAGCTTCCTGTTCCGACAGATGCTACTCCGCAAAACAGGCGAAGCAGTCATTCCTCTGGTGATGGACTCCTTGTCATGTTGGACAAGGGCATTGACGAGCACCCCGACCTCACAAATTTGAGGGCGAGGGATTCTTCTCTGGAGATGCTGAAGAAGAATCCCGCCGTTCATTACGAGACGGTAGTACGGTCACTACGGCGCTGCACCTCGCCACGAGGCGGCCGGAAACATGACCTGCACACATAATACACGAAGAAAATTCTTCGAGCACACATGAGGTATTATCTGCATCCTCTCTATGATGGTTATAAACAGCAATAAGCCTCATAAAGTGGATCTTGGAAACTATTTCTATAGCACAAAGCGCAAACTCAGGATTCAAAACTTGAAGTTGCCGTGAATCAACGAAAAACAAGCGTTGAAGCCAGCAGTCGTAAGGACTCACGGCAAAGCACATGTTTGGGATGAAGAACCCAAATGGCAAAGACGGGGTTTATATAGGCCCTGTGGAGACTCTTCGGTTGCTTAAGATGAGTCAGCAAAATTCAAAAAGAGGGTAAGTTCAATCACTTACGCCTTGAAAAGCGGTAACAATCAATTACCCTACTAAAGGCTACGACGATTCGGTTGCGTATCCTAATAAATGACGGATAGTCATGATTCGGATGGACTTCCCAACGGAAGCGTGCTTATCTGCCGCGAAATTAGCGCGAAAATCAAGCAAAGAATCAATTGCTGATGTCATAATTGGATATGCACAGAAAATGTCCAATCAAATCCCGAAAAGGGCAAAACGGGCAAACTCATTGTTTGTTGTCAAACAAGAGGGGGGAGAAACCCTAGCAACATTACATTAATGTTTCAAAACATTACATTAATGTCTCAGCCATTTTCCTTTCTTTTCAAAAATACGAAAAGTCAAAACAAATTTTTGACTAAGGAGTCCTGGGGCTCGAACTGCTCGATCAGCCTCTCCACTTGTTGCACTTCTTGCTTTAGCTGCTCGCACTTGGCATTCATTTCGTCATACAGCTTCAAAGCTTCATCAACCTTTTGCTTTTGCTGCTCCACCTTCTGCATCTCAGCTGCGAGATTCTGGTGCCCAAGATTCAAGGTTACAGCTGCGCGAATCAGTGTAACTCTGTCCTTGAGGAATTTCAAACCAAGTCTGCCCTGGACTTTGAGCACGAGATTTTGGCACATGCCACACAGCAATTCAGCACTCTGGGCCGAAATGGTCGCAGGTGTAGCCGCACATAGCTGTTCCAGTATCCAAATGGCTTCAGTAAGGAATAGCCTCCTGTCAAAAGGAACGATCTCCAGACACCTCACGAACGAGCGGGGGTATCTGAGGCGCATTCGAACCACCCAGTCTACATCGGTTTGCTTCAAACCTGAGACATCAAAAACGAGTTGTAATGTCAGAACTCGTAAGCAAATAATACGACGTGCGAATGGTAAATCTCTACTTACCAGTGCCTTCCAGAATTTGGTGAATAGAGGGAATGCGAGCCACCGGGTTGTTCGAAGACTGCCCTCGCTCCATGGCTCTCCTATCAGCTGCGAGCTCCAACCTCTCATAGTCAGGAGGAAGAGTGTAGGCCGCACCAGCTGCGACTACGTTCCCAACCTGCGAGCCCCAAATGCTCCACGCAGGAATAGGTGCTTCTGGCTCAGTCATTGCCGGAGGCACAGGAACAGCCGAAGTCGTTGGGCGAAAGACATTCTCAGGTGCGAAAACATTAGCATCACTTGTCCTTTCTTCCCCACCACCGGTACGGACACCCTCGTCCATCGGCACAGCATCAGCTTCGACACCATCGGAGAGTTCAATGACATCCTCGAGATGCTCACTTGCGTGTCCAGCAGCTGCGACGGGCTTCTCGGTATGGGAGCTCGAAATTGGAACATGGGATGCAGAAGTCTGGCTTCTCTGCTCCAGCTCAGGTTCCTCAGCATGACCTGCGATACCAAATGCGACAATATGAGGTAACTTGTGTTATAAGTTATTTTGTTATCTTTGCTAAAGCTGAGAATAAGCACCTCCACGCGAAGGTGGGATCGAGGTATCCTCATCATACACTAGGGACGCGGAACCGTGCCCTATCAGTGTGTCTTTACTAAGCAAATCTTTAAGAGAGGCGTGACCTGGGATGCGAGTAAACCAGTCATGACCTTGCCTCAAGTGGCTATAGCTTAGCATGTGCATATCACTCAAAATAATTACCTGAGGGTTCTCCGCATTTGCTTACCAACCAACGGCGAATGTCAGGCTTTGACACACCGTGCTTTAATGCACCCACAATTACATCTCTATAAGTAACTGCGAGATTGAAGATCTCACCTTTGTCGCCACCCGCGATCTCTGCGAAGTCCGCTTGGGCTTGCTCTAGCTCTGCTGCATCCCCTCCGGGAACCTCATCTTCCTCCTCCACATGAGGAGCCACTTCTTCGGGAAGCTCGTCTTCCTCGCCAGTTGGACGCACTAAGTCGTCGACATGCTGCTCTTCGAGGCTCCGCTGCTTCACACGCTCGAGTTCCTCTTCCTCTCGCTGCCTTCTTCTTTCAGCAGCCTCCGCGGCTGTCCTCCGGGACTCAGCAAGAACATCCTCGCTTATAGGATCATCTGAAATGCCAGATTGGGCATCTCTCTTTTGCCTCTTGGTCACAAGGCCACCAACGGCTTCATCATCATCATCTGCGAATACATTTTTGGTTCAAAGAAAAGAACTGTATGGAAGTTGTGATAAAGGACAAAGCAATGCGACGGAGGTACCTCCTGACTCTTCCTCGCGCATTACAACTGTTCCTTCTTCTTCTCCATTACTTGCCTGGGGCTCCTGCCTCTCTTCCTCTTCCTCTTGGTTGAATGGAACGAAGGTCTCGACTGCGAGATCTTTTCGCACTTTGCTGGGCATACGACCCTTGCCCTTGTCCTTGACAGAATGGGACCTCGCTGGGGGCGAGACTGGAGCACTCCTAGGGGAAGAAATCGTAATTCCCTTTTGCCTAGGTCTTTTCACTCTCGGCGCCGCAGTCGCTGGAGGGGACGGGTCATCTCTAGGAGGAGACGGAGCCGGAGGTTTGTCTATCAGCGAGTCAGCAAAAGTATTCATGGCTGCGCGAACCTTCGTTTCAACCTCGGCATCCATCCTCCATGCTAACCGGTACGCCTCCCCCTTCCTTCTGGTGGCAACAATAGTGTCCACCAGCGCTTTGGAGCGATCACCAGCTGCGAACCTCCGCACATGGCACTGAATAATACAGAATGAAAGCATCAGTACAAGGAAATCAAAAAGCTTAAAGCACGCGAGGAAATTGCTTACCTCAGCAAACGCTTTGCTATATTTGACGACCTGCGTGTCACCTTTCCTGATGGCATCGACTTGTTCC
Organism: Linanthus parryae; assembly: GCA_023055425.1. Classification (NCBI taxonomy): domain Eukaryota; kingdom Viridiplantae; phylum Streptophyta; class Magnoliopsida; order Ericales; family Polemoniaceae; genus Linanthus; species Linanthus parryae. Next base: position 1,012,144 of record JALGPY010000030.1, read on the forward strand.
TTCAGAATGAAATCAGGGCACAAATGGTTCTCGCGGTCTAACAACGAGTAGCAACCGTACTCAGACTCGCTCAAACTGCAATTGGGACGAAACGGAAAAGAGTTTCTCTTGATCAAGGGGGCCCTTCCTGGCTGTGCCGCCGCCTCGGTCTCCCTCCTCGTTTGCTGGGCAAGCCAGTATGCGATCCAGTTCTGGGAATAACCACCATTGCGAGTTCCCGCAGGCTGCTCGAAGGGAAGATTGCTCATGAGGACCGTCTTGCACTCCTTTGCCAGCAAGCGCTTGTAGCACCCTCTAACGATAGACTGGGGCCAGATTGATGGGGCCACCGCATCGAAACCAAACTGAGGAGAGACCCGAGTGGGGTCAACATCCACTGTAAGCCTTTCATATCGTGGCGCGAGCTCACGAATATGCTCTGCAAGTGCAGGAAGAGAACCTCGCAGACACCAGCAAAAGAACTCACGATAGCGCTCGTGGAAATGCGATCCCTTTTCAAAGAGAAGGTCTTCTGACAAGACCATGCCTTCGGAGGGGTATAGCTTCGGAAACCACCGCACATTCTCAACACGTGTGGCGTAAGGCCTGGCAGTGAACTCCCTTCGCTTGTCGCATATCAAGCTCCAAGTGCACTTGGTGTTGCTTGCCCCAAACCATCTCGCAGCCCTTCCGCTGTTGAGCGCTTTCGTCTCGCCTGGGGGACACCACTTCTCAAGTGGGAGGGGAGTTGGAGCATAAGACGGCCAGCGCTCAAAAACCCACATTGTCAAAAAGCTGATATTGACAAAGGTCAGAACATCGAGACGGCCGCGCGATTCCTTCATCGCCAGAACCAGCTGATCCAGCCTGTAATATAGCGTGCCCAAGACCAAGGGTCCAAGTGTGACTCTCTGGCCGAGAGCGAGCCTCACCGCAAGTGGCAGCACATGGTAGAAGACCCCGTCATGGGGGTGACCATCAATCAGAAATCTCGACAGCCAAGCGCAAAGAAAAGCACAAAGGGTCAGGTGATAACCCTTGCCCTCTATGTAATTCTCGGCCTCCGGGTTCGCGCTCAAAAGCTTCTTAGTGATGCTGCTGCTCGCATAGTCTCGGAAGAAGTACTGCAACCACTTGTTCCAGGTATTCTTCGCAGACGTATCAACTAGCTGCCAGTTCGGAAGAGGTTTTGTACTGGTCCACCGAGTGGAGATTTTCTTCACCTCTGCTAAGCACTCCTCCATCTGCGCGTACAAGGTTAATTCCGCAGATGTCCTTAAGTGACTCAAGGGGTCCACCTCACCCATAGGGGAAAGCTCATACAGCATTTGAACGTCCTCGAGCGTGGGGGCAGCCTCGAACTCAGCAAAGTGAAAAGTGTGAGTCGCAGGCGAATAGCGGGACAGAAGGTCTAGAAGCATGGACTGATCCAACTTCACGGCAGCGCCCTTCATAGCACGAACAGCGAAGAAAATGCCGGCTTCATCAAGAGTTTCGGCGTAATTACCCAACACGTGGTCAGTCCACTCATCCATGTAGTCCAACTTCTGGACAAACGCCTGAGTAGAAATCGCAGTATATGGGAAGTGCCCGTTCTCAATTCCCAATCGAACCACATCCTCGGAGCCAACTAACTCGAGCAAGGCTGAGTTAACTGGGCGAGTCAGGGTTAACAACTGCTCAACGGGAACAGGATCAGGCATCCTCTTCGCCTTCACCCTCGCGTGGTAAAAATCTTTCCCACCCAGAAAGGGGGCTTTTCGCCACAGAGACCGCGGAAGCTCCGGCATCTCTTCATCTTCCTTGACAGGTCTGGTTACTCTTGTTTTGGCCATTCCTGCGAAAGGGCAAAAAAAAAAGGGGGGAGAAATACCACACCAGTCAGTTTGAATTTTGGAATTCGAGATCTATGCAACAGGAAGCAAACAGTTCCAGTGCCGATTTCAGAAATTGGGGAGTTGCAAGATCCAATATTGTTGAAAGATTAAGAACGAAGCAGGTTTAGAGATCAAAGCCTCTTCACACACTTCATGGGTTTACAGATTCGATGCGATTCAAGGCAAACACTGGTAGTTTAAATCAAGAGTAAACGAGGCCAACCTTGTTTCCTTGAAGCCTGCTTGGAGATGCACAATTGAAGAATACGATTTGCAGTCTTGAACTGATGATTGATTATCTGGATCTGCTCTCGAAGATCTCCGGGTACCATTCACTTTAAGAGAAAGAAGTGATGCTCTGCAATAATGGGATACAAGGTATTTATCCAAAAGAGTGAGGGGTTGCGTCCCTTCAGTAGTCGAATCGCAACCGTCACCGTCGTGTCGCGCAATCACAGGACGGGCTGACGTCACGCCTAAAACCCTAAAGGTCAGACGGCACGACTCTAGGGGTTTTAGGTCATAATGACACGCACGGGGGCTGAACTTACCCGTATTTGAATTGGTGCGTGACGACGACGCGCATGTTGGTTTCCGCGCATGGAAGCCTATACAGCTACAAGCCTTCACGCGCAGAAAGGGGGCTAATGTAGATACTGCTTTCTGACATGGCTAATCTTAGCCACGTGGCGATCATCCAGCACACCATATTGTGCTCCACACACACAGGATCACCAGCCGAGCTGATCCATGTGGGGGCTGCGAGACAGAGCCCTCGCATACCACTGCACGGGACTTGTAGGGATTTGTGGTTTGGAGGCTAGGGTAAGCCCTGTCGCGTGCGAGCCAAGCCCGCGCGCGACCTTTAGTAACTGTTTTGAGAGATCTATGGCACGAGCTCCCTAGACCCGGTCAATCCGGTCAAACCCGGTCAACCTCGTAACGGTTCCGGTACTCGCGCACCACGTGCTCTAACGGTTCCTATATACTCGGACGAACGTGCCGTTACGGTTAAGCTAATTAAGCCGCCATTAATGGGCGCATTAACTACACTACAACGGCCACGTTCTCCAGTATATATATATCGTTACTCTTTCCATACAAAGAGAACAACACTGCCATACGCGGAAGCTCTGCCAAACCTCTGTCTCTCTCTCAGACATTACTACTGACTTACTCTCTCCCTACACACACCCCTATTCTTCCTGTGCGATCCCTGATCCACTACGTACGGTGTACACGGAGGTCTCCCTGCCGGAATCTCTTGTGCACAAATATCAACAGTTATCTTTACAGAAATGACACGTGTCATATATTTTTGTCATTTTATCTTCTCACAGCAACTTCAAAGTTAATTTTACCAAACACAAAATTACTATATCAATATTTCAGAACAACTTTTACGTAATATTTATCAAGCAACATTTTATCATGAATTCACAGCAGTTTTTCCACAGTGTTTTCACACATCAGCTTTCAAGCACTGCCACAGCATTCCCAAACTAGCCCGAAGTCAGGATGGTGGGAAAAAGATTAATCAGAATGGTATGTTACAAAACCAGATCAAATAAACTTAATTATTTATAACCCAGCCAGCAAATTAGCTGGGTCGGAACCGGCCGTTTTCAGCAAATTTCGTAAAATAATTTCTTACAGTGGCTTGGAAATAAAGCCGGGGCTGTGTGCTGCTGTAGCAAGCACCCACTGGATCAACCACGCTATTGACAACAAATTGTCACATTTATTCGATACAATAATGTTTTGAACTACTACTACAAAATAATTTAAGAACAATTTATTTTTCTTGATCTTTTATTTTATAAGGAATGCTAAACAAACGTTGAACTAAAATATCGTTTAATATTATTATTATTTTTTGATGAACAAAATATCGTTTATTATTTAGTTATACTTATGGTAATCTTTCAAAACAAAATAGACGTTGAAATAAGTTATTAAACAATACAAATTCATGTTGAATAACTCATGGATATGATCACGGTCTTTTATCATTTTTTTTTTTTTAATTCTAAAACCATAAAAACTGTATAATTTCATAAATTCCGAATGTTACGTATCTATATAAAATGTACCGTACTACATTATAATATAGTTGTGTCATATGATCAGTACCATCTGCCATCTCTGCCTTTAACAACATAATTTCTGCCATCAATGTATAATTTCTGCCATCTCCATATGTGTTGGAGCTGAGCTTTTACTTCGGCGGCCCCACAATTTGGCAAAAGCCGTTTCAGTTCAATAATTTTGTCGCTCATGTTGCAAAAGCAGATCAAATAAACTGATTGACTGGGTTGGGAACCGGCCGGTTTCAGCAGATTTCGTAAAATAATTTCTTACAGTAATGGCTTGGAAATAAACCCGGGGCTGTGTGCAGCTGTAGCAAGCACCCACTGGATCTATCACGCTATTGACAACAAATTGTCACATTTATTAGATACAACAATGTTTTGTACTACTGCAACATTGAGTGAGTTTGGTAAATGGTTTCTAGTGGAAAAACTGGTTTCTAGATTTTTTTTTTTTTTTTTTTTTTTTTTTTTTTTTTTTTTTAACGAGATTCCGCTTAAATCAGTGTGTTTGGCAGTGGTTTTTAAACTAGATTAAAAACTAAAGAAATTTGTTTGGTAGTGGTTTTTAAACTAGATGATGTAGATTAAATGAAAAATATACCATCCACTTATATTTTTCATTTACAGATTCAAGAAGAACAAATGCAATGTAAAAAGTTGATGATTTCGTGAGCTTCAACTATTTCATGAAAGTAACAATTTGAAGAAGAAATTAACGGTATTGTGACTTCTAAATAATCAAATGTTCAAACTTGGATTCAACAAAAAGCTAACGATTTAATAAAATTTTGTTCACAGCAAAATTCAATATTTGTTTCATGAAATTAAAGTATGAATAACTTTGGAGTCATATACTTGAATTGCTTAGTGTTATAAACACATTCCTCAAAAAAAATAGAATAGGATAAACACACAATTAACATAAAAATAATAGCACCAAAGTGAATAAGTCTGATAAAGAGAGTGATCTAATGATACACCTGGAAATATACATAAATTATGAGGGTAATATGGACTTAGCAAGAAGTAGAAAGAAACTGAAAAAAAACCCCACCAAAACATGGTTTTTTTCTCCACCCCAAAAGCTGAAAAAAACCAGTTTAAAAACCAGTTTTAAACTACCCTAAACAAACACTTTAGAGAAACCAAATGGTGAAAAAACTAAAAACCAAAAAAAAAAACCATCTTACCAAACGCACCCATTATTTACGAACAAGTTGTTTTTCTTGATCTTTATACCACATTTATTAGAATCAGAGTGGTAGTTTATAAGGAATGCTAAACAAATTTTGAACTAAAATATTGTGTATTATTTTTTTTGAGGGAAAATATTGTGTATTATTTAGTCATGGTAATCAATCAAAAATAAAATAGACATTGAAAATAAGTTCTTAGAATACAAATTCATGTTGAATAATTATGTCAATGATAGCGTCTTTTATAAATTTTTGTACTTCTAATAAAAATTGTATAATTTCATAAATTACAAATGTTATAGCTGTGTCAGATGATCAATATATTAGTTAGACACACATTTTCAGCTACATTCTAATAAAATATAGTACGTATCTATATAAAATGTATTATATTAAAAAAACATTAAAAAGTGTGATTCTACAGGTTGAAACACTCATCTAATCGGTGGAACCTGCAATCAGTACCTCGCCGGTTCCCTTTTCTTATATATCGTGTTGTTCCTTTTCAAATATTTTAAAGAGGTCTAGGCTGGCGTTGGTGAAATGGATAATCCCCGCGTTTTCTTGCTGCAGAGGATGCAGCCACAACCACACAAGTGTTCGAGAATAAAATCACATAGGCGAGTGATAATGGTGAAAGGAGACATATTGCTAGGGTTTCCGAATTACGATAAATTTTGAACCTCCAAGAAGAGGATGACTTATATGTATGTGTGTGTATGTGTGTGTATGTGTGCGTGTATATAACACAAACCCAGTAGTAACAGTGATTGGGAAGTTAAGAAGTTAATTACGCCCCCATTAAATGATCAAAACGGACATCTCGGTGGACCGTGGATGTGGCCACCTCAGATAACCGTTTTAGAATTGGTCCTGCATATATGGAGACGTACACAAGTCTTTTGTATGACATACATGGGTCGCAGCTGGGTCAGTAACCATCTGCAATGAGCCTTATTATAGCCTCCAAACCGCTCGATCCACTGGTTCTCGTGCGAGCAGCTATCTGCGTAAGGACCCTCTCTCATAAATTCATTATGCTGACAAGACACGATCTGGTGTGCACGGAACACTACGGGATATCCAGGTACGTGCTGCTGATATGTCCATGCGGCTGCGGATTAGAACTATATTTTGGAGTATCTACGTTAGACCTCTTGCGCATAGGTCAATCTTGCGAGATCTAGACGCATCTTGAAGCCCCCTAGTCTGATTTATCTGATAACTCACCTCTATTAATATCTTGTAGTAGATTTTAGTGCGGTAGGATACGTATCCTTTTAACCAACTTATGTAACATTTGATATAAAGGTCAGCAACGACTGTCGATTGGTACGGTTCACTGGTGTGGATTAGAACATGGGAAAAATTGAAGGGAAATCAGCAAGGTTATTCCCGGACCACGTGATTTATGCAGAGAGTTAATCATATGCATTCAAAAAAATTATTTTAGCAAGTTAACTTGCGGAATTAACTTACCACTGTCTAACCGGACCGGTATGACGCAATTCCCGAAACCATGACTAGCTCATGAAAGAGCTTGTTCATAATCTGACTACAAAACCCCCTCCATAAGATTTGTCTCGTCGAGATTCACAATTATCATAAATGGGTCGTCTTTCATCTGACATATGTAGCTCCGACTATGTTCCAAAAATCGAAAACAGATCTTGCCGAAATTCAACTACAGACCAGAAATTTTGACCAACAATATTTCGAGTTCTACAACACCAATCGACGCGCCGTTTCTTCCCGCTGCTTCGTTTTTCCGGGATTATTAGTCAGCCAGAAGCAAATGTTCTCCCTTGATGTAAAATGACTTACACGTTTAAAATTTGCAAGCTATTTTTCGAAGACTGGAGGAGCACGACAACAACACATACCAACACCTCCACCACCAAGAATCACCACTGTGGCAACCCACTTCCCACCCCACTGACTGCCGCCACTGCTCCACCACCATCTCGACTGTCATAAACCATAAAAAATATAATGCCCAAGTAAAATATTTTCGAGCGCCAACCAAATACAAGACGATAATTGTACAAAAAACTTTTTCACAAAATATTTTACCTGTAGAATATTTCTCTTTGTAAAACATTTTACTCTCAACAGAACAGAGCCAAAGGAGTCTATAAATGAACATAGTTCCATAGATCTCTCGTTCCAAATATTCCTAACTAACAAAAAACCTTTCAAAAAAAATATTCCTAACTAACAAAGGTTAACATGTCTACTCCCACACTCGCACTTCCGCCAGGCCCTCCGCCGCTTCCAGTCATAGGAAACCTCCATTTGCTGGCCGGCAGCCTCCCCCACCGTAGTTTCCAAAAGTTATCCCAAGAATATGGACCCATCATGTCCTTTAAACTTGGCTCCAAACCCACAATCGTAATTTCTTCTCCGGAAGCCGCCGAGATCTTCCTCAAGACCCACGATGCCGTTTTCGCGTCTCGGCCCAAGTTCCAAGTCATGGACGACTTTTTCTCCAGTGGCAAGGGCGTTGGGTTCTCGGAATACGGCCCGCAGTGGCGGAGCTTGAGGAAAATGTATACCGTCGAGCTCCTGACTGCGGCGAAGCTCCATCCGTACACAGCTATGAGGAAGGAGGAGATGACGGCGGCGGTGGCGGAGATTAAGGGGGCGGCGGCGGTTGGGAAGGCGGTGGATGTGACAGAGAGAGTGCAGAGGGTGATTGAGGGCATGGCATATAAGATGGTTTTCGGACGGGAATTCAATGAGATCATCGATCTGAGGGACACTATTGACGAGGCCTCCGAGTTGGCTGGGTTGTTCAACTTGTCCGACTACTTTCCCGTCCTGAGAGCGTTGGATATTCAGGTAACTTCCCTCTAAAGCAACAATAACCGCTTCAACTATACTCCTCCGGCCCTAGTGAGTATAGGTGTCAGTTACTGAATGGTATAGAGCACCACATGTCATGTTGACGTGGTACTCTTACAACAAATAAAAATTTCTCCCTAATTTGGGCCAGTAAAAAATCAAATGTTTAATTACTAAATGCATACATCCAGTTTGCCAAATATGACAGTGCAACCCATACAATTATCCCTTCAAATAATCTGTTAGTACTTTTTTAACATTTTGAGAACATTTTCACCCGTTTTATTTGCTTCTATTTCAAAATATATAATAATGAAGTGCAAAGTAGTAAGATTTAGTGGTTAAGAGTCATTAGAACTCTATTTACGAGGACGATAATATTGCTCAAGTTGATTTTTTTTTTTTTTTTTTTTTTTTTTTGAGGATACTTGCTTAATTTGATTTGAATCAATTGAAAACGTGAATTCATCGTAAAAGTAAAAAAATTGAAAACGTAATAACTTTTAGGAAGAACAACTACGTGGATAAATTTCTGGGATATGCATTTGGATAGGTATAATTTGCTCGCCAGAGAAAATCAAAATTGACAAAATAGAAACCTAGTTAGCAGCTTCATTTTCCTAAAACTTGCTATCTTCTTTATCATTAGCTTCTACAAAGTAAATTTTAGATGTAAGAAAGTAAGAAACTGTTTTTTTTTTTTTTTTTTTTAGTTTTCTTTGTGGTCAACAAAGTTTGACCCGGGAGCTCATGCAATGGCTTCCAACGCTCTACCATTTGAACTACCAATATTCTATCTTGAAAAATATTTAAAATAAACTTAAAGTTAGAAATTAAGAAACTTAAAATTAGAAAAAATAAACTTTTTGTGTCATACGAAAAGATAAAAAAGTTATCTAAAAATATTCTATCCAACAAGAAAATAAGTATTTTTTTGCTTAAAATATTAAATCCGTTTAAAGTTAGACAAAAAAAAGTGGAGCCTATAATTACAATTTCTTTTGGTTTATCCATTTCAAAAAACCCAACCGTTTATTCCCATTAAGTACTTTGAAAACCTTAAACAAACCGCTTAAATTTCAAACAAACTGATATGATAAACGTATCGATAATAAACAACTAAAGGAGATTTAAGAGAGATGGACAAGGGTATTGAAGGAGTTAGAGGATTCATATTTTTTATTATATAAATAATCTAAGCAATTACACTGTTTAAATAGAACAATAACCTAGCCCTAAACTACAACTTACGGGCCAGGAAAGAACCGTAACTGACACCGGTTCATTATTTAACTAATTAAATATTAAATAAATAATAATTGTAATTAAATAAGTAACAAATAATACTACTTAATTAGGATGATACGATTGAATTGTGTCAGCTACCCCGTTGTTGAAAGCTATCTTTTTCTAAAGGTGGATGTGGGGGAAATCGTCAATAACCCTGTAAAAACGCTTGGACCGTTCGCATATGGCTTGCCCGGATAATATTGTCGGTGAACGACTGTGTGTGGAGGCAAAATCTGAAAAAACGAATGGCGGAATCAGACTCGCGGGGGGGGGGGGGGGGGGGGGGAACCCTAGAATGAGCTCGCGACTCCGAAAAATGTAGCATTTGGCTAAAAACGAGCCAAGAATAAACTCGTGGCTCACATGGAGCCTCTAAGAGCCGACGGCTCAGGCCAAGTCGCGGCTAGATCGAGCCGTATCGAAGCCGAGAGCTCCCCGTCTGCTCAACCGAGCCGATATGTTCCAATCGGCAGTGGGGTCCACGACATAGGCGGTTGGAGATCAAGGTTTTCCGTCGTTCCGGGGTTGCTGAGGTTGCTGGTGAACAGTTTGTGGTTGTTGGAGGCAGGGGTTGGTCGTCCGACTAGAATTTGGAGCGGCAGTGTGCTTGCGACGGTTATTTCGATGGTCTAAAGGCCAGTTCAGAATGCTTCTGCTGCCAGCACAACTGCTTTCTGACAGCAGAAGGAGTTTTAGTGCGTTTGGTAAAATAATATTTCTGCTTTTCCGGACAGTTTCTGCTGTCCCACAACAGTTTTTAGGAAGCAAAGGGGAGATGTTTTTTTAGAAAGTGCTTTTGATTAATTTATCTACAACCGATTTTAACCTTACAATTTTTAAAAGTATCAATAGTTATTTTTACGGAAATGACACGTGTCATAAATTTTTGTCATTTTACCCTCTCACAGCAAGTTCACTGTTGATTTTACCAAATACAAACTTACTAATCAATATTTCACGGCAACTTTTACGTAATATTTACCAACTACATTTTATTAAGAATTCACATCAACTTTCCCACAGTGTTTTTCACACAATAGCTTCTAGCACCGCCACAACATTCCCAAACCAGCCCTAGGTGCCGACTGACAATGCGATAGGTGCTGAGGCGGTGTGGCCGACTAGGGTTGGTGGAGGCCGGAGGATGGCCGCCTGGGGTCGCTTGGAAGTTTTCAGACCTTGGAGCTGGTGGCTCGATCTGTTGTTGCTGCGGTATTGCTCCTGCCGCACTGGCGGCGACGACTACGGGAACCACTGTGGTGGCTATGTGTGTAGCCATGGGGCTGCTATTCCGGTGGTTATCGCGGTGGCTGCTGCGGTGGCTTCGCGCAGGCCGCAAAATGCGTCTTGGCATTCGTGGACGGTAGCCATGACATCCATCAGAGTGATAGGGGAACCCGTGGAGGTCTTCGACCGAGGTTCATCCATGGCGATGAACGAAAACGTGAATGAAAGCACCTATGATAAACGTATCGATAATAATGAATTAAAGGAGATTTAATTAGAAATGATTGATAAGGGTATTGAAAGAGAAGACGTTAGTTAAAAATTCAGATTTTTCATTATATGAATAATCTAAGCAATTACACTGTTTAAATAGAAAAATAACCAAAGCCTAAACTATACTGTTCGACTTACGGGTTAAGAAAGAACCGCAAAAAAAAACCCGGATCGTTATTTAACTAATTAAATATTTAATAAATAATAATTTTAATTAAATAACTAATAACTAATTAAATAATAAATATTACTACGTAATTGGGATGATACGGTTAACCCGTTTCACAAACCTATTCACCCGGTTCGACCTTGTTTACTGTTTAGCTGGTTTAAACATGCAGTTCTAAGTAGGATGTTTCATATTATAGTGTCTTGACTCTGTGTGGCACACAAGGCAAGAGACCTATGGTACTCCTAATTGTTTAGTCTTTTCATTCAGGGCTTAGCTCGAAGAACGAAGATACTAAGCAAGACGGCAGACAAAATCCTGGAAAGAATCATCAGTGAGCATGAAGAAGAAGTGAGAGTCAATCAGAGCACTCAAAGCGATTTCATTTATATACTTCTATCAGTAATGAACAAGTCATCGATCACACACAACAAGCTTTCTTACTCCATTGACCGGAAAAGCATAAAAGGTGTTCTATTGGACTTGATGGTTGGTGCCATAGACACTTCACCCGTAGCAGTCGAGTGGATCATGTCAGAGCTTTTGAGGCATCCGAGAGTGATGAAGAAGGTTCAAGAAGAGATTAACAGTGTAGTCGGCCGAGATAGAATGGTGGACGAGAATGATCTGAGTAAATTCCAATACTTAGAAATGGTGATCAAAGAAACTTTAAGATTGCATCCAGTTGGTCCTTTATCCGTACCCCATGAATCCACAGAGGACGTTGTCATAAACGAATATCTCATCCCAAAGAAATCGATGCTTCTCGTCAATACTTGGGCAATAGGACGAGATCCAAACGTGTGGTCAGGAAACAGCGACGAGTTTATACCCGAGAGGTTTGTTGACAGTGAAATAGACTTAATGGGGCGCCATTTTCAACTCATACCATTTGGAGCAGGACGTAGAGGGTGTCCTGCGATGAACTTAGGAAAGACAATTCTCCTGTTGGTGGTGTCTCAGCTGGTTCATTGTTTCGATTGGGAGCTTCCCAATGGATTGTCGCCCAGCGATTTAGACATGACCGAGAAATTTTCCTTCACGATGCCAAGAGCTAGACACTTGTTTGCTGTTCCAAAGTATCGATTAGAAATGTAATAGCTAGATGTTAAACTACTGCACACTCTTAAGAGTGTCATGGTTAACTATAGGCTTGGAAGGTCATGTCATCATGTTCTATGCATTGTGTGCAATAAGTTAACTTTAGGCTTCTGTTCAAGCCTTATGAACAATGATTTCAGTAGCTCTTTCGGGTTCAATCCTTATGAACAACAATTTCATTTCATCTTCTCATTTCTTAATATTTATCTTTATCTTTACTAGTAAGAAGCATGCGCGTTGCACGTACTAAGTTTCTTGTATACAGTATGAGAGAACTAGAGGTACACGAAACTCAACATAGTATTGACATTTCGGTGTCAGTGATTTCCCTCTTGAATGCCGTCACATACAGCTACCTTCACCAATTCTGCCTCTAAAACTATGGTTTAGGGCAAAAACTTATGTGCGTCCCTGTGGTAACCGGCTAAGCCGGTACTAGCCGGTATTTACGAAAATGCCAGCTACCAGACAAAAAAAGTGGTCCCAAGTGCCAGCTACCGGACAAAAAATGTAGTCACAGGAAGATTTCTTTTTAACCTAGATAGTACAGTGATAACATTGATTAAGATTTAGTTAAGGGTTTTAATAGTTATGATATAAACCCTTTCATTTAAGATATAAACCGAGATATCATTGTTAACAAAACTTGAATCCTTCACTAATGACAGAAGAATTAGAATTAAATATAGGAGAAACTATTGTACTTTGAAATTACAATGTTAAAAATGACAAAAATCGCAACATACATCAGTTTCACATGAAAAGAGTGGGCTTTGGAAGCATTCTCGGCCCCTACGAGTCTCCTATTCAACGTTGTTACCTCCTCCTGAAGTTGTAGGAGATCTGGAGCACAGCACGGACTGAGAAATTCATCTTCCCAGTAGAAATAGTTGCATTGTTGACCTCTAGGCTTGACACAAGTCCAAAACACGCGTCCATCATTTTCGGGCGTATGGGCGGTACGACTTACAGGGTAACGGCCACAGTAGCACTGCCCAGGCCTACACGCTGACCTCCGGGATGCATCTCCTCTTGAATATGAAGGTGGGTTGCTTGGTGAGGGTGAAGAGCTTACACTAGGTTGAGACATTTGTTAGAGAGAAAGAAGAAAATGGTGAAAGAGAAGGAGAACTGATGAGATCTGAGAGTGAAGAGAGAAATAAATAGTTAGTTGAGAGTGGTTGGAGATAGTATTAATTAAAAGCGGACACTGGGTAGGTTGGTTGATATAAATGCAGGTATCTACAGTTAAGATAGAGACCTCAACACTTTAGAATGGATAAATAATAACCTAGTAGTGCATTTATTAATTATGTTTTGATAGGTGAGGGTAGTTGGCCAATACCAAATGCACCTTAAATAAATTTGACTGTACAATTTGTGTTCACAAAAAAGCACAAGCAATTTTTCAGAAAACAACAAGCCATCAAATAATAAGCAAAAAAAAAAATCACCTCATCAACATTGGGAAACATTGTTCATAACATACACTCTCCCAAACAACCCACAACTGACATAAATATTTTTCATGTTACAAAACCCCCAATAACATAACACAATTTCACTTTTTTCCCTTCTTCCCCGCCGACTTCCTCGGCGACTTCCCGGACTCCAATAAAACATTTGAAATAGTATCAAATTTCTGGTACATGTTCTGGAACTCATAGACATTCTCTTGAAAAGACTTGAATTTCACCAACTCTTTAAAAAAAACTGGGCAAAGTGTTGGTTGTAGTCTGATCTAGCCATTTCATTAGCAACCCAGATTCTGAGTTGCTCCACTTGGACATCAAAATTCTTCTTTGTGGTTGGAATCAAATCTGTCAAGTGGGTCATGAAAAAGCAGACATGAGGGCCACAATCATACCTGATAGGTTAAACCAGAATACAGTTTCAATACATAAGATAGTAAGTTTAACAAAATAGTAGTAACTTCTAATGAATTAGATTATTACCCGTTCGGTTGTTGGGGAACGTCGTCGTTGATGTACCACACAACCCACTTTCTAATGTCCTCCTGGTACTCTGGGTAGGAGGATAGCACCTCGTTCATTTGATTAACTTTTTTAGCTACATTCCTCTCATCATACCCACATCCAGACTGCGAGTCAAAGATGAATATTTCTTTGTCGACGAAGGAAATGACCATCATGAACTAGTGGGTCCGATGGACATTCATCGGCAGGGCAATCTGTTTCATTAACAAGTCAAAATAAAATAAGTTTAACAAAATATGAAAGTATAAAGCACCTTGTATTGATAGAAATCCTAAAACTTACGTATCCCATCTCGCTCCACGTTCCTCCAAACTGATCCAACACTTTGAAAAAATGAAGACCCTTCGTGGGCTGAACAAGAATTATACTTAATGATGCTATTTTGTAGACGAATTTCAAATTGAGGGAAATTATCAAATGACAAGGGAATGAACTTACGGCATAAACTGTGCCGAGGTACCATATCCGCTTGATTTCATCAAATTTGCGGCTGCTTTCTTTGAGATGAAGGAATTGCAAGTATGCATCAATCACCTAATTGTTTAAAAAGTGAATAGAACGGTGTTATGATGACGAGAGAGGATTATAATTGTCTTAAGAAGCTCCGTTAAATCAACAAAAATAAATAATTACTTCATTTTCAAACCATTTTTCATCTCTAAGGCGCCACGCAAAATACCTCGTCAGTTTTTGATAGCCACCCATGTCAACAACCAACTCACTGCAGACTTAATAACAAATCAAACCATAAATACAAACAAATTTGTGTGTCTTATACAAATTATTTAAGAAATTTGAAAGTTTACACTTACTCTCGCAAACTTAGTGGAACTCTGGGATTTTCGCTTTTGTCGTCGTACTAAGGCTCGTATTTGTGGGTCATAAAGTAGTGGAGCCAGCATTGTTCCAGGGAAGGCATCTCTGGGAGACATGTCAATTCCTCGGGATTCTTTGTTTCTTACGCCGGGATACCCTATTAGACCCTCTAATGATCCAAAGGGCCTTTCCCCGGACAGACCCATCTAAGTTTCTCCTTGGGTTCTCCCAAGAACCAAAGGATGCCACCTAACAAATCAAAAAAGTAATTAGAGATGTGGAAATTGGAAACAGATACCTTAGGTGTAAAGTTAAAAAAGATAATTCAATTACCTCACTGTCAGAGCTGACATCGCGAACCACCTCCAGCACAGAGTTAACCTCGTCCTCATCCTCATCCATCTTCTGCTTCTTCTCAGAAGGTTCTTATTCTTTATCTTCTTTACCCCCTTCTTCTTTTTCCCTCCTTCCTCTTCCTCCTTTTCATCCCCATTCTTCTTTTCCCCTCCTTCATCTTCCTGCTTCTTCTCATCTTCCTCCTTCTTGCTCTCCTCATCCTTCATCCTCTTTCTTCCATCTTCCCTCTCCTCCTCAGATAGAGCCTTTCTCTTGTTTTTGTTTTCAGTCGCAAACATGGCCAAGAGAGTCTCCGGTCATACTTCCCCGCTAGCTTTCCCACAATATCCTTCAAATAATCCCCTGGTGGGAGAACTAATTGAATTACAGGTGCAACAACCTTCTCACTAATTGGCTCTTCATCACTTTTTTTCAGCTTCAACTACAAAGAACACCAGAATAAGGAGCTTAACACTTAAGATAATGTCACTAATAGTTAAAAAAGAAAACCTAAGGTTACTGTAAAATGTGACTCACATGCTTGTTCGAAAGGACATACTTCCATATCTTAGATACATCAGATGTCTTCCAAAATTTCAATATGGGACTTTCTTTCTTGTCTTTGCAGCCTTTTGGATTGTCCAGATATTTGGGGCAGAACTTCTCCAAGTACAAAATCTAGAAAATATAATCACAAAATTAGATTTTAAGAAGGAGATGATAAAATATTAAACAACACGATCAAAATAAAGGACAAAGTATAACAAAATTACCACAAGAATGAGCACGCAACCATTTCCGCGTAAGGTTTCTCCAGTTTGGCTCTTCACATTCTGTGTCCTGAAGTGATCTAGCCACAAGGCTGCCCAGTTCACCTCTGTCAGGTGCTCCAAATCAACAACAAGTTTGGCCAACCCATACCGGATTCCTTGTCACCCAATCGGCATCCCTAGGGCCCCCAAGATCAAACAAACAGCCCTCTACTTCCACTCGTCATTGAACAGCTCCTTATTCTTCTTGAACCACGAAATATCCTCACCGACCGTTGTGTTGTCCTTGACGAGGCCAATTCTTTGTACCACTTCTTGTAGAACCGGCAGATCAACTTCCGGAAACTCAGTTGTTTCGGTGCATCTTACTCCAAGGAGCCAGCCGACAACTTCCGGGGTTATCTCCACAGTCCGGCCGTGGGCCCTCAAGGACCCCTCGGTGTCAAAGGAGTTGTAGAGGAACTTGTTGAAAGCCTCGAGGGTTTCTGAAATCTTTAGGTGCTTTAGTCCTCCAAGCCCCACTTTCTCCAACCATGACTCATGTTCATCTGTGATGTCTTCGAAGAGAGCGATAACAGAGGGCAGGCTCATATAGCTTTGGAAGCGCCTCGGATTCTTCAGCTTCTTGTTTTATTTGCCCTTCAACTTGGCTTCAGCCAATTTCTTCTTCTGCTTGGCCTTCTCACCGGTGGGTTTTCTCTTCAAAGTGCCCTCTGATTTCCTCTTATCTCTTTCTTCTGCAGCTGCTTTGAGATAGGTTTCTTTTGGGAACTGGTCAGCCTACTCCATTCATCGTTTATCCTCCGTTTGACCTGGTCAGTCATCTTCACATCAGGATCTTGTTTCTTGGACTTGTACGTCTGAACATTTCTACAACAATCATGAGACAATAAAGAAAATTAAGTTACAAAACCAAGTACTAGAGCCATAACATATAACACACACCCTCAAACATTTAAAATCAAAGATAGTCATTAGAGTTAAAGTAATAACATGCAAATTATGATGTTTGAATAGATAATGGTTTAGAAAGGGATGTTAATAGTTTAGAACAAGTGTGTAGAATAGTAGACATTGGCTTCACAAGTGAAATAAAATTTTACGAATGCTTGATTAGAGAAGAAACTTACTTGAATATGGTGTACGCATTCATGGCATTGCCATGATGGGCTTCATCGTCACTATCATCTTCCCTCCTCTTTTCTACAGGTTGGTATTTTTCATCATCTTCCTTCTGTTCCTCCCTATCCTCCTCCGCATCCTCCTCATCTTCGTCATCATCATCTCTCTTATCTTCCACAGGTTTGTATTCTTCATCATCGTCGTTCTGTTCCTCCTCATTCACCTCATACTCCTCCCCATCCTCCTCATCCTCCTCTTGCTCTTAAGCCCTAGGATATTATCATTTGTCCTTTGCTGAACAGTGTATTGGTTTATATTAATCTCTTCATCACTCGAGACTTCCATCGCTTTTGCTCGTACATTTCTATTTCGTCCTGAGGTAAGTTGAGAAATACTCTATACTGCTGTACTATAAGTTTGGGAGGCATATCCTTCCCTCTGTAGCCCATTGTAGATTTTTTATGTTTACTGTCACAAGTAAACAGTTGAAAACTTAAGTAAAACCTTTAAATGACACAGAAGGCAGTTTTAATTTCAGAGATTACAGATCTCACAACTAAGTTACAAGGGATAACAGTGCATTGTGAAACATGACAATTCACAAAGATTAATTTAGGACAAAGTTATAAGGTACAAAATATAGTCACAAAATTAGATTTTAATAAGGAGTTATTAATTCATTAAACAACATGATAAAAAAGAAGGACAAAGTGTTAAAAACAGGTGAATACTTACAGGAATAGGTCAAATCCAGGAGTATGCTTCACCTCTGCATCTTAAGAATTCTTGCGCTTAGAAGCCTTCTGATTTCTTCCTTTCTTCACTGCCTTCGGAGGGGGTGGATTATTCCGGGTCGATCTCCTAGGGACACTCTCATTCTTCTTTTCTTTCTCATTCTTCTTAACTTTCTTCTTCTCTGTACTCGTATTCTTCTCAACTAAGGCAGCAGCCTCAGCCAATCTGGTCAATTTGTCTGATTCAGCATCCACCATTTCAAAATCCACCGTTGATAAAGGAATTGCATCAAGACCATCTCCAAAATTCTTCCGACCAATTTCATCAGTGGATTATACCTCCTGTGAACTCATTTCTCTTTCCGTAGTGCTAGGGTTTCTCTCGACCCTGTTAACGGCAAGATCTTGTTCTGTGGATCGTCGCCATGGATTCTGTATGGATTGAAGGAGAAGAGATGAAGATGGAGAAGATGAAGATGAAGAAGATGAAGAGGAAAGTTGCGAAACTGGAGAGAGAGAGAGAGAGAGAGAGAGAGAGAGAGAGAGAGAGAGAGAGGAGAGAGAGGGAGAGAGAGAGTGTCAGTTTCAGAATAGTGAATGAGTAGGTAACCGTAGAGGAGTCAATTAGTGGGACTCTGCAAATGGAACTGTTCCGAAATTAAAGGCATGGTAGGCTGTGAGTGGGAGTTGAGGCGGTTGATGTGATTGGACCACTCTTTCAAGTTTTTTTAATTTCAAATTATTTTTTCCGTGAATCAAATTCAAAATTTTTAAAATGTGCTACAAATTTCTAAATACTAATATGAAATATTTAACATATCTTTCTAAAAATAAGAAATAATATAACATTTTTTTATAAAATAAATAATGTATCTTTGTGTATTGATTTGACTTGGTATTAAAAACTCATTCTAAACATCTAGATTTATCTTCCTATATGCTAAACCCTAGAGAGGGTTCTATCTTAATGTTTAAAATATGTTTCCCTTTTTCCCAGTAACTACATCACCAACATAAATCTGTATTCAATTTGAGGACTTTGTGCCTCCCCTGTGTTTGTACCATGCATGGCAGTGTGCACAACCTCCAAAAACCCACAAATAAGAATCTTTGAGTATTGATTTGATGGAGTATTAAGATCTCATTCTAAACATATACACGTATCTTCTTAAATGCTAAACCCTAGATAGGGCTCTATCTTAAAATTGTAATATATATCCCTTGAAAATGCCACTTATTTTGGTTTCTTCGTCGATTAAATAACTCAGTGTGTCATTGTGTGTCCTGAAAAACATAAAAATGTCAAGTGTGGGAGTTATTTTGAAATAACTTCAAGCTATGTTCCTCTAAGTTACCTAAAAAGACCAAAAACGAATGAAAACTCGATAATTGTACGAGTTCTGCCATGAAATGAGCATGCCAAATTTGATTTAATGTCCTAATTGTGTCATTTTAATGAGCCAGGGAGTTTTGAGGTGACACCCAACTGTGGGACTTGAACAACGAGGGATAGGGTGTAACCGACTATCGACATTGTGAGACTTGACGTTGTGAAAAAGTCACCATGTGTTGTAAGTATCCAAATTGGTATTAAACGGCCACATAGTGTTAGTATGTGTTAAATGGTGGCACACATGAGATGCATAGACGTCAATCAAACTCAATTTGGGTAACGCGTACCCGTTGGAAAAATTGTTCTTTCCCATTAGCTACATCACCAACATAAATCTGTACTCAATTTGAGGACTTTATGCCTCCCTTGTGTTTGTAGCATGCATGGCAGTGTGCACAACCTCCAAAAACCCACAAATGGGTATCTTTGAGTATTGATTTGATGGAGTATTACGATCTCATTCTAAACATATACACGTATCTTCTTAAATGCTAAACCCTAGAGAGGGCTCTATCTTAAAATTTATAAATATATCCCTTTAAAATGCCACTTATTTTGGTTTCTTCATAGATTGAATGACTCAGGGTGTCACTGTGTGTCCTGAAGAACATAAAAATGTCAAGTGTGGGACTTATTTTAAAATAACTTCAAGCTATGTTCCTCTAAGTTACCTAAAAAGACCAAAAACGATGAAAACTCGATAATTGTACGAGTTCAGCCATGAAATGTTCCCCCAGCATGCCGAAATTGATTTAATGTCCTAATTGTGTCATTTTAATGAGCCATGGAGTTTTGAGGTGACACCCAATTGTGGGACTTGAACAACGAGGGATAGGGTGTAACATACTATCGACATTGTGAGACTTGACGTTGTGAAAAGTCACCATGTGTTGTAAGTATCCAAATTGGTCTTAAAAGGCCACATAGTGTTAGTATGTGTTGAATGGTGGCACACATGAGATGCATAGAACAATGTTCCAATGTGTACCCATTACGCAAATTGAGTTCGATTGATGTATATGCATATCATGGGTCTCACCATTGAAGACCTATTAACACTATATGACTTCCTAATACCAATTTGGAGACTTAGGACACATGGTGCTTTTTCACAATGATAAGTCTAGCAATGTCGATAGCCGGTTGTAACTTATTCGTCGTTTCTCACTTTTGCTAGTTGGGTGTGACTTCAAATATGTATGGATCATTTAAATGACATAATTTTAACTTGTAAACATATTTGGCATGCATGGGGCACATTTCATTATTGAACACGTAAGATTCTCAACTTCTCGTCCATTTGGGCACTTTTAGTTTACTTAGAGAGATATAACTTGGAATATTTTAAAAATAACTCCCGCACTTGAAATTGTTATGTTACTCAGGACACATGGTGACTCCCTCAGTTAATCAATCGATGAACAAACAAAAATTAAATAAAATTTTACAGTGTTAAGTGTATTAAAAAATAAGATAGAGTGATCTCTAGGGTTTAGGATTATGGACATTATAATCATAAATTTTGAAGGATATTTTAAGGCACAGTCAAATCCAATCGCAAAGATGCCGATACTTGTGTTTTTGGAGGTTGTACACACTGTCATGGCAATACTAAGATAATAATAACCCAATAATACAAAATAAAATTTATTATGACACTCCACAACTGAAGAAACAGAAAAAAATATATATTTGTTACATTAAGATGGAGCCTTTAAATTATTTGTATTTGTGTGTAAAAATGTAGATAGTACTTTTTGAAAAATTTGAATTTTGAAAATTTAGAAGTGAGTTGTCCCATCCTCTTCATTACATGCAACCACACAACACAGTGACTTTTTCCCCGAGATTTTTTCTCTCAAATCTCTCTCTCTCTCTCTCTCTCTCTCTCTCTCCCGAATTCCACTTCCCCTTCCATCTCTATCACAAATCCATGGCGGACCTGGAAGATACAGGCGTTGCGGAGCAGATTTCACCTTCCAAAGATCTAAACGAAGTTCCGATCGAGGAGGAGGTAAGTCCGGTTAATTTGGAAGTCCTTTTAACTGCAAATCCCCTCACTCCTGTCTTGAACCCAACCAAATATTTGGAATCCGATTCTACGGAGAAACAGAGTTCCCGGAGGTCGATCCTCTTGTTCTCTGCAGAGTTGAAGAAAGGATCGGCCTCGTTAAGGACAACACAACTTTCGGTGAGTATGTTCTGTGGTTCCATGCGGATGAGAACAGGCTGCACTTAAATGATGAGTGGAAACAAAGGGTTGTTTGCTTGATCTTGGGTGCACTGGGGCCGATAGGACGAGCAGGAGTCCGAAGAGGTCTTTCTAAACTTGTTGTTGATTTGGAGCACCTGAAAGAGGTAAACTGGGCATCCTTATGGCTTGATCACTTCATGACACAACAAGTAAAGGCTCAGACTGGGACAACCCTTCGCAGAACTGGTTGCGTGCTGATTCCTTTGGTAAATCTCTAACTCTGTTTCAATTATTTTAACCCTGAATTTTAGAACATTAAGGCCTATTTCTTAAATGCTGCCATCTTAATTTTACTTTTCTAGCTTTTGTACATGGAAAAGTTCTGCCCAAAGTTTTTGGAAAATCCAAAAGGATGCCAGGAAAAGGAAGAAAATCCAATGTTGAAATTCTGGGAAACCTCTGATGTTTCAAAGAGATGGAAGTATGTCCAACAAAACAAGAATGTGACTGAACTTTAACAATTATATTAAAGTGTCCTATTTATGTATTAAAATTACTATCTTAAATTTATGTCTCTCAAATATGTTTTTCTATGTAGTTGAAGTTGAAAAAAGGTGATGATGAGCCCAAAATTGAGAAAGTTGTTGCACCAGTAGTCTAACTACTGCCTTCACCAGAGGATTTTTGGAAGTGCATTGTGGTACAGGTGTTTGAAAATCTTGACAAAGAGTATCTTTTGGCCCTGTGGAAGGAAAAGGAGAAGGCAGAAGAGAAGAAGAAGGATGAGGAGGAAGAAGAAAAGAAGAAGGAAGAAGAGAAGAAGAATGAAGAAGATGAGAAGAAGGAGGAAGAAGAAGGGGGTAAGAAAAAAGGGGAAGAGGAAGGAGCTCAGAAGAAGAAAGAGAAGGAAGAGTGTGAAGAAGAATTAAGAGCTAAGAAGAAGCAGAAGATAGAGGAGGCTGAGGCAAACCCTCCCATTAAGGTGTTCTTCACAATCAGCTCCAGCACTGAGGTAAATGTGTTAACCTTGTTAACTTAATATTTGAGATTTATTTTTAAATTTGTAACACCCCTAATGATTTTGTTGATTTATGAGGTGGCCTCCAAAGTACCCCCCAGAGATTCCTTGTTCATGGTTCTCCGAATAACCCAAGGGAAAACTTAGTTGGGACTGTCCGGGGAAAGGCAGATCGGATCATTACATCGTCTTCGAGGATATCGCTGTATAAGCAACACATGAATCCTAAAGAATTGACATCTTTCCCACCTATGCCTGAAGCAGAACATTGCTAGCTCCATTACTACATGTCGCACAAGTATGAGAGCACGTACGAATACAACAGCAAGAATTTTTATATTCCACCGGAATTGGCAAAGTAAGGTTTATTTACATTCAAACTTCCTAAATAATTCATATGTGTGGCATGCATTATGTGTGTACTTATGGTTGTGTATGCTATATAATCTGCAGTGAGATAGTTGCTAACATGGGTGGTATGGCAAAACTGACGAGGTCTTCCGCATGGCGCCTCCGCGATGAAAAGTGGTTTGACGACGAGGGGATGGATGCTTACATGCAATTCCTTCATCTTCATGAACATAGCCGGGAATTCGAAGGAATCAAGCGGATTTGGTTCCTCGACACAAGTTATTATGTAAGGTCATTGCCTTGTCATTTTTATGATATCAGTCAATTCAAAATTCATCTAGGAAAATACCTGATTAGTTATTATTCTTGTTCATCCCACACAAGTCCTCGAATTTCAAGGCGCACGATCTGTCGTGAGGAGAGTGGAGCGAGATGGGATACGTAAGTCTTCCGATTACTATCAATACAAGCTACTTTATTCTTTTGTATAACTTACTTTATTTTGAATTTTTAATGATTAGATCGCCGTTCTGTTGAATGTCTATCACCTTCACTGGTTCATGATGGTTATTTCCTTTGTTGACAAAGAAATATTCATCTTGGACTCGCATACTAGCATGGGGTATACTGAGTTAGATGTTGCTGCCAAAATTGGGCAAATGCACATAATGCTCACCAACTACTCAGAATACAACGATGACATAACCCGCTGGCCGGTGTGGTACATGAACGACGATGTTCCCCAACAATCAAATGGGTAATAAGTTAACTACTTAATATTACTAACTAATGTATTTGAATATATGTGATATATATTAAAGCTGCATTCTATGTTTATCTGTCAGGAATGACTGTGGTCCTCATGTCTGCTTCTTCATGAGTCATTTGAGGGACCTGATTCCAGTTCCAAAGAATAAGTTCTCTATCCGCACTCCCAACCTCAGAATCTGGATTGCCAATGAAATGGCGAGATCGAGCTATAACTGCGTATTTAACAAGAATTATCATAGGTTAAAGGAAATCATGGAGGATGAGGACCATCGGTATACATTTTACAGTTTGTACTGCAAGTATCCGACTGTTTCCTTTGTTGAATTGAGTTCTGCGGAGAAGAAGAAGAAGAAGAAGAAGAAGAAGAAGAAGAAGAAGAAGAAGAAGAAGAAGAAGAAGAAGAAGAAGAAGAAGAATAAGAAGAAGAAGAAGAAGACGGCAGGGAAGAAGCAGGAAAATTAAATTTATGTAATTTTGTTGTGGCTTTGTTTTATGAACAATGTTTTTGTCCATTTGGTTGTTGTGGGTTGTTTTGGATGTCGCATCTTTTGTGCACCTCATATGGCTTGGCAGTTAGCAGAGTTATATCAACATTGATGAACCTTCAACTTTTCCTGCCAAAGTGGCTAGAATTTAAGTATATGGTTGGTCTGGTTCATTTATGTTAGGCATTGAATGGTTCTGCTGCCCACAAAATAAGCTTAGTGAATTGTTTTTCTTAAATTATTAACGCTGCTATCTTAAACCTTAAAACTAAGTTCAAGAATGTTAGAGTTTCAACTCACTGACGCCACGGTCTTGGTAGCTGAGGAATTTATTATATTACATCCATATATTAATGAGGAGATAAACTTTTTAGAGATTTTGTAGTTGCTAAGGTAATAACTTAAAGCATTCTTCATGTCTTTATAAAATTTATTTCCAAAATAGTGCAATACTACTTTTTGGTGGTTGGGGTCTTCTTCTTTGAAAATATGCTATTTTAAGGTATCTCACATTCTTAGATGGGATGGAACACTTCATATGAACACCTCATATGGCTTGGTAGTTAGCAGAGTTAAATAAACATTAATGAACCTTCAGCTTTTCCTGCCAAAGTGGCTAGAATTTAAGTATATGGTTGGTTTGGCTCATTTATGTTAGGCATTGAATGGTTCTGCTGCCCACAAAATAAGCTTAGTGAATTGTTTCTATTTAAATTATTAAAGCAGCTATCTTAAATCTTAAAACTAAGTTCAAGAATAATAGAGTTTCAACTCACTGACACCACGGTCTTGGTAGTTGAGGGATTTATTATATTACATCCATATATTAATGAGGAGATAAACTTTTCAGAGATTTCGTAGTTGTTAAGGTAATAACTTAAAGCATTCTTCATGTCTTTAAATAATTTGTTTCCAAAATAGTGCAATACTGCTTTTTGGTGGTTGGGGTCTTCTTCTTTGAATATCAGGGTGAGAAGGAAGTCAATCAGAGAACCAGGAAGAGAAACAAACCAATTTCAGATGAGAGGGAGCGAAATTTATAAGAGTGGAGTTCGTGGCAAAGGTTTGGTATCTTTGCCTCTTGATTATGAGGAAGAAGAATTCGAATTTGAGGTCTTGGATGAAGATGAATGTTTGGACATCACTCTTACAGATAAATATGGAGAAGATACAACCAGAAACTCTATTTAGGAAGTTCCAAATGGAGAGATCATACCAGGTATGCGATCTTAAAGTTTAAGTTAATGACTCAAGTTATGTAGATAGTAATTTTAAGTTGTATGCAGGAATAATGGTTACAAAGGAAGATGTTATGGCAATGACTTTTGAAAATGAGGTTCAGGCTTATGACTAGTACAACCTCTACGCACTGATTCTTGGCTTTGGGATTAGAAGGTGCAACCGGAGGTATTTCGATCCGGAAACGAAAGAGTGCATAAATTCAAGGATCTACGTGTGTGCCCGACAAGGCTTGCGCTCCGAGATGGTCCTGTACAAATAAAATAGGAAACGGGAGCATACCAGAAACACTAGGCGTGTCTGAAAAGCTCGTATAAAAATATCAATAACTTCACCTACCGATCCTTTTAAGGTGGTTCAATTTGAACCCGGTCATTCACACGAACTTTCGGAACCACAATGCACGAGCAACCACCGGTCACACCGAAAGGTCAGCGAGGCTGAAGTTGAACATATCAGATCTTTAAAGGAGGTGGGGATCAAGTATTGCCAAAGCTTTCTTTTGATGGTTAAACAAGTCGGCGGTTATAACCAATTGGGTTACACACAGAAGGATCTTTACAATAAAATGGCTTCTCTGGACAAGATATATTCAAATGAAGGAGATGGGCAGCAGACCTTGATGTACATTGACAGTTTGAAGCACAGTCACTATGGCGTGTTCAGGGAGTAAGATTAACTTCTTAACTATTAAACATACTCTCTTATATGTTAAGGTATAACTAGTATTCTGGTAACTGCTTACTTATTAGTTAAAATCATTTTCTAAACTGTTAAATGTACACTCAAAAACTTTATAGTTAACATCATTTATTTTACTAATCTTTCTGTTTCATTAAGTATTTTTTATTGTGTTTGTAGGTTCAGAACAGGTAAAAATATGAGCTTCAAAGTGTATTCTGGTGTGATAGGAGATCAGTGGTAGACTACAAAAGATTTGGTGATGCACTCATTTTTGAGGCAACATACAAGACCAACATGTATTAAAAACCACTTGTAATTCTATCTGGTGTGAACAATCACTACCAAGCGACTATTTTTGCCTGTTCTTTTCTCAACGACGAGACAGCAGAAACGTATGATTGGGTTTTGAAGTGTCTGATGAAGGTAATGAATAATAATAAGCCTTTGTCCGTCATCACGGATGGCGATTTGGCCATGAGGAATGCTATTCTAAAAAAATTCCCAGAGGCAAGACATCGTCTGTGTTCTTGGCATCTTTGTCGGAACGCCCAGGCTAATCTGAAGTTGGGAGAAGCCTTCATGGTTGATTTTAAAAAATGCTTGCGTAGTAGGAAACCTGAAAATTTTGGCATGATGATTGGCATGCAATGGTTAACAGATGGGACATTGCTTATAGGAATTGGGTCCAGGTCACATATATGAACCGGCACTTGTGAGCGGAGACATACTTGAAGGATCATTTTTTTGCCTTGCAAACGACGACCTCAAGATGCGAGAGCATCAATAGTTTCATCAAGGATTATATGTCCTACTCGGAAAAATTGACCAATGCTTGCAAGGGAGTCACGAACGGGGTTGACAAGCTATGCAACAACGAGCTTGAGGCACACCATCGCTCCGACCAATCAGGCCCCGTGATAACAACAGGGTTCACGGAACTCGAACGCCATGCATCAGAGGTCTTCACCGAAAATTTCTTCAATATGTTTAGGATACAAGCTCGAAAGGGTGATGATATAGAGTGTTGGAAGTCAAAACTATTCCAAAAGATAGCTTGGACTTGTTCTACGTGATGAAAGGTCAAATCAAGAAATCCCTGGTATGTACATCTGCTTCCATTGACATATTTATATACTATGTACTCATGTACTGCATTTTTATTGCTAAATAATCGTATCATGTTTCCTTACTGTTAGTACTGATATCTTAAGTGTTAAAGGATTGCAATAAATTATTAATGTCACAGTGTCAACTATTGTCCTCTTTTATCTAGTGCCATGTTACAATCTGTCTATCCTTGTGCTCATTTGTATTTTCATTTCCTTCTTAATTTCTAACCACCCTATCTTTTCTTGCTTCAGCAAGTTGTCCAATGTCGTCAGAATAATAGGTTTCTCCGGTGCACGTGTTTTCGTTGGGAAACATCGTATATGATTTGCAAACACATGTTGTTTATTCTGAAATGAAAGGGTGTACATAGGATCCCATACTCTTTAATTGCCAAAAGGTGGACAAAAATTGACAAAGAATTCTACCGAATTGAGCCATCAATGAAGGAGCCTGTTGGGAAGAAAAGTGATGACCCAGATTTGCAAGCCTTGCGTCGAGCTTCCACGAGGAGCGGAGTTCAACTCTATCACCATTTGGGCTGTACTACTGGCGAGACAATTAAGTTATTCAAAGAGCATATGTCCGACGGGATTCAGAAAATGCAGAGAATAATTTCTAAATCTTTTCAGGGTACACAAGAAGAGATTAAGAAGGATGAAAATCCATATGCCCATGTGAAGAATCCGAACCCCCGGACACTAATTGCCAAAAAGGACCCAAGAAAGACAAGAGAAGGAGGTGTGGAAATTGCAAGGAGCTGGGACAAAACAGGACAACATGCCCCAATCCTCCGGTGGACTCCGTCGAACAAGTAGACGATCTGGAAGACGATTCTGCACAAATACCACTTGATTTTGATGTTAAAGAGGAATACTTCTGGTCTCAATCAAGTAGTCAGTCTAAGAAAAACAAGCATGAATGATCTAGGTCTGTTTAGAGTGATTTTATTCGTGATTTCTTGACAAGAAAGACGATCCAGGAGACGATTCTGAACAAGTACCATCTTATTTTAATGTTATTGTGGAATTATGCTAGTATTAATTTTTAAACATGCCTTTGAATGACATTTTAGTTGATATTGGTCTGCTTGTAGTTAATTTCATCGTTATTTATTAACAAGAAAAATCAAATTATTAATAGTGTTATCTAAACTGCAGGAAGTTCCTTCTATGTTTTTTGAATTATTAACTTTAAGATAAACATTTCTATCTACGTGTTGGGCAGGCATTAACAAATTTATTTAAAACAAGAAAAATTGTTAACAACTTTATCCCCAGCTGAGGTTAATTACCTGCTATACCGGGTAACCTTTTTTGTCCTGTAGTAGCATAGACCACAAAAAAAAAAAAAAAAAAAAAAAAGAAGTTGTCAGTAACCCTAATAAGGGACACACCATAGACAACCCCATGGTTTAGTGTCACTGTTGTTTAGCCCTTTGACGTGATGTAATGTTGATAATATCTACACACTTACAAGTTGTTAGTTTGTACTCACATATGAACCCCCGTCCATAAACAGTCCTTCAAAGTTTCACATTTACAAGTTGCCGTCCATAAACAGTCCTTCAAAGTTTCACAGTTACAAGTTGTTAGTTGCAACAGAGTGCGCATAGAGATTACTAATTTTTTTTTGTTTTTTGGTCAATAAATAAGATTTCATTAACAAAAGGGAACAGCCACAGAAGCTACACCACCACTAGGTGGTGAACTGGACACAACATTTGAATTCTTACACATATCATTGTCTAAATTTTTTTTCAACTCCATAGGTGGATCTAAACTCCAGTTAAGCTCTAGATTTCTTTTTGAAGCTTGTCTTGCCACCCAATCAGCAGCTTCATTAGCCTTCCTAGGAATCCACTTAAACTCCAGATTCTTATCTCCCACCTTATGTAGAATGTCTTCTACCAGATCCTTAGCCCAGATATCAGGTGGCTTCTTCTTTCTCAACATCAGAACAGCTTCAGCATTATCACATTCCACCACCATAAAGCAGGTAGCACTAGCATATAACTCCCCAGCCATTAGGATAGCTAGCATTTCTGCCATTCTAGGGGACTTAGCCATCACCCTTTTACATATTCCAGCAGTCAAGAGGCCATTTTCATTTCTAGCAATAGCAACAATCCAGGCACAGTTACTATCACTTGACCAAGAAGCATCTACATTAATTTTGATGCTTCCCACTTCTGGGGGAGACCATTTAGTACTATTACCTAACTTCTGTTGTTGCTTCTCCTGACCATGTTGATCTGGACTTGTATTTGCTGTGATGAAATTGGATCTCCAGAACTGGGCATCCTCCAACACCTCTCTTGGGTTAATTGGATCTCCATTAAAGATACTATTGTTTCTTGCAATCCAGATATGCCAGCAAATGTTGATAACTGCTTCCAGATACCCAACAGGAAGGTTAAGATTCTTGCCTGCACTGTTTATCTCCTGAAACCATCCTCCTACAGAATTAAGATCCTGCAACTTTTCATGGTTTAGTAGCCCAGAACCATACCATACCACTTCTGTCCACTTACACTGGAACAACACATGTTCTATAGTTTCTGGGGCTTTAAGGCACAAAGAGCAAATGGTGTTATGAGAACATTTTCTTTTTGCTAAACTGACCTTGGTTGGCACCACATTTCTCAACACTTTCCACCAGAAATGTTTAATTTTTGTGGGAAGAGCCAAATTCCATATAGCCCTCCAAATTGTCTTGTCTTCTGTTTGTGAGCTGCAAGGTCTATCCACAACCTTCTTACCCATTTTAGCAAGCTTGTTCTTCAGAGTACTTCTGTACCCAGACTTCACAGTCAGTTGCCCAGATTGGGTCCAAGGCCAGAATCTAGCATCTTCCACATGTTGTTTTGGAATATAAGTTGCAAGTATTTCTTTTGCAGCCTCAAACTTAAACAAATTGTGCACATACTGAACCTTCCACTCTTTAGTGTGATTGTTTATGAGATCAGCTACCATAATATTTTCAGGTATGTCTTGAATTTTGCACCAGTCCTTCAGATTCATGTCAACATTGAGCCATTTATCTTCAAACACTGCAATTTTGCAACCATTGCCCACCTTCCATTTGGTTTCAGCAGCCACCACATTCCTAACCTTCATAAGACTTTTCCACACTTCACTACCTTTTCTGTCCCCAGAAGCTTTCCAAATGTCAGTATCATGGTGATAGAAAGCCTGGAGTACTTGTGCAGCCAATGAATCTCTATTATTTGCAAGTCTCCAAAATTGCTTTGCAACCAAGGCTTCATTGAAAGACTGCAATTCTTTAAACCCTAAGACACCCTCCTCTTTAGGTCTTGTAACAATATCCAACTTTACCCAGTTAATGCTTCTAGCATTTGGATCATTAGACCACCAGAAATTCCTAATCTTGGAGGAGATATCTTTTATCAGATACTTTGGCACAATTAGAGCAGAAAAGAGATAGGAAGGCAAAGCTTGTATAACTGCTTTTATCAATACTTCCTTACCACCTTGAGATAGGAGCAGGCTCTTCCACCCCACCAGTTTCCTTCCTACTCTTGAGTTTAAAGAGTTAGACACTGCCTTTCTACTCTTACCCCAGAAAATAGGGATCCCTAGATAGATAGCATCTTCTTTAATTGCTGGGATTCCCAACATTTCCTGAATTTGCAATTTTGCCCCCTCATCACAGTTTTTAGAAAATAATACACCTGATTTTAGTGGATTGAGGTTCAGCCCTGATAAATCACCAAAACTCTTCAATAGCTGTCTGAAATGACTAACCTCTTGGACTTCAGCTCTCAAGAACACCATCACATCATCTGCAAAGCAGAGATGAGTCAGGTTAGGACCTCCATTTGGACAGTTCAGACCTTGGATGGTATTAGACACCACTGCTTGCTTCAATAATTGAGAGAACACTTCCATTGATATCACAAACAGGTAAGGAGATAGTGGGTCTCCTTGTCTGAGACCCCTTTTAGGAGTAATGCTTATAATGTCTTCTCCATTAAGCTGTAACCTGTATTGGACAGTTGAGATGCATTGTTTCACTAAGTTACACCACTTGTTGCAGAATCCCATTCTTCTCATAGCACCCACAATAAACTCCCAACTAACCATGTCATAAGCCTTGTTTAAATCCATTTTCAGTACAAGATTGGGATTGGTTAACCCCTGACCTTTGTTAATGTGATGAATCAAGGTGGTGGCAACTAGAATGTTGTCTTGTATGCTCCTCCCAGGCACAAATTCAGATTGGTTGATGGAGATGATGGAATCAAGAAGGGGTTTGAGTCGATTGGCTAACACTTTAGAAATAATTTTATAGATAAAATTGCATAAGCCAATAGGTCTGAACTGACTGGGTAATTCTGGGTTGAGGACTTTTGGCACAAGAGCAATTCTGGTTAAATTGAAATTTCTAAGGAGGTGTTCACCTGTGAAAAAGCTCTGCACTGCCTCCACCACATCTTGACCTATTACTTCCCAAAAGTGAATATAGAATCCACCTTGGAATCCATCAGGTCCTGGTGCTTTCCATTTGCCCAATTGAGAGGCAGCAGTGTATATTTCTTCAGCAGAAGGGTTGCTGATCAGCCTTGAGTTTTCCTCTTCCTGGATTGAGCAAGAGATGCATTCTAACATATTCTCTATATCCTCAGTTCTCTCTTGATCATGACTGATCCCAGTATAAATCTTAGTGAAATAATTGGCAACCAGTTCTCTAATATCCTTGTCATCTCTTGTCC
This sequence comes from Linanthus parryae, assembly GCA_023055425.1. Classification (NCBI taxonomy): domain Eukaryota; kingdom Viridiplantae; phylum Streptophyta; class Magnoliopsida; order Ericales; family Polemoniaceae; genus Linanthus; species Linanthus parryae. Next base: position 1,043,945 of record JALGPY010000030.1, read on the forward strand.
AACTTCCATCTTCTCTCTTTAATTGGTTGACCTTGTTTCTTCTTCTCCTGAGTACTGTAGAAGCATGGAAGAACTTTGTGTTCTTATCACCCAACTTCAAATAATTGATTCTTGATCTTTGCTTCCATTAACACTCCTCCGTCCTCCATTCCTCTTCCAGCTCTTGATTGAGTTGCTTTCTTCTTTGGCAATTAAAGTCTTGATATTCACTGTTTTGTAAGTCCCTTAGCTGCTGCTTGAGCACTGCAATTCTTACTTTTGAATTTGAACCATTCTCCTTCCTCCATTGTTTTAGATTTTTCTCCACACACCTTAGTTTCTGTCTCAGCTTAAACATCCGTGAACCCTTCTGAGAGCTTTGCAGGCTTTGATTGATGACTTTGCAACATTTTGAGTTCAAGAGCCAAGCCTCCTCAAACTTGAAGATCTTCTTCCTCTTCTTATCACTAGGAGAGGAGTCAAGAATCAATGGACAATGGTCAGAGCCCACATCTAGTTCATGAAACAAGACAGCATTAGCATTGTGCAAATCCCAATCTGTATTGGCATAAGCTTTATCTATCCTTTCTCTTACCACCATTCCTTCCCTGTGATTACTCCAAGTATGAGAAGGGCCACTAAACTGCAGTTCATTTACCCCCAAGCTACTGATGAAATTATTGAATCTAATAATCCTCCAGTAGTTAACTTCACTCCCTCCTTCCTTATCTTCCTCATTGCTAATGTCATTAAAGTCTCCAATTAACACCCAGGGACCTTTAATCCCTTTTCCAATATCTGTGATTTCATTCCAAGCCTCCTGCTTTAGCTTGGCTTTTGGATTAATATAAACAAAAGACCAGAATTCCTCCACTCCATTGTTATCCACTACAATATGAATGCCATTAACAGATTTGAATATTACCTGAGCTTAAACATCTTCTTCCCACCATAAGGCTAGACCACCAGCTCTGCCTCTTGGTTCAACATAGCTTGCGTTGGCGAATCTCAAACTTCTTCTAACTCTTTCCATATATCTTGCTTTATTCTTAGTCTCCATAAGAAATAGGAGACTAGGGCGATGGGTTGTGACCAACCCTCGTAATTGCTGGACTGTCAGGAGACGCCCCAGCCCCTGACAGTTCCAACTTAGCCCTAACATCCCTCATGTGGCTGTTCTTGGCCAGCCACCACCGCCACTTTGGATTGATAAGCTTCCTCCGCCTCATAGAGAGCCTCCGCAAAGTTCGTCGCTTTAACAATTTCCTGCTCCTCTACCTGAACAGGGGGAAATAGGAGCTCTGTTGCCGCTTTATCACTTTTCCTCACTTTACTCTTCTTGATCCTCCGCTTCCTTTTTTCGTCTTGCACTGCCAGAATGTAGCTCACATTTGCATCGATCTCCGCTTATGCTTCCTGAATAGCTAATTGGCAATCTTCCTTTATTCTCTTTGATAAATCTAGGGTTCCTCCTTCTTCTGCGACGTTCCTCTTTCTCTTCAAAGAAACAAAGTTTTTAAACACCGACGCAAGTTGGATATCCGCATAAGGATTGACCCGACCCGGGGAATCATTTGGGTCCTCCTCTGTATTCCTTGGGCTCTGCAACTGGGTTTGGCCAACCTTCTCCTGGGCTTCATGCATTGTTTTTGTTAGGACGGGCTTTAAAGAGAGCTCGACTCTGTTAACCACTGGTTCCTTATCCACCTCAAGTTGGGTTTCTATACCTGACCCACGGTCCAAGCCCACCTCCAAACTCTGGCCCACCGGAGAGTCGGGCTCTTCAACTATGTACAGCTGTGGCAAACCAACGTCGTTATTAAACGCCGTTACTGGTGGTGAGCTGTCACTGTCCTTATTATTGTCCTTATCCATCATTACCTGCGTAATTCCGTCCTTGTTCGTACCTCCAGCTGTTTGACACGTGTCACTCTCGTGCAGGACGTCTCGGGTCACCGTAATATTCTCTGGTTGCGACTCGTCCTGTACACGCGCCGGTGGACTCCCCATGGTTTCCGGTCGAAACATCGAGCTAGCAACTTGGTTTCTCTGCATCCTCCTCTCATCTTTAGTATTGAAGCTCCACCGTAGATCCGGAACGTTCTTCTCAGCTCTCGCCTCCTCCATCGTGAAATGAGGACACTGATTATTCATATGACCTATTCTATCACAGCGATAACAGTAATCTCCCAAACGTTCGTATTTAAACCGGATCCAAACACCTCCCAGGTCGTTCTTTCTTAATTGGAAGCCTCTAGGCAGTGGATTATCAATATTCAGAAGTACTCTAATGCGAAGAATAGCTTTCTGAAACAGAGCACCTTCCTCATCAGAATCCACATCAATAAATTCACCTATGGCTCCTGCAATTATCTTCGCGTTGCCTTTTGAGAACTTCTCTTGCGACAAGCCCAGAACCCTCACCCAGAATGGAGAGTGTGTGAACTCTAAATAATGAAGGTTCTTACCCAATTTCCATTTTATCAACAACAGGAGCTGACCATTCAATTGCCAAGGTCTATAAGCCCAGACTCTTTCAAAATCATCTCTATCCGTGAAGTGAAAAACAAATTTGTTGGAGTCAAATTTGTCAATCGTTATCTCTCCTCTGGGTTTCCAAAGGCCCTTAATCACTACATACATCAACTGTTTGGACATTTTTTTGTTTCCTAGAAGCTTCCCAACTAGGGTTGCTCCTTAAAGCTGTTTGATCGCTTCTGGGTCATCTGCTAGATCTAGAGAGATCGTCGCCATGGGAGGGGGGGTTTTACAGAAAAATAGCAAAAGAGGAACAGAGGGTTTTATGTAGTGGAGGTGCTGAAGGTAACAAAAGGATCTAGCAAGAGAGACAGGGAAAGAAGATCAATGGCTCAAACCACTAGAAGATCTCTGTATTAGAACCGTAATCAGTGACCCAATCGGCAAAAGGCCGGGGAAAAACCAGAAACGGCAGCAAAAGGGAAAAACCCTAGAGAAACCTCACAGAGGAGTCAATTTTCTGGCTACCATAGAGATTACTAATGAAACCATCCTATTAATACCGATTTTTGAAATCATCATACATACATAGTCCAATAACATATGGGCTACTTGGAAACTAAATGACATCCTAGTAATACCAATTTTCGAGATCGTCAGACATTCCTAGTCCATAACATATGGGTTACTTGGAAGCAAACTGTCATCCTATTAGTACCGTGTTTTTAGATCATCCATGAAAATAGTTTAAGACAATACTTCTCCGCTCCAATCTTATGCTGCTAGGGGACAAAATTTATGTCCACTGAACTGATATTGTACGCGGCTATGACTTAAATGGCTTCTGAAGGATCTGGAAACATTGTGAAATTAGAAGCAAGTATCCTAGTACCAGATGACCCACCAAAATCCCATATGCAATATGGAGTTAACACTTTAAATTCTCTACTGATCGATGTTTTGTTGATAATACAATATTAGTTCCACTACAGGTCAATGTTGGGGAATTATTCGTCGACCCGAATTCCCGCCGCAACGGAAAGAAAAAACGACGCCGCACGATCACACAGGCAACACACGCAATATAGGAGAAGAAAAACGACAACACAAGAATTTAACGTGGTTCGGCAAACCGCCCACATCCACGGGAGGAGGAGAATTTCACTATATCAATGAGGGAATACATCGTAGGGGAGAGACAGCTCAATCCGCGGACCACGTCAACGCGGTACTCTCATCCTCATAGACTACATCTATGAAACCCTAACCTCTCACATCCGCTCACTAATATTTCTCACCAATTCTCTGTCACCACTCCTCTCCTCTCCTCAATTAGAAACAATTGCTAGCACCTCTATTTATACTAATATAGAGGAGGTGGAAAAGCCCACCAAGCCCAAGCTATCACCTCCTCAGAGATAACCTCCTCAGAGGAAATAATCAGACGCATCGGGTACACCGATTTGTCTTTCGAAATTCGAGACAAAACCCAACAAACTCCACCTTGAATTGATTTCGGCAAGCGCCTAGCAAATTCCTCAGCCAACTCCGTTGTTGATGTCAACTCCGCCGCATCTGCCATGCTTCAACTGCATGGACCGCCATCGCACCTCTACCAAGATGCTCTGCACCCCCTCCTAGGGCACGCCTCGCACCCCCGACACGGGTGCGTCCCAAAGCATGACACTTTGGGGAGTAGTGTGTCCCATCTCTCCACCAGCTAGCTCATCACTGGAGAGTTCACCACCAACCACGTCAAGTGAAAACGAGACTCGCTTTCTCTTCACTACTGCAGTAGTTTTCTTCATCACCGTTCTCGTCACTTGAGCTTCTTCTCGAACAACCTGCAACTGCTGCACAACCTGCACTATCTCCATGCTTCAGCGTCCTCACACGTCAACCACGTGTTTCTCCACGCCAGCCTTGAGTTCTTCTCCTTGCGCTGTTGCTTCTCCTGTTCGATCATACGCCTTCACCAAGACGTCTTGCAAAGCCACCACTTTGCGAACTCGTCGCGACTTACCTCTCTTCTTTCCTCGAGTTTCTCAAGAGTTATCGTCTCGAACCACACAGAGATATCAGGATGCCACCTCGTGCCATGGCCTCATCAAATGCGTCCTCCACCTCGATCTTTGCCCTGGAGCTTCTTGTGAATTTCCTTGCGATAGTTTTCCACGTCTCTGACCAGACTCTTCTACAACTGTTGCATCTCGTGCTCACAATCACATAAAGTCTATGCTTCTTGCCTATGTTGAACAACATCTCCACCTGTCAACACACTCCCAAGCCTGCATAGGTTGCCAATCGAACGTTCAATTAGGAAAAACGCCTCCAATTGACCCCACCTGATTGGACTTGAACTTGATTGACCCTGATCGCATCCCATCGTCTTCGATCTTCCTATCGATATCAATTTATGCCGATCTTCTCAATCTACTCAGAATCTCAAAATTCTGACCGTACTGATGAATCCGCAACGTCCAAATACATAGGGTTAGACTCCTGAATCATCCCAATCCGATGTACAGGCACACCATAACCACCCGAACAAGTTTGGACCGTTGATTCACGTTGATACGCTGCCACATCAGCAATATGAAAAATCCAGTGACAATTTGCAGAATCTGACCCCACCATCGCGTCTAGAGCGTCCAAAAACCTAGGGTTCACCTCCTGTTAAAGCCCAATCGGACTTACAGACAGCTTAGAACACCCAAAATAATTTGGACCACCAGATCGCCACATTGCCGCGCTGGAGCACCACGGATCTGTCACACCAGATCCTTCCACCCAGCAGCAGCCCCATGTGCACACCAGCGGCTGCCTTCTTCATTCCATGACGCAGCCACAAACAACAAAAGAAAAAAAAAACTCAATTTTTTTTCCCTTTGTTCTCCATCGTTTTTTTTTTCATTCTTTTCCTTATTTTCTTCTTCGTCCTTGCTCAGCGTGCTCCACCTGGATCGTGAACCTGGCTCTGATACCACTTGTTGGGGAATTATTCGTGGACCCGAATTCCCGCCGCAACGGAAGCAAAAAACAACGCGGCACAATCACACACTCAACACACGCAATATAGGATAAGAAAAACGACAACACAAGAATTTAACGTGGTTCGGCAAACCGCCTACATCCACGGGAGGAGGAGAATTTCACTATATCAATGAGGGAATACATCGTAGGGGAGAGACAGCTCAATCCGCGGACCACGTCAACGCGGTACTCTCATCCTCATAGACTACATCTATGAAACCCTAACCTCTCACATCCGCTCACTAATATTTTTCACCAATTCTCTCTCACCACTCCTCTCCTCTCCTCAATTAGAAACAATAGCTAGCACCTCTATTTATACTAATATGGAGGAGGTGGAAAAGCCCACCAAGCCCAAGCTATCACCTCCCCAGAGATCACCTCCTCATAGGAAGTAATCAGACGCATCGGGTACACCGACTTGTCTTGCGGAATTCGAGACAAAACCCAACAGTCAATGGAGTTTTAATATTAGTTCATAAATAATCACTTCATATTGCTGCCAAGAATGAAACGTCAAAGTTCCCCTATTTTCTACCTTTAAATTTCCATTCCTTCTTCATCCATGAATTCACACCAAAAATTCTTATTAAATTTCCCTCCCCAACTCATGCAAATTCCTAATATTACTGGTTTCCTTGTCTTCGACATCTTGTACAGTTATAAATTTAACAATCTTGAAAACTTATATATGTAAAATTGTTATACCCTCCATTCGGTCAATACTGAAGTGCAATTCAAAATCTGAAGCCAGATTCTCCTTGTACTCTTGGCCAGCTTAATTTAGTCGCGTCCAAATATTCTATGAAACTAAACGTGTAACAATAATCAAGATACTCTATGACGGCTCCAACCATCTACACCTTCTTATCCCACAATACTGAATTATATATACTTAAAAAGTAGCAACTAGCAACAGATTGGCCACATCCAGAAGAATCTGATACCGTGAAATTTAAGGTTGTGGATACATAGGTAATTGCTTAAATTGAAGATAAACCTGCAAATCTATTTCTGTCATCCTTACTGTAAATTGAGGAACATAAGTTAAGAAAAGTATGTTCACCTCAAGTAACCAATGCTTTGTTCGCATGACATTGACAAGCGTTTTAAGATTTTTGCAGGGGCAAACCTTTAAGTTTCCCATCTTCTTTCCTTTCATATTGTCAATGCACTTTCAAAAATTTAGTGTCCGTTATCTGTTTATTGACATGTATCTGTAGAGGATTTAAATCCTCCTTCCTAAATCATGTACGCCTCCTAGCCTCCCCTTACGACCAGCAGGCAGATAGGTACGACACATCCTTTCAAAAAATGTCTTCTTTTCCTCCTGTTCAAACTCAGTAATAAGATGTAAATCGTTGAACCCAACTTCATTGACTTCCAAAGGACTACAAAATCTATCCACATGGCAGTGCGGCATGATGTAACAAGTTACAATTTTGTCCAGTTGATTGAGATCTAAACACTTTTATTTAAAAATTTCAACAAATCGCATTTGAATTCTACTCCCCTATAATGAATTTATTATCGAGAAAAATGACAAATTTGATTTGAAAAAAATTTGTCTGTAAGTGAAGAAGAACGATGTTGGCTTCGGAAATATGGCACGACATTGATTTCTAAGAAGGTCATGATACTTGTTTTATGATCGAAGGGGTCTACAGAAGCGCTTTGCTATTTCCATCTACTGCAGTAAAGTTGTTCAATTAGCATCTTCTTAAGAATAACTTGAAGTTTACAATGTCCATAGTCCTCATACTAAACACCACTGAACTCAATGCAATGCAAGCAATGTGTGATCGACATAATGTCGATAGTCCTCAGGCTAAACACCACTCAACTGGCTAAATCCCTCCACAGAAAGGCAATGCAGGAAATGCAAGCAATGTGTGATCTCTCATAAAAACTTATCATTAAGAACCAATTGGAACTAAAAGCTATCAACAAAGACACTCAGTGTCGAAGTCAGGCAAGCAAAGGGGAACTAAAAGGTACTTCAGAAGTATAAGAACACAATTTCAAAGGTCGGGTACGTGTAGAAATCTCCAATCTACACATCAAAAATCAATGTTTGTGACCATGATTTTGAACATATAAACATAAATCTTCATATCAAATTCAAAGGCCTGATAAACTTCTTTTTTTTTGGGTTTCAAAATTTATATGAAGTTGATAAGTTAACGAATCAAATGCGCTAGACGTACCTTTTTCAATCTCCTCATTTCGTTGTCGGCTTGTCCTCAAATTGTTGGAACGAAGTCACCATAAGTGTCAGTCGGCTGAAACCGAGGCCTTTGCTTCTAGTAGTTAATTTGCAGTGAAAGATCAGTGGGTGAATTCTTTTTCAGTAACGAATTTCTAAAATCTTTGTTGAGTAATTTTCTGGTGTGCGGAACTTGCTGGGGATGGAATTCGATTAAACCTACGACAAACCCTTGGAGTTAATCTGGGAGAATGAATGAACTTCGCCGCCAAGAAACCCCTTGAGTGATTCAAAGAAAACTGAGAACTGGTCTGGGAACTTGAAAGCACGTCGGCGGGAGGAAGGGCAAAATCCTACTGCACTGTGAGACATCGTCATTGAGTTTGAGTCCTCCTGTTTCGCGAACCGGCGTGGGTAATGTGTTGTATATGAGAGAAATGTTAAGGGTAAATTAAGGATAGGTGACATGTGGTATAGGCTCAGTTGAGTTAGGTGACCTGTGGTTTGAAAAGTTTCACTTAAGTGATATGTGGTCTGTTCCGTGTTTCACCTAAGTTTTCTGTCCATATTTCCGTTAACAAGTAATTAAATTAATTACATTTTACTCCCTTTGTTTCAAATCAAGACTCAACACAAACTAAAAAATAAGATAGAAATAAAAACAAAACAAAAAAACCTTAGCACACCACCACCTGCTCGCCTTCTCAGCCACAAGAAAACAGACTTGATCACCAATTGGTTGAGATCGTATCAATCACTGAAAGAAGAAATCAGATGGTCTGTTTTTCACCAATTTGCTCGCCGTCTCCATAGCACACTACCACCTACCGAAACCCTAGCCGCACTGCAATTGGTCTGCCATTTGGATGGTCGTGTTCATCGACTGTGTATAATGAACGAGAGAGAGAGAGAGAGAGAGAGAGAGAGAGAGAGAGAGAGAGAGAGAGAAATGGGGAAAAGATATTGGTTCTTGTAGCTTGCTATTCCATCCCCTCCCTTTCCCCGTCCTCAAACACCTTCGCCCGTCCATGGAAGAATATTTTATAAAGGATTACCTTGCAAAAATATGACACAAAAGAAAATAAAACTGCCCTTACATTTTTTTTGGAAAGTTTACTGCCCTTACATTGAAATACTACCTCCGCATATACAATTATAGAATGATCGTGGTGACGGTGTAATAGGTCGAATGATAAAATAACACGATTGTGTTCTACAAGAAAATAAGTGTGCACTATCGTTGGGATTGTGAGTATGCTATATAGCACATGATAATTTTAACACTCATGTAAGAATGTTAATTATTAGCACAACTTCCAAACATGTTTTATTTGAAGTATCCATCATAATCATTATAACATTAATTTGATTCAAGTAGTGATTGAATGTAAATTACAATAGCACAACAGCTACTGGAGAAGAGAGGATGATGTCCGCTACAGCAGCTACATCTTCATCCGTAGTTGTTTGTAATGCACTATTTATGCCCAAACTCCAAAGTTATTTGAAGAAAAACATAGGAAGAAGAAGATGAGGTGAAGCATTGAGTCAATTTCGTGTTTCTTCTCCAATTCTAATCTCAACCAATGTGTACATGTTAGTATGTTTGTTACAATGGATTCTTCCTCCGCTCTTATTCTCTGGTTTTTTTTTTTTTTGGTTTATGTTGAGTCTTGATTTGAAGTAAAAGGGTTAAAATGCAATTAATTTAATTACTTGTTAACGGAAATATGGACGGAAAACTTAAGTGAAACACAGAGCAAATCAGAGGTCACTTAAGTGAAACTTTTCAAACCACAGGTCACCTAACAGAACCGAGCCTATACCACATGTCACCTATCCCTAATTTATCCAATTTCACATGGCTGAAAACAATGTTAAAACACTAAAACACCAAAACAACCCCCACACTTTTAGAGAGTAGTATAGTCTTTATCTTTATATATACTTGCTACTATTTAAAATTTTACAGAGGTTTTTTGGGACACTAATACTTTTACACTACCTATAATACCCCCGTGTGTTAATTTAATCATTAAAAACCCGCTAAAAGCCCTACTAAAAAAGAGTCCCCCAATTAAATTCTCCTCAAAAACCTCATTTTTCGATCGGTAGTTTTAGAGAAAAAAATCTCTAATCGTAGCCACCGTCTTCATGTTCTCCGTCGTATTTGATGTGTACCGTGGTTATCGAAAAGCCCCATGGGGGCACAACACAGCGGCAGAATCCGTCCATGGTGGAAATAAGAAAAAAGGTATGTATTTCTATATTTTGAGTAATAGTAGTAGATCTGTTGGAAGGTTGTTTCACTTTGAACTTGTGAGATTGTTCAATGTGACATATTAGATTTTCTTCCATGATCGGGCACTTTGTTTTGCAATTGGTTTTGTACTTTTCAGCTTCTCAAGTCTGGGTGCCCATCTCAGTTTCTAAAATAGCTTGGGCAGTATGGCCTTAATCATGGTTTTTTCAGAAGTGGTGGGTTGCAAAGCGCTTTGAAGGTTGTTCGTCTTCTTCAAATTCTCGTACTGGGTTTGATCTGAGTATTATTTTTACCCAGTTGCTTATGATTTTATGCAACATATACTCGGTGGGCGGTGAATTATGATATGGATTCATTGAAAATACTATTAGATAAATTGGGAAAAGGGACGAGGATTATTACATAAAAAGAATTTATATGTTTTTTCTTTGCAAAACGAGGAGATCATGCGAAACAAGGAGCACGAGGTCTCCCCTCTTGATGGCTGACGGGTGGGGGAGGGGGGGGGGGGGCTAGGCATCGGCCTAGTCTTCTTTCTCTCTCATTGCTTTGATCTCTCACTTAACAATGAATGAATCTCATGAGAAAATAAGTTAGGAGTTCCCTTATATAGTTAATAACTCCTTATTAACTATATATTAGCCCCTCTACTAAGTCCATCCATATACGGATTAGTCCACCTTGAAATTTAGTCATTTGCATGTGATTGCGTATTGATCCTTTTATTTAATTAGTCCTACTAATCACGTGTACATCATTTTTCTGAATTGATCACTTTACAAAAATTGCATCCACGTCTCTATGCGTATCCATAACTAGGATTGCACCGGAATCCTCCTTACGTCTATGTGCTAGTCCATGCCAAGAAGGAGGAATAAGATCACGCGAAACGAGGACCACAAGGTCGCGCCTCTTGGTGGCCGACGGGTAAGAGGGGGGGGGGGGGGGGGGACGGCTAGGCTTCGGCCTAGTCTTCATCCTGTCTCCTTGCTTTGTTCTCTCACTTAACGATGAATGAATCTCATGAGAAAATAAGCTAGGACTGCCATTATATAGTTAATAACTCCTTATAAAATATATATTAGCCCCTCTACTAATCATATCCATATACGGATTAGTCCACCTTGCAATTTAGTCCTACTAAGTTTGCATGTGGCTGCGTATTGATCATTCTATTTAATTAGTCCTACTAATTAATACCAAACTACGGTTTAATACATAGGGTGTGTGACCCCGGTTTCTATTTAGTTGGTAGTAACAATTACTAAAATAGAGCGGTGTCTAGCAACACATCTATGCCACTCAACTAATAAAAATAGTCAGTGATCCGACAAACCATGTGACCAATGTTGCCGTATTGTATTATCCCTTTGCCTCTATGTCCGGATTGGACACGAGACATACAAGTCACACTTGTATATCCAATCCATAGTTTCTCGATCCTGGAAATAGTCTTATCCATGCAGATAACATCAATATCCCATATTGATTTATCTGAGTCTGGCCAGACATTCTATAAGCACTACTCCTCGAGTGGTTGCGGATATTTGCTCCCGTTATGTAGGAAGGACAAATCCTCTCTACATCACTACCATCTCTAAGCTTGCTTCCTATCATGCCCGAAAACTATCTTTATAGTTACTCGGTTAAGGCGCAACGTTTGATAATATCAAAACATGATATTTCACAACTAGAGTATCTAGTGACTTCAAGTCTAAGGACCACAATACCATTGTCACTACGAGAAGCACTTGTGAATTTACATAACTTGTATGTAGCCCTCTCGTGGTTGGTCATCTAGTATGTCATTACCCCTAATGCATACCCATGTGCTAGACTTGATATGTCCATATCAATCTACCCACATAATAATCTATAGTTGATTGTCTTGTTAATCAATATAATCGACTAGGGATACTTAAGATAAACAACACATTTGTAATCTATGAACTTCATTATATAAAATATTTGATTATTCTAGCCTAAAGTTTATAATAAATACGATCGTCTCTAGGGCATATATTCCAACACCAACCTCCATGGATTCTCACAAATTTTTGATTCATATGATCGTATTAGTAACTAGTTACTTTTCCAAACATGTTTTGTTGTTCATCATTCTCATACATTATCATCATTCTCACCACGAGATGATTGTGTTTATGAGAATTTATCGTGATCCATAGCATATCATATTTCTCATTTTACAAGTGACGCCCTCAAAAGCGGACATAAGCCTCAGCATAAATCCCATGCTTAAATGCGGACATATAATATCTACATCGATCACACTCTTAACAGTGTATATGTAGTTTCTTCATAATCTGTAGTTCACGCTTCGGGTTCTCAGTACTTTGAGTACTATAAATTATGCTATACAAGTTTAAATAATTATGTAACCCGAGCAATTGTCTATGTGCGTGTTGAATTTGTATTGACCTATAATTTTTAGTCAACACTCTTTCCCATATGATAAATCACATGATTTTACAAGCGCTTACTCAAGATAAATATCATCGTTCATATTAGGATCATACAATTGTGTTAAAGTACCTTTACCTACTTCCAGAGCTATAAGCCTCTTCCAGAGTTAATCAATTACCAACGTTGGTTTTGTTCCCATATTGATGATGTGAACCTCCAAGATTTCTCCAGAATCTTGTGTTCTTAATTTGTAGAGCATTGATATACCCATATCCCAATATAATTTTGGATGATTTCATATTCCTCTTAGGATCAAAAATATTTACACAAGCAAACATTTCATGCTTAATGTGTATACCCATATAAAATACTCATTAGTCCATAAGACATCCATCTTGTTAAAATTTAAATAAACACTAGTACAAATTTGACAGAGACAACAATATTTTAGTTCTAGTCATGCAATAGGACCCATACCCCTTCATGACGTGTACATTATAACCATGATTTTTAAAAAATTTCATTATTGCTTTAGGCATCGATATATGTCATATGTACTTATGTGTAAACCAAGCCTCAAATTCAAAAAAAAAATGACAATAAGCAACCTCTTGGACATCGTAGTTCTCTAATCAAAGTTTCTTAAAAAAACCCAAAAAGAGACGTAAATGTATTATTATTTAAAAATGAGTGGCGTTTTCAATACTTCTGTGATTAGAGTCAATCTATTACATGTCCAAATATTTATTGTAAATCTTACATCTTTGATCAAAAGACCAAAATCACTTCTAATGATATCGAGACTAACAAACTCAAAATTAAACAACATAAGACATCTTCAGGGGTCAAAATAAAATATAAACCTCTCTGGAGTTTGATATAAGATTCATAAAGTAATATTGATTGTATACAAACCACTTCATGGGTTTAATCTCTTTTAGAGATTTTTACGTCCATAAACCTGACTAACCCCATAGTCATGTGGATTTAGACATTATATAACAAAGTGATTCGCTTCAGGGAATGTACTATCATTCACTTGTGGAAACGGGCTTGAGTTATTCGGTAATTAGTAGTGGTAAAAATTTAAATCAAATATTTATATTCGATAATATTTCATAACTCCGGGTTATTCACAATTGTATATGTGTTTCACAACTTCTGGTGTGGAGTATTTCTATTTCACCCTCTAGCAATATCAATTACTAAGAATAATAGGAGAAAAAAAATAAAACTACAAAAAACTATAAATTGACAAAAAAGAAAGTAGTCTGTCGAAACATTTGATTTGATGAGTGTAGATTCTCTCTTCAAGGATATCTTTTGACATAACTTATAACGCCAGATTATAAGAATCTGCATGTTTTCATAATACTATGAACGTCTTATGGTTGTTCTACTTCGATCAAAAATTACAAAAAAAATGTAATTCATCATCCTCTTCAGGAGGGTTGATCATTATTCAAATTTTTAGCTATCTCTTCAGGAGATTACTAATTTTAATATTTTATAAATTCATGTTATAAAATTCATAGCAACGGGTTATGAGTATTTCATGTAATATGATACTTCGGGTACAAATTACATGACTAGATAAATATATGTGCGATTATGATCCCTCTTATGGAGGTTCGTTTTTGATTGCTCTTAAGTGGATGACAAAATAATGTACTTTAACGAAACAAGTATGGTAATATAAAGTAAAGTAACATAACAGAATGTGACTTCTTCAGGAGGTTTAGAAGAAGTGTAAGACATCTCTTCAGGGGATGAACGAATAATATACTATTATGACTTCATGTCATAACATATATTATAACTTCAGGTTACAACTCACGAATATTTAAGCATCTACTAGATGCACATTTTTTAATGATGTTGTAACTTTTTTTTGAGAGAATGATGTTGTAACTTTAGGTTACAAGAAATTGTTCGTGTAGATTCACAACTCCATGTGTGATTTTTTTTTTCATAGTAAGTACTCCCTCCGTTCTTCCAGCTTCTTCACAAAACTGGAGGAACGGAAATTAAGAAACCGGGTGTAAATACTACTTTACTCCACATTATTTCACTAATTCCACAGCCTCTTCACCCCATCCTCTCTCTCTGGTTTTCCACAACCAATAACACAGGACCAAGAACACAAAATACACACAATCAAGAACAAATCTTAAGTGATCATCAATTTACAATAGAAAATACCGTTCATCCAACTTTAGATTAGAATAAGAGAAGAAGCACATGATAAGAAAATAAATAGAAACATCTAATCTCCAAACAACCACCTCCATCTCCATGTCCATCACAATCTTGTCAGGAATAGATGCCCTAAAGGCAATCTTATTTAGTATGAACATTGTTTTTGGCTAGAATATTTATTTTATTATTTATGAAGATATTTAATATAATGAACTCCTTAGATTGCAATGTGTTCTTTATCTTAAATATTCCTAGTTCATTATATTGGTAATAGGACGATAACTATAGACTAGTATGTGGGTAGATTGATATGGAGATATCTAGTCTAACACATGGGTCTGCATTATGTGATAATGACATACTCGATTGACCCACCACGAGAAGACTACATTAGTTATGTTAACGTCACAAGTGCTTCTCGTCGTGACTATGGTATTGTGGTCCTTATACTTGAAGTCACTAGATACTCTAGCTGTGAAATATCATGCTTTGATATTATCAAACGTTGCGCCTTAACCGGGTAACTATAAAGAGAGTTTTCGGACATGATAGGAAGCAAGCTTAGAGATGGTAGTGATATAGAGAGGATTTGTGCCTCCCACCTATGGGAGTAAATATTCACGGCCACTCGAGGGGTAGTGCTTATGGAATGTCTGGCTAGACTCAGATAAATCAACATGGACTATTGATGTTATCTGCACGGATAAGCCTATTCCCAGGATCGAGAAACTATGAATTGGATATACGAGTGTGACATTTGTGTCTCGTGTCCAATCCGGATATACAGAAAAGGGATAATGCAATACGGTAACATTGGACACAAGGTTTGTCAGATCACTGACTATTTCAATTGGTTGGATGACACAAATGTGTTGCTAGACACCACTCTATGTTAGTAATTGTTAATACCAACTAAGTATAAACCTGTGGGGTCACACACCATATGGATTAAGATGGATATGTGTATTAATTAGTATGACTAATAAAAAAAGATCAATACGTAACCACAAGCACACTTAGTAGGACTATTTTGCAAAGTGGACTAATCTGTGTATAGACAAGATTAGTATTGGGCAAGTATGTAGTTAACAAGAAGTTGTTAACTATATAAAGGCACTCCTAGCTTATTATTTTTACAAGTGTGTCAGTAGAGTGAAAATAACAAATTAAGGAGAGAGACAGGGAGAGGGCGAAGCCATTCCGTCCACCCCCGTCCCTGCACCGTCGGCCTCGTGAGGCGCGCGGTCTTGTGGTGCCCCGTTTGCGTGATCTTATTCTTCCTCCTTCTTGGCATGAGCTAGCACACAGACGCAAAAGAAGGAATCAAGTGCAATCCTAGGTGTGGATATTCGTAGAGACGTGGACACAATTCTGCGTATCGTGATCTGTCAGAAAAACAAGGTACACAACAAGTTATGATGGCTTGTCATGCGGTTTATCGAGGGTCTTGAACGGAATAGTTTAATTGTATCTCCGATGCGTAATCCGTATCAAAAGCCTACAGATCTCCATATCCATCTCTATATCTACATTTCTTGAACTCAATCCCTCTTAGCACACCAAGATCTGCAAACAAAACCACAAATATGAAGATTTGAGAGTTCATCAAATGATTTGATAGTATGGGAGATGAGAGGCAAGACAGAGAGGGTGGGAGTTTGATCATTGAGAGAGAGAGAGAGAGAGTCATACTCTAAGGTCACGACGGCGACGACGTTCTGCTTCTTTCGTGGCGTTGTCGGCGGTTCCTTCAGCGACGGCGGTGTTGTGGTTCCTTCAGCGACGGCGTCGTCGTAAAGTTATCTGTTCTTCGCTCTCGGATTGAGAGGGAGAGGGAAAGAGAAATTGAAGAATGGTAGACGGAGAGAAAGAGGGAGATGGAAGAGAAGGACAGATGTAAGAATGGTTAAGGGAGACTGAGATGGGAGGCTGTGACCCGTGAGATATGTTATGTGTTTGGTGGGTTTGGTAGGTTAGGGTTGTAGTAGTAGTTTGGGTAGGTTAGGGTATGGGAGATGGATGAGTTTTTTTTTTTTTTTTTTCATTAAGGGTAAGGTTGTATTTTTGTTGTCAAAAGTCTTCTTTTAAGGAAAGATTAAAGAAAATGGAGGAACGAACAAAAATGTAAGTTTGAAGAAACTGGATGAACGGAGGGAGTAAATTAATAAGAAAGTAGCACCAAAAAATATAAGTGCGTAAAAATAGAATAAAGGAAAAGTCAAATAAAGTAGACGAAACGCAACCTCTTCAGGAGTATAAAGTAGACGGAACGCAACCTCTTCAGGAGGTTTGATAGTCAACAACAATGTTCTACGTCTCTTCAAGCAATATATTAACAACATGTTGTGACTTCAGGTCATAAGAGCGTCGCAACTTCAGGTTAAGATCAAATCGTCATGTCGTTCACAACTTCAGGTGTGAAAATATTATTTTGTAATATCAAAAACTTAGGCCATTGATAGTAGTCATGGGTTATGACCTCATCCAGAGGTCCACGTGTATTCCAAAAACGCAATTATCAACTAACTCTAAAAGAATTACACAATGTAATTTGCTTATACATTAAGCGATGTAGGATTAAGCACAATGTAACCGATTTAGGTTTTAAAGGAGATATGTAGAAGATCTAAACCGGTAACCCCATAAATATGATAGAACTAAAAAAATATATATATATATTGATCAACTGGTTTTGTGAGCTTGATAAACACAATGGCAGTGTAGGAGTTTGAAACTCCAGCATGATTTTATGCACTCTAGTACGATTAACTTTAAGAGTAGTAATATGTCTGCACCCCATTACAGGAACCACATGCTTTGTTACCATAATATTTTGTGACCACTAAAAGGACACATAACTGAGGATTCAGCTGGCGTAAATCAAATAGCCGTTGGGTAAGCACACTACTCTACAGTAGTAGGGTTATAGGGTTTAATGTAAAGACATTCAAACATTACTTTTCTTTGTAAGGTCCTCTTGATCGAGAGATCTAAACAATATAGTCAACAAAACTCATAAACCATCAAATTACCGAAAACGGATCCTCTCCTCCAATTTTTTCCCCTCCTATCTCATTCGCTTCATTCAGGATAAAATCACACCAGTTGATGGTCAAGGGTAATTTGGGGAAGTTTGATAAAGTGAGTGATAGTAAGTAATGTGGTTTTATCCCGACTGTCGGATGAAGGGAAGGAGATAGGAGGAAGAAAAAAAGGAGAGGATCCATTTCCCAAATTACCTCAACCAAGTTTTGATACCTTGAACACTTCAGTGTTTATTTCTTATTGGCGTAGTGGTACTGGTTGCTTCAAACCCTGCTCACCATAAATCTCTCATTGCTCATATCGATTCGATTGATACTCGTGTTGATAACGTGTTGTAAAACAAAAATTGAGAGACAGACAAAAAAAAAATAGACAAGATGTAGGGGGAATGGTATGAGTGATTCTCATTGATATATACTCAACCCTAAACTTTCTTATATAGGATTATTTGGGCCTTCTGGGCCGCAATATAAGCATACAATATCAACCTACTAATGTGGTGGATATTCACATAAACCTAACTACATATTTCATAACAATTATTATTATTATTATTATTATTATTATTATTATTATTATTATTATTATTATTATTATTATTATTATATGCCAGGAAAGAAAAGTTTATGGAAACCATTGTATTTAGAATAGAAAGAACCCATTTTGGTGTTCCTTTCATAAATAGTAGTAGTATGTCATAACTTTAACTAGTATTGGTAATATACAAAACTGTCACACAAATTAACATTTATGGTACATAACTGTTATATACGGTATATTCATATTATTAAACACACAGACATACCTATGTAATTAATAAGAAAAATGTGTATTTAAAGTTAAGAATTATTTACTTTTGTGAAGGGTATATTTTATAAAGAAAAAGTTAAGAAAATGGAGAAAACACTTATACTACCTATGTTTCTTCTATTTCCCCTTCGATGAATTTTTTTATCCGTAGTTGGGTCACTTTGACTCGGTAATTTGGATATCAAAACGATGTAATTTTTTTCTCAATTTTTTTCATAATATTGTGAAGTAAAATTTACTCTACAAGGTCATGCAAAGATTAACAAATTGTGTATCTTTTTGCTAACCAAATCATCGGGTCAAAGTGACACAATAAATAATGTCAAAAAATAGAACTAAGCTGAAAGAGAAGAAACAGAGGTAGTAAGTATTAAAAACTTTGGAGATGTTCATATTTTTATATTAGCAGAGATAATGTGTTTTTCATAAAAGTTGATTTAAAATATACAATCCAATCAAGCACTAAAAATATAACATTTGATTCTCAAAAAACAAAATCTAACATTAAGAATCTAAAAGTCAATAAAACAAGGGTAAAAGACATTTTCCACCCTCCAACTATGGAGAAAAGACATTTTATCCCCTGATTTATGAAAAAAGACATTTTGCACCCCTGTTAACGGATGGAGGGTGGACAGATACCACCCTTCTGTTACAGTCCGTTAGTGGAGGGTGCAAACTGACTTTTTTTTTTACCATTTTACCCTTAAAAATTATGGATAAATAACACATTTTTTTATTTATTATTGAGTTCATCATGTTCTTGGTGTTCTTGAGCACCAACAACAACACCACCGCCACCAACAACAACACCACCAACAACAACTAGTAATTTTTTTTTTAGAAGCAGGAATTCATTAAAAGGCTAGAAACAGCCAAAAGAAAGTCACCAGGACCATAGAAGAGCTCACAGATTGGTGGCTGCCTTGGCAAAGCCATGAGCAAAGCACATTACAATCCCTTCGAACAAAAGAAAAAATACAAAGAGCAAAATTCATGGCTAAGAGCTTTTATAGTCATAAACTATAACAGCTATAGAGCTTGAGCACTTCCCAGATCTTGAGTTAATTGCATCAATAACAATCTTGAAACAGAGCATATATGAATCTTCTGAAAACCTTTCTTCTCAGCTAGCAGCAGTGCTTGTCTAATGCAATCTGCTTCCAAAACAAGAGGACAACAATTAGGGATCTGCTACATATAGTTAATACAGTTCTCACAACAACTATGAGCAAACAAATCATACTAGAACTTTTTATCTAGGGTTTCACTACCAAAAGAAACCCGAACAAACTCTGGATCAAATTCTACATCAAACACTAGAACTTTTTATGTTCAAAGTTTGATTTTTTCTTTCAGGACTTTCATCAAACAGTTAATCTGCGGTACTGATTTGATAGTCAAATAAGTACCATGCGTGGGGTTCAAATCACTGAGAAATAACCTAAGATTAGATGAACTTATATGCAAATCCTCCTTGCAATCGCATATCATCTATTCCCACTTGGTTACAAAAGGGAAGAGACGGGAAAATCCAATAGCAGAGGTGAGATGATGACTTACCAGATTCGTCATAATCAACAAAAACCCTTGCTGGCTTCCGTCGTCTTCTCACGCGCCGGTGACTACCACACCCAGGTGCGACCTCGCTTCGTCCGCCTCCTTCACGCTCTCTAATTTGCTCCTCTGCAACACCTTCCAGAAATCACCGGCCTCCTCTGTCTCGGGATTCACAATCTGTGATTCGGAGATGATTTGGCGGTGGTAGTTCCGGTTAGGTCCTCGTAGAGGTCGGTTTGGGGGAGGGTGAGAGCGGCGGGAGGTTCGGAGGAGGTGAGGCGGCCGGATTTGGCGAGGAGGGTGACAACGATGAGGTTGCTGAGGTTGAAGATGAAGAGAGGGCTGAGGAGGATGTCGACGGGGCGGCGGAGATAGTCGCCGGAGAGGCGTAGGAGGAGCGGCAGACGGGCGGAGGTCCAGGATAGGAGGATGAGAGCGAGACAGATCTCGAGGAGGCTTTGAGTTTCTCTGCCTTCACATTGCAAAAACGAAGATCATCTCCAGTTCTTGCAAGGGCTTTGTTGTTGTTGCTGTGTTGTGCTTTGAAGAGGATAAGGGAAAGTCGAAAGAACTGGAGAAGAAGATAGGAGAAAGAGAGAGGGGGGAAGAGATAAGGTTAGGGTTTGGAAATGAGATGAGAAGGAAGGAAAGGGAATTTATAGTGTTGTAATTTCCGACATTTCAGGGGTATTTTTGTCTTTTTATTCATCCGTTAACTCCATCGTTAGTTTTAACACTGACAGGGGTGCAACATGTCTTTTTCCATAAATGAGGGGGTAAAATGTCTTTTCTCTATAATTGAAGGGTGGAAAATGTCTTTTCCCAGTAAAACAATTAATACCAATTTCCTCTTCCAAACGTTTTGCGGGTTAAAAGTAAGTAAAAAGAGATTGAGGGAAAAAAACATAGAGTGACGTTTATGCCAATTTTTTTTTTTTTTTTTTTTTTTTTTTTTTTTTTTAACAAGCGTTTATACCAATATGTCATCAATAAAAATTCGATTAAAGAATAAATTTGTGTGAGTTTTAGATATTTACTAATGTGAAATATGCCACGTCATTTTTTTTCAATTCTGTCCGGTTTTTGGTCCCCTGTAGGGCCGGTAAAATGGGTATTGACACGACAACCCGACACGAACACGACACGAAGTTATAGGGTTTGGGTTTAGTTATATGGGTTTGGGTCATAAACGGGTCGACACGATTAGACACGACGGTTAACAGGTCGGGTGTGGGTTGACTCGCAAACTCATTTACAACCCGCGTAACCCGCACTTTTTAAACAAGTCACCCGTTTAACATTTGAAATCCAACACGACACGTTTTAACCTGTATTTAAAACCTATTTTTTTAATATTCAATGTTTTATTTTGTCCTAAAGCTTATATTTTTAGTGTTTATATTAACTTTCACACGTTTTGATTTGTGTACTTGTACTATATGTACATGTAGCTTGTATTTTTGTTTGTGCAGACATCTAGTTATTACCTTCATTTTCTAACATAAAGGTTGGGTATGAGGTTAGATAAAGCCTAAATAAGTGTTACCTTGTAGTTTGTGCAATTTAATGGCCTCCACCATGCTAATTCGGTAGGCTTTATGATGATCAAGAATCATAGTTCTTACCGACACGACTTATTTGGATTGATTATTTGTGTAAGTTCTTTATTACGTAGTAATTTTTTGTGACTATGAAATAAACGGGTTACACGATGGGTAACCCGTTTATTATTTAGGTTGGGTCAGGGTCTATAGTACCGGACACGTTTAATCGACGGGTAGGGTTCGGGTTTACCCTGTATGGGTTTCGACACGAATATGACCCGACACGAACATAACCCATGACACGAATTGCCGCCCCTAGTCCCCTAGCACGGCGCTCATTAAAAGCTAGGTGAAAACTGAAAAGTCATGCAGACTCACCCAATTTTCACTCCACACATCACACTGATTTATTGAGTAGTACCAACGTTCGTACATCTCAACTGTATCAACACATGACAGCCATTTTGGTGGGTGTCTCCATATGAGCGGTGGGCCGCCAACATAATTTCTTAATTTCTGCCATCTCTGCCTTTGAAAGCTGCAAGACGACTGACGCATTTAGGGCTCATGGACAGAGCTAGCTTCGCAGATCTCCATGTGTTCGAGTTGAGCTTTTACTTCCTGGATCGGCGGTTTAACAAATTTGACCACAGCCGGTCCCGTTCTGTAATTTAGTGCATGTTTGGCATTCCTGATTTTAATCAACTTTGATTAAAAACAGGATTGTTTTTTTAAACGCATTTGGTATGCATGTTTTTCTGTCTATTTAAAAACAAAAACATTTTGAAAAACAGTTGTTTAAAAAAACAGCAAATTTTTGGTGTTTTTTTTCATACTATTGGTGTTTAAAGACATTTCAACTATGATTAGATGCAACAAATATCAAATATAAGTCGGTATTGTACGTAAAAATAATTTTCAAGCAAATTAACATTGAAATTTGGTAATGTTGCCAAACGTGTTTTTGATTTTAAACACTGTTTTTAAACGGATACCAAACAATTTTTTAATTCTGTTTTTAAACGTGTTTTTTCGGTACGTTTTTTTTCCATTGTTTTTCTTGTTTTTAAACGGATACCAAACAAGCTCTTAGTCGCTCATGTTGCAAAACGAGTCAAACAAACTGATCTATAACGTAGTAGTACCACTGTACCAGTGTACCAGTCTGTCTCTGCTCTTTCTATACGTGGAAAAAGGTACGAGAATTAAGAAAAATGTTTTTGACTGTTATGCCTCTCATATATTTTATAATTTCAATTCTAACCTCTCTCTATCTAACCACAACAACACCAATAGCCACCATCTAACACCACCACCAGCCACCATCTAACACCACCACTCTGCCACTAGAAATAAGAACACAACCAAACACAACAAATTTAACCAATTATGTAAAAAAAAAAATAGATTTAGACTAAAAATTACAGATTTTAGAAAAATTACAACAGGGTGTAGAAGAAGAAGAAGAAGAAGAAGAAGAAGAAGAAGAAGAAGAAGAAGAAGAAGAAGAAGAAGAAGAAGAGTGGTTTTAGATCTGATCTCCCGCTTCAACATCAATGGAGAGAGCTTCCACCGCCACTGGCTCCGGCGCCTCCACTGTCACCCGCGTCCTCGCCTTCGTCTTCCACCAGCCACGAGCCTGTCGTCCTCTCCTTCGTCTCTTTCTCGGCTTCCCCTATTTCTGCGAAAAAATTAGAAGAAGAAGAAGAGGAAAACAGAGAGAGAGAGAGAACAAATTTGCGTCCTCACCTGCGTCGCTGCCGCTGCCAAAGACCGGCGTCCTCACCACCAGAAGGAAGCCACCTTCCCACAACCACTTTTGTCCTCCCACCTCCACCACTGCCTCTTCCTCTCTCCCTTTCTATCTCTCTCTAATGTGTGGTGCAACACACATATACATCGAATCGGATTGGGTCGGAACCCGGCTATATGATGTAATTCTGAAAACAAAATCTTGTTATTTGTTATTTTATGAGTGTTGAGACTTGCTATATGTAATTTTTCCCACATTGAGACTCGATCTGTTTTGCCTGTGCCTAATAAGATACTTGGGCTACTTCCTTCATTGCCAATTGGTTTTAAGGTGGAATCACAGGTGTGCACAAGAGATTCCGGCGGGGAGATCTCCGTGTACACCGTGTGTAGTGGATCAAGGATCGCACAGGAAGAATAGGGGTGTGTGTAGGGAGAGAGTAAGGCAGTAGCAATGTCTGAGAGAGAGACAGAGGTTTGGCAGAGCTTCCGCGTATGGCAGTGTGTTCTTCTTTGTATGGAAAGGGTAACGTCCTATATATAGCAGAGAACGTGACCGTTGTAGCGTGGTTAATGCGCCCATTAATGGCGGCTTAATTAGCTTAACCATAACGGCACGTTCGTCCGAGTATATAGGAACCGTTAGAGCACGTGGTGCGCGAATACCGGAACCGTTACAAGGTTGACCGGGTTTGACCGGATTGACCGGGTTTGACCGGATTGACCGGGTTTATGGAGCTCGTGCCATAAATCTCTCAAAACAGTTACTAAAGGTCGCGTGCGGGCTCGGCTCGCACGCGACAGGGCTTACTCTAGCCTCCAAACCACTAAGTCCCTACAAGTCCCGTGCAGTGGTATGCGAGGGCTCTGTCTCGCAGCCCCCACATGGATCAGCTCGGCTGGTGATCCAGTGTGTATGGAGCACAATATGGTGTGCTGGATGGCTGCCACGTGGCCAAGATCTGTCATGTCAGAAAGCAGTATCTACATTAGCCCGCTTTCTGCGCGTGAAGACTCATAGCCGTATAGACTTCCATGCGCGGAAACCAACATACGCGTCGCCGCCACGCACCAATTCAAATACGGGTAAATTCAGCCCCCGTGCGTGCCATTATGACCTAAAACCCCTAGAGTCGTGCCGTATGACCTTTAGGGTTTTAGGCGTGACGTCAGCTTGTCCTGTGATTGCGCGATTCGACGGTGACGGTTGCGATTCGACTATCGAAAGGACGCAACCCTTCATTGTTTTGGGATAAATACCTTGTATCCCCTATTATTGCAAAGCATCACTTCTTTCTCTTAAAGTGAATGGTACCCGGAGATCTCCGAGAGCAGATCCAGATAATCAATCACCAGTTCAGAACTGCAATCCGTGTCCTTCAATTGTGCTCATCCAAGCAGGCTTCAAGAAAACAAGGTTGGCCTTGTTTACTTTTGATTTAAGATACCAGTGTTTGTCTTGAACTTTGTTGAATCTGTAAACCCATGAAATTTGTGAAGAGGATTTTGTCTTTGAACCTGCTTTGCTTTAGTCCTTCAACAATATGAGATCTTGCAACTCCCCGATTTCTGAAATTGATACCAGAACTGTTCGTCTTCCTTTGCATAGATCTTGAATTTCAAAATTCAAACTGAAGTGTGGTATTTCTCCCCCCTTTTTTCTTGCTCTTCCGCAGGAATGGCCAAGACAAGAGTAACCAGACCCGTCAAGGAAGATGAAGAGATACCCGATCTTCCGCAGGCCCTGTGGCGAAAAGCCCCCTTTTTAGGCGGCAAAGATTTCTACCATGCGAGGGTAAAGGCGAAGAGGATGCCTGATCCTGTCCCAGTTGAGCGATTGCTGACGCTGACTCGCCCAGTTAACTCAGCCTTGCTCGAGTTTGTTGGTTCCGAGGATGTAGTTCGATTGGGGATCGAGAACGGCCACTTCCCATATACTGCGATTTCTACTCAGGCGTTCGTCCAGAAATTGGACTATATGGATGAGTGGATTGACCACGTGTTGGACCATCACGCCGTGACTCTTAATGAAGCCGGCGTATACTTTGCTATCCGTGCTATGAAGGGTGCTGCCGTGAAGCTGGATCAGTCCATGCTTCTGGACCTTCTGTCCCGTTACTCGCCTGCGACTCATACGTTCCATTTTGCCGAGTTCGAGGCTGCCCCCACACTCGAGGACGTTCAGATGCTGTATGAGCTTTCCCCCATGGGCGAAGTGGACCCCTTGAGTCCCTTGAGGACATCTGCGGAAATTGCCTTATACACGCAGATGGAGGAATGCCTAGCAGAGGTAAAGAAAATCTCCACTCGGTGGACCACTACGAAGCCTCTTCCGAATTGGCAGCTGGTTGATACATCCGCGAAGAATACCTGGAACAAATGGTTGCAGTACTTCTTTCGAGACTATGCGAACAGCAGCATTACTAAGAAACTTCTGAGTGAAGATCCGGAGGCCGAGAATTACGTAGAGGGCAAGGGCTACCATTTGACCCTTTGTGCTTTTCTCTGTGCCTGGCTGTCAAGGTATCTGATTGATGGTCACCCCCATGATGGAGTCTTCCACCATGTGTTGCCACTTGCTGTGAGGCTCGCTCTTGGCCAGAGAGTCGCACTCGGACCCTTGGTTTTGGGCACGCTGTACTATAGGCTTGATCAGCTGGTTCTGGCTATGAGGGAGTCGCGTGGCCGCCTCGATGTACTGAATTTTGTCAATATTTCCTTTTTGACAATGTGGGTTTTCGAGCGCTGGCCGTCTTATGCTCCAACTGCTCTCCAACTTGACAAGTGGTGTCCCCCAGGCGAGACAGAGGCGCGCAACAGCGGAAGAGCTGCGAGATGGTTCGGAACAGGCAACACCAAGTGCGTTTGGAGTTTGATATGCGACAAACGGAAGGAGTTTACTGCCAGGCCCTATGCCACGCGCATTGAGAATGTGCGATGGTTTCCAAAGCTGTACCCCTCTAAAGGCATGGTCTTTTCAGAAGAGCTTCTCTTTGAAAGGGGACCTCATTTCCATGAGCGCTACCGCGAGTTCTTTTGCTGGTGTCTGCGAGGTTCCCTTCCTGCCCTTGCAGAGCATATTCGTGAGCTCGCGCCGAGGTATGAGAAGCTTACCGTGGACGTTGACCCCACTCGAGTTTCTCCTCAGTTTGGTTTTGATGCGGTGGCCCCATCAATCTGGCCCCAGTCTATTGTCAGAGGATGCTACAAGCGCTTGCTAACAAAGGAGTGCGAGACGGTTTTCATGAACAATCTTCCTTTTGAGCAGCCTGCGGGAACCCGCGAGGGTGGTTGTTCCCAGAACTGGCTCGCATACTGGGTTGCCCAGCAAACGAGGATCGAGACAGAGTCGGCCGCGCAGCCGGGTAGAGCTCCCTTGATCAAAAGAAACTCCTTTCCGTTTCGCCCCACTTGCAGTCTGAGCGAGTCTGAGTATGGTTGCTACTCACTGTTGGATCGTGAGAACCATCTGTGTCCTGACGTCATTCTGAAGGAGCAAGTCGCCGCAGTCAAGAAGAGCGACACGCAAGTCGTCAGATACAGCAAGGCTTTTGCTGAGGTAAGCAATTTCTTCGCATGTGTTAAGTTTCTCGATTTCCTTATGCTTGACACTTTTATTCTGTACTGTTGTAGTGTCATGTGCGGAGATTCGCAGCTGGTGATCGCTCCAAGTCGCTGGTCAACACCATTGTTGCCAACAGAAAACAAAAGCAGCCGTTCCGGCTTTCATGGAGGATAGACGCTGAGGTTGAAACAAAGGTTCGCGCAGTCATGAATGCTTTTGCTGACTCGCTGATAGATAATCCTCCGGCTCCGTCTCCTCCCGGAGATGACCCGTCCCCTCCAGCGACTGCGGCGCCGAGAGTGAAGAGACCTAGGCAAAAGGGAATTACGATTTCTTCCCCTAGAAGTGCTCCAGCTTCTCCTCCAGTGAGGTCCCTTTCTATTAAGGACAAAGGCAAAGGTCGCATGCCCAGCAAAGTGCGGAAAGATCTCGCAGTTGAGACCTTTGTTCCATTCAATCAAGAGGAAGAGGAAGAGAGGCAGGAGCCCCAAGCAAGTGATGAAGAAGAAGTAACAGTTGTGATGCATGAGGAAGAATCAGGAGGTACCTCCGTCGCATTTCCTTTCCCGTCATCGTAACTTCTTTGCACTTCTTTTCTTAAACCAATCGTGTATTCACAGATGATGATGATGAGACCATTGGTGGACTCGTGGCCAAGAGACAAAAGAGAGATGCCCATTCTGGCATCCCAGACGATCCCATAAGCGAGGACGTTCTGGCTGAGTCCCGGAAGACAGCCGCGGAGGCTGCTGAGAGAAGAAGGCGGCGGGAAGAAGAGGAGCTTGAGCGTGTGAAACAGCGGAGCCTCGAAGAGCGGCATGTTGACGACTTAGCGCGTCCAGTTGTCGAGGAAGACGAGCTTCCTGAAGAAGTGGCTCCTCATGCGGAGGAGGAAGATGAGGTTCCCGGAGAGGATGCAGCAGCCTTGGAGCAAGTCCAAGCGGATTTTGAGGAGATCGCAGGCGGCGATAAAGGTGAGATCTTCAATCTCGCAGTAACTTATAGAGATGTTATTGTGGGTGCGTTAAAGCATGGTGTGTCAAAGGCTGACATTCGCCGTTGGTTAGTAGACAAATGCGGAGAACCTTCAGGTAATTATTTGAGTGATACGCATGTACTAGGCTTTAGCAACTTGAGGCAGAATCATGACTGGTTTATTCGCATCCCAGGTCACGCTCCTCTTACAGACTTGCTTAGTGAGGACACACTGATAGGGCATGGTTCCACGTCCTTAGTGTATGATGAAGATACCTCAATCCCACCTTCGCGTGGAGGTGCTTATTCTTAGCTTTAGTAAAGATAGCAAAATAACTTATAACGCAAGTTACCTCATATCATCACATTTAATGTCGCAGGTCATGCTGAGGAGCCTGAGCTGGAGCAGAGAAGTCAGCCTTCTGCGTCCTATGTTCCAATTCCGAGCTCCCATACCGAGAAGCCCGTCGCAGCTGCTGACCACGCGGGTGAGCCTCTTGAGGACATCATTGAGCTTTCCGACGATGCTGGAGCTGATGCTGTGCTGATGGACGAAGATGTCCATGCTAGTGCTGAGGAAGTGAGGACAAGTGCTGCTAATGCGTTCGCATCCGAGAGTGTCCTTCGCCAAGCGACTTCGGCTGTCCCTTCTCCTCCGGCGACGACTGAGCCCGAGGCACCTATTCCTGCGTGGAGCATTTGGGGCTCGCAGGTTGGGAATGCAGTCGCAGCTGGTGCGACCTACACTCTTCCTCCTGACTACGAGAGATTGGAGCTCGCAGCCGATAGGAGAGCTATGGAGCGAGGGCAATCTTTGAACAACCCGGCAGCCCGCATTCCTTCTCTTCATGAGATTCTGGAAGGAACTGGTAAGTTGAGCTTTACTGTTCGCACGTCGCATTATTCGCTTGCGAGTTTTGACATCATAACTTATTTTTGACGTCTCCTCAGGTTTGAAGCAAACCGATGTAGACTGGGTGGTTCGAATGCGTCTCAGGTACCCCCGCTCGTTTGTGAGATCTCTGGAGATCGGGCCTTTTGACAGGAGGCTGTTCCTTACTGAAGCCATTTGGATTTTGGAGCAGCTATCTGCGGCTACGCCCGCGACCATTTCGGTCCAGAGTGCTGAATTATTATGCGGCATGTGCCAAAACCTCGTGACCAAAGTCCAAGGCAGAATGGGCTTCAAGTTTCTTAAGGACAGAGTCACGCTGATTCGCGCGGCCGTAACTTTGAAACTCGGTCACCATAATCTCGCAGCTGAGATGCAGAAGGTGGAGCAGCAGAAGCAAAAGGTTGATGAAGCTCTGAAGCTGTATCATGAGATGAATGCCAGGTGCGAGCTACTGAAGCAAGAAGTGGAACAGGTAGAGAAGCTGAGCGAGCAGTTCGCGCCCCAAGACTCCTTAATCAAGAATTTACTTTGGTTTTTCGAATTTTGCAAAAATAGCAAGAAAAATAGCTGAAACATTAATGTAATGTCTTGAACATTAATGTAATGTTGCTAGGGTTTTTCCCCCTTTTTTTTTAACAACAATGAAATTTCCCGTTTTGCCCTTTTTCCGGGATTTGATTGGATATTTCATTGTATATCCAATTATGACATCAGCAATTGATACTCTGCTTGATTTTCGCGCTAATTTCTCGGTAGATAAGCACGCTTTCATTGGGAAGTCCATCCGAATCATGACCATCCGTCATTTATTAGGGTACGCAACTGAATCGTCGTAGCCTTTAGTAGGGTAATTGATTGTTACCGCTTTTCAAGGCGTAAGTGATTGAACTTACCCTCTTTTTGAATTTTGCTGACTCATCTTAGGCAACCGAAGAGTCTGTACAGGGTCTATATAAACCCTGTCTTTGCTATTTGGGTTCTTCATCCCAAACATGTGCTTTGCCGTGAGTCCTTACGACTGCTGGCTTCAACGCTTGTTTTTCGTTGATTCATGGCAACTTCAAGTTTTGAATCCTGAGTTTGCGCTTTGTGCTATAGAAATAGTTTCCAAGATCCACTTTATGAGGCTTATTGCTCTTTATAACCATCATAAAGAAGATGCAGATAATATCTCATGTGTGTTCGAAGAAATTTCTTCGTGTATTATGTGTGCAGGTCATGTTTCCGGCCGCCTCGTGGTGAGGTGCAGCGCCGAAGTGACCGTGCTACCGTCTCGTAATGAACGGCGGAATTCTTCTTCAGCATCCCTGGAGAAGAATCCATCGCCTTTATGTTTGTGAACTCAGGGTGCTCGTCAATGCCCTTGTCCAACATGACAAGGAATCCATCACCAGAGGAATGACTGCTTCGCCTGTTTTGCAGAGCAGCATATGTCGAAACAGGAAGCTCCTCCGGCGCCTAACTTGATCAGGCAGAGGCTTTTGTCACCCCTTGGGGTCTTGGGCATATCGTTTCCCAAGTTTCGCTGCTAGGGATGTAGCGAATGACAAGCTGATCTCTTCGCGGCAGCATCCCTTTTGCTACAGATCTTTGGCCGCCGATCTGCGTGTTGCGTAGCTGGTGTTGAAACCAGTGGGTTCATCCTTTTCTAGTCGGAATTCCCGCGATGTGTAACTTCACGCTTGTGAGTTACTTTTCGAATGTATTGTAAGCCATGTCGGCTGTGTAGTTAGATTCGAGCTTTTCGCTTGTAAGCTGTTATCTAGACAGATAAATTGTAAGTCATTTGACTCGTAATGATAAATAGCCTTTTGTATTATCTGCTGTCTCTTTACAACAAAAATACAATTTCGCAAGCGTTTCGGCATATTTCGCCTTGCATAATGCTATGTAATGATTTCGCATTTGCGATATATTAATTCGCTGATGCTTCGCTAGATCGTTCGAGATCAGATTTTCGCAGCTGTGTCATCCTGGCAGATGGGCTTGTGGTTGGCCTTTGTGGATCGTTTAAGATCATCTTCACAATGTTGCAAGTTGCTATCGTGGCAGATAGTCTTTAGCAGATCAATTAAGATCGTTAAGTGGTGCGAATTGCTATCATGGCAGATTGGCTTTATTAGCGAATCGATTGAGATCATTTCTCACATAAACTGCTATCGCAACAGATAGACTTTTAGAAGATCTAATAAGATCATTTTGCGCATGCGTTGCCATCGTAACAGATAGGCTTGGGCGATCAACTACAATCGCTTTGCATATAAATTGCTATCGTAACAGATAGTCTTAGATGATTAACTAAAATCACTTTGCATATAAGTTGCTATCGTAGCAGATAGGCTTGGGTGATCAATTAAGATCGCATTTGTACAGGCTGCTATCGTAATAGATAGGCTTATATGATCAATTAAGATCGCATTTGTACAGGCTGCTATCGTAAGAGATAGGCTTATATGATCAATTAAGATCGCATTTGTATAGGCTGCTATCGTAAGAGATAGGCTTATATGATCAATTAAGATCGCATTTGCATTGGCTGCTATCGTAACAGATAGACTTGTATGATCGATTAAGATCGCATTGCATTGGCTGCTATCGTGAGAGATAGGCTTAGATGATCACTTAAGATCACATTTGCATTGGCTGCCATCGTGAGAGATAGGCTTAGATGATCACTTAAGATCGCATTTGCATTGGCTGCTATCGTGAGAGATAGGCTTAGATGATCACTTAAGATCGCATTTGCATTGGCTGCTATCGTGAGAGATAGGCTTAGATGATCACTTAAGATCGCATTTGCATTGGCTGCTATCGTTAGAGATAGGCTTAGATGATCACTTAAGATCGCATTTGCATTGATTGCTATCGTTAGAGATAGGCTTAGATGATCACTTAAGATCGCATTTGCATTGATTGCTATCGTTAGAGATAGGCTTAGATGATCACTTAAGATCGCATTTGCATTGATTGCTATGGCGGCGAATAAACCATCGTTAACAGTAATAACAAACTGAATAGAGCAACATAAACAGCTAGAAATGTGAACTTCTCATTTGGGAGAATTCTTTTATTACAACGCTCTCATATGGGAGAGATGAGATTACAATCCTCTCATATGGGAGAGGAGATTGCGTAAATCGTAGCCACATGAGACATTAAACAACGTTATCATAGAACGTATGAAATGAGAGAAGTCAGGGATAGTACTTCTTGATCCAGCGCATGTTGACTGAACTCGGAGTTGAGGTTGTGCCGTGCAACCTTCGTATGCTGCAGTAGCCACTATCGAAGACTTCTGTGACTTCGAAGGGTCCTTCCTAGTTGGCTGCGAACTTCGGGTGAGTCGCTTCTCGCATGCAGTGATCAGATGCGCGTAAGACCAAGTCTCCGACTGCGAAATCTCTTCGTTGGACCGTCTTGTTGTAGGCGCGAGCGATTCTCTCCTGGTATCGCTTATTGGTTCTCTTGGCTTGTTCTCGCTTTTCCTCCAGCAAGATTAAGTCGTGATCGCGTTGATTTTCATAGAGTGCATGGAAGGCCAGCCTTGCGGAGTTGACTCTAACCTCCGCAGGTACTACAGCTTCGGCTCCATAACATAGCAGAAATGGTGAGGCCCCTGTGGGTGTCCTTGGAGAAGTTCGGTAAGCCCACAGAGCTATGCTTAGAGAGTCGGCCCACTTCTTGTGGTCATCTGCGACCATCTTGCTCAGAATTCTCAGCAGCGTTTTGTTAGTCGCTTCAGCTTGTCCATTTCCCTTTGGGTAATAAGGGGTAGAACATATCTGCCTGATATTGTACTCCGCTAATTTCGCAGCTACCTGGCGATTAACAAAAGGAGTACCGTTATCTGAAAGAATGGTGTTTGGGATTCCGAACCTGCATACGATGCTTTCCTGGATAAAATTGACCACAGCCAGCGCATTTGCCGTCTTTAATGGTATTGCTTCCACCCACTTGGTGAACAGCTCAGTTGCGGTGAGAATGAAATGATTCCCGTGCGACGTCGGTCGGATGGGACCGATGAAGTCTAGAGCCCATGTGTGAAAGGGCCATGGCGTCCCTAGTGCATGTAGATCCACAGCGGGAGCGTGCACTAGGTTCCCTTTGAATTGGCATTCCTGGCAGCGTCGTACTTTGGTGCGGCAATCGATCTCCATCGTGGGCCAGAAATACCCGATTGAGAGGAGTTGCCTGCATAATTTCGCACCTCCTTGGTGTTCCACCTGATGAGAAAGGTCCATGACTTCTTGTGCTTCTCTGTCGTCTAGACATCGCAGCAAGTTGCCCTCGTGACCTCTTCGCCAAAGTAGGTTTTCCTGTACACATATCGAGACGCTTTCCTTTTCAATTTTTCGGCTTCCTTTCTCGATTCGGGCACGGTGCCCTGGGTGAGGAAATCGAACAGTGGCTTCCTCCAGTCCGTGTCGTCATCGGTTAGGGCGACGAGTAGAGAATCTTTGATTAGTGCGCAACTTTCGCACTTCCCTTGTATCAGGGCTGCAGCTGTCGACATGTCTGGCCAATGAATGCCATATCTCTGAGCCTTTCTGTAGATTGACACCTCACTTTCTCCGCAAGCGTGTTGGTGAATCTTTTCTATCAGGTGTTGTCCCTCTTGCTCGGAGACACATCGCATGAGTATTCCCCCAGGACCTTTGTAGTAAAGGGTGTTGTCGTGGATGCAGTACCCTTTTGTGAGAGCCCAGCTTTCGTTGCTGGTGCCCTTCGCAATAGCTTGCAAGATTGGTTTTCGCCAGTCTGCGTCATCCATGTGTTCGTCGTCGCACGCATCTTCTGTCAATGCCGACGATGTTCGCACTTCAATGGAAATCCTTGCGGGGCATTTGTCTATGCTGACCTTAGACCCCAAGGTTGCTAAGGCGTCTGCGTGCCTGTTGTCTGCTCGGGGTTTGTGCTCGTACTTCACATCACAGAATTGCTGCATCAGCTTCTGTACTAGGGTGCGATAAGACAGGAGGTTGATCTCCTTCAAACCATATTCGCCCGAGGCTTGCTTAACAATCAGCTTGGAATCTCCCATGACTGTTAGGTTGCTCACTTCCAAGGCTTTCGCCGCACGGAGCCCCACAATGAGAGCCTCGTATTCCGCTTCGTTGTTTGTGACTGCGAAGTTGAGCTTTGCGGACATCTGTATGACTTCCCCATCTGGCTTTGTCAAGACTATCCCAATGCCTCCGCCTTTCCGGGTTGAAGAACCGTCGAAGTGGAGAGTCCAATAGGGCACGTCGATTGCGTAGATTTCAGGGCCTTCGAGCTCTTCTTCGATCACAGGTTCGTGGCTGTCGTCAGGGAAATGTGCCAAAAGATCCGCTACCGCCTGCGACTTGATCGCTCGCGGTCGCACGCATGTGATATCGTATTGGGAAATGGTCATGTACCATTTCGCCAGCCTCCCTCCCGGAGTAGTGTGAGTTAGCAAGTATCTTATGGGGTCGCTCTTGGTGACCACTACTACTTTGTGTGATGCAAAATAGTGTTTCAACTTCTCTATCACAAAGAATAAGGCAAGGCAATGACGTTCGATGTCTGTGTACCTTGATTCAGCAGGCTGCACGATGCGAGAGATGTAGTAGATAGGCCTCTCCTGGCCTTCATACTCCTGAGCCAAGAGCGCTCCTATAGATCTCCTCGTAGATGTCAGATATAGCAGAAGCGGTGATCCCAGTTGAGGCGCGATCATTATCTTTGAGGACGTGAGTAAATCCTTCATCTTTCTGAATGCGACTTCGTGCTCCGGAGCCCAGTTGTACGCGGCGTCCTTTTTGAAAAGAGTGCTGAAACAGCATGTGATTTCGGCAATTGCTGGGATGAATCTCCGCAGATAGGATAGCTTTCCTAAAAATGTCTTTAATGCACTCTGATCATGGGGTGGCGTCATGCCAGTGATAGCTGATACTTTCGCGGGGTCGGGCTCGATCCCTTGGCGATGAACCACGCATCCCAAGAATTTCCCTGATGTCACTCCGAACGCGCATTTCATGGGATTCATCTTCAGTTGAAAGCGCCTGCATCTATTAAACACCTTTCGCAGATCTGCAAGGTGGTCTGCTTCGTGCTTGGATTTAACCACCAGGTCATCCACATAGAATTCCACTTCTTTGTGCATCATGTCGTGGAATAGAGCCATCATGGCCCGCTGATAGGTCGCGCCCGCGTTCTTAAGACCGAACGGCATCACTGTGTAGTTGAATACCCCTACAGGAGTAATGAACGCTGTTTTCCGCGCATCTTCGGGATCCATCTTGATTTGGTTGTATCCGCTGAAGCCGTCCATGAAACTGAACATGCGATGACCCGCTGTTGAATCGATAAGCAAATCGATGTTGGGCAGTGGGAAATCGTCCTTAGGGCAGAAGCGATTGAGGTCTCGGAAGTCCACGCAGATGCGGAGCTGTCCGTTCTTCTTCACCACTGGCACGATGTTGGCCAGCCATGTGGGATGATGATTC
Organism: Linanthus parryae; assembly: GCA_023055425.1. Taxonomy (NCBI): domain Eukaryota; kingdom Viridiplantae; phylum Streptophyta; class Magnoliopsida; order Ericales; family Polemoniaceae; genus Linanthus; species Linanthus parryae. The sequence continues at coordinate 1,079,143 of JALGPY010000030.1, forward strand.
GGCGCTATGAACTTGGCATCTAGGAGTTTGACAATCTCCTGCTTGATCTTCACGTTAAGCTCCGGCCTGAAGCTTCTCGTGCTCTGCTTGACCGGTTTAGACCCAGGGATGATGTCTAAACGGTGCATGGTGATGCTTGTATCCAGACCTGGCATCTCATCATACTCCCATGCGAACACATCCTTGTATTCAGTTAGGAGCTGTAGCAGCCCTTGTTCTTCCTCGCTTGTGAGATCTGCGCTCAGGAAGACTGGCCTTTTCTTTTCCTCGTTCGGGCTGAGGAACACTTCTTTTAGCTCTTGCTTTTGCGGTCTTGGCCTGTCTTCCATGCATTCAGGCGCTTCTTTGAGTTTCTCGTTTGGAGTGCTCTGTGTTGGCTCTTCTGTCAGCGCAATTTGCTCGATTTGATTGATTTTCCCAGGGATATCCCCATGCCCGCGTGAGGACATCCCCGCGCACCTTCATATGCGGTAGCATTTCTTCCCATTGGCGTAGAAGCTCTCTATCTCCTTACCCTCGGGGTCATGCTTTGCGATCCTCTTCAGAGTGTACACGTTCTTCCGCTGATATGTGATACGCGGCGCCTCCTCGCGTGTAGGCGGCTTTTCCTTGGCATCTTCCCTTGTCACCATTACTCCTGCAGGCGACTGGTCCTTGATGTCCTCCCAGAGAGGCAAAGGAGTAGGGTTGAATGGCCCGGGTGTTTGCTCATCTGCCATTTCAGTGAACCACACCGCCTCACTGAGATGTGCTTCGTCCAAGTTGAACGGGTTTGTTGAAGCCGGTATCTCGACTATTCTGTCGTTCCAGATAGCTTTCATAACCTGGTGAGCCGTCGAAGGGACTGCGTCGAAGCGATGAATCCAGGCTCGACCTATAATCATGTGGTATGTGGTGTTCGCGTCTATGACATAAAACTTCGCTGAGCACTTGATTTTGCCAATCTGAACGCCCAGGCGGATCCATCCGATTGTCATTCTAGAGTCGCTTCCGAATCCCACCAGCGGAGATGGACGCCTGACTACCTTATGTTCGGGGACCCCTGCTAGCCTCAGTGTGTGGAGCGGAACGACGTTGACCGCTGCCCCTCCATCGACGAACGCTCGTTTGAACTCGACGCCATTGATGATGGCGGTCACGTACAGAGGTCTCTGGTGACTCGCATCCGTCTTCTTGTCGCTGGCAGAAAAGGTCATAATCTTTTCCATAGAGCGGGATGCCCTGATGACTTTCCCGTTGGAGACTACAAGGTCCTCCTCGTAGCCCTCTGCTATTCTCAAAATCGCTTTCGTCATATCAGTTCGGCACTTCTCGGAGAAATTCATTTCATCGAAGAATTTGTTGAAGCCATGCAACCCTTTCATGCGGTCGGCACGTTCATCCTCTGTGTCCATGCTATAGTCTTCGTCTTCATGGACCTCGGCGACGATGGGCAGGCCATCCTCTGCGACTTCTTCCAAGTCGACGATCGAGATCATAGCGACCTCTTTGCCCTTCGAGCCCGGTTCCGCATGCGCGGGAAGCGGGTTGTTGCGCACGTCCTTCCGGTGGTCGCTGACGATGAGCTCGCCGTTCTTCATCTTCTGATCGAACGCGAACCTGAGTTTCTTGCACTCGGCGGTGGGATGCATGACCTTGCCGTGGTACTCACACCATTTAGGGTCCCTCACCATCTCCTTGGAGGGTGTTTTCTCGAGCGGTGGCAGGACGCCGTCCTTGCGCCACTGTCTGCAGAAGTCACTTGCTTCCTCTACCGAGCATGGCAGAGGCGGTACATCGAAGTTCGCAACCTTCGCTTGTTTCTGGGGTGAAACTGTGTTGACCTCAGCTTCGCGTCCCCGCTTGTAGCTAAACCTTCCGATCTTGTAAGTGGTGCCGCTCGCAGGTCGCTCTGGAGCGCTCTTCTTTTTCTGTCTCTCGACTATGGGCTCGATATTCTTCGTGCATTCGATTAGCTTCGAAAACGTAGGTGTTTGCAAATTGATGAGCATACCTTTGTACTCATCTCGCATGCACTGCAGGCATATCTCTACGAGCCGGCTTTCGGGCATAGGATCTTTGCACTCCAAGGATTTCGCCCTGAATTTCTTGATGAAAGTGATTTCGTCCTCTTCACGCTTCTGGTACATCCGCGAGAGATGGATCATCGTCACCTTTTCTTCCATCTGGAAGAACTTGGTGTAGAACTTCTGGACCATGTCGTCCCAAGTCTTTACGGATCCGGCCTCCAATGTTCGGTACCATTTGTATGCTACGTTCCCAAGAGATTTTGGGAACTCTCGCATCAGCAGTTTGGGATCAGCTCCGTACGGACCCATGACATCAATGAAACGCATGACATGCTCATGAGCGTTTCCGTTGACATCTTCGAACTTATCCCATTTAGGAGCCTTGTACCCCGCCGGGTTAGGCATGAGATAGATTTCCCGTGGAATGGGTGGATCGTTGTCTAGCTTTGGGATAATGGTATCCGCGAATGACTAATGAGCCAGGATAGTGTCCACGCGCTTCTGCAAAGACGTCATGCATTCTGGAATGCTCCCCTCGGTAGTTGACGGAGGGGTTGCCGTGGGCGGCGGCGACACATATGCCGCCGGAGGATTGGGAGCATACCGACTACCCGCATTTCCCCAGATCATCGTTGGGGGAGGCAAAGGGTACTGCAGAGTTGGGTTGGACGCCAAAGCCGAGGGCTGAGGAGCGTGAGCAGCAGGAGGCAGCATCTGTGCCGTTGACCCCTGAACCGAAGGCAGCTGCGTAGCCGACGGTGGAGTCTGCAGATGAGGGTTGGGAGGTGTGGCTGACATCATCCTCCTGAGACATGGTTGCTTTTGCTGGTAAGTTCACGTCGGGTTCACCAAAATGTGCACAAGAGATTCCGGCGGGGAGATCTCCGTGTACACCGTGTGTAGTGGATCAAGGATCGCACAGGAAGAATAGGGGTGTGTGTAGGGAGAGAGTAAGGCAGTAGCAATGTCTGAGAGAGAGACAGAGGTTTGGCAGAGCTTCCGCGTATGGCAGTGTGTTCTTCTTTGTATGGAAAGGGTAACGTCCTATATATAGCAGAGAACGTGACCGTTGTAGCGTGGTTAATGCGCCCATTAATGGCGGCTTAATTAGCTTAACCATAACGGCACGTTCGTCCGAGTATATAGGAACCGTTAGAGCACGTGGTGCGCGAATACCGGAACCGTTACAAGGTTGACCGGGTTTGACCGGATTGACCGGGTTTATGGAGCTCGTGCCATAAATCTCTCAAAACAGTTACTAAAGGTCGCGTGCGGGCTTGGCTCGCACGCGACAGGGCTTACTCTAGCCTCCAAACCACTAAGTCCCTACAAGTCCCGTGCAGAGGTATGCGAGGGCTCTGTCTCGCAGCCCCCACATGGATCAGCTCGGCTGGTGATCCAGTGTGTATGGAGCACAATATGGTGTGCTGGATGGCTGCCACGTGGCCAAGATCTGTCATGTCAGAAAGCAGTATCTACAACAGGATTCTTAACATGGTATCAGATCCTGCTTCTGATCCGTCTGGAGCACATGTTGAGAATCGTTATCTATTATTTATCCCAAATTACCCGTTGGTTTTCAGGTTATATTCTAATCAAATATATTACGTATCTATATAAAATGTAATATATTATCAAACATAAATAGAGTGCGAATCTACTGGTGGAACCACCCATATGATCGGTGGAACCAACAATTAGTACATCGCCGGTTCGCTTCTCTCATTCATATCGCGTTTTTCTTTTTCAAGCATTTTACAGAGGTGTAGACTAGAATCGATGACATAGATAATCACCACGCGTTCTTGTTGCAGAGGATGTAGCCACAACAACAAAAACAAATGTTCAAGAATGGAATCACTTAGGCGAGTGGCAATGTGAAATATGAACAAGCAATGTATGTCACGAGGAAAAGAGACAGCTTGCTAGGGTTTTTGAATTACAATAAATCTGAAACCCATCAACTTCTTTACCCGTACCACCGGATAAAAATGCTTAATCCTTGAAGGTGATCCACAAGGTTTACTGTAATACCCCGTATATTTGTCAGGGGTAAAGTGGTAAATTGGGAAGTGTAATACGATTTTATTTGCAAAATAGTGTTGGGGCGAATTATTGTGTTTTATAGTTAAAGAAATCCGGGTGATAATTCTCGAAAAGTATTAAAAATAATAGTCGTAGGGTGCTTTATACTTTATTAAGAAAGCGCGTGTGCGACCACCGCGACTTGTTTTACACCCGAAGCACCATAGCGGTTTACTCATCTTCTTGGAGAAGATTTCCCCCTCTCATGGCAATCTTCTTGAAGAAGTGTTCTTCCTCCCACATGTGAGCACATGCTCATTTCATCATCACCTCACTTTGTGTCAATATCATCTCTTTTCTTCTCCTTCCACAGCAAGACACCCACCCCCATCACCACCATTTCTTCCACCTTCATCCTCCTCTTCAACCTCCAACACCCCCGCAGCACTCCACGGAAAACCCACCACCACCACTCCACCGGCATAACTCTCTCTCTCCCTCTCTGTCCTTTCTCTTGGCGGCTGGAAACAGAGCATCAGCAGCAGCAGCTACCTTCACCCACGCGAGCAGCCACCAAGGCCGCCGCCGCAACTCCCGACGAAACCAGCAAGAGAGGCCGGAAATTTCAGAGCCACCGCCGCCCCCCGAGCCACCATATTTTCCGGCGACGTCTTGGCAAGCTTCACCCACTGCCACCCACGGCCTAAGGCCACCTCCAATCAACTCCTAGGGCCCCGACCAGGCTACCAGAGGGTTCAACCAGGCTCAGAACAGCCCACACCGCCGGCGTCGGGCTCCACCTCCGGCGACGGCGCAGTGCTCTTCGACCCGACCCATTAATCGACCGTTTTGAGCGATTCTTGGTTCCGGTATGCCTTAATTTCCGCCGTGAGTTGATTTATGTAAACGAAATCATGTATTGCTGGTTGATTTTGACATTGGATTGATCGATTGGGTGGTTCATGTTTGAGGGGGGTTGAAAGTGTCTTTTTCTATAAACTGTTTTGGGTTAGTTTGGGGGGTTTGTTTGCAAATCAGAACTTGTTAAGGGGCTGAGTGTCTCTTGTTAAAAAGTTTTATTTGGATGGAAGGGTTGCATGTTGTATTTAGCATAATATGGGGGGAATTAGTTGTCGTTTACTGAAAATATTACATTATACGCGAAAAATGAAAATGTTATTTTTGGGTCAAAAACATTTCCTAAAAATACTAGAAATCGCTATCGTCTCAAAAATGTAATTCGGGTGTCGAATTATTATCAAAAACGTCGATTAAGAATTTTAACATGTTAAAAAAAAATATGTGTTTTGATACTCAACTTTCAACCCGACTTAGATTAACTACTTGAGAAGGTTGATATTTGCTTGATAATAAATATTTAGGGGTATTTTTATTAAAAGTTTAATATTTGTACTTATTAGTAATCGACTATTTTCTATAATTTTAACCACTATTATTTCAACGATATCATTCTAAGCTATCAATGGTTCACTCTCTTATTTCACTAGACATTATATGTCTTCTTAATGAAAATCTCTCTAATTAAATAACCTCTTTTGGAAATATTATAAATCAAGAAGTCTTTTTCAAAACTAGTGTGCTATTCGATAAGTTGTATGGTTTGAATACCGTTGTAGGGTATATGTATGTGCCGTTCTAGCAAAATGGGAATTGTCGATCTCGTCACTCGAGTAGGACGATTGTTAGAAAGTATAACTTGACACTTGAACTTGTCTTTGACTTAGGAAATATACTTTGTAGGTGAAGAATTCGTAGACGAAGGTTTCGTGTACTTCTAGGAGCTTACGTGCTATTTGCCGAACGAGGTGAGTATACATGCCAAGTCTTGCGTGCTAGCTTCTTTCGTGTCTAAACACGATTTCATTACTTGTCTCAAAATGTGTTTTGTGTGCGTATGCTTTACTTGTGTTTGATTACGATTTATTGAGATAATCACACAAAGATTATAATGCGTAAAAACACAAAGTGGAAAGAGTTGCACGGGGAACGTTGTTTGGATTATTACAAATTTGGTTTGGTCGTTGTTGGCTTCGTCCACTCGACCCATATTGGTTAGTCCGGGAGATTCACCTCGGGCCCGCTCCTTGTACTCACTCCTTCTGGGCGCAAGAACCCTTTTAGGAGGGTGTCGACACTTAAGGTCTTGGTAGCTTGTGATGGGATATGCTGGATATGGTTTAAAGGAATATTCCCCGTATAACACATGGCTGAAATGGTAACTCTTGATTTGGGTTGCTGAACACGGAAGTTGAATATTTGTTTGGAAATGTTCAGAAATTCTGATTATGATATGAGAATGTCTTATTTACTTTGAATTTTACTTCCGTTATGTTTTGCGAAGTTATAACAAACTACCTCTTCCTGTGTTTACATGCTTGGGTGTTGCTCTCTCAGTATTTTAATGCTAACTTTTCGAAAACTGCGGTTCTTGTTTCCTTCCCACCGCAGGTCTAGGAGATGGGGACTACGGACTAGATGGGTACGAGACTCACTTGGATTGAAAGTGTCCCGAAAGGTCATCTAGTATGCTAGATTAGTTCCGTAGTATTAAAGTCGCGTGTAACATCAAAAGACTCGTATGTATGTTTAATAGTAATGTAAATATATGGTGGTTATGCTTACGATGCCCGCCAATTCTTTTAGCATCGCCCTCTCGGGTTTTCCGGTCCGGAACGGAAGGCTCGGGGATCGCGGGGTGTTGCAGGTGGTATCAGAGCAGGCTGTCCAGTAAAGGGACTTAAAACTTGTAGGGCAACCTAAAATGGACGTAGGGCAAGACGATAAAAATTTGAAAGGCAATGGGGTTATGGGTAGCTTAAGTTTTAGTATGTTCAGACCACCCACCCACTACCTTTTCTTGCCATACCAAAGTTTGCAGTGTGACTTGGCTATGCTTGTACTACCTGAATTGATGTTCTATGCTCATTGAGCAATAATGTTCAATTAAGAGGAAATGAGAAGTATGAAATTGCGGAAGTGTGATTGGCTTGTGAATGAATTACTTGTTTAATTAATAGTAACTGAGTTTTAAATGACTTGCATGACATAGAATAGACAGTAGTATATGTGTTGCTATGCACCTATGGAATAAGTTGACTTCAAGACCGTAGTGTGAAAAGTGATGATACTATAAGTAAACGCGTAGTAACGCAACTGATAGACCGGTACTCCACCAGGCAGAGTGAACTAATGGCAGCTGAAGGAAACTACCAAGCACAGATGGAACAAATGGCCGCGCAGATGGCGCAGATGACACAAATCTTGGATAGAGTAGTGGGTCAGGAGGATCGTGGGAGGCAAAGCTATGCCAAACAGATAGCGGATCTGAATCCTCGCCAATTCACGGGAAAGGAAGATCCAGTTGAACTGGAGAATTGGATTAGGCATTTTGAGAAACTGCTTAAGGTCGTGCATTGCCCTGACAACGAGAAGGTTAACTGCGCCATCATCCATCTGGCGAGTGACGCGGATGATTGGTGGACAACCTCTCAGGAAGTCTTGCTGGCTCGACCTGGTTTCAACTGGGATGCTTTTAAAACTGCTATTAGAACACGGTTCTACCCATCCCATGTTAAGAGAGGCAAGTGCAATGAGTTCAACAACTTGATGCAAGGAAACGGTTCAGTGACGGACTACTTCAAGAAGTTCGTGGAATTACTAAGGTTTGCGGGCCACATGGTACCCGATGAGGAGGATAAGATTAATAAGTTCATTTCGGGACTAAACCTTCAGTTGCAGACCATCATGCGTAGCAGAACCTACGACTCCTTGCACGAGGCATATGACCGAGCAGCCGATATGTGGCAAGTCCAGGAGGTACAGGATGAGATTCACGGGAAACGCAAGGCTACTGAAGCAGGGGGAAGCAATCCAAACAAAAGGTTTAAGCCCAACACCGGGGGAAACAATCCAAATCGAGGCAACCAACTGAACCTTGAAGCTGGGCCAGTTCGACGCTACTTCTGTAAGAGGTGTCGGCAAAACCACCCCGGAGTTGACTGCATGGGGAACTTGGTTAGCTGCAACAACTACGGCAAGAGAGGACATCGAGCTTTCGAATGTCGACTCCCATCAACTATGAACCCACAAAACCAAGGCGGTAACTACCAGAGGCCACCACAGAACCACTATCAGGGGAATCGTCAGCAGTATGGGAACCAACCAACTGGGAACCAGCAGTCGGGCTATGGGAACAGGAACGGTGGAAACCGCAACTATCAGGATAATGGAGGTAATGCAAATGGAAGACAACACAACTACAACCAGAGGAATGCAGGACATAATGGAGGCCAGAACCGCAACAACAATGTTGGCGTGGCAGCCAACAACAATGGGACTGGAGTTGGAGGGACTGGAGCACAAAATGGTAATGTGGGCAGGATTGCAGTGATGACAAGGAATGAGGTGGATGCTGATCATGGAATCGTCACGAGTACTTTTCTTATCTATGATCAACCAGCTTTTGTATTATTTGATTCTGGTGCATCCTACTCTTTCATATCATCATCCCTTGTTAAGAAACTGGGTTTGAGTAAGACATCTAGAATATCCACCCCTGTAGCGACACCCACGGGTCAGGTTACTGTTTGCGATACCCTATTCGAAGGAGTAGAGTTGAAAATTCTAACGAGTATCCTACCCGCCAACCTAATAAGATTTGACCTTGGGGGTATAGATGTAATCCTAGGCATGGACTGGCTTGGGAAGTATCGCGCGGTTATTGATTGTCACGAACAAAAGGTTCGGTTAAAAGGACCCAAAGGAGAGAATATCACATATCGTGGAATCACTAGGGAGCCTCGCATCAAGTTGGTGTCAGCCTTGGCCATAATCAATCAAGTGAAAAAGGGAAACTCGGCCTATTTGTGTTACATCCAAGACGTGTCCAAGAAGGAGAATGTGTTGGAAGAGATACCTGTTGTGAAGGAATTTCCTGATGTATTCCCAGAGGAGATTCCAGGGATGCCACCTAAGAGAGATGTGGAGTTTACACTAGACTTGGCACCCGGTACTGCGCCAATCTCAAAAGCACCGTACCGGATGGCACCCGCAGAATTGAAGGAGCTGAAGGATCAACTGCAGGAACTTCTAGCTAAGGGGTACATAAGACCCAGCGTATCACCCTGGGGAGCACCAGTGCTGTTCGTAAAGAAGAAGGACGGAAGTCTAAGGCTGTGCATTGATTACCGGGAGTTGAACAACGCAACTATCAAGAATAAGTACCCGTTGCCCCGGATTGACGACCTGTTTGATCAGTTGCAAGGGGCCAGTGTCTTTTCCAAGATCGATCTAAGGTCAGGATACCATCAACTCCGAGTTGCAGAGAAGGATATTCCAAAAACTGCCTTTAGGACAAGGTATGGTCATTATGAGTTCACCGTGATGCCATTTGGTTTAACCAACGCACCAGCAGTGTTTATGGATCTAATGAACTGGGTGATGAGACCATTTTTAGATCGGTTTGTGGTCGTCTTTATTGATGACATACTGGTGTATTCGAAGAGCGAGGAGAAGCACGAGGAACATCTCCGAGAAGTACTGCAGACGTTGAGGCAAGAGCAATTATACGCTAAGCTATCACAATGCGAATTCTGGTTGGATCGTGTTCCGTTCTTGGGTCACATCATTTCGAAGGAAGGCATAGCAGTAGACCCAGGAAAGGTTTCAGCAGTTAAAGACTGGCCTACGCCAAAGAATGTGTCCGAAGTAAGGAGTTTCCTCGGCTTAGCAGGTTATTACAGGCGTTTTGTGAAGGATTTCTCCAAGATCGCCAGACCATTGACTACGCTGACGAAGAAGGCGGTGAAGTATCACTGGGACAACAGCTGTGAAGAGGCGTTCCAAACTTTGAAGGAGAAGCTGACTACAGCCCCAGTCTTAGCTTTGCCAAACGACTCTGGTGAGTTCGAAGTATACAGCGACGCATCGAAGAAGGGGTTAGGGTGTGTACTTATGCAAGATAGAAGGGTGATTGCTTACGCTTCACGACAGCTGAAACCCCATGAGGAAAACTATGCCACACATGACTTGGAGCTAGCAGCGGTGGTATTTGCGCTAAAGATTTGGAGACATCATTTGTATGGTGAAGTTTGCAAGCTGTACACGGACCACAGAAGCTTAAAGTACATTTTCACACAGAAAGAGCTAAATAACCGACAACGGAGATGGCTAGAGGTCATCAAAGATTACGACTTGCGGATCCAGTATCACGAAGGAAAAGCGAATGTCGTTGCTGATGCATTAAGCAGGAAATCCAGCCATGGAATGAACTCTATGCTAGCCCAGGCATACTGGTTATGCCTGGAGTTCAAGAAGCTTCAAATTGAGATAGTGGAGCAAGGGACAGTGCAGAATCTACTTGCTAGTATGACAGCCGTACCGGACTTATTTGATGAAATAAGGAACAATCAAGACGGAGACGTGAAGCTCGAAAGGATTAGGAAGAAGATTGCAGCGGGAGAGGCCAAAGAATTCCAGATCCATGAAGATGGAAGTATTCGGTACAATGGAAGATGGTGCGTGCCACATAAGTGCGCAGAAACCAAGGAAAAGTTGATGCGGGAGGCTCACAGCACGCCATACTCCGTTCATCCTGGAGGCGATAAGCTCTATAAGGACTTAAAGAAGACCTTTTGGTGGCCGAACATGAAAAAGGAAGTAGCGCAATTTGTAGCAAGATGCTTAACCTGTGAAAAGGTGAAGTTTGAGCATAAGAGAATGGGGGGTCTGCTTCAGCCACTGGATGTTCCGGTTTGGAAATGGGACTCCATTTCGATGGACTTTGTAACAGCCTTGCCGACATCAAAGAACGGACTCAATCAGATCTGGGTAGTCGTAGACAGATTAACGAAAACGGCGAGGTTTATTCCGATGAAAGACACGTGGAATATGGAGCAAAGGGCAGACGCTTACGTTAAAAACATCGTGAGATATCATGGAGTGCCAAGTTCAATAATCTCTGACAGAGACCCTAACTTCCTTTCACATTTTTGGAAGGCTCTTCAGGAAGCATTAGGGACTCAATTGAAGTTCAGCACAGCATTTCACCTGGCGACTGATGGACAGACAGAGAGAACCATTCAGACGTTAGAGGATATGTTGAGAGCTTGTGTGATGGATTTTCAGGGCTCGTGGGTCGATAGACTACCGTTAATAGAGTTTTCCTACAACAACAGCTATCATGCCAGCATTGGCATGGCACCATACGAAGCCCTGTATGGAAGGAAGTGCCGATCACCACTGTGTTGGAATGACATCAGCGAGACGGTAGTAATCGGGCCACAAGTAATAGAAGATATGACAAATCAGGTACGACTCATTCAACAAAGAATGAAAGCGGCCCAGGATAGGCAAAAATCATACGCAGACCAGAAGAGAAGGCCATTGGAGTTCCAAGTTGGAGAAAAAAGCGTTTTTACGGGTATCCCCTACCAAAGGAGTGACAAGGTTCAATCTGAAAGGGAAACTGAGTCCAAAATTTATCGGGCCATACGACATCTTAGAAAGAATTGGAGACGTCGCGTATCGATTGGATTTACCATCGAGTCTGGGGAGAGTACATAACGTCTTTCACGTATCCCAGCTGAAGAAATACGTACCGGATCCATCCCACGTGCTGAATCCTGAACCAGTGGAGCTAGACCCGTCTCTCACGTATGAGGAACATCCTGTCAAAATTTTGGACACCAAGACCAGAGACACGCGTACAAAAAGTGTTAAGCTGGTCAAGGTTTTATGGACGAATCAGCTGTCAGAGGAGGCGACGTGGGAAGCGGAGGAAGATATGAGGAGGAAATATCCACACTTGTTTAATGAGGTAAATTGAGTTCCGGGGACGTCACTCCCTAAGGGGGACATGATGAAACCCTTTGTTGCTGTCATTACGTTTTCCCTATTTGTTTATTGCTATTACGTCCTAAAACCCTCACAACATGCTTAGCCTAGGCCGTTGGTAACATTTGTGACTGTGACCTTATCCGGTATGGTGCGTACTTATAGTACTACGTTACTTGCTTGTAAGAGGGTACTTGTTGGTCCGTGAGTTTGCCACTTGATGGTCCGTGAGTTTGCCGCTTATAGATATCACGTTTATTGCCTGGTTTTAGCTTCGAGGACGAAGCTCTCTTTAAGGGGGGAAGGATGTAATACCCCGTATATTTGTCAGGGGTAAAGTGGTAAATTGGGAAGTGTAATACGATTTTATTTGCAAAATAGTGTTGGGGCGAATTATTGTGTTTTATAGTTAAAGAAATCCGGGTGATAATTCTCGAAAAGTATTAAAAATAATAGTCGTAGGGTGCTTTATACTTTATTAAGAAAGCGCGTGTGCGACCACCGCGACTTGTTTTACACCCGAAGCACCATAGCGGTTTACTCATCTTCTTGGAGAAGATTTCCCCCTCTCATGGCAATCTTCTTGAAGAAGTGTTCTTCCTCCCACATGTGAGAACATGCTCATTTCATCATCACCTCACTTTGTGTCAATATCATCTCTTTTCTTCTCCTTCCACAGCAAGACACCCACCCCCATCACCACCATTTCTTCCACCTTCATCCTCCTCTTCAACCTCTAACACCCCCGCAGCACTCCACGGCAAACCCACCACCACCACTCCACCGACATAACTCTCTCTCTCCCTCTCTGTCCTTTCTCTTGGCGGCTGGAAACAGAGCATCAGCAGCAGCAGCTGCCTTCACCCACGCGAGCAGCCACCAAGGCCGCCGCCGCAACTCCCGACGAAACCAGCAAGAGAGGCCGGAAATTTCAGAGCCACCGCCGCCCCCCGAGCCACCATATTTTCCGGCGACGTCTTGGCAAGCTTCACCCACTGCCACCCACGGCCTAAGGCCACCTCCAATCAACTCCTAGGGCCCCGACCAGGCTACCAGAGGGTTCAACCAGGCTCAAAACAGCCCACACCGCCGGCGTCGGGCTCCACCTCCGGCGACGGCGCAGTGCTCTTCGACCCGACCCATTAATCGACCGTTTTGAGCGATTCTTGGTTCCGGTATGCCTTAATTTCCGCCGTGAGTTGATTTATGTAAACGAAATCATGTATTGCTGGTTGATTTTGACATTGGATTGATCGATTGGGTGGTTCATGTTTGAGGGGGGTTGAAAGTGTCTTTTTCTATAAACTGTTTTGGGTTAGTTTGGGGGGTTTGTTTGCAAATCAGAACTTGTTAAGGGGCTGAGTGTCTCTTGTTAAAAAGTTTTATTTGGATGGAAGGGTTGCATGTTGTATTTAGCATAATATGGGGGGAATTAGTTGTCGTTTACTGAAAATATTACATTATACGCGAAAAATGAAAATGTTATTTTTGGGTCAAAAACATTTCCTAAAAATACTAGAAATCGCTATCGTCTCAAAAATGTAATTCGGGTGTCGAATTATTATCAAAAACGTCGATTAAGAATTTTAACAAGTTATGTTAAAAAAAAATGTGTTTTGATACTCAACTTTCAACCCGACTTAGATTAACTACTTGAGAAGGTTGATATTTGCTTGATAATAAATATTTAGGGGTATTTTTATTAAAAGTTTAATATTTGTACTTATTAGTAATCGACTATTTTCTATAATTTTAACCACTATTATTTCAACGATATCTTTCTAAGCTATCAATGGTTCACTCTCTTATTTCACTAGACATGATATGTCTTCTTAATGAAAATCTCTCTAATTAAATAACCTCTTTTGGAAATATTATAAATCAAGAAGTCTTTTTCAAAACTAGTGTGCTATTCGATAAGTTGTATGGTTTGAATACCGTTGTAGGGTATATGTATGTGCCGTTCTAGAAAAATGGGAATTGTCGATCTCGTCACTCGAGTAGGACGATTGTTAGAAAGTATAACTTGGCACTTGAACTTGTCTTTGACTTAGGAAATATACTTTGTAGGTGAAGAATTCGTAGACGAAGGTTTCGTGTACTTCTAGGAGCTTACGTGCTATTTGCCGAACGAGGTGAGTATACATGCCAAGTCTTGCGTGCTAGCTTCTTTCGTGTCTAAACACGATTTCATTACTTGTCTCAAAATGTGTTTTGTGTGCGTATGCTTTACTTGTGTTTGATTACGATTTATTGAGATAATCACACAAAGATTATAATGCGTAAAAACACAAAGTGGAAAGAGTTGCACGGGGAATAGGGGCGGCAATTCGTGTCACGGGTCGTGTTCGTGTCGGGTCATATTCGTGTCGAGACCCATATAGGGTAAGCCCGAACCCGACCCGTAAATTAAACGTGTCCGGTACTATGGACCCTGACCGGCCTAAATAATAAACGGGTTACCCATCGTGTAACCCGTTTATTTCATAGTCACAAAAAAATACTAAGTAATAAAGAACTTACACAAACAATCAGTCCAAATAAGTCGTGTCAGTAAGAACTATGATTCTTGATCATCATAAAGCCTACTGAATTAGCATTGTGGAGGTCATTAAAATGCATAAACTATAAGGTTACACTTATTTAGGCTTTATCTAACCTCATACCTAGCATTTATGCTAGAAAATGAAGGTAATAACTAGAAGTCTGCACAAACAAAAATACAAGCTACATGTACATATAGTACAAGTACACAAATCAAAACGTGTGAAAGTTGATATAAACACTCAAAATATAAGCTTTAGGACAAAATTAAACATCGAATATTAAAAAATTAGGTTTTAAATACAGGTCAAAACGTGTCGTGTTGGGTTTCAAATGTTAAACGGGTGACTTGTTTAAAAAGTTCGGGTTACGCGGGTTGTAAATGGGTTTTGCGAGTCAACCCACACCCGACCTGCTAAGCATCGTGTCTAGTCGTGTCGACCCGTTCATGACCCAGACCCATATGACTAAACCCAAACCCTATAACGCCATGCCGTGTTCGTGTCAGGTTGTCGTGTCAATACCCATTTTGCCGGCCCTAACGGGGAACGTTGTTTGGATTATTACAAATTTGGTTTGGTCGTTGTTGGCTTCGTCCACTCGACCCATATTGGTTAGTCCGGAAGATTCACCCCGGGCCCGCTCCTTGTACTCACTCCTTCTGGGCGCAAGAACCCTTTTAGGAGGGTGTCGACACTTAATGTCTTGGTAGCTTGTGATGGGATATGCTGGATATGGTTTAAAGGAATATTCCCCATATAACACATGGTTGAAATGGTAACTCTTGATTTGGGTTGCTGAACACGGAAGTTGGATATTTGTTTGGAAATGTTCAGAAATTCTGATTATGATATGAGAATGTCTTATTTACTTTGAATTTTACTTCCGTTATGTTTTGCGAAGTTATAACAAACTACCTCTTCCTGTGTTTACATGCTTGGGTGTTGCTCTCTCAGTATTTTAATGCTGACTTTTCGAAAACTGCGGTTCTTGTTTCCTTCCCACCGCAGGTCTAGGAGATGGGGACTACGGACTAGATGGGTACGAGACTCACTTGGATTGAAAGTGTCCCGAAAGGTCATCTAGTATGCTAGATTAGTTCCGTAGTATTAAAGTCGCGTGTAACATCAAAAGACTCGTATGTATGTTTAATAGTAATGTAAATATATGGTGGTTATGCTTACGATGCCCGCAAATTCTTTTAGCATCGCCCTCCCGGGTTTTCCGGTCCGGAACGGAAGGCTCGGGGATCGCGGGGTGTTGCATTTACCATATACCAGATTTCATACTCACATATCTCCAGTGTCAGACATAATATCACAATCCCCAACCACATATATACATCTAAACCACAATATCAAACCACAATATCTCGATGTGGTACGGGATATTACAATCCCCCCACCTTATATACTCGACGTCCTCGTCGAGTGTGCCTAGTCACGTATCCCCTTAGCTGGCAGTGAACCGCCACGGAACCCTTGCGTGCCAGGGTTGGCTCTGATACCATTTGTAACACCCGAGTGATTACTATCACATCAACTTCTTTACCCGTACCACCGGATAAAAATGCTTAAGCCTTGAAGGTGCTAGTAGTAATCCACAAGGTTTACCATATACCAGATTTCATACTCACAAATCTCCAATGCATGACATAATATCACAATCCCCCAACCACATATATACATCTAATTCACAATAACAAACCACGATATCTCGATGTGGGACGGGATATTATATATATACATCGAGATATCGTGTACACACACACACAAACATCAACCTAGTGGTAACCGTAATAGGGGGGTTACAAACTTTGATCACGCCCCCATTAAGTGGTCAAAGAGGACATATCAGTGTAAACTGTGGATGTAGCCACGTTAGAAAACCGCTTAGAATTGGTTCTCCATATATGGAGGCATGCACATGCCTTCTTTATGACATACCTGGGTCGCAAATGGGTTAGCAACTATCTGCAATGAGCCTTATTCCATCCTCCAAACCACTTGATCCCATGGTTATGGTGCGAGCAGCTATCTACAGAGGGAACATGTCTCATGGTCCCATTATAGTACCGAAATCCATCCCCATCGCTCTTAGTCCTCATGGTCCCATTATACTGACATTACATGATTTGGTGTGAACAGAACACTACAGGTAGCCAGTTGTGCGCTATTGATTGGTCCATGTGGCTACGAACTAGGAACATATTTTGGACTATCTACGTCATCCCCCTTGTGCATAGGTCAAGCTTGCGAGATCTTGACGCATATCAAAGCCCCCTCGTCATGATGAGTCATATGATGACTCACCTCTACTAACAGGATGTAGTAGGCTTTAGTGCGGTAGCATACCTAGCCTTTTAATTGGCCTACGCAACCTTTAATCTAACAATAACTGTAAACAAGAAGTCTAGAATGATAAGGCTAGAGAAGAGAACTTGTGATCCTCCCATAATATTTGTGGAGGAAGGATCCTTTGTTCGCTGGATGTGACTATTACCATCATGTGGTTAGTGTTTCAAAGTCAAGCAGCACAGTGGGAAATACTCACGCTCATGTTTTGGGTGATTTTTTTTTATATGGATAATTGAGATATCGTGGAGCCCAAAGATATACATTGTTTGGTCATGGAGGCCTCACACTACTCGTACGACACATCGATCATTGCACCTATAAAATGGCGTCAACCTTATGGAAAAGTGGACATTCCATGTACTTCAACACCATGAAAAGTTGCTGAAAGATGCATCTTTCATGCGATCCATGCGACCAAGGGGTATATAATTACCCCAGATGCCGATATGATAGATAATCTATACTCGCGGTGGTGTTGAGAGACACATACCTTTCACTTTTTCGAATATGATGGCGCACCTACCTAGGAGGATGTGTACAAATTGATGCATTTTCATTCATTGGGCTTTCTGGATCCTATTTATGCCTTGAAACCTCCCAAGGAACTTACTCTTTTCAACCCCATGTATGAGTCAACGAAGAGCATGAACAAATGTGTCACCATGGAGTGGGAATGTAATGCAGGATGGGCCACAATATGCGACCTCATCTCAAATGAACACTTGAAAAAGATGGGTCTTGTATATCTACAAAGACATCCACATAGGCACATGGTGCCCTAGCAATTAAAGACTAGCCGGAGTAGTGACAGGGTTCAATGATACTCAACTACAACAAAACAAACATGTTACAACCATTTTTTAGAAGGACGAAACAATTTTTCATCGTTGAAAACATTAACAAAGACCATTTTCATTTTATTCCCTCATGCCTGTCATTCCTTAACAATCGGCCGACCATATTCTAATCCATCATTCGCGGCTATTTCTAAAAGGACCAAACAAAGGTACGAGTAAAAATGTCGTCATTCGTTAATATAAAAGATAAAATCAGTCACACGACTACTGAAATTAAAAAATAGTACTCTTTGTCGAGTTTTTGGGCGGAAACAAAATTTTAGTGCCAAATTTGGAGGCAAAAAAATTGTTTCAATTGGGGGGGGGGGGGACAAAGTATTTTAAAACTTAACAACCAAATTGGATTTCATCAAACTTACACTTTGCCGACCGAATTATGGTTCATCGATCGATCTCTTTTCTCATCTCTCAGCTCTCTCTCGGCTCTCTCATCTCTCTCCCAGCTCTCTCATCTCTCCCATATTTAGCTCTCTCATATCTCAGCCAGCGGTGGACAGTAGAAAAGTTGAAGGAGAGAGGGCTAGAGAGATTCAAAGGGTTTTGGAGAAAGCAAACCGAACATCAGCCTGTCCATGGTGGTCCTCGACTCTTAAATAAGCAAATCGTATATCACAATATGGAGTTCGTACTCAAGCAAGAAAACATATGTTCTCAAATATTGTTATTTATTTTTCGATTAAACGATTTTTCACTATTTCCCCAAATATTCTAACCCTACAGTATACCTTGTCATGTGCACCGCAACGTTCGATTTCAAATCTTCAACACTGCAAGTTAAAAAGGTTCAATTACATATTACCCACCTCCAACTTGGGGTAATAATCTACGTAGTACCCCAATTTTCAAAAGTCTCCAATTACCACTACCAGTTTATGATTGTTAGCAATAGATAACTGGAAACTTTTCTGTCCAAATTTTTCTGTTACTTGACAGATGTTCATGGGCAAAGTGGTCAAATAAAAAAAAATTATGAAGAGCAACCCATGCACCACCACCATGATTGGCATCTTCAACGCCCAATTTGGGGGTTTTATTTGCTCTTCCTTCCCGTTCTCCTCAATTCCCAAATCAAACCTAAAATTCAACACTTGTCTTTTTACCAAGAAAAAAAAATCCAAAATTGAATTTGAACATAATCACCATAGAACCACCTCGCTGAAAACGCCATTAACATGTTAAACTTAACCCAACTCCACCATCGCACAACCCACACCCAACCCCTTCTCGAACTTAAACCCAAACCACCTCTTTCTGATCGAGCCACCTCTGTAAGGTGGAGAGCAAGGCATATCGAGGTCGAGATAGAGACATATAAACAAATTGAGAGAGAAAGAGAGATGCAAGTATGTTCCTTTGATTCGTTCTTCTTCTTCTTCCTCCTCCTTAGAGAGAGATGCAACTTAGATTGAAAGCTGTAACCAATTTAGAGGGGGTATAGCCAATTAACCATGCAAAAATGTGTGGTCCAAAGTTTCGAGTTTGCAATCGAAGTGTGCAACCACGGTGGTGAAGGAGATAGAGGGGATTTAGTTCGGGTTGTAAAACAGTTTGGGATCAATTTGGGTGAAATCAGGAGGCGAGTTTTTGGGGAAGACGAAGTGGGTTGTTTGTGGTGTTAGTTCTCCAGAGTTTAGACTGAGAGTAGATAATGTTTTTTAATACATCATATATGTTTCCCCCTTAATTCTTTTACTTATATTTAGATGAAGAAGACGAAGTTTGAGGCGACAATGGAGATAATTATTGCCGGATTTTCTCGGAATTATGGGTTTATGATGCGGCGGTGTTCTCCATGCTCACACCTTTTTGATATTGAACCACTTTACCCCTAAAAAATAGGTCAACTAACGGAATATTTTGGATGAATATTAATCCATTTTCTCATTGCTAACAATCACAAACTAAAAGAGGTAAAATGAGAGTTTGAAAACTAAGGGTGGGACATGGATCATTACCTTATACTGGAAGTGGCTAATAAGTAATTGAACCATTTAGAAATGGGGGTTCGTAATTTGGAGATATGTTCTTCAAACTTTGAATCTGTCGGTTCTTGTGGTGAGTTTATGTCCATTATTTACAGTTACTATATCTTACTGAATCTTTTATTGGAACGGTCAGTTCAAGGTTTTAAATCTTTAATATTCCATGTATCGATGAATCAGTTGGAACTTGGTGGCTTTACAGTAGCATTTGATACTCACAGCTGTGTTCCTTAACATTCAAAACATTTAAAATGATATTTAGCAACTTATGAATTATATTGACTTACATTGGTAGCAGATAATTGTTGTAGTATGGATACTGAAGATCTTGTTGCTCTTTTTTGGCTGGGTGGATTTTTGGTTTTAAGTGATCCTCCTGAAGGAGATCTCCTTGTGGATTCTGCGACCTCTAGTGGTACTGTGCCGCAATGTAGGAGGAACAATACGACTTATCACGCTAGATTAGTGGGTGCGATGACGAGGCTAATGATAGGAAGGAGATAGACTTCATGCTACTCCCCATGTGCTTGAACCCAAAGCTGAGTCGGTGAACGTCTTTAATACTTATTAATCTGTAGTTTGATAAGATGGAAATATATGTTTGACAATATTTTTAAATATTACTTAGACAAACTACACTTAGAATAGACATGTAACAATACGATGCATAATAAATAAGCCCTTGTACAATATCGTAATTGGTATAATACATGCAAAACAATACTTAGAATATATAATTAACAATAAGATTCATAATAATTAAGCTCATTTGCTGAGACCATGTTTTAACTTCAATATATTGTACTATATTGGTATCATACGTGAGGATTTTTTGCAAGCATTACTTGTTATTATATAAGTTCCAGTAAGATAAAGTGAGGTCCAATTTTACGCAGACTTGCTAGTTTCTTGGATGTAGATGGGAGCTAAGTTCGTGTGCTTTCTGGCCTACGAATTCTCACTTAGGATAGATAATGTGAGTGTTTGTAAATATTTGAGTCTAGCTTAGAATTAAGTCAAGCCTTGTCTAAGTTGACTGTGTGTCTCTCATTATTGGTTCTTCACTAGTTTACTATTTATCGCGGGACTTCCAATTGTCATCAAAGAAATTAGCCATCCTCGCTTGAAATTATTACATACGCTAAAAAAAAGACTTGGTTGCTACTTGTATATTACTGAATTTCTTTGGTGCTACATTGTGGTTTATCCTTACACCGCAATGTGTAATCTCAGTACGCTTATGATATTTGTGTGTAGTTGTAACGCATCTTATGGATAAACTTTGGCGAGACATTCCAAGTCTTGAATTTTTGCAACCATTGTGTGAACATCCTTTCCTATTTGAGAAGGCGATGATGATATTCACGTGTAGTTCTAATGCATATGAGGATAGTTTTGAAGGAATCATTGTTTGGCGTGGAGATTTCAAGTGTTTGGGTTTCTGCAGCCAATATGGAAATATTAATTCTGTCATGTGAATTAACATTTGGACTACAACGTATGAGCCTTAATTTACAAGTTATGCACTCATTGCATTGTAATGATATCGATCTTGAGTCTCTTTGTTGAGTGTTATCACAACCTCAAAACACTATTCCTTTCCCCTTATCCTTGATATCATAAGGAAGGATTCTTTGTTTGCAAGGAAGCATCATTTGTTATTATTTAAGTATCGCGAAGAGGAAGTCATGTCCCATTTTCATGCGGGTTTGCTAGTGTGAGATTCGAAGTCCATGGACTTTCTAGACTACGGAATTCAGGTCCCACTTGTCGTCCAATAAATTAGCCGCCCTTGCTTGAAATTGTTACATATGATCAAACATATGTGTTTGTTGCTACTTGCTGCAGCTGGATTTATATGATCCAATATTTCAGTTTATTTTCACAACGCTACATATCATCTCTGTACGCTTATGATACTTGCGTGTAGTTCTAATTCATCTTATTAACCCATATAAATTGGCGAGACAATTCTAAGTGCAACATTTTTGCTTGCATTTTTGCATTCATTTTGGGAACATCATTTCCTTGTTTCAGGTGACGATGATGATGTTCACGTGCAGTTCGAATGCATATGAGGATGATCATGATTGACCCATTGTTTTGCGTGGCAAATCCCAATGCTTGGATTTCTGTAGTCAATGTGGGAATATTGATACAATCATGTGATTTAAATGTTGTCTACCATTCCTGAATCTTAATTTACAAGTTATGCACTCACTCGTAAGGATACCGTGAGTGTAAGTACTTGCAAAAGACAATTTTGGGAGGTCCATTTTACTTTTGAGGTATAAAAATGTTGTTGCTAAAAGGAACTCCTGTGATGCGATCATTTCTTTTCCGACAGAAGGAAACAACACAAAATTTTGAGATGCATATCCATCCTTTTGTGATGGTCACTTGTGGTTGCAAGATGGATCATTGCGTAAGACATTTCGGTGATGTGACATTTGCAACGGTAAAACCTATTTGTGAGGTCATATCTCCAACGCGATATTCGATTTTTCTTGTAGTGAGATTCAACACCGCAACCACCAAAAATCACGGCTGACGAAGATGTCAACCCGCCGCCAGAGAAACGCTATCGACTTCGCGGGAGCAAAGTATTTCTCATTCTCTCTAAGCTACGGAGATGTGTGCCTGAATGAGAAAGACTCGGTACAGTTTCAAAATAGGTGGGAAGTTTGTCGATCACGTCATGATGAGGATTTGATATTCTCTCCCATACCCCTAATCCAAACACGATAAATGGATGGTATGAGATAACAAATCCTTATCCCATATCCCTTACCGAAACGAGGCCTTATATTTTCTTAAGAGTAGATTTTTATGTAATTACTCTTTATATCCAAAATTATGTCTAAAACTTTTAATATGATATGACATCACAAAATAATATGGCTCACAAAGGCTCGGAGAAAGTTTTCATTTCGATTTTTAGTTCACAATTTGTCTTGTGAAATCTTTTACTAAGTAAAATATTTCCCCTTAAATGATGTAACATGACTTATACGTTAAAAGTATGTAAGCTATTTTTCGGAGAGTGAAGGAGCGCGACAACAACACATACTAACACATCCACCACCAAGAATCACCACTGTCGCGACCCACCACCATCCCGGTGACTGCCGCCACAGCTCCACAACCACCTCGACTCCCACCAACCAGAAAAAATATAATGCACAAATAAAATATTTGCCAGGGTCAACCAAACAGAAGAAGACGATTGTACAAGAAATAAAATTATATATATATATATATATATATATATATATATATTCGTGTAGAGTATTTTCTTTTGTAAAACATTTTAGGGTAATTTTCACTTACATCCCCCTTGTTTTGGTTGATCTTCACTTACACCCCTTTTAGTATGGAAAATTTCACTTACACCCCTTATTACCACCGAACATTGTTGTCACTTACACCCTTACATGTATTTACTCTGTTAATTGGTAGCTAACTTTTCAATTCTTTTTTTTTTTTAATGCAGATTTACCCTTGCAAATGCTGTAAAGGCCAATTCACCCTTAATTTTATAAACTCTACATCGAGGTAATCCTATATTTTGCTTGTAATAGCTGCTCAATGTTCTGAAATGCATATGAAACATGTGATAAAATACACATATTTTGCATGTGTTAAGAATATATATTTGAGTGCATTGACCTTAAATGTAAGTTTGTCTGAAAAACTGATTCTGAAAACTTACATAGAAACTAGTATAATGAATACGTAGAGGGGATGTAAGGGACAACATGTTCGATAGTCATAAGAGGTGTAAGTGAAATTTTCCAAACTAAGAGGAATGTAAATGAAGATTGACCAGAACTGATGAGGTGTAAGTGAATTTTACCCAACATTTTACTCTCAACAAATCAGAGCCAAAGAGTCTATAAATGAGCATAGTTCAATAGATCTATCATTTTCAAATTTTCCTAACTGATGATGTCTGCTCCCATACTCGCACTTCCGCCAGGCCCTCCCCCGCTTCCGGTCATCGGAAACCTCCACTTGCTGGCCGGCGGCCTCCCCCACCGTAGTTTCCAAAAGTTATCTCAAGAATATGGACCCATCATGTCCTTCAAACTTGGCTCCACACCCGCAATCGTAATTTCTTCTCCGGAAGCTGCCGAGCTCTTCCTCAAGACCCACGACGCCGCTACTGCGTCCCGGCCCAAGTTTGAAGTCATGGACTACTTGTCCTACGGTGGCAAGGGCGTCGGGTTCACGGAAAATAGCCCGCACTGGCGGAGCGTGAGGAAATTGTCTACCGTCGAGCTCCTGACTGCGGCGAAGCTCCATCCGTACACAGCTGTGAGGAAGGAGGAGATGGCGGCAGTGGTGGAGGAGATTAAGGGGACGGCGGCTGGGGAGGCGGTGAACGTGACGGAGAGAG
The DNA here is from genome assembly GCA_023055425.1 of Linanthus parryae. Lineage (NCBI taxonomy): Eukaryota > Viridiplantae > Streptophyta > Magnoliopsida > Ericales > Polemoniaceae > Linanthus > Linanthus parryae. The sequence continues at coordinate 1,103,170 of JALGPY010000030.1, forward strand.
TGCACGGGGTGATTGAGGACATGACGTACAGGATGGTTTTAGGGCGCAGAGTCCATGAGTGCACCGATCTGAGGGACGCTATTCGAGAGGCCTTCGAGTTGGGTGGGATATTCAACTTGTCTGACTTCTTTCCCGTCCTGAGAGCGTTGGATATTCAGGTAACTCTAACTTCTCTGTAAAGCAACAGTAACCGGTTCAACTATCCCTGTTAATTTGGAGAGACTAGTAAGGAACACATGCGTTGCACGTGGTTTACTCACTCGTAGAAGATTGAAAATTCCATGGAAAAGGTAGACATTTATAACTTTTAGCAAATATAAGGAATATGAAATTAAGTTGGAAAAGTTCTAATTGTCACCGTTGCTACATGAACCACTTAATAAGCCTCTAGCAAGCATGGTAAACATAAACTTTAATTTTCATTCCTCAAGTCAAACTGGGGGAACAAACATTACTACTCTGAGAACACGATTTGTCGACAATGAGTAACAAATGTATACATCCTAAAATATAAAATTATATAATTGGGAGGACTATAATTCACCATTTCAGAATCTTTTTAACTTTATACTATTACAACAACGCATTTAGGAGTAGCTAACATGGGAAGAGAGAAGAGTACATGGGCAACAGAAAACGGGTCAACGGGATTATACATAACAAATTATTATATTCTAACCTTCTTGCTCCCGAAATCATAAATACACCGATTTACTTACATTACCGAAATGAAACTTCGTAGTACGCTTGACTTCTTGCTTTATGTCGAGCACCATAGCAACAATAAGAAGCGCTAATTCACTTCCCTACATCATTTGCTCTCCTCTATTGTTGAATTCTGGCTGTCATTAATTATCCGGAAAAACAGCATAAGAACAGTAATATGACGCACGCATAAGTAAGAAGAACACTGAATATGTCAGGAAGAATAGAATTGAGAATGTGATTTGCTTGTTGTACGTAATGAAACCAAATATTGATTAATTCGTTAAATAATTTATGCTACCTTCATAAAAAATCTGGATAAGTGGTTGTCTTCTAATTAAAGTGACTTTTATTTAGGGAGAGACTTCTACTCATGTATTAGTCAACTTATCAACACCTTGGATCTCACTTTAAATAGTTCTACTGATTTGGGGTTTTTATTTTCTGGTGGCTCTTCCACAACTTGATCTGAGGAAAGTTTGCAGGTGTCTTGAGTTAAACTCTGACAAACGCATAGCTTAAGATTCAAGTTTTAGATAAATTGAGCTTAGTAAGCCCATATGACAGTATAAGCTTCTTGTCTAGTAGGAAATCATATAGGCTGTTTTGTGACATTATAAATAATTTGAGCAAGAGTTTGATTTGATTGGCTCTATTCCTGTTTGGATTACATCTTTGGAAGATTCGATTTGGGTTGGAATCATGTACTTCATCCCAAAAGAAACCTTCGCAGCTTATTGGATTCCAAATACAGTACCTACTAAAAATGCTTTAACCTATCGGATCTTGTTATGTATTCGATCTTTGGATTTCCAAGAGAAGACAAGGTTAAGAAGAATATCTCTAAGCCTGTTTTCCTAAGCAAAGACAAGGCAATTTGGATTTTCATAACTGAGAAGTCTTTGGTTCCAATACAACAAGTGAGAAGATTAATTAAACATTCCAAAGAAAAGAATTGACTGATTCAAATCTTATAGGAGCACATGATGTAATGTCTTCCTTGTAAGAACAACAAACCACAAAAGTCTATAAACTGCTTATCAATTACATTTTTAAATAACCTTTATTATTTTCTCAATATAGTTTTTTTTCCCAACTCATATTTCATTGGAATCCTGAAGCCTATAAGCTGGCGCTGAGCTACATGGGACATGTTAGGAAATACGATGGATTTATCTAAATTGATCGAGGGTGGAGTGACTGATCATGCACTTACAATCTAAATGATCGTTTATCAGCAAACTTGAGACATGGGTAATGGTTCACCCTCTTTTAGAAGTTTAAATGTCCAAAATATAAGTGACATTAAACACGAGCAATAGTTCTTACCGAAGGCTGCATACATGGAAAAAAGAGAACACTGGTGTTCCTTCCTGAAAACCAGACAACAATTGGTTTCCTTATACTAAAAACTTGCGCAAGTAAATATTCGATAAGGCTAGTTGCGGTGTACAAAACTACTTACACAATTGGTTTCCTTATTGAAGCTATTTCAAAAAAAAAAAAAAAAAAAAAAAAAAAAAAAAAAAACACAATTGACTTGATTTTAGCATATAGGCAACATGAGGTCATTTGATATTTTAATATGAATAACCTTTGAATTTCATTTTCTTTTTTCAATTCGACTTTGGAGAATCAAAGTGGAGATAATGTAAAAGTGGTGACTTCAAAATGGTAGCATGTTTCTCTTTACTTTGCGTTGTAAATCTTTTTGGACTCCACCTTCTCCTTTAAGCTTCCGAGCCACAATGTAATCAACAAATGAAATTAAGAGATAATGTTTATTTAACAATTTTCCCACACAACAAAGAAAATGGTTAAAAGCCTGAACATCAAGGACAATTGATCAAGTGTCTTGCTGTTGGTGGACTCCTTTGGGAATAAGTTCACAACTCTGTTATTGTCCACAAATAAGATAGCTCATTGAGCAGACACAAGTACCTAAAATTCAAACATGCACCTAACAATTTAGGACACTTGGTTGGAACACAAAAGTGACGAACAAGAACTTGATAGTATAAGTGAAGGCTTCATTGATTTGGGGTGTTATACATCAACTCAACCATTAATAATTTTGTACGTTCATTTGTAATTTGATCTCTCGCCATAACTCTCTTTTACAACTTCCCCTGCTTCAATTTCAAGAGCACCCTAATAGTTCAAAAATGTGTTCCTAAGATTTTCCCCCAATACTACTCACCAAAAGAGGCACTGCATCTCTTCCCTACCATCGACCCCACACCATAAAGATCATTAAAGTGTTAACAAGGCTAACACATCTGCATGTCACATATTGGTTCCTTTAATTAAATCAAAAACTTTGTGAGCAGTTTCAAATCTCGGTTACCATAGGCAACCACAGTCAAATTCCATGATCGCAATCCAACAATGTCTCTAAGCCTAACCAACATCTCATCGGAAAAGAACAAATAAAGAACAAATCACACGTAAAATGACATCACAGAACAGAACACAAAATCTTTGATAGTAGTATAACGGAATAACTATTAAAACAAAAACTCCAAAAGCAAGGGTTGAATGAGTTTGTACGGAGATTAAGTACCTATTGGTTATGATATTGGTAAATTGCGCACCAATAGTTGCAGCCGGAACTTGTAGAATCGTCCTAAGGAAAAATGAGGAGTCCGTTAAGCCGTTAGAAGTAATAGCCTAGGTTCCAACTCAATCACTCTTATAAGAAGAGAATAATCATTCCAATTAATGAAATTTTATCACAATTTTGTATGGGTACTCTCCAAAATTTAAAATAATCCACACCAAAACCAGAACTTTACACAACCCAGAAAAATAATAGAGGGAGTTAATCAAATAATTGAGCAATAGTAATGGAGAAGAAGACTTTCCTGATCTTACTTGAAGCTACGGGAGGGAAGTTCCCAAAAGACCCCTTCATCGCCATCTCTTCTATGCGTCTTGCTTCAACAACAAGAACAGAGGTATTCGTTGGTTCGTCGAATTAACAAGTATTCAATTCTCCCATTCTAGAGCATAGACAAAGACGTCCAACTTTGTTATTTGCACGACTCCAAAAGGTGCTAGAGGAAACCCTTGTGTCGATTTGCGTCGATGTAATGGGAACCCTGAATCACGAAACTCTGGAGCATATTCACGGCGATGATTTGACGTGAACCTTGAGTTGCGAAACCCTTGAGTCAACTTGCGGCGATTGACAGAACCTCAATCGATTGCAAACAAGAAACACGTAAGGGGGCGAGGAGGAGGACAAATCCTATTGCCCGTGAGAAGACGGACGGTCGCGTTGTTTCAATTTGTTTGAGATAATGGCTTTACTGTAAATATATTGAAACCTGAGGGTAAACTGGGTAGATTTAGTGTATTTTTTTGAATTTTAAGGTGTCGTTTAACATGATTTGTTCAAAAAATAAATAAATAAATAACATGATTTGAAAAAAATCTGTAACTCAAAAGTTCAAGAAAAATAATGTATATGTTAGGTAAAAAATATTTGCGTTGTTAAAAAGTCAGCGATGTGATAGTTTTGATGTTTAGTGAAAGTACTATTATGCACTTTTTTTTGTCTATTTATTAACTTTTTATTTATCTTAATGAAAGTTAGATATGTGACACTTTTGTTTTTTAGTGAGGACATTATTGTCATTTTCATGATCTGAGAAAAAAAAAGATACAAAAAATTCACTCAAACCCAACTTTATTCTCCCACAAATTCTAAAAATTCATTAAAAAAGTTCATAACAAAACTTTACAAAAAGTCTAAAGTCAAAAATAAAATTTAAATTAAAATCCACAAAAAAGTTTACACCAATCCCATCCACGGTTGGGTCCTTGTTAAGATCAAACCTTTCATTATGGGTGGGTTTGGTACGAAATTTTTGAATTTTTAGCGGTCTCAAATGATACTGTGAAAAAAGTCTGCAACACAAAAGTTAGTCGAAAAAGATGTACTATGAATTTGATAAAAAATAATTGCCATGTTTAAAAATTAGTGACGTGACAATTTTGTTATTTTTTTTGCAAGCGACAATTTTGTTATTTGATGAAAGTTAGCAATATATTATTTTTTTGTCTAGTGAAAATTACAATAATTATAATAATTAAGTGTTGAGGACATTTTCGTCATTTGAATTATTTAAGGAAAAAGTGTCACAAAGCTCACTGAATCCAACTTTTTTGCTTTCATCAAATCAAGTCTAAACTTCTCCACCCATGCTTAAATTCTCCCCCCACCTTCTCCCTTCCTTTCCCCCTCCCGCTCCCCCCTCATGGTAGGACATGCTCCGTATTTTTATACAGTTTTACCCCTTTCCATCACTCCTCATGGTTGGAGATGCTCTTATAATATTCTACTTTGTAAAACGTTATGCTGCCAACTAGAAGCCATAGTTCTAAACCATAATTAGCCCAGCATAAATAGGCTAGGCAAGTTTAATTAGACCTGCTTTCTGTACCTGTACCTAATTTATGTGTTTTGTTGTCTTTCTAAAAGAAATTGTTTGTTTCAAATGCTTAATTATTTAATCCATACCTTCAGTTTTTGGAACTACCAGTTTCAAAACTCACTGATAATGTACTCGATTTATAATTAAAACGTGTGTGAGACTTGGAAAATATTCCATCATAACACTAACTATGGTAGAAGGATAAATTTGTCCGAACAAGTAAAAATGATACTATATTTATAATAATATAATATAGAAAAATGGAAAAGAAAACGCCAAAGGTGAAGATAGGGATGAAGGACATCCACGGCCTCTATGGGCTGTTTTGCTGACTACCCTTCTGTCAAATGGTCTTTGTGAATGAATTCACTCTTTGCACTATACCCTCCAATTTCAAGCAACCACGCATTACAAGGTTGTTAGTTAGTGAGCTGCCCTAAAGAATTTGAAAGAAGTGTTATTTTATTACACCCCTCCTCACATGCATACTTAAGTAACTATCTCTCTATAAAAAATTAATTTTTGCGAATAACCTCTCAACTGTATTCATTACTTCCTCTGAACATACTTCAAAGTCTCCAAACAACCCACCTTAAACTCTCAAAACTTGTTCATTTGTCACTCTCATATGGTCCAGTTCACTCATTGCTCTCAAAACTTTGTTTTCAACCTCTGTGGTTTTGGTGTTTTCTGTGTTTCTTCAAGAACATACGTAAATTCTGGTACGTAGATATTTTGTTATTGTAATGTATCATGTTTTTGTTATACCACATTATGCACAAATATGTGCTATGACCTTTGTTTGTGCATCCATTTTAGCTTTCATCTTCAAACGAGCGTATGATACTCCTAATTGTTTAGTCTTTTCATTCAGGGCTTAGCTCGAAAAGTGAAGATAGTAAGCAAGACGGCAGACAAAATCTTCGAAAGAATCATCAATGAGCATGAAGAAGAAGCGAGAGTCAATCAGAGCCCTCAAAGCGATTTCATTTATATACTTCTATCACTAATGAACAAGACGTCGATCACACACAATAACCTTTCTTACTCCATTGACCGGAAAAGCATAAAAGCTGTTCTACTGGACATGATCGTTGGTGCCACAGACACTTCTGCCACATCAGTCGAGTGGACCATGTCAGAGCTTTTGAGGCATCCGAGAGTGATGAAGAAAGTTCAAGAAGAGATTAACAGTGTTGTCAGTCTAGATAGATTGGTGGACGAGAAAGATCTGAGTAAATTTAAATACTTAGAAATGGTGATCAAAGAAAGTCTAAGATTACATCCGCCTGCTCCCTTATCGGTACCCCGCGAATCCACGGAGGACATTGTCATAAATGAATATCTCATCCCAAAGAAATCAACGCTTCTCTTCAATACTTGGGCACTAGGACGAGATCCTACTGCGTGGTCAGGAAGTAGCGACGAGTTTATACCCGAGAGGTTTATTGACAGTGAAATAGACTTAAATGGGCGCCATTTTCAACTCCTACCATTTGGGGCGGGACGTAGAGGGTGTCCTGGGATGAGCTTGGGAATGACAACTCTCCTGTTGGTGGTGTCTCAGTTGGTACATTGTTTCGATTGGGAGCTCCCCACTGGAATGTCGCCCAACGATTTAGACATGACCGAGAAATTTGCCTTCACGTTGCCAAGGGCTGTACACTTGTTTGCTGTTCCAAAGTATCGATTAGAAATGTAATAGCTAGATGTTAAACTACTGCACACTCTTAAGAGTGTCATGGTTAACTATAGGCTTGGAAGGTCATGCTATCATGTTCTATGCATTGTGTGCAATAAGTTAACTTTAGGCTTCTGTTCAAGCCTTATGAACAACGATTTCAGTAGCTCTTTCGGGTTCAATCCTTATGAACAACAATTTCATTTCATCTTCTCAGTTCCTAATAGAACAAAAAAGGTTCAAGTTTTGTGAACAACAATTTCATTTTGTCTTTCCTTTTCTTTTTGAGAATTCTTCTTTCTTGGAAATAAAAACATTTTATTATTTACGAATTTTCAACCCTATAAAGTTGCACTAAAAGGGTGAATATTCAGAGTGTCATTTTGAATTAAATTTGTTTACTATAGACTCAAGCCTTTAGTTTGAAGAGGCTAGCGAAGTGCAGGAGCAAACGGTTGCAGATGCGGCTGATCAGCCTAGAATTTCTCCGTCGAGACACTGGTCAAGACCTTCCCCAAATGGGTATATGATCAATATGGATGTTGCTTGGAAGAAGGAGAGGAACCTGGCCAGCGCTGGAGTTGTCGTCCCTGACGATAAAGGAAACATCATCGCCGGAAAAGGAGTCAAGGTCCCTTTTGGGGATTCGGCAAGAGATGCAGAAGCAACGTGGCCGCTCACTTGGTGGCCTAGAAGGCTACTGGTTTCGACTGTAGTATGGACTGGACTAACCAAGGTCCAGACTAGTTGATGGATGTAATATCTTTACACATTTGGGCTTCTAGGCCTGCCTCTTCTTATTCGAAGAAGTTTCCCTAAAAAAAAGCCTTGTAACAATTTTATTTTTTCCGTTTCCTTTAATAGGGCGAGACCCAGACGCATGGTTAAAAGAGGGATGAGTTTATACCAAAGAGGCTGTTGACAGTGAAATAGACTCAGGGCATCTCCAACCTCATGAGGGGGAGGGGGAGGGCGAAAATCGTATAAAAATATACTTCAAGTCCAACCCCATGAGGGGGGTCCTATGGGGATAAATATTGCCTTGGGTGTGGGCATGTCCATGGGAAAATTCCCCCTAACCATCCCACGCCCAAGGTAAAATTTCTCCACATAGCTCTATCTCCCCATCCCCCTCCCTTCATAGGGTTTGACTTGAACCGTATTTTTATACGGTTTTTCCCCACCATGGGGATGGAGATGCTCTTATAGGGGCATCATTTTCAAGTCGTGCCATTTGGGACGGGACATAGAGGGTGTAATATCCAGCTTTTATTATAGTGGCAATTGTTAACTTTTCATATAGGTTAGATGTTAATTAATATGACGAGAGCGAGGTAGGCATAGTTTCAAAAAGTATATGCTGGTAAAGTAGGGGGTAGAAGTTGTAGTTGATAGAAACTTTAAAATCTCATGAGTAATTTAAAAGTAAATTAAATAATTTAAAAGTAAATTAAATAATAAAAAAAGAGAGGGAATGGACTCCCACATTAGATGGTGAGTTTCCGGAAGAAATCTTCTCCTCCCTCTTCTTATACGACATCTTCTTCTCCTTCACAACCTCCATCACCACCACCTCCATCACCTCCACCACTATCACAGCCATCTCTTTCCCTCTCTCTTAAGCTCTATCTCTCTCTCTCTCTCTCTCTCTCTCTCTCTCTCTCTCTCTCTCTCTCTCTCTCTCTCTCTCTCTCCGCCTCTCTTCTCTCTCGGTCGAACAACAACAGAGACAGCAACAAAGTCAGTAGGCCACGCTGCCGTCGCCACCGGTGAGGCCCATCGGGAACACCACCCCCACTGCTCCATCTCTCTCACTCTCTATCTCCGAGCTCTCTCCATCTTTCGTCCTCTCTCACGGACGACCATAAAATCAAGAAGAAACCAGAGGAAGCAAGACCCACTTCACCGCCGCCAACGCCATCACCATTAACGCCGGCGAGGAGCTTTGGCCAAACCTAACTGGAGCTACCCAACTCTTGGTTTTGGCATCAATCAAATCCCGAAGGTCCGAGGAGACCCCTAGCAGCCTCGTTCTGAGCCCAAAACGTCGGCATCATCGCAGACGTTTACCATCGGGACCTCCATCGACGGCGAACTTGAACCGCCTCGTTTCTCGACTGTTTTCAGCAATTTTTGGCTTTGGTAAACTCCAAATCATCCAATTTTACGTTTTAGTCAATCAAAATCGCAACTTGAGTCCTAAATCCAAGTTAAGATCGCTCAATTTGATAGTTCAGGATGGAAGTGCCTTTTCATAAAACTTGGGGGTAAATTGTCTTTTACCTAACCTGATAATAGGTTGTTAGGAGGGCTTGTTTTGTAGTTTTTGAAAAGCTAAGGGTATGATGTGTGGCATGTGGACTTGGAGGAGATCCATTTGATGATTATACAATCTGGAATTTATAAATAAATTTTGTTTATTTTTGTTAAATAATTATCTAAGAATCCTAGTACACATTTTAACAAAATAAAGTAGCTTCGGTGTTGTCTTTTGAAGGAGAATATTTGCTATAAATGAAAAAGAGCTAAATGTTTTGAGAATGCCGCACGAGAATAATAATCCGGTAATAATGTAAAGTGGAAAGAGTTGTGCGGCGATCGTTATATTATTGCTAGATTGGTCGTGTTAACTGCGGTCGCTCGACCCGTATTGTTTTAACTCGGTCGCAACCTGTCGGGTGGCTCCCTGTTCTCACCTCTGTGTCCGCGAGGAGTCCTAGGGGGTTGCCTGCACTTAAGGTCTTGGTAGCTTATTGAAAGTAGATCTTCCCCGTATCAACAAGTTAATAATACGGCTTACTTTGAGAAGGGGATTTTTATGAAAGGAAAGAAGATATAGATTGGGAATGTTATTCCCCGTTTGAGATATAAGAAAAATATTGAGATGCAAGATAATAAGAAAAGAGAATTTCATATGTGTCCTAGAATTCATACTTTATTATGCAAGGATATATTAAGATATTATCCATTATCCTTTATGATTGTTTTTGAAAGAGATGTTTCTTAGTCTGTTTACAAGCTTGGTGTTTACTTACTCAGTATTTCATTGCTGACTTTAGAAAAACTGCGATTCCTGTTTTATTCCTACCGCAGGTCTAGACGAAGAAGGCATGGCGTAAGAGGGGGAACGCAGACTCATCTGGAGTTATCAGTAATCTTAGTAACTCAGACTCTAGATAATTTACATCTTTTGTGTAATAATTTTTTAAGACAAGTTTTAATACTTTTGGGATATGTAATATATAATTATGACAGTGTTTGTTCTCAATTTCCGCAATCTCATATTGAGTAGCACTCTCTTAGGCTCTCCGATCCGAAACGGAAAGCTTGGGAATCAGGGGGTGTTACAGAGAGTGTACTGGGATGAACTTAGGTGTGTCAATTCTTCCGTTGGTGGTGTCACCGATTAAATAGACATTAACGAGAAATTTGTCTTCACTTTACCAAGAGCTTCACACTTGTTCGTTATTCTAAAGAATCAATTACGGATGTGATAGCAAGATATATAAATGAAATGAACGAGATATTAATGATTTAATTGAAGTTAAAACTGTAATACCCTGTCTAAATCCTAAGGATAAATTAGTAATTTAGAAGTAAAATAAATCAATAAGTAAATAAATAAAAATAAATTTTGGTTGCGGATAATAAGTTGGGTAAATTATCGTGACTTTTATAAACTTTTCGAAAACTTACATGTGGACGTTTCTTCAAATTTTTAGCTGATAACGCGGGTACGACCACCGCGATACTTGATAAATTTGCTACACCCAATTACCCTAAGGAATGGTGCACCCAAACTACCACAAAACTTCTCCCATCTTCACCAACAAACTCAAGGATGTTCTACTACTTCCTTTGCCTTCACGGCAAAGAAAGTTGAAGCCGCCTCAAACATCACCGCCTCCTCTAGCACCGCCCCATCTCCTCTATAAAGCCAGCTCACTCTGGCACAACGAACACCAGCAGCCATCCTCATCAGTCACCACCATCATCACCAGTTACCACCATCTTCTCCGCCGCAACCACCGCCGGGAACAACCACCCGAACCACCACCATGGAGGTTCTCAAACAAGAACACTCACTTACACAACTCTCTGCCCAGCTCTCTACCCCTCCCTGTCCCTCTTCCCCGGGCACACAACAGCAACAAGCCACCCTCACAACCACCGACAAGTCACCATCACCATCACCAGCGGCCACTCGAGTAAACCCACCACCGCCACCCCATCAATTTCTTTCTCTCTCCCTCGCACACACTCTGTCTCCTCATCGTTCTCTAGCTCTTTACCTCTCTGTCTCTCTGTTTCAAACAGAGTGGAAGCAGCAGCAGCCCATAATAACGGCCAAAGGCAGCCATTGCCGCCGTCGGAAAATCACCGAGGAAAAGACTACCACCACAACCTCCGTTCTTCTCCTCACTTCCAGTCTCTAACCCTTTCTGGAGTGCAGTTCGACCCCAAAAACATCGAAACAAAGCAGTGGGCGCTGCCGGAGCCGCTGAAGCAGCCAACGCCGCCGAACCCGCCATTAAAACCGGCGGAAGGTGGGTCAACCACCACCAGTGCTATTCGCCCTTCCAAAACAGTACCAATCGACTTACGGAGGTCCTAGGGAGCTCAAGGAGGCATCTTCCGGAGCCAATGTCGCCGGAGTTAGCCCCGACCATCAACGCCGACGACTCCTCGACGGCATGTTCGTAGGGACTTGTTTCTAGTTCGTTTTCCGCCATTTTTGGCCAAGGTACGCCCCAAATCTTCTTCTAAGTTGTTTTTGGATATCAAACATCAATCTTGGTGGCTCGATTTGTGACGCCGAATTGAATCGAGGCGTTTTATGGGAGCAGCAAGAAGCAACGAAAAGAAAGGAAAATCATGAAAGAACCTCCATAAGGTTCATAGAAAACACAATGTTTTCTGAAATAAACTCAATAATCGATAATCTGATAAAATAAGTCCACAAGCCGGACTTAAATAGCCAAAAATCTAAAATTTACCTAAAATAGCAAAACCTCAATAATTATTCTGAATTAAAGTCCTACTAAAGAAAAGCATGCTGGAAAAAGATTGACCCAAATCGGGTTTAAATTGACCTCCTAATTAACCAAAAGATTATTACTAAAAATAGCAAATTTGATGATTTCGTGCCCTAAACAGCCGAATTTGGCCAAATCAGCATGGTGCTCGTGACTAAAGTCACGAGTTATCTTTAGAACGTCGTTTCTGGTCAGATTCATGTATGGTTTGCCCCCGTTCATCAATCCTTCAATTCTGCCCCTGATTCTGCGTATGGACCGAAACAGCATTTCTGAAACTGGCAAAAGTCTTCCTGCATCAGTCACCCCCTCTTCAAAAGAACTCGTCCTCGAGTTCGATTTAGCAACTTGAATGATATGCTCCACCAAGAAAGGATCACAATAGCAAGATGGAAACTTGAACGGAAAAACTATTGACTTGTTTAATTCAACTTTCGTCTCTTCGTCGTCATATGCAACTTCATCGTCATCTCCATAGTCATCATAAACCGGAGGGATTGTCCAATCCACCTCAGATTCACATGATTTGGAAATTCGCCTGTAAAAGATTGCATCACGATAAATATGTTCGATTTGTAACATACCCGAAGAATCTAGCTCGTCGATCATGGAACTTAGTCCTCCATAACGCTCGCGATTGAATGGAATATCGAACGCGGGCTCCAATTCATGACCCAAGGCTTGACCTTCCACCACCATCATCATAACCCCTTGGAGATTAATTTCCCGTTGGGGGGCTTCCTCAGCCGGAACCTGCCCGCAGCCGCCAGGTCGTCCACGCACCATGGTTATGACGATCTTCTTCCCACGTCGAACTGAGCTCTGATACCAACTTGACGCCGAATTGAATCGAGGCGTTTTATGGGAGCAGCAAGAAGCAACGAAAAGAAAGGAAAATCATGAAAGAACCTCCATAAGGTTCATAGAAAACACAATGTTTTCTGAAATAAACTCAATAATCGATAATCTGATAAAATAAGTCCACAAGCCGGACTTAAATAGCCAAAAATCTAAAATTTACCTAAAATAGCAAAATCTCAATAATTATTCTGAATTAAAGTCCTACTAAAGAAAAGCATGCTGGAAAAAGATTGACCCAAATCGGGTTTAAATTGACCTCCTAATTAACCAAAAGATTATTACTAAAAATAGCAAATTTGATGATTTCGTGCCCTAAACAGCCGAATTTGGCCAAATCAGCATGGTGCTCGTGACTAAAGTCACGAGTTATCTTTAGATCGTCGTTTCTGGTCAGATTCATGTATGGTTTGCCCCCGTTCATCAATCCTTCAATTCTGCCCCTGATTCTGCGTATGGACCGAAACAGCATTTCTGAAACTGGCAAAATTCTTCCTGCATCAATTTGGGTTTGGGTGAAGAGAGTTATGTGTGTTCATACCCGGGGGTTAAAAGTGTTGTTTTTTACAAACTTAAGGGGGGAACTAATTGTATTTTCAGAAATTCTAAAGGGGGCTGCCATAGTTTCTCTATTATTGACTATACTGTTATCAAATTGTTTTTATTTATAGCGTTTTATTAAATTAACTTCAAAACAAATTAAATGAGTTTTAGTAATAAAAATATATCTTGGGTAAAATAAACTAATTTCTTTGGATGACAAGCTAAATAGAAATATTTGGGTATAAAAGGTTATGTCCCACTTGTTTAAATGGATAGTAAGTTTGAAAGAGTTTCTTATAAACCGATTTTTGGGCTTACATCAATTTCTACGGGTTCTAGTTACCTTTCAAGTTGAGTCAAATTATTTTAATTAGTATGGTTGGAAATATCGTTAGTTAAGTGTAATTCATTTTTCTGGAAAATAAACGAGCTAGAAATGCACTCCGCAATTATATCCGATAGATTTGGATGAATATTTTCTTTGAATAGGCTATTTCAAAGAGTTTTCTTTGTTACTTAGAATAATTGGGTTGGTTAACAAATGATGTTATTGTTGCGAGGGAAATAGATCGGCGTGGTACAGGAGGATTAAGTGATTTCAAATAATACTCGTCAGACTTATATAAAATTAATATCTGTCCACTTATTTTGTGACCACATAAGAGATTTTTGATCGGTTGACTGTGTTGTAAGCGAGGACTATAACAATAAAATTTTGAACGTGCTATCTATTGAAAAGAGTTTACATGCCTAGCGTTGCGTGTCTAGCCTCATTTGTGTCACGATACAGTTTTACATTTCGCCTCAGAATGAGTTTATGACTTACGTGTATTACTTGAGATTTGGTTTGATATGAAACTCTTGCACGAAGAATAATAATTTGTAATAACATAAAGTGGATAAAGAAGTGTGTAAATGCGTAATATTGTCGGCACTGGACCGGCCTGTGATTGTTATTGTCGGTATTGATCCGGCCTGTGATGGTTATTGTCGGTACTGAACCGACCTGTAATTACTATTGTCGGGACTGCCCCGACCTGTGATGGTTATTGTCGGTACTGAACTGGCCTGTGATTATTATTGTCGGGATTGCCCCGGCCTGTGATTGTTATCGTCGGCATTGACCCGGCCTGTGATTGCTATTGTCGGCTTTGACTTTGTTCACCCGACCTGTGATTATGGTTGTAATGAGAAAACTGGATCCTTATGATAAAACGGAAATTTATACTTGGATCGTTGGAGTTAAATTGGTATTTTCACATAAGGGTTGGAAATGGATTAACCCTGGTCCTTGGTGATTCCTAAAATTGGGTCAGGATCTAAAGAACATTACATTTACTAGTTGTCTTCACTTCCGCTGTCACGGGTAAATGATAATGGAGTAATACTCCCTGTTCGAATGTTGAGAAGGAAAAATTCAAAGAGTATATTTGAGTTATGTCCTTTATCCTTTAAGGTTACTATTTCATAATTTAATGCCTCTTTGTGTACACTGTGTAAAGAAGTCAATCTTCTTCATCTGGATTTCTGATTTTAGGGGCGTCATTGGCATTGGGTTGTTGAGACTTATCGGGAAGTTCAGTGATGTTGATCTCGGGCTGAACACATGTTACTAGAAATTTCTTGAAATAAACTTGGGATTGACATTTCACTATCCTCGATTTCGGATCAATTAGTGTTTACAGTTTTTACTCAAGTACGTCTCATCTGTATTTTACATGCATGACGGTTGCTTACTCAGTAATTCCTTACTGACTGTGAAACTGCGGTTCTTATTGTATTTCTTTCCCACCGCAGGTCCAGGAGCTTGAGTCTATGGTGTGGTTCGACGCAAAACTCACTTAGAATGACCTCACAAGTAGTGGTTTAGACATTGATAGTTAAACACTGTGTAATAGTAATCAGTATCTTGAATAAGACTCGGATCTTAGTATAAGTTGTTAATGTTAATATACAAGTTGTGAATTGTATTGCTTGTGATTTCCGTCGTCACTTTTAGCAGCGCCCTCCCGGTTCTGCCCAAGCCGGATAAGGGGGGTTGTTGCAAAAACGGTCGTTAATATAATAATTGTGTGTTTAGTGACAATTTTTTTATTAAATGGTCTAAAATTTGGCTCTAAATGATTTAGTGACTTGTAAGTACATTGTCACTGAAAATAAGCTAACATTGTTTTGACAAGAAAAAAAATTTCATTATATTAAGACATTTAAATAAAAAAAATCTTGTCACTGATATAGTGAAAAAAGTATTTTTTGTCTCTAAAATTAAACAAATTCAATCACTCCATTGAAGCCACAAATGTTAGTGACAATGCACACAAAATTCTGTCACTAATACATGCAGTGGTCATGTGTGTTTATACACAAATATATTTATCTAAAAACCAAAATTGATAAATACATGAAGAATAAAATAATTGTATACAAGTTCTTTTAGTAAATAATTTCTATCACCCCTCAAAAAAAACCTATAAAATATTAAATTTCTCCAATATTACACTATCTCTGACATATTGAATAGCATCTATTTTCCAAGCACGTTACAGCTGAGATTTTTTATAACCACATGTGTCAATTACATCACCGATGTGCCCACAATGATGAATTACATGATATTCCCACCAAAACATAGTGTGCACGGTACGAGAGAAGTTGTGTTTTCATACAAGTTTTACAATGTCACGTGAATGATAATGCAATAAAGCAAACAAGTTTTACAATGTCACGTCAAACTCCTATGGTAGTTATGTTTGTATAAATTATACATCAATCATCCAATAACATACGCCCAAGGCCGTCCCCACATTTTTTGGGGTCCTAGACAACATTTTGAACTAGGGTAATGATTCTTACAAAGCAGAAAATGATTCTTACAAAGCCACTACATCATTTGTGCAATTTCATTGGTCATTATATGCATAAAAAATATTAGTGGCTTTGTAAGAATCATTTTCTGCTTTGTAAGAATCAATCCCCTTTGAACTAAGACCCTAAAGTACTAATGTGTAATTCAGACAACAAATGTTCAAAAGTATGATCCAATTAATAAGGTAATAAAAAAAAATATATGTAAAGTGTTATGAAATATGTAATTGGACTGATGTGAATATCCACCACATAGTTGGGTGTATTTTGTATTATTATATTCTGGTCCACAAGCCCACCTAATGCCTATATAAGGAGGCTTAGGGTTGGAGAATAATACACCTCTGAATACTCTTCTCCCTACATCTTGTCTCTCACTTTATTTTCTATCTCTCTCAATTCTAGTTTCACAACACGTTATCAGCACGATAGTGCTCTTAATCGGATCTGCTGTAAAAATAAAAATCAATTGGCAAGGAACCCAATCTGAAGACCAATGGTGAAAACTTCACTGCTTTGGATTCAAACTAAAAGGACAAGATGGCAAGAAAGGTACTGACGGTTTCTTTGTGTGGTAGAAAATTGTTATAGGTGTAAAAATATGATGAGTTTCATTGTCTTGCACGCAGCTCCATATTTTTATCTCCAAAACTTTGTTCTTCTCATGTTTGCCTAAGGTTTTTTTTACCATGTGCTCTGCCCTAGGTTTACCTTTGATTGTTTTTCTTAATGAAAAAAATAAAAAGAAAAATATGTGGGTTGAAGAATCTGTAGAGAACTTTGGTGATATGGTACCAATACATGTAGTCTGATATATACTACTAGCCATAACAACTAATATATGGGCCAATCACGTCCTTGGATTGCTCATTATTCAACAACCTTTGTTTTGGATCTTATGTTCAGGTAATGGATCCAACTACTTTTTGAACATAGGTCACCTTGTCATTCTTCTATGTTGACTGATATATGTTTGGCCCTTGAGGTTTAAGTATGATCAAAGTGCAATTCTCTGGCGTGAACTCATATTTCGCTCTTTCTGATTCGCATAACAGTCGAGTTATCATCGTGTACCAGTGCTTATTAATTTCGATTATTGTTCACTAGTTTGGTTCAAATAACATTAACACCCCGGAAGATGTTTGAATCTTTGGGTCTCTTTTATAGTTATGAATAGATTTTTTTTCTATTGCCTTGTAGTTTATTATTTTAATCAAATTCAGATCCTCTTGAAGAGGTCTCTAATCGACGAAAAAAGAAGGTGGTATGAGTTATTATTACGCTTATAAAAGCTGTGATCTATACTTGAAGTTATAGATTACATGAAGATTTCAATCGTAACCAGAAGTTACAGTTTACACGAAGTTTTGACAGTAACATGATGTTACATTATTATTTTTATGACCTGAAGTCATAATTAGACGGGAACCTCCGGAAGAGGTCGTAACCCATGACCACTATCGTTGGTCCAAGCTTTTGATACACTTACAATTTCACGTTTTCACACCCGAAGTTGTGAATTACACGAGTTTTATTGTAACCTAAAGGTACAACTGTTTTTCTTATGACCTGAAGTCATAAAGGATTATTCGATCTCCAGAAGAGATGTCTAATACGCCTAAAAATTCTTGTTATTACCAAGCCGCCTGAAGAGGTAGCGTTTTTTTTATTAGTTTATTTTACTTTTATGCACTTTAATTTTTTGCATGCCATTTTTTTATACTTAATATGGATTAAAACGAATCTCCTGAAGAGGTTTCGTAGTGGCTATTGGCATTCATGTATAGCCATGTAATTTGTTCTTGGAGTAACGAATTACATTCCATCACTCATAACCCGTAGTTATGACTTTCATAACCTGAAGTTATGAAATATTATAAATAAATTATCTCCTGAAGAGATTGCTACAATTTTAAAAATGGTCCACCCTCCTGAAGAGGTTATATTATCTTTATTTTTTTTGTATCATATACTCATTTATTTTTAATATTTTCTAGTACTTTACCGTTTATACACTTGTTAGTGATTCAACCAGAGCATCCAGAAGATGTTCTTAGTCCATGATGGTTTATTGGACAAACGCATATTTTATGCATAAACAGTGATTTTCATACCAGAAGTTATGAAAAACAATATTATAACATGGAGTTATAAAATAACATCAAAAGATCTCCTAGAAGAGAGAATCTACAACCACTCAATTTTTAATAAAAGTATTGACATTTACGTCTCTTTTTGGGTTTCTTGGAAGAAACTTTGATTAGAGAACTACGGCGTCCAAGAGATTGCTTATTGTCAATATTTTTGTTTAAATTTGAGGATTGGTTTATACAAAGTACATATGAGATAAATTGATGCCTGAAGCATCAACGAAATATCATTAAGGTTATGATGATACCGCTCACGTCATGAGGGGGAGAATGGGTCATATTGCATGACGTGAGCCAAAATATTATCTCTACGGATATGTACTAATGCAAAATCCCAACAAAATGGATAGCTTCTCAACTAATGGGTATATTATATGGGTATACACAATTAAGCATAAATGGGTTTGCTTGTGTAATTATTTTTGATCCTCCAGAAGAGGAATATGAAATTAAAAGCATCCAAAAGAATGTTGGGATATGGTCATGCTCTACAAATTAAGAACACAAGATTCTGGAGAAATCTTGGGGGTTCATATATACATCATCATAATGGATCAAAACCAACGTTGGTAATTGAATAGCCCTGGGAGAGGCTCATAGCTCTGGAAGTAGCTAAAGGTACCTTAATACAAATAGTATGATCCTACTATGAATGATGATGTTTATCTTGAGAAAGCGCTTGTAAAATCACGTGATTTATCATATGGGAAGAATGTTGACTAAATAGTTATTGGCCAAAACAAAGTCAACAACTGCATAGAAAATTGCTCGGGTACAATAATTTTGAATATGTAGAGCATACAAACAACCCGAAGCAGAAATTACAGTCTATGCATAAACTACATATCCACTTTTAAGCGTGGGATTTATGTAGATATCGTTTATCCGCTGTTAAGCGTGGGATCTATGTTGAGACTGCACATCCGCCGGTATGCGTGGGATTTGTCTCGAGGTTTATGTCCGCTTTTTAAGCGTGGGACTTGTAAAATGAGAAACATGATTTTATGGGTCATGATAAATTCTCATTAGTATAATCATCTCGTGGTGAGAATGATGTAATGTTGTTTTAGTCTCTGGGACTAAGGAACAACAAAACATGGGTTGAAAAGTAACTAGTTACAATACGATCGTATGAATCACAAATTTGTGAATTCCATGGATGTTGGTTCCCATGAGAGAATATTTGCCTGAAGCAAATCAAAAGGGTAAACTCGCGAGTAGTTTATGTGCATATGCATTATATTAATTATGATTGTTAATCGGCTATTTTTAAATTATTGTTTTTGCAATGAATTTTGTTTGTCAAGTACAAGGATATTCCAATGAGGGGGAGATCAAATGAAATGCTAAAAGCGCGGCACTCTTTTTCCTTCGCTACGGTTTTTGTCCCACAGGGTTTTTCCTAGCAAGGTTTTAACGAGGCTTGCGAAGATTATCCTGATGCGTTCCAGAAGAATGTCATCACCAACTGAGCAAATAGGATTCACCGATGTACTCTTTTTCCTTAGTCATTGATTCTTCCCACAGGGTTTTTCATGACAAGGTTTTAACGAGGCATCGTAGTGGTGAATATTCAAGGGGGAGTGTTATGAAATATGTAATTGGACTGATGTGAATATCCACCACATAGTTGGGTGTATTTTGTATTATTATATTCTGGTCCACAAGCCCACCTAATGCCTATATAAGGAGGCTTAGGGTTGGAGAATAATACACCTCTGAATACTCTTCTCCCTACATCTTGTCTCTCACTTTATTTTCTATCTCTCTCAATTCTAGTTTCACAACATAAAGCACATTTTACTCAACTACTGGTATCTAAAATTTTTACTACACTTATTATTTGCTTTAAACTATCTAAAATGCGATTAGTAGTTATGTTTTTTTATGTATCTACTTGTTACATACAAAAAGGAAGGGGCCCTTCCCGTCCTCGAGACCCTAGGCGACCGCCTAAATTAGCTAGTGGAAGGGTCGGTCCTGCATACGCCGGCACATAGACAAAGCGATGCATGGGATGAATTGAAGAAGAGATCAAAGAATGCTTCCAACATTTTCATAATCGCTTACCTCTAACGGACGAAGCAACTTGCTCTCGTATTGCCAACCTCTGTTGCAAATTCCTAGTGTTAATACTCTTTGTGTCAAATATACATTAATCATCCAATAATTGCAACAACCCCCTTTTCCGGCTCGGACAAGACCGGGAGGACAATGATAAAAGTAACGGCGGAACTCAAAAGCATAACATCCAAAATTATTTATTTATTACATAGTATTAAACATTACAAAAGTCTCTAGATATAACATGTGTCTCTAACATTAAAATTACTACATTATTATTGCTAACTATATTAGATTCTACTCATGCTGAAATCCATCTAGGTGAATCTCGTACCAAGCTACACCGCAGTCTTTAGCTCCTAAACATGCGGTGGGAAGGAAACAGGAACCGCAGTTTTCAAAGTCAGCACGGAAATACTGAGTAAGTGACACCCAAGCTCGTAAAACAGAGGATGAAGCATAAAGTTACTTTTTGCAATAAACATAAAGAGGAAATAAAACTTTAGATAGCGAACCTGACAAAAAAAGTAATGACACTTATGAAAATTCTCATTCTTTTAAATTTTCTTTCTTAACTGTCAAATGAGAGTATGATTCCCAATCTCTTCTCATTTTCTTTCTTGATTATCCAAATCTTTGAAAACTGTATTATTAACTTTGTTGATCGGGGAAGAATCTACTATACTATCACTAGAAGCCATGACCTTAAGTCCCGGCATCCCCTAAGACTCCTCGCGGCCAGAGAGGTGAGTACATGGAGCAACCCGGCAGGTTGCGACCGGGTTAAAAATAATACGGGTCGAGTGACCGAAGCCAACACGACCAATCTAATCATATGCCGAGTGACCGAAGTCAACACGGCAATAATAAGCTTCTCCCGTACAACTCTTTCCACTTTACGTTAATTACGAATTATTATTATTATTCGTGTGACAATATCAGGCAAAACAACTTATTTGAAATGTAAGAAAATCTCAAATAAAATATGTAAATAATTAACAAAGCCGTTTTGAGACAAGTATTAAAATCAACTTGCGACACGAAAGGAGCTTGGCACGCAAGGCTTGGCATGTTCACTTACCTTATTCCAATAGCGACAACACGTTCTAGACGTAGCTCCTGCCCACAAAATTGTCACCTACAAATTGTAGCTTTCGAATTAACACAAATCCAAAATAGAATACTATAAGTCCTAACAAGACTTCTTTTAACTTAACCCAATACCCACTTGTTATTTCCTTACGTTTTGCTTAGTTATAAATTCCTATAAACAAACGAAGTAACACGTCTATTTCTAAATTATTATTATTATTATTATTATTATTATTATTATTATTATTATTATTATTATTATTATTATTATTATTATTATTATTATTATTATTATTAGTACTACTACTACTACTACTACTACTACTACTACAACTATCTGAAAGTGATTAATTAATTATAGAAATTATTTTAGATTAATGAGAACTAACAAGAATTTATATTTAAAAACTATTTTGAATTATAACGATAAAAAATATACTTTCGAGTTTCGACTACTCCCTTTTAGGAAAACTTTTACAAGACACTATAATGTTTACAAACTAGTGAAAAGTCAATTTTTACAAGTTTTTAACAATCAATTTATGAGCTAAGTGACTAAACACTATTTACTTAAAGTTTTTAATAAAAACGTTTCTAGTTTAATTTTTAACGAACAACTCGTTCACTAATTCAACGCCCGAATCACTTTTCCGGGACGGGGACGAAGACTAGTATTTTCAGAAATTATTTTTAATCTAAAATTATCATTTTTGTTTTTAGCGAAAAGTTTGAAGTTTAAGTAAAAGGAATGTAGAACCCCTAAGTTGTATTAAAAGATAGCAAACACCTCAAATATTAACAAAATAGAATAGCTAAAGCACAATAACCACCTAGTAGTTTCAGAAAGTACAAACAGCCCCCCCCCCTAAGTTATGCTAAACCCAGTTTTATTAAACTATAATTTTACCCCCTTAACACAAACTTCAATTTTATCAGTCTAAACTAGCATTCAACCTAGCAAGAATGGCCGGAAATCGTCAAGAAATGAGTCGAGTCGAAGTCTTACGTCGGAGTCTCCAGAGGTGAGCTTCGTGGCCGGCTTTAATGGCTTACTTAGCTCAGAAAAAACCTTCTACTGGCTTAGTCGGGGTCCCATGAGTTGTCTGGAAGCTAATGGAGGACGTCGGTGGCCGCCCGTGAAGCTATCCAAATTCTTGTCGGAATCTGTGGTGAACGGCGGTGGCGGTGATGACTTCTGCTATAGTTGATGCTACCTTTCTGTTGCTTCTGACCTTTCGTGGGTTCAGAACAGAGGGAGAGAGGTCAAGAGACCGATACAAAGAGGAGGGAGAGAGATGGTGAAGTGGGTCTTCCTCGGTGATTTTCCCAACGGGAGAACAACGGTGGTGGCCGGCCTTTTGGCTGCTTCTCTCGCTGCCCCTGTTGCTGCTGTGGTTCTCAGAGAACAGAGAGAAAGTGAGAGTGAGAGAGAGGAAGCAAAATGTTGTGAGTGATAGAGGTCGTGTTTTACTTTGCCGAGAGGGGTGGTGATGATGATGAAGGTGGTGTTGAGGGTGCCGGCTGGTGATGATGAGGGAGATGTCTTGTGAGAGCCTTTCATAGGCTAGGTTTCTTGGGGAACAAGGACTTTAACAAAGGCTAAGGAGGAGGCGGTGATGAAGGTTGGGGCGGTGATGGTGAAGATTTGCCATGAAGGCAAAGGAAGAAGAAGATGAGATTGGGGAGTAGCTATAAGGTGTGGGTGGTGTACAATCCACCTAGGTGATTGGGTGTGGCAAGCTTATCGACTCTCGTGGTGGTCGGACACGCGCTATTTTAACTAACAAAAATTTGAGAAACGTTTACGTATTAAATCTTGAATACTAGTCTAATATTTTTTTTCTAATATTCTACACGAATAAGACTCACATAATCATCCAAATTTTATTTTGCAACTAAAATTCTTATTTAACTTCAAAAATTACTATTTTACCCTTTCTATTTAAACGGGGTATTACAATAATAATGGAGTGGAGAGAGTTGAAAGATAACTTGAGGTAAAAATAAGTACTGCTTTCATTATGGCTTAATTACTTAATGTTATCCCCCAGTATACCGAAACTATCACATTGCATCCCCCACTTTCAAAACACGCTATCAATATACCCATTTTCGATTAATTGGGCACATTGCAACGACTAAATATTTTCATCCAAACACCCCCACAATAAGGGAAATTTGCCAATGCACAAACAAAATGAGAGAGAAAAAAAGGAGATGGATATAAGGAAGAAGAAGAAGAAGAAGAAGAAGATTCCCGTCTGTGGTTCTCCGTACAGAGAGAAAGAAAGAGACAGAGATAGAGAGAGAGACCAAAGAGGAAGAGAACCGGAGGAGGAATCGTCGTCGTCTTTGGAGTTTCGTGGCTGTCTCTGGTGCAAGGATATCGCCTCTCCTTCTCTATCGCGCTCTATCTCTGTCTATCTCTGTGTTCAGATTCGAGCGGGAGTGGAGTTGATGGTGGTTTCGGAAGATTGAGGGACGGAGATAACGAGGATGCCGGCGGTCTTAGGGGATCTCGTCCTGGAAGATCTAATTCTGGACCAGTTTGACCTTCTCTGCTTCATCTTCTTCCTTTCTTCTTATTTTATTTATTCTTTTGTTCTTCTCCTTTTCTGCATCTTCACTGCAATCTCTCTACCATCACTCAATTTCCCCTAAATTGAACAAAAATGAACTGAATATCAATTCATCAAACACTATTAAAATAGTTCAAATGAAAGAAATGATAGAATCGAAAGAAAGATCAACAACGAGAGAGAACCAAAATTTAATTTTCTACAAAACCATGAACCAAATTGATTCACTCTCACAGATTACAAAATGGGAGTGTACTCTCTCTTAAAGGTAAAGCAAACAAAACCCTTACGAAAAGTCAAAAGACTAGCCAATACACTGAGGCCACGTAGCCTATGATGGCAACGACAAAATCATTATCAAAACGACATCATCTGACTTAAGTAAAAGAAATAGAAAATTATTAAACGCCCCCTCAACCATGAACTACTGAGATTAATACATTCATGATGATCAAAAGGAAACTGCTGCTTCTCATTTCATGTCATCAATTTGAATGCAGTTTCAGTTTAGTCCATGACTGAGAAAAACAGTAACTCTAATACGTCCCCTCAAGTTGGGTGGAAGGGAAAAGTAAACCCAACTTTCCAAGGAGAATAGAGAATTGAGAAGGATCTAGAGGCTTGGTAAGAAAATCTGCCAATTGGAGAGAGCTGGAGAGATATTTGAGCACAAGTTCACCTCCTTGAACTTTATCTCTGATTAAATGACATTCCAGATCGATATGCTTGGTCTTCTCATGTAGGATAGGATTAGCAGCAATCTGAAGTGCAGAGGCACTATCACAATAAACCACTGGAGTTGCAGAGAGTGAGAACTGTAATTCTTGAAGCAAAGATTCCAGCCATTTGAGTTCACAGGAGATAGATGATAAGCATCTATACTCATCTTCTGCTGAGCTTTTTGCGACCACAATTTGCTTCTTGTAATTCCAGCTAACTAGACAGTTACCCAGGAAAAACTAAACACCCTGAAGTAGGCCTCCTAGTGTCCAAGCAACCTCCCCAGTCTGAGTCTGCATAGCCAGTAAGATGAGAAGTAGACTGGGAGGGAAACAAAATGCCATAAGAAGGGATACCTTTTAAGTATCTCAAAATGTGATAAACGGATGAGAGGTGATGATCTGTAGGATGACTAAAAAATTGACTGAGTTATGAACAACAAAGCAGAGATCAGAGATCTGGTCTAGTATTGCAAAGATAAAGAAGTTGGCCTATAAGCTTTATATAACCAGCATAAGCTTGATCATTCAAAGAAGTACCAATGTGCATACTCTGCTTGATAGATGCAGCCATGGGAGTGGAAGAGTGCTTGCAATCCAAATAACCAGCACTGAACAAAATTTCATAATTAAACTTCTGCTGACTGAGAAAAAATCCAGTAGAACTTCTGCTCACTTCAAAACCCAAAAAGAAAGACAGAACCCCAAGGTCTTTAAGCTTGAATGTGGAGCAAATAATTGTTTTGAAATGATGCAAAGAAGAACTACGAGTACCAGTTAAAATAATGTCATCAACATAGACCAATAAATAGATCCTGACATCACCATCTAAATGCACAAAGATAGTATAATCTGATTTGCATTGCGTAAAACCAAGAGATATAATTGTTTCTGAAAACTTAAGAAACCATTGTCTAGAGGCTTGCTTAAGACCATATAATGATTTTTTGTAACTTACAAACTGGATCAACAATCTTCAATTATGTAGGAGATAGAGAAAGACCTTCTGGAAGTTCCATATAAACTTCTACAGACAAAGTACCATGGAGGAAAGCATTGTTGATATCCAATTGTAGCATTTCCCAGTTGTGTATAGAAGCTAAGCTGATGAGAACTCTAAGACTTGTAAATTTTGCCACAGGGGAGAAAGTCTCAAAATAATCCACCCCCCAGTTTGTGTGTAACCCTTGCCCACCAACCTAGCCTTGAATCTGTCAATTTGTCCATCACTTTTGTACTTGATTCTATAGACCCATTTGCAGCCAATCTTTTGATGTCCTGGAGGCAGACTAGTTAAGTACCATGTGTGATTGTCTGTCAAAGCTTGTAGTTCTTCTTGCATAGCAGTCACCCACCTGTCATCTTGAATTGTTTTTTTATAAGTACAAGGCTCTATTTGACTACAGAATTTTTCCAAAGCAATTGAATCATAAGATGCATCACAATCTTGAAGATGATGACCAAAATCATATACTTCTCCAAAAGTTAAACTAGATGAGTGTTTATTTGAGAGAACATAATCTTGTAAATAAGCTGGTTGAGTTCTTATTCTCCCACTTTGTCTAACTGTAGAAGGTGTAGGAAAGGCTGCACAAGTACCTCTCTGCATGAAGGTGCATCTGAAGAGGATGAAATTTCAACAACTGGAGTGCTATCTTCAAAAGAAATAGGAAAACAAGTGCCATGACTTACAGAGTGAGTATCATGACATATGTTAGCAAAACGAAATATATCCTCATGCAATATCACATTTCTTGAAACAATGAAGCACTGTTCTTGTAAATTGAACGATCAGTAACCCGTGGTGGCATATACATAACCAGTAAACACACATTTAGCTGGCCTGGGATCAAATTTGGTTCTTCCTTGCTGCATTGTGCTTGCATAGCAAAGACATCCAAATACTTTTAAAGAAGAGTAATCTGGTATTTCATGATAAAGAGCTTGAAGTGGAGATTTACCTTGTAATTTAGCAGTAGGAGTCCTGTTGATGAGATAGGCAGCTGTGAGAATACATTTGCCCCATAAATTTATTGGTAAGTTGCTTTGAAAACTCAGAGATCTAGCCACATTTAACAAATGCTGGTGTTTCCTTTCAACCACAGAATTCTGATGGGGAGTTTCCACACACGAGTGTTCATGAATGATGCCTTTTTCTGCAAAAAACTTGACCATTTCTAATTGTCACTTCTAAATTTTTTAATAGAAACCTGAAATTGATTCAACACCAATTGGTAAAAGTCTGGAATGATTCTATTAACATCACTTTTGTTGTGCATCAAATACCCCCATGTAGTCCTTGTAGAGTCTTCAACCAGAGTACGAAAATATCTGTAGCCACTATGTGTTTTAACTTTATAATGACCCCATGTATCACAATGAACCAACTCAAAAAGAACCTTAGAAATATGTCCCTTCTTTGGAAATGGTAACTTTCTCTGCTTAGCAAGAGGGCAAATGTCACAATTTTTGAGACCTATACTTGTGATTGGCTTACTTAACATACTCGAAACCATTTCCAATTTCTTGGAAGAAAGATGTCCAAGTATTTTGTGCCAAATGTCTGCATCATGTCCAGTCAATCCTGCTGCCAAACTCATTGACTGTGAAACATTGAAGAATAAAGACCCTTTTCTCTAACTCCCTTACCAATGATCTTACCAGATTTAGTTTTGAAATAACAAACCTCACCATCACGGTGAAACATGCAATCTTGCTGCTTGGTAATTTGAGAGACATAAATGAGATTGAATAGAAACTCAGTTACATGCATCACATTTTGAAGAAGCAAATCTGAGTTTAATCTGACTGTACCAATAAGAGTTACCATTGTAGTTTTCCCATTAGGAAGATGCACATAAGTGTGTGTGATTGGCTTAGTATCAACAAAAAACTCCAATCTTGAACACATGTTGTAACACCCTGTAAATTTCTATAGGGGTCAAATTGCAATAAACCGAAACTTGGAGGCAGAAGTGTAAAGTATTTTAACCAGCGGTATTTACTGATGGCTGATTATCAGTAAATTCTTAGAATATTAAGCTTGATTGGGCTGTTAAGCAGGTATTGAGAATATGGGGAAATTATGTAATTTCTAGAAGCTGAAATATCTAGTTGGATTTGGCCGTTGTGAGACAAGTGGATTTGAGAAGATGCTTGATTGTGACTATTATGTTGGGGGTCAACATGTATTTTTCTAGAGAACCCTTATCCTTAAATTACACTTTCTATCATCATCTTTTGAATTTTCACTTCTAACCCCTCTATGCATGAGGGACACTTGTCCTAAGCATTTTGACACTTGTCATGTGAGGTGGCAACACCCCACAGCCCCTACTCATCCACATGCAGCAGAAAATTCATCACCCTTCACCATCTTCTTCTTTCTCCATGAACAACCACCACCACCACACAACCTCTTCAAAAACTGCTGCTACCGCGAAATCCCTACCACCTTAGGAGCAAAACGCCCCTATCGATTTGGGGATTCTTTCAGAATCGAGCGAGAAATCAAGACTTCAAGGTCATAACCCTAGAATCGGGTTTAGTCTAATTCCTCCTCCTCTGTGTTGATTCACGCAAATTAAACCTTTTTTTTGTGATCTAGAGACTTATTCGAGCACGAGAAGCATCTGGGCGCGCTCGGAATCGCCGGAACTGGGTTCATCCTTGCCGGAAAACACCATTGCCGACGGGAGACGGTAGAACCTTCTATCCTTTCTTATTCTTGCTTATTGTTGCACCAAAATAACCCTTAGGGTGTCGTGAGCACGTTTAGACCCTGGAAACTAGCCCAGAAACAAGAATTATATGTCTATGATTCGGTGTTCTTTGTGTTTTCCGGCGAGAAACGCTGCTACTTTAACCGCTTGTAACTTTCTCAATTCTTCCTGTTTTTACTTGAATGTTGGCTCTTCGTGATCCCTGTGTTGCCCTCTACAAACTTCGTTTTATTTTGAATTCTTGATCATGTCTCCAACATGCCTTAATTCAGCCTCAAAGTCACTGCAAAAATGTTATGTCATTCTTGTTGTTCATGCTAGACTTGTTAGATGCATTTTGTTCAATCATTAAAGCCATGTATATCTCTCATTACTTATTGTTTTAGCCTAAATCTTGGAACTATTTGCTCCCCTATCTTAGCTCTTGAACTACATACAAAGTTCTCTTCTAACGAATCCCTGTGTGAGTCTACAACTTTCGTTAAAGAGGCTGCTAAGATGTGTTTTATGAAGCTTGTTCTTAACTCAATGATTTTGTTGATTTTGCAACTTGAATATCTTCTTCAACTCTTGATGTAATGGGGTGATTCTTGGACCCGTTAACTCCCTTTTGTAAGGGCTACAATTTTGTTTTGGTTGTTAGCCCCTAAAGAGTCCCTAAGCCTTTGTTTTCATCTCCAAGGTAGGGGGCAGAATGTGTTTAATTACGTCAAGATGGAAAGTATAGAATTTACAAGAAAGACCCAACTTTGACCAACTATAACTTCTTGATTACCCTGAGTTTCTAAGCAAACATTTATGTTTTGGAATCCATAATTAATCATCTTTGAGACGCTATCCTCGAATTTCCTAAACTCTTTCGCAATTGATCATGATCTAGCCTCAAACTTGGTTGTTTTTGCTGTTTTATCTCATGTCGTGACTTCTAATTGTCGATAAAATGATCTTCCTGGCATTGGCGTCCTCAAGCAAGGTTGCTCATTCTGCTTATCCGATCATGTCTGGAAAAACAGATCAAGTTGATCTTTATAAAAAAAAAGAACTCTCATGTGACCAAAATTGTGTAAGAGGGGCAAAATCGTAATTTCACATAAAGTTGTGTTAGGACTAGAATGATGTTTTGGAAGCCATATGAATGCCATATATGTATAATGGTGGTTATATGAGCTGTATCGGGTTAATGTTGACCGAGTCAACTTTCTAGGGGTCAATTTGTAATTCCATCAAACTTCAGGGGCTTAAGTGTAAATAACCACAAGTTGTAGATTTTCACCTCTATGACCTCATGACGGTGTCAAGAGTATGATTTAATACTGTTTGAGAATAAATTACTCGTGTGGAGAGTTCAGGCCAGTCAGGAACCAAAGTGCAATCAAATTACAGGGACTTGAGCGTAAATAATCAGAAACTTGAGACTTACTCTCACTGGGACTACTTAGAAACGTAGTAAGTCATGAGACTGGACTACTAGGAATAATAGAAGGATTCAGGAGCAGTCCTGAGCTGAACTGATAAGACCGAGACTTCAGGGGCGGAAAAATCATTCTAGGCTAGACATCTACGATGAAGCTGCATATGCCTTTTACCTCACTAATGCAGACATATACTAACAAGAATTCACACAATTGTATGTGTAGAGGCTCTCGGGATAGAGAATCATCGGCTGGTCAGGAGTACTAGGCAGACTGCGAGGTAAGCACATGTTTGCTTATTTGCTATTGAGGAATATTGGATTAGTTGTACGTACATGTCTACGAGTATCAGATACAGAAATTGGGGATTAATAAAATGCAGAGGTGGACATCTATATATGCACCTAAACAGGTAAGTATGATTATTTTTCATGATGGTCTTGTATACTTATGTAATAACTGATTCCTCTATCATAGACCTCGATATGGTCAAATATTTATGGGACTCGGACAACGGGCTTGATACATTTATGGGACCCGATCTACGGGCTTACAGTCGGTACATTGCTAGCTCCCAGCTAGACATATAGGTTCCGCCTCTAGGTTTCAATCCAGAGGGAGTGTGCACACTTAAGGTCTAGTTTGTCAGGATGGATTTGGGTGGTAGAGGAATGGGGAACTGAGTATGGTATTGGTGTAACTGTGCTCTTAATGGATAACTTGGAGTTACTAATATACCATTATCTTACCACGTGTTGTGAGACAGGAAGACTGAACATATATTTACGAGTAAAGGTTAACATTTTCCAAATACCTTACATAAATATCTACTTTTGTTATAAAGTCTTTTCTGTTTGTTGTAATCTGACATCGTGACGTCACTGCCTTCTGTACTTGGCAGGTGAGTATGCAGGGGAAGTAGTAAAACACTTAAACGCTGACACGTCAGAGTATAAGATCTATAATTGTAAGTTTTATTTAAGTTTTCGTTTCTTTAATTCTATCCCGTAACAGAACTGTTAGGTTAAAATCCTTGCTGAGCACCTCCGTGCTTGGCGGAGGACATCCCCGGAGATTCTGGGGGATCCAAGTGTAATTCTCCGGCACTCTAGGATGGGGGTGTTACACATGTGGTATGTTACACCACTGTCGACAATCCAGCTTTTGTTGTAACTTTGTAATGATTCAGCTCCTGGCTGAAAAGAATATGAAATAAAAACTCCACCCATGTGGTGATTGCTATGAATAGAACAACTGAACTAGAAGGTGATTGAAGTAGAGATTCCTGGTATCTTGCAGAGCCTTGACCAGGAGCATAGAACTGAGAATCATTAGAATTTTCCATTTGACTCTTTGATAACTGACTGTTTAAAAGAGTAACGAAATGTTGTTCTTGTGCTGCACTGATGGTGACATCAGTTGAAGTAGAAGATGAATCTGACATTGATGACTCTCCCACAACATTGTTAACCCTAGGCTTGTATTTGTAAGTTTGAAATTGGGGGGAAACCCATGAAGTCTATAACATTGTGCTTTGATGTGCCCCTCATGTACACAATGATGGCATACAATTAGTTTCGTACCATTTTTACCAAAACCTGAAACTTGAGAAGAATAATTTGACATATTCTTTGATGCACCACTGTAATTGTTTGTACCAGCATACTTAGAAGCATATGTGTTGTGTGAGATACCAACATTCATTGACAGGTTATGTGACTGTACCAAATTACATTGCAACTCCATCTGTTTCTCTTGTTGCACAATCTTAGCAAACACAGCATTTAATGGGGGCATAGGATCTGAAAGGAAAAGCTCATCTCTCACAAACATATATTGGTTGTTAAGTCCCATCAAAAATTGCATAATTCTATCCAATTCCTGTGAATGTTTCCACCTATTAATCACACCACATTGACATTGAGCTAGAGCTCCACAATCACAGTTAGGCAATGGTTTGAAACTAGAGAGCTCAACCCGCAACCCTTTCAATTTGGTGAAATACAAAGTAACAGACATAGCTTCTTGCTTTATATTGGTGATTAATTGTGTCAATTGAAAGATTCTAGGAAAATTTCCCTGAGAAAACCTCTCAATTAAATCCAACCAAACTTCTCTAGATGTGGATATGCATACCACACTACTCACTATGTCCTTAGAGACTGAGTTCAGCAACCATGATAACACCATACTATCACATCTTCTCCAAACAAAATACATATCAGATCCAACAGATGGTTCCACGATAGTTCCATCCACTATTCTTAGCTCTCAACGCAACCACAATTGATTTATGTCAAGTATATAAGTTACTGCTATCTAATTTTTCAGAAACCCGTACAACACCCGGATTATCTGAACAATGAACAAAATAGGGAGAAGTGATGTCATTACCTGGACTAGTACCACCAACTCGTTTATTTTCCATAGCCATCGATATTGAAGACGACTCAAACACAAAACCAGATCTGAAATGAAGAACGGATTTGAAACCTTCAAAATCCTCCAAACACGTGAATCAACTCTTCTACAAATCAGCAGCCAATTCCTCCGGAACCTGGATCTGAAACCATATTAAAATAGTTCAAATGAAAGAAATGATAGAATTGAAAGAAAGATCAACAACGAGAGAACGAAATTTTCATTTCTGCAAAACCATGAACCAAATTGATTTACTCTCACAGATTACAAAATGGGAGAGTGCTCTCTCTTAAAGGTAAAGCAAACAAAACCCTAACGAAAAGTCAACAGACTAGCAATACACTGAGGCCACGTAGCCTATGACAGCAACGGCTAAATCAGTATCAAGACGACATCATCTGACTTAAGTAAAATAAACAGAAAATTACTAAACGTGTTGGAATAGATGCCCTAGAGGCAATCTAGTTTAGTATGAATTTGTAATTGGCTAGAAATTCATTTATTATTTATTGGATATTTAATATAATGAAGTCCTTAGATTTACAATCATGTTGTTTATCTTAAATATCCCTAGTCAAGTATAATGATTAAATGGGACAATCATCTATAGACTAGTATGGGGTTGGATTGATATGGAGATATCACGATCCAACACATAGGTGTGCATTACGGAATGTTGCACTGGATTGACCCATCACCGAGAAGGCTACATACACGTTATGTTGAGTCACAAGTGCTTCTCGGGTACAATGGTATTGTCATCCTTAGACTTGAAGTCACTAGATATTCTAGTTGTGGATCATTGTGATCTTGGTAGCGTTAAACGCTACACCGTAACTGGGTAGTTATAAAGGCGTGTACTGGATACAATGAGAAGCAAGCTTAGAGATCGTAGTAGACGTAGAGAGGATTTGCCCCTCCCACATAACGGGAGCAAATATCCAAGGCCACTCGAGGATAGTGCTTATAGAATGTCTGGCCAGACTCAAATAAATCAATATATGGGATATTGATGTTATTTGCACGAATAAGGCTATTCCATGGATCGAGAAACTAGGGATTGGATATACGAGTGTGACTTGTATGTCTCGTGTCCAATCCGGATATGGAGGCAAAGGGATGAGACAATTACTTGTACAAGGTTGTCTAGATGACTATTCTATTAGTTGGCTAGAATGGATGTTTTGCTAGAAACCGCTCCATATTAGCAAAGAGTTGCTACCAACTAGATAGAACCTATGGGGTCACACGCTATATAGAGTTGTACTAGATTGTGGAATTAATTAATTGGATTAATTAATTGGAAGGATCACTTTGCAAACCCTTGCAAACTTAGTAGGGACTAATTTGCAAGGAAGGGACTAAATTGAATTCTAGTAGGACTAGAATAAGTCCTTTAGGTAGTTAACAAGGAGTTGTTGGACTATATAAAGGACCCTCCTCCTTCCTTCCCTACACACTTTTATGCTCTAGAGAGAACATAACAAGAGTAGGAGAGAACAAAGGAGAGAGAGAGCAAGCCACAAAGAGGGACGCCGCCCCCTTTGCCGCCGCCCCCTTGTCCCCGACGCCACAAGGGTGCCGAACCCCTTTTGGTGTCTCGTTTTGCGTGATTTCTTCACCCTCCTTTCAATCCGGGCTAGCACCAAGGTGATTGGAGATCTAGGAACGACTCTAGGCGTGGATCAACTATAGAGAACGTGACACTATTCGCGGTTGAAGTCATCAAGGAGAACCCAAAGGTGTGTTTATGATTTCTTACCTTCACTATCGTTATGCATCTAGACTTGTGATCCTTGGAGGGTTTTGCATGGTTGTTTGTTTGATTATGCTTCCGTTTGCGCGATCCATGAATCAAAACCCTACAGTGGTATCAGAGCCACAGGTCATAGAGCATAAACGTAGTTTATGTGTTACTTTCTTGTTGTTTTACACCTTAATTTGTTGTTTATCGCGTAAAACAAGACAAATCAAGCATTGGATGCAATTTGTCAAAGAATTAATCATAACAAGACCCAATTATTGCATTGGATGCATGAATTGGTGAGTTTGAGAAATTTTAGGATCTTAGATCTAGGGTTTGGGCATCCTTGGGGAAGAAGGAGTTCTCCCACAACAAGGAAACAACCAAACTTGGGCTCCAAGCAAGGAGGTTGTTTTGGAAACAACCTCCACAAGGAAGGTTCGGCCCCTAGGGAGCCGCCCCCCTTGCTTGCCGCCCAAGCTTGGCGCCCTAAGGGGGCGGGCGGCCCTAACCCGCGGGCCTGGCTTGCGGGTTTTAGGCCGGGCCGACCCTAGGGCTTCATGGTTCACTTATTTGGGCCCGGGCAATTGGATTGTTGGGCCCATGGACCGTTTTAACCCTAGAAATCCTAAAATCAATTAAAATTGACCAAGCGCGTTAAAATTGGATTTTAACTGTTTATGTGCAAATCGCATGGTGATTGGATATGGCCTTAGGATGTGGTTTGATGTGGATGTTTAATTTTGTGGTTTGGTTTTACGGCCTGCGAGCTGATCAATTAATTGTAATAATTAATTAGGGTTTTATGGCCTGCGTGCCATTTTTTTTCTCAACTTGTGAGATTTATTTTATTTAGTATAGATATTAGCTAGTGCTAGATAAAGTAGATTGTTAGCCAAGATTGGAGAAAAGAAGCCCAAAAGCCAAAGGAGCCACAAAAGATGGAGCATGGAGCATGGAGCATTCCACATGACTATGAAGGATGGACCAAAAGATCAAGACGCATGGAGATGTGTGTTTGTTTAGGGTTCATAGATAATTCCATTGGCTTGGAATTATCTTAGTCTAGAAAAGG
Source organism: Linanthus parryae (assembly GCA_023055425.1). NCBI lineage: Eukaryota > Viridiplantae > Streptophyta > Magnoliopsida > Ericales > Polemoniaceae > Linanthus > Linanthus parryae. The sequence continues at coordinate 1,138,275 of JALGPY010000030.1, forward strand.
CCATATCCACATCACGTTTAATTTCTGTTTTGTGGTTGTTTATTTATTGTCTTATTATTTGTGTGGTTGGTGTATGGATGATGCATGCAATTAGGATAATAAGATAATTAGACAACCCGGATCTATTATTTGGAGTTGTGCCCAAACTCAAATAGATAGATTAGTTGATATTGATCAACAAAATAATTAAAATTGAAGAAAAATCCCTCAAATTTTAAATATTGTGTTCTTGCCTTCTCGTTATTTAAACACTCATTATCATCATTATTTATCGAGTTCGTGCGTGCCAAAGCATGGCGACTTGGTTCATAATGATGGAATGCGATGGCACGTAACAATGTGCAATTGTTTAGATAAGAGGTTGAGCACAACTAGGCTATTAATTTGATTAAGAAACCTAGAGGCAATCAATTGGGATTATCCATAAGGATGGATAAATAAGGAGTTATTTGCCCGATTGAACCAAGAGTTGCATATCGGATGCAATTGGAATCGTTCCTACCTAAGAAGTAATCGAATTATGGGAGACTTGCCAAAGCAAGCTCATAAGGAGATGAAAAAGATGGATCTTGGCCCACTAGAAAATATAAGGATATTTTCCGCATTAATATCTTGAGGGTTATTAATCCGTAGAAAAATAGTGGGAGCTATATTTAATAAACTAGCCATTATTAAATATAGTCAAAAATTCACAAATACTAAAACTTGCGTATTTTCCTTTTTGTAGAATTCCAAATGGCAAACAACTCATCGAGTTCACAACATTCCCTACGATCTGTCCTTGAGAAGGACAAGCTCTCAGGAACCAACTTTCTCGATTGGTACAGAAACTTGAGAATTGTTCTCAAGCAAGAAAAGAAGCTGTACGCAATAGAGGAGCAAGTTCCAGAAGGTCCAGAGAATCAGACACCTGCTGCCTTAAAGGCGTATCAAAAGCGTGTTGATGACGCTAATGATGCGGCCTGCCTAATGCTTTGCACCATGACCTCTGAGCTTCAGAAGCAACATGAGAACATGAATGCTGTCGATATGATCGAACATCTAAAGCAGCTCTTCCAAGAGCAGGCGAGGGTAGAGAGGTATGAGGTCTCAAAGGCACTGTTCAAATGTCATCTGGCAGAAGGGAACCCGGTGGGACCCCATGTACTCCGAATGATCGGGTACTTGGAGAATCTCGCCCGGCTTGGGTTCCCGGTCGGCCAAGAGTTGGCAACCGATCTCGTGTTGCAATCGTTGCCCGAGAGTTATGGACAGTTCATTATGAACTATAACATGAACGAGATCGTTAAACCACTGCCAGATTTGCTCAACATGTTGAGGACGGCTGAACAGAGCATCAACAAGGGTAAGGGCAAGGCCATTATGATGGTGCATAAAGGAAAGGGTAAAAAGTTTGCCTCTTCCTCCAAGGGCAAAGGCAAGTCAGTTGCCAAGTCCAAGGAACAAGCCCTTAAGCCTGTTGGTGGGATTGCCAAGGTCGTGACTAAGGGTGAATGTCACTACTGTAGTCAACCTGGACACTGGAGGAGGAACTGCCCAAAATATCTGGAGGACAAGCGGCTTGGAATAGTGATTCCACCACCACCAGGTATTTTTGTTGTAGATGTCAATTTAACTGTCTCTACATCATGGGTATTAGATACTGGATGTGGATCTCATATTTGTCGAAATATGCAGGATCTAAAGAGAAGTAAAAGATTGGCTAAAGGGGAGGTAGATCTGCGCGTTGGGAATGGAGCAAAGGTTGCTGCGTTGGCCATAGACGTTTGCGAGCTATCTCTGCCTTCAGGATTAGTTTTAGAATTAAATAATTGCTATTTTGTGCCTGCTATGAGCAGAAACATTATTTCTATTTCTTGTTTGGACAAGGAAGGTTTTATTATTTCAATAAAGAACAATTGTTGTTCCTTTTATTTGAATAATATTCACTATTTTAGTGCGCAATTATTTAATGGACTTTATGTCCTTGATCTAAGTAATCCTGTCTACAACATTAATACCAAGCGGATTAAAATAAATGATTTAAATCCTGCTTATTTATGGCATTGTCGTTTAGGCCACATAAATGAGAAACGTGTATCTAGACTCCATAAGGATGGATTGCTAGACTCATTTGATTTTGAATCATATGAGACATGTGAAGCTTGTTTGTTGGGAAAAATGACAAAGTCCCCTTTCAATAAGAAAGGTGAAAGGACTAGTGAGCAATTGGCGCTCATACATACCGATGTGTGTGGGCCATTTGCCACGCCTGCCAGGGGTGGTTATGTCTACTTCATTACGTTTACTGATGATTACAGTAGATATGGATTTGTGTACCTTATGAGGGCAAAATCCGAATCCTTTGAAGTGTTCAAGGAATTCAAGAATGAAGTAGAGAAGCAACTTGGCAAAAGTATCAAGGCTCTACGATCGGATCGTGGAGGAGAATACTTGAGCCAAGAGTTTGACGACTATCTTAGAGAGTGTGGGATCGTGTCCCAACTCACTCCACCCGGAACACCACAATGGAATGGCGTGTCCGAGAGGAGGAATCGAACCCTATTGGATATGGTTCGGTCTATGATGTGTCAAACCGATCTTCCATTATCGTTTTGGGGCTACGCTCTATTAAGTGCAGCTTTTACCATTAACCGTGTTCCATCTAAATCAGTCATGAAGACACCATATGAGATGTGGAGTGGGAGGCGTCCCACACTGTCGTTCATGAGGATTTGGGGCTGCGATGTCTATGTAAAACGTTTACAATCAGACAAGCTAGGGCCTAAATCGGATAAGTGTAAATTTGTGGGGTACCCTAAGGAAACTAAGGGATACTATTTCTACAATCCAACCGAGAACAAAGTGTTTGTTGCTCGGACCGGCGTGTTTCTAGAAAGAGAGTTTGTCTCTAAAGAAGCAAGTGGGAGGAATGTAGAACTTGAAGAAGTTCAAGAACCACAAATTACTGAACCGATTATGGAACATGAACAGGAATCACAAACAGTTGTGGATCCACCTGTTCAGGTAACACAAGAGCTTCGTAGATCTAGTAGAGTGCGCCAGGAACCCGAGAGGTACGGACTTCTCGTAACTGATTCCGGTGACACGATGCTCATAGACGATGAGCCTACTACCTATGAGGAGGCCATGAATGGCCCAGACTCGCAGAAGTGGCTTGAGGCCATGAGATCCGAGATGGAATCCATGTATACCAACAAAGTATGGACTTTGGTGGAACCACCTGATGGGGCGCGACCCATAGGGTGCAAGTGGGTCTTCAAGAAGAAGATCGACATGGATGGTAATGTGATTACCTATAAGGGCCGATTGGTGGCTAAAGGATTCAGACAGATTCATGGTATTGACTATGATGAAACCTTTTCACCAGTCGCTATGACCAAATCCATCCGAATCCTACTTGCGATTGCAGCATACTACGACTATGAGATTTGGCAGATGGATGTCAAAACAGCATTCCTTTATGGGAATCTCCTCGAGGACGTGTATATGATACAGCCGGAGGGTTTTGAAGATCCAAAGCAAGCCAACAAAGTGTGTAAGCTGCAACGATCCATTTATGGATTGAATCAAGCTTCTAGGAGTTGGAATCGACGTTTTGATGAAGTGGTCAAAGAGTTTGGCTTCATCAGAAACGAAGATGAGTCTTGTGTCTACAAGAAGGTTAGTGGGAGCTCTGTAGCTTTTCTGGTCTTGTATGTGGATGACATACTACTCATTGAAAACGACATTCCCATGTTGCAATCTGTGAAAGATTGGCTAGGAAAGTGTTTCTCAATGAAAGACTTAGGGGAAGCAGCCTATATACTCGGTATAAAGATCTATAGAGATAGATCTAAGAGGTTGCTAGGCCTAAGTCAAAGTACATATATTGACAAGGTGTTGAAACGGTTCAACATGCAAGATTCCAAGAAGGGATTCTTGCCCATGTCACATGGAATCACTCTTTCGAAGAGTGGTTGTCCTTCCAATGAGATTGAGAAGGAACGCATGAGTAGGATTCCCTATGCCTCAGCCATAGGATCCATCATGTACGCCATGTTATGTACTAGACCAGATGTGTCATATGCCTTGAGTATGACAAGCAGATACCAATCCAATCCGGGTGAGAGTCACTGGATTGCTGTCAAGAACATCCTAAAGTACTTGAGAAGAACTAAGGATGCTTTCTTGATGTTTGGCGGTGAGGAAGAGTTGCGTGTAAGGGGTTACACTGATGCAAGCTTCCAAACCGATAGAGATGACTTTAGATCACAGTCGGGATATGTGTTTTGCCTGAATGGAGCAGCGGTGAGCTGGAAGAGTTCCAAGCAAGAGACGGTAGCTGATTCTACAACAGAGGCTGAGTACATTGCTGCAAATGGCGCAGCAAAGGAGGCTGTTTGGATCAGAAAGTTTGTTTCTGAACTTGGTGTGGTCCCTAGTATTGCGGATCCAGTGGAGTTGTTCTGTGACAACACTGGGGCGATCGCGCAATCAAAGGAACCAAGATCGCACCAGAAGTCCAAGCACGTGCTCAGGAAGTTCCATCTGATTCGAGATATTATCGATAGAGGAGACGTTCGGATATGCAAGATTCCTACAGATGATAATCTGTCAGACCCGCTTACGAAGCCTCTCACGCAGTGGAAGCATGAAGGGCACACTAGGAGTATGGGCATACGAGATGTGCCAGATTGGCTCTAGTGCAAGTGGGAGACTGTTGGAATAGATGCCCTAGAGGCAATCTAGTTTAGTATGAATTTGTAATTGGCTAGAAATTCATTTATTATTTATTGGATATTTAATATAATGAAGTCCTTAGATTTACAATCGTGTTGTTTATCTTAAATATCCCTAGTCAAGTATAATGATTAAATGGGACAATCATCTATAGACTAGTATGGGGTTGGATTGATATGGAGATATCACGATCCAACACATAGGTGTGCATTACGGAATGTTGCACTGGATTGACCCATCACCGAGAAGGCTACATACACGTTATGTTGAGTCACAAGTGCTTCTCGGGTACAATGGTATTGTCATCCTTAGACTTGAAGTCACTAGATATTCTAGTTGTGGATCATTGTGATCTTGGTAGCGTTAAACGCTACACCGTAACTGGGTAGTTATAAAGGCGTGTACTGGATACAATGAGAAGCAAGCTTAGAGATCGTAGTAGACGTAGAGAGGATTTGCCCCTCCCACATAACGGGAGCAAATATCCAAGGCCACTCGAGGATAGTGCTTATAGAATGTCTGGCCAGACTCAAATAAATCAATATATGGGATATTGATGTTATTTGCACGAATAAGGCTATTCCATGGATCGAGAAACTAGGGATTGGATATACGAGTGTGACTTGTATGTCTCGTGTCCAATCCGGATATGGAGGCAAAGGGATGAGACAATTACTTGTACAAGGTTGTCTAGATGACTATTCTATTAGTTGGCTAGAATGGATGTTTTGCTAGAAACCGCTCCATATTAGCAAAGAGTTGCTACCAACTAGATAGAACCTATGGGGCCACACGCTATATAGAGTTGTACTAGATTGTGGAATTAATTAATTGGATTAATTAATTGGAAGGATCACTTTGCAAACCCTTGCAAACTTAGTAGGGACTAATTTGCAAGGAAGGGACTAAATTGAATTCTAGTAGGACTAGAATAAGTCCTTTAGGTAGTTAACAAGGAGTTGTTGGACTATATAAAGGACCCTCCTCCTTCCTTCCCTACACACTTTTATGCTCTAGAGAGAACATAACAAGAGTAGGAGAGAACAAAGGAGAGAGAGAGCAAGCCACAAAGAGGGACGCCGCCCCCTTTGCCGCCGCCCCCTTGTCCCCGACGCCACAAGGGTGCCGAACCCCTTTTGGTGTCTCGTTTTGCGTGATTTCTTCACCCTCCTTTCAATCCGGGCTAGCACCAAGGTGATTGGAGATCTAGGAACGACTCTAGGCGTGGATCAACTATAGAGAACGTGACACTATTCGCGGTTGAAGTCATCAAGGAGAACCCAAAGGTGTGTTTATGATTTCTTACCTTCACTATCGTTATGCATCTAGACTTGTGATCCTTGGAGGGTTTTGCATGGTTGTTTGTTTGATTATGCTTCCGTTTGCGCGATCCATGAATCAAAACCCTACAAAACGCCCCCTCAACCATGAACTGAGATTATGACATTCATGATGATCAAACGACAGCTCCTGCTTCTCAGTTCATGTCATCAATTTGGATGCAGTTTCAGTTTAGTCCATGACTGAGTAAAACAATAACTCTAATAAAAACCTAACACTTACCATATATGAATATCCATGTTTTGAGAAGAAATCATTCATTTCAATTTTTTACCTTGAATACAGGGCCAAAGCCTCCTTCGCCGAGCTTGTGATCCGCGTGGGGATTTTTTGTTGCAGAAGCTAGGTTTTAGATGGATTGAGCAATTGCTAAAGGAAATTCCCAGTTTCTTTGGTCATTTCATTAAAAGACCATGCGAATGATGCTTACTTTTGTTGAAAACTTGAAGTGGGTTTTCTTGGTTAGGTTCTGGCTAGAGTTTGAAGAGAGAGAGAGAAGGGCGATTGATTAGGTCTTCTATTTGGATGTTTCTCTTCTCCTTCATTGCTTTTCTCTTTCTTTTACAAATCTCAGATACTAGGAAGAAGAAGAAGCACAGATGATTTCGAATTTTCAAAGCTTTTCTTTCAGTTTATGCTTCTCAGTTTTTAGTTGGGTTGAGCAATTTATTTTTCAATTTTTGGAAGTTTTTTTGTTTGATTTTGAAGATTGGTTGGAATTTGGATTTGATGTCGCTTAGTGCCGGTCCCAGGTGGCGGTGATGGTGGTAGGGTGGCCGCATTCTGGAGGGTTGAAGAACACTTTGAATGTTCTTGAAACTATTGGGAACAACAATCAAAAAGACTAAAATGCCCATAAAGAATAGGACATAAATGTAAACCAACGGAGATAAATAACAGAATCTTTTAATGAGTTGCAATGTGACTAATTGATCGAAAATGGAGTATATTGATGGCGAGTTTTGAAAGTGGGGGATGCAATGTGATAATTTCGATATACTGGGGGATACCATTAAGTAATTAAGCCTTTAATTATCTGGCCTATGTTTGTGATTAAAATTTTGTGATTAGTGCTATCATTCACATGTCCATGTGCTGCACATAAAACACCGATTAGTAACAAACACTGACATATGTGAAGTTCTAGCATAGAAACACCTCCAAGTTCACACTGGCATATTTGATAGTTTATTTTTTGTCACCAAAGATTACAAGTATGTGAACTGAACAGTTGTCTCAAGAAAACAAATAAACTTAGAAGAACCTATGCAAGTCTCACGGAAGCATTCTGTTGACTGCAAGTCAAAAATGCTGCAGTCAAATCTTGTGCCCAATATTACCGTATTGTATTATACCTTTGTCACAATATCTAGATTGGACACGAGACACAAATGTCACACTTGTATATCCAATTCATAGTTTCTCGGTCCTGGGAATAGACTTATCTGAACAGTACAACAATATCATATTGATTTATCTGAGTCTGGCCATACATTTAATAAGTACTACTCATCGACTGGCCGTGGATACATACTCCCGTTATGTGGGAGGGACAAATCCTCTCTACATCACTACCATCTCTCAGCTTTCTTTCTACCATGTCCGGTTAGCATCTTTATAGTTACAGAGTTACGGTGTACCATTTGATCAAATCAAAACATGATAATACACAAATAGAGTATCTGATGACTACAAGTCAAAGGACTACAACACCAGTGTCACTACGATAAGCACTTGTGACATTCACATAACTCCCATGTAGCCTACTCGTGTTGGGTCAATCCACTATGCCATTACTCCTAATTCATACCCATGTGTTAGACTTGATATCTCCATATCAATTTACCCACATACTATTCTATAGTGATCGTCCTATTAATCAACATAATTGACTGAGGATAATTAAAGATAAAAAAAATTGCAGTCTAAGGACTTCATTATATTAATATATCCATATATGATAAAATGAATATTCTAGCCAAATCAACGTTCACACTAGAATATATTAACTCTGGGGCAACTACACCAACACTTATCTCTTCCCACTCTTTATTTTGCCTCTTTCTTCTCCAGCTCTTCAACAACAACCGCCCCCGCCTTCACCTGTAAATCCATCGAAAAATGCCTCCAGGCTAGATTAGGGGTGGCGGAAAGGTGTGAGAGCTTGAACAGAGACTACCATTTGTGCTCTGAGATCGGCCGTGGATGTTGCGGCGTCGTCTACCACTGCTACTCCACCACCTACGGTGACTCCTTCACCTGTAAATCCCCGTCACAGACCTCACCGCCGCCCACACATTCTCTGATACCGAAGCCGCACCCATCTTCAAGTTCATGATTTATGCGATTTCTCTCTGTCACCGCCTCCCAATTCGACTTCACCGACTTTGATAAAGGGGAAGAGACCCAAGATGTTGAATATCCCCTTCTCCGCCGCCAGATTTGGGTTTTGGGCTCCGGCGACTCCAGCCTCGTCGGAGATTGAGGTCGAGAGGGATGGTTACTCGGTGTATTGTAAGAGGGTAAAAGTCAGTTTGACTTATTTTGTAAGATGGTTACTTGGCGACTCCAGCAGTTGTATAAGACTTTGGCTCACTTAAGGTGTGGTGAGATGATTGGGGACAGTTTCAGGAAGTGCTTGGTTCTCGAGTTGCCTCTTTGTTCGAGATTATATATGGGTTACCTCTAATTCGAGATTGAATTATCTTTTCTGATGTGGTTTGATTTATTTTTGCAGGCTCTATTCGGTATCTTCGACGGCCACGGTGGTTAAAAGGTCGCCCAATCGAATCACCTTTCTGATATGGGTTTGCTTTGTGCCTTTGTCTAGGGAAAAAATCTTCCATTCTTCTTCTTATTTTTTTTTTTTGTTGGTGGTGGTGGTGGTAAGGATTTGGTGGTTGTGGATGTGGTGAGAACATGATGGATTCAATAATAAACACGAAAAAGGGTGTTTTTTGTCCACAATTTGTAAGCGTAATATGGTCGCTACAAGTCAGCTTGCACCCCTCCGGTAACGGATTGTAACAGAAGGGTGGTATCTGTCCATCCTCCATCCACTGACAGGGGTGCAAAAGTATTTATCGATAAATCATGGGGAAAAATATATTTTATCGATAATTTGGGGGTGAAAACGTCTTTTACCCGTTTTGACTACCATAAATAACTTTGATTTTGACTACTCATAGGTGTTACTTAAAAACTTAAATAAATTTTATTTTGACTACCATAAAAGAAAACTTAAATAACTTGATTGATCATCATTATCCTAATTTAACTTCTTCATCCATTTTGATTGATATGATTATCAGTAGAAAGATTTATTTGGTGAAAATTAAAAAGTAGCTGGACGGTTCAATTTGGACTGCACGGACTTGAGGAGATTTGAACAGGAAAGGAGCCAAATCCATATACTACAACATAACCGGGACTTAGTAATCAACCTAGTCACATTTGATTAACTTAATTAAAATCAATGTTTCTCAAGAAAAAAAATTAAAATCAATCAATCATTTACATACCTAAGTCAGTTGAATCAAAATCCAATAGAGTCTTAACTAGACTGTCGAATATAATACTGCTTCAGAGAAAGAAAGATAGGTCAGAACAATCCATCTAATCTACTGAAATTTGAGGTAGCAAGTAAAATTGAGATGAAACGATTATGAAGCCAAATCCAGCAAATATGAATTTTGGTTATAGAAATAGTGCGCAGGAGGTGGAGTAGGTGTATGAATTGGTGTGAGGGGCATTAAACGGCTGCTGACGCCACGAGTACCGTGACATTTCTTTAAGCTCATCATGAAAGCGGGCAGGTTACAAAAATCAGACTTTAGGTGTAGAATCAATCAAAATCTAGTAATCGGATCATATAGTAATGGCCTCCAACCTCAATTGAAAAACAAAACCAGCAGTTTTCTTCAGACTATTACAACTTCCATTAGGATCACTTAACATACAGATAAATCTGCAATAGGCTTCTACTAATAGATCACTCGGCAAAATGAATCAAAGGGCAAAGTAATAACTCACCGGGAGACTCACAAACCGTAAAAACACTTCGCTTTATTTGTAGCAGTGAAACAACGTCGAATAGTTCCGTTTATGGATCATACAGGACATCGGTTCCTGCTTTTCTCTGATCAGATGTCAAGCAAGCATAAAAGCCCTAATTGGATGGCTAATTTTGCAAATCACGAAACAAACTATGCTCTGATTACCTCCCCGAATTTCAGAACCCCTCCGGCAATCGCAAATATCTCACTTATTCAGCAACCTGTGAGATTAGAATAATTATCGAGTTATTCCCGATGCAGAGTAGAGTTATAAAACGTTATGAGCTTATGAATCATGTGAACCTCAAAAAAGTTTTAAATAAAGTGTATGAAATGGAGAAAACAGTTTGTAACTCCAAATAATTAATGCTATGATAAAACTCTATTATTATTTTTATTATTATTATTATCATTGTTGTAAAATGAGAATTGAGAGAGACAAAAAATAAAAAGAGACGAAATGTAGGGAGAATTGTAGGAGTGATTCTCATTGATATGTATAATAAACTCAACCATAAACCTCCTTATATAGGCATTAGGTGGGCCTTTTGGGCAACAATATAAACATACATTATCAACATACTAACGTGGTGGATATTCACATAAGTCCAACCACATATTTCATAACACTCCTTAAATATTCACCACTACAATACCTCGTTAAAACATTCTCATTAAAACTCATTGGTAAAAAAATTAATGACTAAGAAGTACATCGGTGAATCCTAATTTTACAGTATCAGAGATGATATTCCTCTGGAACACATCAAAATAGACTTTGCAGCCTCGTTAAAACTTAAAAAGCATGTGGGATAAAAACCGTAGCGAAGGAAAGAAATGTTCCGTGCTAGTAGGATTTCATTGGATCCCCCCATTACAACATCTTACCTGACAAATAAATTCATTGCAAAACTAGAATACAAATAATATACGATTAACAATCATAGTAATTAAATGCATATGCATCTAAAACTACTCACGCGTGTACACTTTTGATTTACATCAGGCAAATAACATATTTCTCATGGGTACCAACCTCCATGGGTTCTCACAAATTTGTGATTCATACGATCGTATTAGTAACTTGTTACTTTTCCAAACATGTTTTGTTGTTCATCATTCTCATACATTGTCATCATTCTCACCACGAGATGATTGTGTTTATGAGAATTAATCATGATCCATACCATATCATATTTCTCATTTTATAAGTCACACCCTTAAAAGCGGACATAAGCCTCAGCATAAATCTCACGCTTACATGCAAACATATAATATCTACATCGATCCCGCGCTTAACAGTTTATATATAGTATCTTCATAAACTGTAGTTCACGCTCCGGGTTGTTAGTACTTTGATTACATACATTATGCTCTACACGTTTAAATAATTACGTAACCCGGAAAATTGTTATGTGCGTGTTGACTTTGTATTGACCAATAAATTTTAGTCGACACTCTTTCCCATATGATAAATCACGTGAGTTTACAAGTGATTTCTCAAGACAAATATCATCATTAATAGTAGGATCATAAAATTGTATTAAGGTACATTTGCCTACTTCCAGAGCTATTAGCCTCTTTCAGGGCTAACCAATTACCAACGTTGGTTTTGATCCAATATCGGTGATGTATATCCGAAGCCCCAAGATTTCTCCAGGATCTTGTGTTCTTAATTTGTAGAGCATTGATATATCCATATCCCAATATAATTTGGAGGCTTTGATTCGTATTCCTCTTCTCGAGGATCAAAAATATTTACACAAGCAAACATTTCATACTTAATGTGTATACCCATATAAAATACTCATTATTCCATAAGACATCCATCTTGTTGAAATTTAAACTAACACTAGTACAAATCCGAAAGAGACAACACTATTTTATTTCTCATCATGCAATAGGACCCATACCTCCCCCCCCCCCCCTCATGACGTGAGCATTATAACAATGATTTTTAAAAAAAATCGTTAATGCTTCAGGCATCGATATATCTCATATGTACTTATGTGTAACCCAATCCTCAAATTCAAGCAAAAATATTGACAATAAGAAACCTCTTCAACTTCGTAATTCTCTAATCAAAGTTTCTTCAAAGAGACGTAAATGTCTATATTTTTAATTAAAAATGAGTGGAGTTTTCATTCCTTCAATCAATCCATTGCATGTCCTATATTTATTGTAAATCTTATATTTTTGATCAAAAGACCAAAATCACTTCTAGTGATATCGAGACTAACAAAATCAAAATTAAACAACATAAGACCTCTTCAGCGATCAAAATAAAATATAAACCTCTCATGGATTTTTGATATAAGATTTATAAAGTAAGATTGATTGTATACAAACCACTTCATGGGTTTAATCTCTTTTAGGTATTTTTACGTCCATAACCCTGACTAATCGTATAGAGATGTGGATTTAGACATTATATAACAAAGTGATTCGCTTCAGGGAATGGACTATCATTCACTTCTAGAAACGGGGTCGAGTTATTCAGTAATTAGTAGTGGTAATAGTTTAAATCAAACATTTATATTCGATAATATTTCATAACTCCAAGTTATTGAAAATTGTATATGTGTTTCACAAATTCTGGTGTCAAGTATTTCTATTGCACCCTCTAGCAATATGCTATATCAATTCCTAAGAATATTAGGAGAAAAAAAAATTAAACTACAAAAAAATGTAAATTGAAAAAAAAAAGTCGTCTGTCAAAATATCTGGTTTGACGGGTGTAGATTCTCTCTTCAAGGTTATCTTTGACATAAATTATAACGTCAGATTATAAGAATCTGCATATTTTTATAACTTCTGGTATGAAAATCATTTTTTACGCATAGAAATGCTTATGGCCAATAAATAAACGTGGACTATGAACGTCTTATGGATGTTATAATTCGATTAAAAAGTACAAAAACGTAGTTCTTCATCCTCTTCAGGAGGGTTGATACTTTTTATCAATCTCTTCGGGAGATTACTAATTTTAATATTTTATAACTTAGGGTTATGAAATTAATAACAACAGGTTATGAGTATTTCATGTAGTATGATACTTCGGATACAGATTACATGACTAGATAAATATCTGTGCGATTATGATCCATCTTCTGGAGGTTTGTTTTTGATTGCTCTTAAGTGGGTAGAATACTTATTTTATTATTTATGGAGATATTTAATATAATAAAATTCTTAGATTGCAATGGTTGTTTATCTTAAATATCCCTATTCCATTATATTGATTAATAGGACAATCATTATAGACTAGCATGTGGGTAGATTGATATGAAGATATGAAGTCTAACACATGGGTATGCATTATGTGATAATGGCATACTGGATTGACCCACCACGAGAAGGCTACATTAATTATGTTAACGTCACAGGTGCTTCTCATCGTGACAATGGTATTGTGGACCTTAGACTTAAAGTCACTAGATACTCTAGTTGTGGAATATTATGTTTCGATATAGTTGAGCGCTACACCGTGACTGGGTAGGAATAAAGACGAATTTCGAACATAATAGGAAGCAAGCTTAGAGATGGTAGTGATGTAGAGAGGATTTGTCACTCCCACATATGGGAGTAAATATTCACAGCCACTCGAGAGGTAGTGCTAATGGAATGTCTGGCCAGAATCTGATAAATCAATATGGGATATTGATGTTATCTGCACGGATAAGACTATTCACATGATCGAGAAACTATGGATTGTATATGTGAGTGTGACATTTATGTCTCGTGTCCAATCCGGATATAGAGACGAAGGGATAATGCAATACAGTAACATTGGGCACAAGGTTTGTCGAATCACTGACTATTTTTATTAGTTGGGTGGCACATATGTGTTGTTAGACACCCCTCTATGTTAGTTATTGTTACTACCAACTAAGTAGAAACCTATGGGGTCACACATCATATGGATTAAACCTGATATGGGTATTAATTAGTATGACTAATTAAAGAAAATGATCAATACGCAACCACAAGCAAACTTAGTTGGACTATTTGCGGACATGATTAGTATTCAGCAAATATGTAGTTAACAAGGAGTTGTTAACTATATAAAGGAACTCCTAACTTATTATTTTCACAAGTGTGTCATTAGAGTGAAAATAACAAAGAAATGAGAGAGACAGAGAGACGCCGAAGCCATCCCGTTCGCCCCCTCCCTGCGTCGTCAGCCTCGTGAGGCGTGCGACCCTGTGGTGCCCTATTTGCGTGATCTTCTTCTTCCTACTTCTTGGCATGAGCTAGCACACAGACGCAAAAAGGAATCCAGTGCAATCCTAGGTGTGGATACTTGTAGAGACGTGGACACAATTCTGCGTATTGTAATCTGTCAGACAAACAAGGAACACAACTTTTTTTCCTTACCACGTTATGATCTTGTCCTGCGAATCATGGAGGGTTTTGAACGGAATAATTTAATTGTATTTTCGCTACGTAATCCGTATCAAAACACTACAGATCTCCATATCCATATCCAAATCTACATTCCTTGAACTCAATTCCTCTAAGCACACCAAGATCTGCAACAAAACCACAAATATGAAGATTTGAGAGTTCATGAAAGGATTTGATAGTGTGGGAGATGAGAGGCGAGACAAAGAGGGAGGGAGTTTGATGATTGAGAGAGAGAGAGAGAGAGTCATACGCTAAAGTGATGGCGGCGACGACGTTCTTCTTCTTTTGTGGCGTTGTAGGCGGTTCCTTCAGCGAAGGCGACAGCGGTGTTGCGGTTCCTTCAGCGACGATGGTAGCGGCGTCGTAAAGTATCTGTTCTTCACTCTCGAATTCAGAGGGAGAGGGAAAGAGAACGATAGAGGGAGAGAAAGAGGGAGATGGAAGAGAAGGAGAAATGTAAGAACGGATAATGGGATAGTGAGATGGGTGGCTGTGTCTCGTGAGATGTGTTATGTGTCTGGTGGGTTTTGGTAGGTTAGGGTTGTAGTAGTAGTTACGGTAAGTTAGGGTATGGGAGATGGATGGATGTTTTTTTATTAAGGGTAAGGTGGTATTTTTGTTGTCAAAAGTCTCATTTTTAGGAAAGATTAAAGAAACTGGATGAACGTCCAAAAAGGAAAATTTGAAGAAATTGAAGGAACGGAGGGAGTAAATAATAAGAAATGTAGGACAAAAAATATAAGTGCGTAAAAATAGAATAAAGTAAAAGTCAAATGAAATAGAGGGAATGCAACCTCTTCAGGAGGTTTGAGAGTCAACAACAATGTTCCACGTCTCTTCAAGCAATATATCAATAACATGTTATGATTTTGGGTCATAAAAACGGCGCAACTTCAGGTTACGATCAAATCATCATGTCGTTCACAGCTTCAGGTGTGAAGATATTATTTTATAATATTAAAAGCTTAGAGCATCTCCCACAGTGCACCAAATCCTATATTTGATAGTAAAATTTGGTATTTTCGGCCTCTCACAGCAAATCACCAAATCACCAAAAAAATGGTGATTTTTTTGTAGGCCTCCCACAGTCGTTGACCAAAAAAACACCAAATCACCAAATCCTATATTTGGTGTAGCTTTTGTGAAATGGTGAAGTGCATCTCCCACAGTACCCTCAAATCCTATCCTATATCACCAAATCCTATTTTTACCATCAAATTTGACGGCAAAAATAGGATTTGGTGTAATCTACACCAAATTTTTAAGTAGCGTTTAGGGCATGTTTTCACATTACTTTCATGGTAATAATATGCTCTAATGTAATTGTGTAGCATTTCATCTTTACATTATACGCCATCCGTTTTTCTTCTCCCACTTTGTATAATATGCTTTTGAGCCATAGCGTGTTACATAATATTTTCAGCATCATGATGCGGGATGATAAACTCAAATAACTAATGTAGTTGCAACATGTTTGGCCGAACATAATACACTGATGTTAAACTTCAAGAAATTCAGTAACCTTCTTGTACATATTTCCATTTAGTATGACATGCAAATATATAAAATTAGAAAGAAAATAACTGCATCTTTCTTGCAAGTCCAAAATTTAAAGCTTATTGGTGTAAGATTACTCAAATCTTTTGTCATAGTCATGATATCTTGTTCATTTTGTTGTAATTCTTGTGCATGTTGCTTTAAGTCGAGTTCCTTTTTCTTGAAGTGTTATTTAATCATTTTATAATTTCGTGAAATATTTTTTTGGTAGTAAAATATTTTTTGATTTTGATAGTTATGAAATTCATGATTTGGTGATAAATTTGATAATTTGTTGTGGGAGGCCAAAAATACCATTCTCTACATTTGTTGAAATGGTGAAATAACTATTTGATGTAAAATTTGGTGAAAACTGTGGGAGACCAAAAGCTCTATTTTTCCACCAAAAATGGTGAAATTGTGTTTTTGAGGGTTAACTGTGGGAGGCCAAACCATTTTTCTCTACCAAATATAAGATTTGGTGTAAAATTTGATGTCAACTGTGGGAGATGCTCTTAGGTCATTGGTAGTAGTCATGGGTTATGACCTCATCCAAAGGTCCCCGCGTATTCTAAAAATTCAATTATCAACTGTAAAAAAAAAGTACACAGCGAAATCTGCTTATACATTAAACTATGTAGGATCAAGCATAATGTAACCGGTTTAGGTTGTAAAGGAGATAGGTAGAAGATCTAAACCGGTAACCCCATAAATATGATGGAACTAAAACAAAAAATTATAGATCAACTGGTTTTGTGAGCTTGATAAACGCAATGCCAGTGTAGGTGTTTGAAACTCCAACATGATTTTATGCACTCTATTACGATTAACTTTAAATAAGAGTAAAAATATGTCTGCACCCCACTACAGGAACTACATGCTTTGTTCCCATAATATTTTGTGACCACTAAAAAGGACACAACTGAGGATTCAGCTGTAGTAAATCAAAAAGCCATTGGTATAGGGTTTAATGAGTCATAAAGACATCCAAACATTACTTTTCTTTGTAAAGTCCTCGTGGTCGATCTAAACAATGTGGTCAAACAAAACTCATAAACCATCAAATTACCGGAAACGGATCCTCTGCTCCTTTTTTTTTCCTCATCCTATCTCATTCGCTTCATCCGATGGTCAGGATAAAACCACACCACTTGATGGTCATGGATAGTTTGGAGAAATTTGATAAAATAAGTGATAATAAGTAATGTGATTTTATCATGACCATCGAATGAAAGGAAGGAGATACGAGGAAGAAAAAAAGTAGGAGAGTATCCATTTCCCAAATTACCATGCAAGTTTTGATACCTTGAACACTTCGGTGTTTATTTTCGTAGTGGTATTGATTGCTTCAAACCCTGCTCACCATTCTCTCCTTGCTCATATTGATAGGATAGATATTTGTGATGATAACGTGTTGTACACGAGAACTGAGAGAAAGATAAAAAATAAATAAAAATAGATAAAATATAGGGAGAATAGTAGGAGTGATTCTCATTGATATGTACCAAACCATAAACTTCCTTCTATAGGCATTTATGTGGTGGATATTCACATAAACCCAACTACATATTTCATAACAATTATTATTATTATTATTATTATTATTATTATTATTATTATTATTATTATTATTATTATATGCCTGGAAAGAAAAAATTATGGAAATCATCGTATTTAGAATAGAAAGAAACC
This sequence comes from Linanthus parryae, assembly GCA_023055425.1. Taxonomy (NCBI): domain Eukaryota; kingdom Viridiplantae; phylum Streptophyta; class Magnoliopsida; order Ericales; family Polemoniaceae; genus Linanthus; species Linanthus parryae. Next base: position 1,156,028 of record JALGPY010000030.1, read on the forward strand.
ATTTTGGTGTTTTCTTCACAAATATGTCATAACTTTAACTAGAATGATACCACATAACGGTCACACAAATTAACCTTTACTATACATAACGGGTTATATATATTCATATTATTAAACACACACATATGTAATTAATAAGAAAAGCGTGTATTTATAGTTAAGAATTATTTACTTTTGTGAAGGATATATATTTTGACAAATATAAGTTTTGAAAACGGAGAAAACACTTGTAATTATTAAAAACTTTGGAGTTGTTCATATTTTTATAGTAGTAGAGATAATGTGTTTTTCATTAAAATTGATTAAAACATACATTTTTTTTTTGAGAATCTAAAACATACATTCCTTTCTAAAAAAAACATACATTCCAATTAAGCACTAAAAATGTAACATTTGACGCTAAAAAAACAATCTAACTTTAGAATTCAATAGTCAATAAAACAGTTAATGCCGATTTCCTCTTCCAAACGTTTCACAGGTTAAAAGTAAGAACTTCTTCTGTTTTTCTCTTTCTTCCTGATTTGACTTTCATCACTATTCATTGAGTCGCTTTTATCCGATAATTTGATTAGCAATCTGGTGCAATTTTTTTTGTATTTCTTCATGGTGTTGTAGGGTACGCTACAACACTATGAAAAATTACCAAAAAATCGCATCGTTTCATTATCCAAATCATCGGATCAAAATGACATGGTTACGGATGAAAAAATCAAAAATGAAAGAAAGAAAAGAAACAGACCAAGTAAAAACTAATGAGAAAAAAAAACATAAAGTGACATTTATGCAAACATGTCATTAATAAAATTATGCAAACATGTTATTAATAAAAATGCGACTGGAAATTATGAAGAAAGGAAATGAATAAATTTGGGTGAGTTTTCAACATCTAGTGATGTGGAATATGTCTCGTCATTTTTGTTCAATTCTGTTCGGTTTTTTGTCCCCTAGCACGGCGCTCATTAAAAGCTAAGTGAAAAGTCATGCAGACTCACCCAATTTTCACTCGACACATCACACTGATTTATTGAGTAGGACAACCTACTACCACTCCGTCTCTTCTCTTTAGCTCCATTCTGATTTTTTGACTCGTATCTGAGTCTTTTTGACTGGGTGATTTGGACAGCAAAACAATGCGTTTTTTTAATAATTTTTTCACCGTATTATCGAGAAATTTTTACTCTGCAATATCATGAAAAATTATCAAAAAACTACATCATTTTGATATCAAAATCAGTGACCCAGTGAATAGTGATAAAAATCAAAATGAACGTAAAGGGTGGAGACAGAGTGGTACCACACTACTCAACTGTCGTTTTGGTGGGTGTCTCCATATGAGCGGTGGGCCGCCAACATAATTTCTGCCTTTGAAAGCTGCAAGACGACTGACGCATGTAGGGGTCTTTGGACAGAACTAGCTTCGCAGATCTCCATGTGTTCGAGTTGAGCTTTTACTTACTGGATCGGCGGTTTAACAAATTTCACCACAGCCGGTCCGGTTCAGTAATTTAGTCGCTCATGTTTCAAAATGAGTCAAACAAACTGATTTATGACGCAATACCAGTCTGTCTCTGTTCTTTCTACCCATGTAAAAAAGGTACGAGAATTAAAAAAATGATTTTTGATTGTTTCGGCCCTTTAGATATTTTATAATTTCAAAGTATAACCTCTCTGTATCAACCACAACAACACCAGCATTGGCCATCTAACACCACCACAAACCACCATCTAACCACCACTCTGCCACCAAAAATAAAAACACAACCACACACAACGAATTTAACCAATTATGTATCAAAAAATACAGATCTAGACTACAAAATTACATATCTTATAAAAATTACAAGAGGGTGTAGAAGAAGAAGAAGAAGAAGAAGAAGAAGAAGAAGAAGAAGAAGAAGAATGGTTTTAGATCTGATCTCCCTCTTCAACGTCAATGGAGAGAGATTCCACCGCCACTGGCTCTGGCGTCCTCTGCCCCTTCCACTGTCACCGGCGTCCTCGCCATCGTCCTTGTTGTTGTCTTCCACCAGCAACGAGCCCGTCGTTCTCTCCGTCGTCTCTTCGTAGACTCTTTCTCCACCTCACCCTATTTCTTCAAAAAAAAAAAAAAAAAAAAAAAGAACAAAGAAATCAGAATCATCATCATGAGCAGAGAGAGAGGACATATTTGCGTCCTCACCTGCGTCGCTGCCGCCGCCAATGACTGGCGCCCTCACCACCCGAAGGAAGCTACCTTCCCACAGCCACCTCCGTCCGTCCACCTCGCCACTGCCTCTTTCTTTCTCTATCGTGTAGTGCTGTGAGGAATTGTGCGAGGATAAGATTTGAGGTAAGTGGGTGGGGTTGAGAATGGGAAAAAGCGGGTGGGGTATTATTAGGGAGGATAAAATTGTCATTTCGATACATTAATGTTATCAAATAAGGAAATGGGTAGAAAGAATGGGGACGAAAAAAAAATAGGAATAGGTAGAAAGAGCAGAGACAAAGTGGTAACTAGCAAATCGGCTGATTTGAAACCAGCCAGTTTCAGGAAATTTGGTAAAATGATTTCTTACAGTGGCTTGGAATCAAATTCGGTGATGTGTGCAGGTGTAGCAACCACCCACGGAATCAACCACACTATGGATAACAAATTGTCACGTACCATGTTGATCTTTTCTTTCTCCCCATTCGAACTTTTACCATTATTTACTGGGTCACTTTGACCCGGTGAATTGGATAGCAAAACAATGCAAATTTTTAATAATCTATTCATGGTGTTGTAGAGTAAATGTTTTACTATAACACAGTGAAAAAAATTATCCAAAATTTGAGTCCTTTTGCGATCCAAATTTCTCGGTAATAGTGACCTAGATACGAGCAAAAAGTAAAAATGAGAAGAAAGAGAAGAATCAGAGTGGCATATTAGATACAATAATGTTTTGTACTATAAAATAATATACGAAAAATTGGTTTTATTGCACAAATGAGTGCTAGCTCGGTGGTAAGGAATTTGAGGCCCTGCAGGAGGTTTCCGGGTTCAAACTCGGCTATATGATGTCATTATTTAAAAAACAAATAATTTTTATTGTTCTTTTATGAGTGTTGAGAATCGTTATCTGTTATTTGTCCCACATTGATACTCGGTCTGTTTTTCCTGTGCCTAATAAGATACTTGGGTTACACCTGTCATTGTCAATTGGTTTTGAGGTGGAATCACATGATTCTTAACATGATATTAGCGCCTGCTTCTGATCTGTCTGGAGCGCGTGTTGAGAATCGTTATCTATTATTATCTCAAATAATCAGTTGGTTAAAAAGAGTGCGACTCTACTGGTGGAACCACCCATATGATCGGTGGAACCAGCAATTAGTACCTCGCCGGTTCCTCTCTCTCATTCATATCACTTTGTTATTTTTCAAGCATTTTAGAGAGGTGTAGACTAGAATCGGTGACATGAGAATCACCACGTTTTCTTGCTGCATAGGATGTATCCACAACAACACAAGTGTTCAAGAATGGAATCACAAAGGCGAGTAGAAGAGAGAGAACTTGCTAGGGTTTCTGAATTACAATAAATCTGAATCTCTATGAACAGGACGACTCCTATACTCACACACAGCTATTTGTTCCTTCTGTTTCACTCCCTTGGAGAAAGCACGAGGATTAAGGAGTGGGATCAAATCAAGGTAATTCACTTGTTTACCCCTTAGTGATGGCTCAATCAGATTAAATATATTGTAAACTAAATATGTGTGGTATTTTTTTAGGGTAAATTGGGGTTTTCATTACCTAAAATTGTCAAATAAGAAAATGGGGAGAAAGATATATATATATATATATATATATATATATAACTCACACACACCCAAACCTAGTAGTAAAGTCATGGGGAGGGGGGGGGGGGTTTACACCGTTCATCACGCCCCCATTAAGTCGCCAAAGCGGACATATCGGTAAATTGTGGATGTGGCACATCAGATATATAACCGTCTTAGAATTGGTCCTCCATATATGGATACATGAACATGCCTTCTCTATGACATACATGGGTCGCAAATGGGTCAGCAGCTATCTGCAATGAGAATTATTCCATCCTCCAAACCACTGGATCCCATGGTTATGGTAGGAGCATTTATTATGACGACTCGATCACACTTTTAATAATAAAAATACCGATTACCGATAAACACACAGTTCACAATTTGTCCGTCTCACACTTACAAACATCCTAAAACTCAACCAGCAGCACACAGAGTCCTCTGAAAAAACTTCTTAATCAATTTCTGAAAACCGGTACATGACTGAAATTCATTAAAACTTATATTTTTTTATAAATATCTCGAAAAAATATTAATTTACAAAAAATCGCTAAAGATAGCCAATATAACTAATTTAGCTAAATAATTCACCCTTTAGCAATTAACAACACAATTTGCTCTAATCCTGCTCAACTTGTATAATATGGGGTGAGCCAAACAGCTGAGCAGGTACCGACTAACTATTGGCGTAGAAATTAGAAGTCACTTAAAATGCACCGGCTAACAGGGAATCACATAGCACAAATCACATTAAAAACATGATTAATCACCCGAAAATCACCAGATAGCTTAAAAGCTATAAATAAGACAAAAGGATTATACCACAGATAAACAGATATCGACCGTAACACAGTAAGCTTCCTACCTGAATTGAACTTCGAGCTGGAAAAAAAATACAATCTCGCTGCTATCTTCGCCAACCCCATCACGATAGAAATTCAATACTTTCTGCTACCTCTCATTTCTAAAACCACAAATGCCTTCCTTTAAAGAAGGTAATCCTTCTCATGCAGAGTACCAAATGAGAGAACAAGTTCTCCCATCTCTTCACAACTCACATACATACATACATACATACATACATACATACATACATACATACATACATACATACATACATACATACATACATACATACATACATACATACATACATACATACATACATCTATATTATAAATTAGGAGGATTGACTTTAAAATGTCTTTTAGACCGTTTGATTGAATTAACCCCAACCCTTAGATCTCACCTACCACCACCTAACTACCCACTACTCAACTACCCACTAACTATCCACTCCTTTTATCATAATTATATAAAAAATGGACTTCATTTATTCCTGATTATTTACTACAATTATTTATGTTGTTTTCCTTTTCTGCCCATGTTTGTAGATAAAAATACTTATTTTATTTATGGCATTACAATAGGTGAAACGTGTTTTTGGGGTAGTACCCTCGGGCACGGGCAATCCCCTAGTACATACTAATAAAAAAAAGTATTAGCCAAACTCTCTCCCTAGCTGAAAATTACACCAAAGAAGACTATAATCTCGTTTCACTCTCCGCAAATGGAGAGGTAACAGAAGTGACAAAACCAACCAACAAAGGCTAGCTCTGAGTTACTTCATGTTGAAGAAAATATATAGGCAACAAAACACACGTGGCAAGCCACTAAAATTATGACCAACCACAATTTATTTAATTTTCAAGAAGACCCCACAACATTTCGTATACACTACAATCACCGCACAATATAAGGTAACCATATGTTATTTAACTAAAACTCCGGACACCATTTAGACATTGTAGATAGTGCTTTTTGGACAAGAAGATCTTAGCCACGTGGCGATCATCCAGCACACCATAATGTGCTCCACACACACTGGATCACCAGCCGCGCTGATCCACGTGGGGGCTGCGAGACAGGGCCCTCGCATACCACCGCACGGGACTTGTAGGGACTTAGTGGTTTGGAGGCTAGAGTAAGTCCTGTCGCGTGCGAGCGACAACCAAGCCCGCACGCGACCTCTTGTAACTGCTTTTGAGAGATTTATGGCACGAGCTTCATAGACCCGGTCAAACCGGTCAAACCCGGTCAACCCCATAACGGTTCCGGTATACGCGGATAACGTGCTTTAACGGTCCCTATATACGCGGACGAACGTGCCGTTGTGGTTAAGCTAATTAAGCCGCCATTGATGGGCGCATTAACCACACTGCAACGGTCACATTCTCCGTTATATATAGGATCGTTAACCCTTCCATACAAGGAGAACGACCCGAGATACGCGAAAGCTCTGCCAAAATCCTGTCTCTCTCTCTCACAGTACTATTGCCTTACTCTCTCCCTACACACAACCCAACACTTCCTGTGCCATTTCTATTCTCTGCCCTTGGTGTACACAGAGTCCTCTCTGCAGGATTCTCTTGTACACATTTTGGTGAACCCGACGTGAAATTGCGAGAGTTGCGCACTGATCAAAGACTCTTTATCAATTGCTCTGACCGATGATGATGTGGATTGGAGGAAGCCACTCTTTGACTTTCTCACGCAAGGTATGGTACCTGAGTCGAGAAAAGAAGCCGAGAAACTAAAGAGAAAAGCAGCACGATATGTGGTGCAAGAAAATATGCTTTGGCGAAGGGGCCATGAGGGTAACCTGCTGCGATGTCTAGACAGCAAGGAAGCACAAGAGGTGATGGACCTTTCTCATCAAGTGGAACATCAGGGAGGTGCGAAGTTATGCAGACAGCTCCTCTCAGTCGGTTACTTCTGGCCCACCATGGAAGCAGATTGCCGCACTAAAGTAAGACGGTGCCACGAGTGCCAATTCAAAGGTAACCTAGTGCATGCTCCTGCTGTAGATCTACATGCGTTGGGAACACCATGGCCGTTCCATACTTGGGCTTTGGATTTTGTTGGCCCCATCCGACCAACCTCGCACGGGAACCAGATCATTCTAACCGCGACCGAGTTGTTCACCAAGTGGGTAGCACCAATACCACTAAAGACAGCAAATGCGCTAGCCGTGGTCCATTTCATCCAGGAGAACATCATATGCAGGTTCGGAATTCCAAACTCCATTCTCTCAGATAATGGCACCCCCTTTGTCAATCTCTAGGTAGCTGCGAAACTAGCAGAGTACAACATAAGACAGATATGTTCTACTCCTTACTATCAGAAAGGGAATGGTCAAGCGGAAGCAACCAACAAGACATTGTTAAGAATCTTGAGCAAGATGGTGGCGGATGACCACAAGAAATGGGCTGATTCTTTGAACATAGCCTTGTGGGCCTATCGGACTTCTCCAAGGACGCCCACAGGAGTCTCGCCATTTCTTTTATGCTATGGAGCTGAAGCTGTAGTACCTGCGGAGGTGAAGGTCAACTCCGCGAGACTGTCTTTCCATGCATTATACGACAATCAACGCGATCATGACTTGGTCCTGTTAGAAGAGAAGCGGGAGCAAGCTAAAAAGACTAACAAGCGATACCAAGAAAGGATCGCTCGCGCGTACAACAAAACAGTCCAACGTCGAGATTTCGCAGTTGGAGATTTGGTCTTGCGCGCGTCGGATCACTACATGCGAGAAGCGGCTCATCCAAAATTCGCAGCCAACTGGGAAGGACCCTTCGAAGTCACATAAGTCTTTGATAGTGGCTACCGCAACATACAAAGGCTACATGGGACGACCTCAGCCCCAAGCTCAGTCAACATGCGCTGGATTAAGAAGTATTATCCTTAACTCCTCTCATTATATGCGTTAGATTACAACGTCTACTTTATGCTCTGTATTGCTAAAATTCGTGCATCTTCTCTCCCATACGAGGGAATTGTAATCTCACCTCTCCCATATGAGAGTATTCTATAATAAAAAGACTTCTCCCAAATGGGAAGAACTTTATGATTTCAGCTGTCTTTATTGCTTTATTTATTTCATCATTTCCCAATAGCGAAAGCCCATCCGCCGCGATGGCAGCATTATGAAAGTACGATCTTAAGTGATCTTCTAAGCCTATCTGCCATGATAGCAGCATTATGATCTTAAGTGATCTCTAAGCCTATCCGCCATGATAGCAGCATTATGATCTTAAGCGATCTCTAAGCCTATCTGCCATGATAGCAGCACTATGATCTTAAGTGATCTTCTAAGCCTATCTGCCATGATAGCAGCATTGTGGTCTTAAGTGATCTTTTAAGCCTATCTGCCATGATAGCAACACTATGCAAGTACGATCTTAAGTGATCTCCAAAGCCTATCTGCCAAGATAGCAGTCGTACTAGAATCCTATCTTAAGCGATTTTCAAGCCTATCTGCCATGATAGCAAAGCTATGCAAATGCGATCTCAAACGATCGAAAAACTCATTTGCTAAGGCAGCAATTCTCATAAATGATTCTCAACCTGCGAATCTATCTGCTGGATAGCAAATCGTAGCGATAACAGAATGCGAATCTGAAACTACAGAAAAGCTTGCCAATATGCATGCGAAAATTGCAACAAGAACAGCAAATCAAACAAAGCGATTTATTATTATGAGTCAAAATGACTTACAAATTATCTGTCTAGATAGCAGCTTACAAGCGGAAAAGCTCAAGACTGAGCTAGTTACACAGCCTACATGGCCTACAATGCATCTAAATAGCAGTCTACAAGCGGAAGTTACACATCGGGGGAATCCTTACTAAAAAAGGATCGACCTACTGGTCCTAACAGAAGCTATGCGATACAACAATCTGCAACCAAAGATCTGTAGCAAGTAGGGTGTTCCTATAAAACGAACGGCCTACTAACGTTACAAGACCTATGCGACGCTATGTTCAAGATCCTAGGATCTGACAAGGCCTCTGTCTGATCAACACCCCAAGAGATGTGCCTGAGGAACCACCTGTTCCGGCGAAGGACAGGCAAGCAGCAACTCCTAGGGCAAGAGGCTCCTTGTCCACGGAGACGAGCACAATGGCTCGCCACCCCGAGTTCAAGAACATGGTGGCGAATGGTCATCCTCCGGGAAATCTAGAGGAGAAATTCGCCGTTCATTACGAACTGGTAAGAAGGCCAGTACGACGCTGCACCTCGCCGGTAGGCGGCCGGAAGCATGACCTGCAAACATAATAGACGAAGAAAATTCTTCGACCAAACATGAGGTATCATATGCATCTTCTTTATGATATTTATAAAGATCAATAAGCCTTGTAAAGAAGATATTGGAAGCTATTTCTATGACACAAAGCGCAAACTCAGGTTTCACAACTTGAAGTTACCATGAATCAACGACAGACAAGCATTGAAGCCAGCAGTTGTAGGGACTCATGGCAAGCCACATTATGGGATGAACAACCCAAGCAGTACAAGGCAGGGTTTATATAGACCCAGTTGAGACTCTTCAGTTGCTTAGCTGAGTCAGCAAACTTAGAAAAGGGGTAAGAATCAATCACTTATGCCTTGAAAAGAGGTAACAATCAATTACCCTACTAAAGGCTACGACGATTTGGTTGCGTATCCTAATTAATGACGGAAGGTCATGATACGGATCGACTTCCCAAGGAAAGTGTGCTTATTTGTTAAGCAATTAGCGCGAAAATTAAGGCAGAATATCGCTAAGCTGACGTCATAATTGATATGCACAGAGATATTCGAGCAAATCCCGCAAAGGGCAAAACAGGCATTCAAATTCTTTTTTTTGAAAAAAAAAGGGGGGAGAAACCCTACCAACATTACAATAATGTTTTAACATTTTGTTCAAAACAAATTTGTCTTTGTTCAAAATAAGCCTTTGACCAGGGAGTCATCAGGAGTAAACTGACGTGACAAATTTGCCACTTGCTCCACTTCTTTCTTCAATCGCTCGTAGTTGGCGCTCATTTCATGGAAGAGCTTCACAGCCTCTTCAGCTTTCTGATTTTGCTGCTCCACCTTCTGCTCCTCAGATGCGAGGTTATGGAAGCCGCGCTTCAAATTCACGGCCGCGCGAATTTCGGTGACTCTTTTGACAAGATACCCAAAACCCAGCTTGCCTTGAACTTTGGCGTGAAGGTTTTGACACATGCCGAATAGCAACTCCGCGCTCTGAGGAGAGATGGTCGCAGGTGTGGCCGCAGATAGCTGCTCCAAAATCCAGATGGCTTCGGTCAAAAACAGTCTTCTGTCGAAGGGTCCTATCTCCAGAGACCTCACAAATGATTGGGGATAGGAGAGACGCATCCGAACTAGCCAGTCCACGTCAGCTTGCTTCAACCCTAAGCAATGTTAAACCAAGTTAGAATATCGAACTTGTAAATGAAGAATGCGAGATGCGAACAACAATCACAACATACCCGTTCCTTCAAGGATCTCGTGCAAAGAAGGAATGTGCATTGTCGGGGCAGCTGAAGACTGTCTTTTCTCCATTGCCCTCCTCTCAGCCGCGAGTTCTAACTCCTCATAGTTGGCAGGAAGGATATAAGCCGCACCAGGTGCGATTGCAGCTCTGACCTGCGAACTCCAAAAGTTCCACGCAGGAAGAATCACTGCAGGCTCAGTCCTCGCCGGAGGCATGGCAGAGGTAGAAGTTGCAGCTCGATTAGGGATGCCTTCAGATGCGAGAGCATCAGCAGCATCTGCTTCTGTTTCCTCAGCAGCGACATTGGCATCTTCCTCCATTAACACGGTGTCAGCTTCGGCATCATCAGAAACTTCAATGATGTCCTCAAAGGGCTCTCCCGCATACTCAGCAGCTGCGACGGGCTTCTCAGTGTGAGAACTTGGCACAGGGACTTAAGATGCTGAAGGATGATTCCTCTGTCCCAGCATGGCTTCATCAGCATTACCTGCGACACAAGACAGGATGATGTGAGGTAACTTGTGTAAACAATATTTCATTATTATTTTAATAGGCCAAGAGTTAGCACCTCCACGCGAGGGTGGATTGCAGCATCTGCGTTGTAGGCTAAGGATGCGGAACCATGGCCTATTAATGTATCTTCATAAACTATATCTTTAAGTTGAGCATGACCTGGGGCGCGAAGGAACCAGTCATCGTAATGTTTGGGTTATTAAGCCTTATTCACAAGTGTTGTTCAAATGATTACCTGAAGGTTCGCCGCACTTGCTTACTAGCCAGCGGCGAATGTCAGCTTTTGATAAGCCGTGCTTTAGTGCACCAACAATCACATCTCGGTAAGTTACTGCAAGATTAAAAATCTCACCTTCGTTACCTCCTGCGATCTCTTCGAAGTCCGCTTGAACTTTCTCTAGAGCAGCCGCATCTTCTTCTGGAGCCCCATCCTCCTCGTCAACTTCAGGAGCCGCCTCTTCTGGAACCGCATTTCCCTCATTGGTTGGACGCACTAAGTCGTCGACGTGTTGCTCTTCTAGGCTCCTTTTCTTTACGCGTTCAAGCTCCTCTTCTTCTCGCTTCCTTCTCCTTTCAGCAGCCTCCGCAGCTGTTCTCCTGGACTCGGCAAGGATGTCCTCGTCTATGGTTTCGTTGGAAACACCAGAGTGAGAACCCCTCTTCTGCCTCTTGGCCAAAAGGCCGCTGATGGTCTCATCATCATCATCTGCAAAGGAACGAATTGGTCAATCAAGACTGCGAAAGTTAAGGCAATGAGAAGAGAAGTACGATGGGATACCTTCCGATTCTTCATTTTGTATCTCGTCTCTCTCTCCTTCTCTGACATATTCGATTATTTCTTCTTCTTCATCACCATCCTGTTCTCTCGCCTCCCTTCTCTCCTCCTCCTCTTCTTCCTGATCAAACGGAACAAAGGTCTCCACCGCGAGCTCTTTCCGTGTCTTGCTTGGCATGCGACCTTTACCTTTGTCCCTATAAGTATGGGACCTCGCAGGAGGAGAAGTTGGAGCACTCCTAGGGGAAGAGATTGTGATACCCCTTTGCCTTGGTCTCTTTGCCCGTGGTGCAACAGTTGTTGGGGGAGACAGATCATCCCTGGGTGGAGGCAAAGCTGGAGTATTGTCTATCAGTGAATCAGCAAAAACATCCATGACTTGGCGAATTCGGGCCTCAACTGTAGGAGCCGTTCTCAATGCCAGCCGAACTGGTTCCCCCTGCCTTCTCGCAGCAACAATGGTGGTGACCAGCGATCTGGAACTCTCACCAGATGCGAACCTCCTCACATAGCACTACAGCAGAAAGAGGAGTATAAGTTTCGACGTAGCGGAATAAGGAAACTTAACGCGTGCAAGAGAGATTGTTTACCTTGGCGAAAGTTTCGCTGTATCTGATGACATGCGAATCACCTTTCTTAACTGCGGCCATCTTCACGTCAAGGATGGTGGAGGGACACAAGTGATTGTCATGATCCAGCAACAAATAGCAGCCATATTCGGACTCGTCCCGGCTACAGTTGGGACGGAAAGGGAAAGAATTCCTCTTGATCACAGGAGCTTTGCTTGGCCGAGGGGTTGACTGCGTCTCAAACCTTGTCTGCTGGGTATTCCAATAAGCGACCCAGTTCCTGGAGTAGCCACCTTCGCGGTTGCCTGGGGGTTGCTCGAAGGCAAGATTGCTCCTTAAGATTGTTTTACACTCCCCAGACAGTAATCTCTTGTAGCAGCCTCTTATAATAGACTGCGGCCAGATTGATGGTGCCACCGCATCGAAGCCAAACTGGGGAGAAACGCGAGTAGGGTCGACATCCACGGTAATTCTCTCGTACCTAGGGGTGAGCTCGCGAACATGCTCCGCAAGAGCAGGAAGAGAGCCTCTTAGACACCAGCAGAAGAATTCGCGATAGCGCTCGTGGAAATGCTCCCCGCCCTCGAAAAGGAGCTCTTCCGAGAAAGCAACAGCCTTGGAAGGATACAGTTTTGGGAACCATCGCACATTCTCAATGCGCGTGGCATAAGGACTAGCTATAAACTCTTCCCGATTGTCGCATTTCAGGCTCCAAACGCACTTAGGAAAGTGAGTTCCAAACCACCTCGCAGCCCTGCCGCTATTGCGCTCTTCCTCCGCACCTGGGGGACACCATTTACTGGGCCTAGAAGGAATGTGGGCATAAGAAGGCCATCGCTCGAAGACCCACATAGTCAAGAAGGCAATGTTGACATAGGTCAGCACGTCGAGGCGACCACGCGATTCCTTAATTGCTACGACTAGTTGATCTAATCTGTGGTACAGGGTGCCCAAGACTAAGGGCCCAAGTGCAACCTTCTGACCGAGGGTCAGTTTCACAGCAAGAGGAAGAACATGATAGAAGACCCCATCATGCGGATGGCCATCGATCAAATACCTCGACAACCAAGCGCAGAGGAAAGCGCATAGGGTCAAGTGATAACCCTTGTCATTCACATAGTTTTTAGCTTTCAGGTTTCGGCTCAAAAGCTTCTTGGTGATACTACTCTTCGCATAATCGCGAAAGAAGTATTGCACCCACTTGTTCCAAGTGTTCTTCGCAGATGTGTCAACCAACTGCCAGTCGGGAAGAAGTTCTGTAGGTGTCCACCTGGTGGAAATTTTCTTCACCTCTGACAAGAACTCCTCCATCTGCTTGTACAAAGCAACCTCTGCATCAGTCCTCAAGTGACTCAAATGATCCACCTCACCCACAGGAGACAGATCATACAGCATGTGTACATCTTCAAGAATGGGGGCAGCCTCGAACTCAGCAAAGTGAAATGTGTGAGTCGCAGGCGAGTATCGCCAAAGAAGGTTTAGAAGCATGGACTGGTTCAGCTTCACGTCAGCACCCTTCATAGCACGGACTGCGAAATATATGCCAGCATTGTTTAAAGCAATGGCATGATTGGTCAGTACATGGTCAATCCACTCATCCATGAAGTCCAATTTCTGAACAAACGCTTGAGTGGAAATCGCAGTGTACGGGAAAACCCCATTTTCGACCCCCAATAGAACTACGTCCTTGGAATCGATCAATTCGAGCATGGCCGTGTTAACTGGAGGAGTCAACGTTTGCAATTCGTCAGCAGAGACTGGGATTGGCAGGTTCTTCACCTTAACCCTAGCATGGTAAAAGTCTTTGCCAACCAGATAGGGGGCTTTTCGCCATAAGGACTGGGGGAGATCAGGTATTTCTTCGACCTCCTTAACAGGTTTGGTTCCTTTTGTCTTTGCCATTCCTGCGGAAAAGCAAGAAAAAAGGGGGGGAGAAATACACACACTTTAGTTTGAATTGCAAGATTTAGTTTTTGAATTTCAAGATTCAGCTCAAGGCATACGAGGATTTATTGGAAGAAAGATGAACAGTCCAGTGTCAATTTTGGGGTTTGAAGTTCAGAATCGTTTGCATTATTGGGGATTTCAGAAACCTTACATTCAAAACCCTTACAATCTGGGGATTAAATCAAGGATTGGATTCAAAGAGCAAGGTATCCTTCATAGTTTTCAGTGGATAATATGTTTCAGAGAGTCATGGGTTTGCAGATCCAACACAGTTCAAAGCATATATCGGTACATTAAACAAAATTGAACAAGGCCAACCTTGTTTTGGTAAAGCTTGCTTGGATGCGCACAGTTGAAGAAGACGATTGACAAGAGAGAATTGATGATTGATTATCTGAATCTGCTCTTGAAGGCTTCCGGGTATCATTCACTTTAAGAGAAAGAAGTGATACTTTGCAACAATGGAGAGCACATAGTATTTATCCAAAAACAATGAAAGGTTGCGTCCTTTCAGTAGTCGAATCGCAACCGTCACCATCGAATTGCGCAATCACAGGACAAGCTGACGTCACGCCTAAAACCCTAAAAGACCAGACGACACGACTCTAGGGGTTTAGGTCATAATGGCACGCACGGGGGCTGAATTTGCGTGTATTTGAATTGGTGCGTGGCGGCGACGCGTACGTTGGTTCCTGCGCATGGAAGCCTATCCGGTTGTGAGTCTTCACGCGCAGAAAGGGGGCTAATGTAGATAGTGCTTTTTGGACAAGAAGATCTTAGCCACGTGGCGATCATCCAGCACACCATAATGTGCTCCACACACACTGGATCACCAGCCGCGCTGATCCACGTGGGGGCTGCAAGACAGGGCCCTCGCATACCACCGCACGGGACTTGTAGGGACTTAGTGGTTTGGAGGCTAGAGTAAGTCGTGTCGCGTGCGAGCGACAACCAAGCCCGCACGCGACCTCTAGTAACTGCTTTTGAGAGATTTATGGCACGAGCTTCATAGACCCGGTCAAAACGGTCAAACCCGATCAACCCCATAACGGTTCCGGTATACGCGGATAACGTGCTTTAACGGTCCCTATATACGCGGACGAACGTGCCGTTGTGGTTAAGCTAATTAAGCCGCCATTGATGGGCGCATTAACCACACTGCAACGGTCACATTCTCCGTTATATATAGGATCGTTAACCCTTCCATACAAGGAGAACAAACCGAGATACGCGAAAGCTCTGCCAAAATCCTGTCTTTCTCTCTCACAGTACTATTGCCTTACTCTCTCCCTACACACAACCCAACACTTCCTGTGCCATTTCTATTCTCTGCCCTTGGTGTACACAGAGTCCTCTCTGCAGGATTCTCTTGTACACAGACATCAATTTAATTTGCTCCATAGCACCAAAATAAATAAACGTAACATTAATACTAGTCAGACTGATTAAAAAAATTGTCACTTTTGGAATATCCAACTTATTAAATTGTCTTAAATATGTCGTCTCACAATTTACCCCACTTATAAGAATTTCGTCCCGAAATTTATATTTTACAGATTATTTGTCATTTTTAAATGTCACATACTACTACAGTTCATTACATTTGAAAATCCAAACAGAGTCACACACAAGTCCGCCGAACTGTTTTTCATTAACCGCCGATTCTCTGATACGTGACTAATTTCACTACAGGTGTATAAATATTTTTGTCAAACAGTGAATTTCAGTAAATCACTAAAAGTGGCTAAAAACATCAATTATTGCCTAACACATCGGCTTTTAAAAAATAAATGCCGAGTTTGGTAAATTGTACTTGTGCAAAAACATATGTTTTTTTAAGCGGAAACACTCGTCGCTCAAATATGATCCAGAACCACCTCACTTAAGCAGAAACACACGTCGCTAATAGAGGACCCACAAACACCTCACTTAAGCGGAAACACACGTCCCTTAATGAGGATCCACTGCCAATATGTAAATCACATACATATTAAAGTATCACCACCATTAGACGAAAATCACCTCGTCTAATACAACTTAGGATCACCAGCACTACACAAAAATCACCTCGTCTAATATAGTTTCGAGTCAACCATTCATTTAAGAGAACACACGTCTCATTTGAAGAAGTTGCAATTTATGACTTTCAGTCGCAAAACAATTTTCTCAACCAAACTATGACATGATCAATCACATTAAACAAATAAGTTTTCACATGTATACCATCAACATTTGAATCCATTTAGAACAATTGTTATTGTGACATTCCCATTGACATACTTAATTGTGTCAGGGCAAATTTAATTAATCTAGACTACAAAATTCGGGTCCTACTTGTCGTCCAATAAATTAGCCACCCTCGCTTGAAATTGTTACAAATGATCAAACGTATGTGTTTGTTGCTACTTACTGTAGCTGAATTTATATGGTCAAATATTTCAATTTATCCTCACATCACTACATATCATCTCTGTACGCTTATGATACTTGCGTGTAGTTCTAGCTCATCTTATGAACCCATAAAAGTTGGCGAGACAATTATAAGGGCAACATTTGTGCTTGAATTTTTGAATTCATTGTGGGAAAATTGTTGCCTTGTTTGAGGTGACGATGATGATATTCACGTGCAGTTCTAATGCATATGAGGATGATTATGATTGACCCATTGTTTGGTGTGACGATTCCCAGTGCTTGGATTTCTGTAGTCAATGTGGAAATATTATTACAATTATGCGATTTAAATGTTGACCACCATTCCTGAATCTTAATTTACAAGTTATGCACTCATTGTATCGTAAGAATACCGTGAGTGTAAGTACGTGCAAAAGATAATTTGGGGAGGGCCATTTTGCTTTTGAGATATAAAAATGTTGTTGCGAGAAAGAACTCCTGTGATGCGATCATTTCTTTTTCAACAGAAGGAAACAATCACAAATCATGATTTTGAGATGCATATCCATCCTTTTGTGATGGTCACTTGTGGTTGCAAGATGGATCGTTCATAATACATGTTAGTGATGTGACATTTGCAACTATAAAAGCTATTTGTGAGGTCATATCCCCGACGCGATATTCGATTTTTCTTGTAGTGAGATTCAACACCGCAACCACCAGAAATCACGGTCGACGAAGATGTCAACCCGCCGTCAGAGAAACGCTATCGACTTCGTGGGAGCTAAGTATTTTTCTCCCCTTCTCTCGAGGCTACGGAGATGTGTGCCTGAATGAGAAAGACTCAGTACAATCTCAAAATAAGTGGGGAATTTGTCGATCATGATGAGGATTTGATATTCTCTCCCATACCTCTGATCCATACACGACAAATGGGTGGGATGAGATATCAAATCCTTATCCCATATTCTTTACCCAAACGAGACTTTAGAGCTTTTTTTTTAAGAGTTTGAAGTTTTTATGTAATTACTCTTTCTATCCAAAATTATGTCTAAAACTTTTTCTATGATATGACATCACAAAATAATATGGCTCACAAAGGCTCATTGTGGTTGGTGGAGAAAGTTTTTATTGAATTTTAGTTCACAATTTGTCTTGTGAAATCTTTTAGCAAGTAAAATATTTTCCCTTAAATGATGTAAAATGACTTATACGTTTGAAATATGTAAGCTATTTTTTGAAGAGTGAAGTAGCGCGACAACAACACATACCAACACCTCCACGGCCAAGAATCACCATTGTGGCGACCCACTACCATCCCACTGACTGCCGCCACCACCACCACCACCACCTCGACTCCCACCAACCAAAAATATATATAATGCACAGATGAAATATTTCCGAGGTCCAATTAAACGCAAGAAGATGATTGTACAAAAAATAAAAATAAAATTACGTGTTGAGTATTTTCTTCTGTAAAACATTTTAGAGTAACTTTCACTTACACCCCCCAGTTTTGGTTGATCTTCACTTACATCCCTTCTAGTATGGAAAATTTCACTTACACTCCTTATGACCACCAAACATTATTGTTGTCATTTACACCCTTATATATATTTACTCTGTTAATTGGTAGCGTAATTTTTCAAATTCAGTTTTTTCATATAGATATACCCTTGCAAATGCTGTAAAGGTCAATTCACCCTCAATTTTGTAAACTCTATCTCGAGTTAATCCTTTTTTTGCTTGTAGTAGCTGCACCATGTTCACAAATGCATATGAAACATGTGATATAATATTTTGCATCTGTTAAAAATATACATTGGACTGAATTGACTTTTGCATGCTTTGTAAATATAAGTTTGTCCGAAAAACTGATTCTAAGAAGTTACCATAAGAACTAGTATAATGAATGGATAGAAAGGGCTTAAGAGACAATATGTTTGGTGGTAGTCATAAGAGGTGCAGGTGCAACTGATATTTTCTAAACTAGGAGGAGTGTAAATGAAGCTTGACCAAAACTGAGGAGGTGTAAGTGAATTTTACCCAACATTTTACTGTCAACAAAGCAGAGCCAAAGAGTCTATAAATGAGCATAGTTGAATAGATCTATCATTTTCAAATTTTCCCAACTAAGAAAGGTAATCATGTCTGCTCCCATAATCGCACTTCCGCCAGGCCCTCCACCACTTCCGGTCATCGGAAACCTCCACTTGCTAGCCGGCACCCTCCCCCACCGTAGTTTCCAAAAGTTATCCCAAGAATATGGACCCATCATGTCCTTTAAAATGGGCTCCAAACCCACAATCATAATTTCTTCTCCGGAAGCCGCCGAGATGTTCCTCAAGACCCACGACGCCGTTTCCGCGTCCCGGCCCAAGTTCCAAGTCATGGACTACTTGTCCTACGGTGGCAAGGACGTCGGGTTCTCGGAATACGGCCCACACTGGCGGAGCTTGAAGAAACTGTGTACCGTCGAGCTCCTGACCGCGGCCAAGCACCATCCGTACACAGCTGTGAGGAAGGAGGAGATGGCGGCGGCGGTGGAGGAGATTAAGGGGGCGGCGGCTGGGGAGGCGGTGGATGTGACGGAGAGAGTGCACGGGGTGATTGAGGCCATGACGTATAGGATGGTTTTCGGACGGAGAATCTATGAGATCGGCGAGTTGAGGGACGCCATTCACGAGGTCTGCGAGTTGGTCGGAGAGTTCAACTTGTCTGACTACTTTCCCGTCATGAGAGCGTTGGATATTCAGGTAACTTCACTCTAAAGCAACAGTAACCGGTTCAACTATTCTACTGTTAAGTAGGGTCAGTAAATGTTTTGCTTCGTTTTGACTTAGGGCGGTTCAGACAGAAACCTAAGGACCTAACCTACCCATGCTTTGTTTATCTATTTATTTATGTTTTCTTTAATTGTTCTGTTTGGTTGACAAAGATTTGGTTCTTGTTAAGACCAGACCTTTCATTTTATAGGAGGCTCCGTATGGTCACATAACATTTGTCTAGAAAATCTTTTCTTAACTTTCAGTGTCATACATTCTGGAAAATAACGTGTTACCTTTATCAAAATTGATATTTTTTTTTGTCGACAACTGAATATTTTATTTTATTTTGTTAGTCAAATCACCCAGCCAAAGTGATCTGGTGAATAGTGTAGTAAGAAGAATCTGGCGAAACAGGGGTAGTAATAATTTAGTGCAAAGTAGTACGATTTAGAGTATCTCGAATATGTTATTTATATAGTGGTTATCTTTAAAATATAAGCAAGATGAAAAATATTGTCTCGAGTAGACTCTCTATTTCGCTCTTTATTTACTATCCGGCTCTCTATATTTAAAGAGCCGGTAAGAGATCTTTATATTTACTCTAACAATGTTCATGGTAGTTATGTCATGAATTTCGTATAATTCTGTTGCAGAAACTATTGAGAATGTGCCACATGTTATTTAACAAATCATTTAACTAACAATATTGGAGTACTTAATAAAATGTTACAATATTTAAAATAAAGATGTACGATTTTTATCAAATTATAAATGAAGATTAACTAGTGCTACTTGAGATGCTTAGAGCACAGTAAACCAAATCCTATATTTGATGGTACAATTTGAGTATTTTGGCATCCTACAACAAATCACCATATTATCAAAAGAAATGTGATTTTTTTGTAAGACTCGCGCAGTAGTTGACAAAAAAACACCAAATCGCCAAATCCTATATTTTGTGTAGCTTTTGTGAAATGGTGAAGTGCATCTCCCAGAGTACTCTCAAATCCTATTCTATATCACTAAATTCTATTTTTACCATTAAATTTGATGATAAAAATAGAATTTGGTGTAATCAACACCAAATTCTTAATTAGCGTTTAGTACATTTTTTAGTTTAATTTTATGTAATTAGAGATATAATGTCATATTTTACAAATAATTAATGTTAAAAAGTTTTGGTTACTAATATATTTATAATTAGATTTTTTGAGGTGTTATTCAAGTTTTTAGTTCCAATAAATTTGTGTATTATTTTAGTTTCAAAAGTTTTTTTTTAAAAAAAAATTGTATAAACAACCTTTTGCAATGTAATCATTTGTAGTTTCATGCAATAATTTTTTATGTTGATAGTTATGAGATTCATGATTTGGTGAAACATTTGATGATTTGTTGTGGGAGGGCAAAAATGATATTATCTAAATTTGATGAAATGGTGAGATAACTATTTGATATAAAAGATGTAGAAATCTGTGAGAAACCAAAAATGACACTTTTCCTCCAAAAATGGTGAGATGATATTTTTGAGGGTCAACTGTAGATGCCAAACAATTATTTTCCACAAAAATATAGGATTTAATGTAAACTTTGATATCAACTGTAGAAGATGCTCTTAGTGGTTAAGAGTCACTAGAACTCTACCGGAGGGCACAATAATGTTGTTAAGTTGATTTGAATCAATAAAAAACGTGGGAGATTTTTTAGAGAGAACTACGAGTGGATAAAGTCGTTGAAAATATATTCGGATAGGAATAATTTGCTTGCCAGATGTGATGACCGAAACTCACGATTGACAAAATAGAGCACATAACATGTTTTCCTTAGTTCATTTTAATTGGTGTAGCTAATGAATTCCCCCCCCCCCCCCCTCCCCCCCCCAAAATAGTGGCGTGATATGATTTATAAGAGTATAGTTTCTTCATTCTTTTTGTGGGAATAACTTCTCCGTTATTGGAGCAAGTTAAATTTCTAATACAACTGATATTTCGTTCAATAAATAAGTGTCGACGGTGAATTTGATTTTGTTATCTTCTTGAAAAATAAAGAAAAAATGAACAAACATGCATTATATTGCATTATTATCAGTTGAACTCACAAAATAAATTTTAAAACGATCCATAAACATAAGAAAAAAGAAATGAATACATACTTATATACACGTGCAAAACTAGTGTTTTACTAATTCAAGAATTATGTCTAAATTTATGTCTGAAGTTCTGTCCATGTAACATGACTCGAGCTCAATTCAGAAGTGCAAGAAATCCTAAAAATATACATTTTTATGAATAATTGTGTTTCCATTGGTGCGATTGATAAACTCTCCCATTTTGAATGAGATTATTTTATACTATTGTATGTTTTTGTTGGATTATTCACTTCATTCCATTGATTGACATTTTCTTACTCTTATTTTGTTTGAATCCAATCTATTCTATAAAACATAATGGTTTAACTAATTTATGATTTTTCAACTTTAGATTAATTAGCCCATCTCCACCATTAAATCTTACTTTCTTGGACATTCCTAACTATCCATTTTCTTTGGACATCCCTAACTATCCACTTTCCTTGGACATCTCTAATTAATTATAGGGATAGTGATACCGACGTCCATTATAATGCTCATCCCATACTTAGAATATGTTTTTTTTTTCACCACATTTGTAAATATAATTTTTTGTTAACACATCTAAATTCATTTGAAAAAACACATCTAAATTCAAAAACTATATAATTTAGGAATAGTGCCCTCGGACACGGGCAATACTCTAGTTCTAACTAATACAATTATATATTTACATACCAGTCCTGTTTTCAGGTATATACCAATTGTAATTATGTTGAAACTTCGTGTTTTACTTTGTTGATGTGATTGATAAGCACTCTTGGCATGCATATTATACCATTTTCTATCTTTATACCAGAGTTCAATTCATTTTGGACATATCAAATGTTGTCGGTTTATTAGAACTCTCTATTTCATGTAGAACAAATTTGAATTTCAGTGTCATTCTATTATAACCTATTTTAGACTAATTATTATTTTAGTGTTAATATCTATTTTCTTATGCCAAAATTCAATTCGTTTTGAAGGGATCTAATTTTGTAATTTTATTAAAAACTCTTTAATACGATTTTTAAACCATTTTGGACGAACTTAAATTTCAGCGTGGATAAGATATTAATTATTACACAATTCCACGTGGTACTTCCTAAACGCTCGAACTGATAAACCATAAAAGGTCCTTGTAAAATGTATATAGGAAATACTACCTCTGTTTCGCCTGTTTCAGCCTACTTCACTTTTTGTCACTATTCAATGGGTTACTTTCATCCGGTGATTTGTTTAGCAAAACGATACAAGAATTTGGTAATCTTTGCATGGTGTTATAGAGGAAAGTTTATTCTAAAATACCATGAAAAAATTGTTAAAAAATTACATCGTTTTGGTACCCAAATCACCAAGTCAAAGTGACTCAGTTACGGATTAAAAAGACAAACGCAGACGAAACAGACGAAAGGGAGGTAGTACTAATTAATCTGCTAAAACATTCTAACCAAATTTAAAAAGTATTTTTTACTTAAAAATAAATAAATAAAAAAATTCTCTAAAGCTAGACGAAGAAAGTGGGGCCTGACTGACAATTTGTTTTGGTTTATCCATTTTAGAAAACCCAACGCTTATGTACTTTTATTCTTTACAAAAAAGATTAGGTACTTTTGAAAACCTTAACCATTTTTGGAAAAAAGAAAAGCTTAACCAAACCGCTTAAATTTCAAACATACCTATTTGCCCGTTTAGGCCTGGTTTACTGTTTAGCTGGTTGAAACTTGCAGCCCTAAGTAGGATGTTTTATACCACTCCGTCCCAGCTCTTTCTACCCAAATTGACTTTTTGACTCGTATCTGAGTCACTTTGACCAGGTCATTTGGTTAGCAAAGTAGTACGATTTTTTGATAATTTTTTCACCGTATTATAGAGAAACTTTTACTCTACAACACCTTGAAAATTTATTAAAAAATTGTATTGGTTTGCTGTTCAAATCAACGGGTCAAAGTGATCAAGTGAATAGTGACAAAAATCAGTTTGGGTAGAAAGAGGTGGGACGGAGTGGTATGTTAGTGCCTTGACTCTGTGTGGCACACAAGGCAAATGATCGATGTCAGAAAGGGACAGTAATAGCATCTTCTACAGTGTACCAAATCCTATATTTGATGGTAAAATTTGGTGTTTTGGGCCTCCCATAACAGATCACCAAATCATCAAATTACAAAAAAAATATTGACTTTTTGTAGGCCTCTCACAGTCATTGACCAAGAAAACACTAAATTACCAAATCTTATATTTTGTGTAGTTTTTGTGAAATGGTGAAGTGCATCTCATACAGTACCTCAAATCCTATTCTATATCACCTAATCTTATTTTTACCATCAAATTTGATGGTGAAAATATGATTTGGTGTAATCTACATTAAATTTTTAATTAGTGTTTAGGGCATGTCGTTACATTACTTTTATATAATTGAAGACATAATGTCATATTTAACAAATGATTAGTGTAAAAAAATTATTTTTAATGACTAATATAATTAATCTTAATGATAGAAAAAAAATATAAACAAAAATAACGACAAGAACAATGCATTAATAATAAACTCAGAAAATGAAAATAGATCACATTATTAGCATGAAAATAGAATACATAAACCAACTAAGGAAATGAAGAAAACAGAATGGCGAAAAAAGAAAAATAATAATAGAGTGCGCCAAAAATGTTACTTAAATTTTTTGAAGTGTTATTTGATTATTTTACAATTTCGTGTCATATTATTTTTATAATAAAATATTTTTTATTGTGATAGTTATGGAATTCAGGATCTGGTGATAAATTTGATGATTTGTTGTGGGAGACCAAAAATACCATTCTCTAAATTTGATGAAATGGTGAATTAACTATCTGATGTAAAAAATTGGTGAAAAATGTGGAAGACCAAAAGTTTTTTTTTCATCAAAAATGATGAAATGGTGTTTTTGAGGGTTTACTGTGGGAGGCCAAACTATTTTTCGCCACTAAATAGATGATTTTGTGTAAAATTTGATATCAACTGTGAAAGATGCTCTAAGAGACACAATGCAGTTGGGAATGAGCCTATGATACTCCTAATTGTTTGGTCTTTCACTCAGGGCTTAGCTCGGAGAGTGAAGATAGTAGGCAAGACGGCAGATAAAATTTTCGAAAGAATCATCAGTGAGCATGAAGAAGAAGCGAGAGTCAATCAGAGCCCTCAAAGCGATTTCATTGATATACTTCTATCAGTAATGAACAAGTCGTCGATCACACACAACAAGCTTTCTTACTCCATTGACCGGAAAAGCATAAAAGCTGTTCTAATGGACATGATCGTTAGCGCCACAGACACTTCGGCCATAGCAGTCGAGTGGATCATGTCAGAGCTTTTGAGGCATCCGAGAGTCATGAAGAAGGTTCAAGAAGAGATTAACAGTGTTGTTGGCCGAGATAGAATGGTGGACGAGAATGATCTGAGTAAATTCAAATACTTAGAAATGGTGATCAAAGAAACTCTAAGATTGCATCCACCCGCCCCCTTATCCGTACCTCACGAATCCACAGAGGACGTTGTCATAAACGAATATCTCATCCCAAAGAAATCAATGCTTCTCGTCAATATTTGGGCAATAGGACGAGATCCAAACGCATGGTCAAGAAATAGCGACGAGTTTATACCAGAGAGGTTTGTTGACAATGAAATAGACTTAAAGGGGCGCCATTTTCAATTTGTACCATTTGGGGCTGGACGGAGAGGGTGTCCTGGGATGAACCTAGGAATGACAACTCTCCTTTTGGTGGTGTCTCAGTTGGTACATTGTTTCGAGTGGGAGCTTCCCAATGGAATGTCGCCCCGCGATTTAGACATGACCGAGAAATTTGCCTTCACGTTGCCAAGAGCTGCACACTTGTTCGCTGTTCCAAAGTATCGATTAGAAATGTAATTGCTCGGTTTTATCCATTCCACACTCTTGGGAGTGTCATGTTTAACTATAGGCTTGGAAGGACATGTGCTATGCAGCTTTCCATTGTGTGTAATAAGTTAACTTAAGGCTTAGGTTCAAGCCGTTCAAGCCTTATGAACAACGATTTCAGTAGCAGTTTCGGGATCAATCCTTATGAACAAGAATTTCATTTCCTCTTCTCTTTTCCTAATAGAAAAAAGGTTAAAGAGTGAGTTTGGGAATGCTTCTGCTACCAGCACAACTGCTTTCCGACAGCAGAAACAATTTTAGAGTGTTTGGTAAAAATAAAATTCATGTTTTTCCGGATAGCTTCTGCTGTCCCACAACAGTTTTCAGGAAACAAGGGGGGGAGATGCTTTTTCAGAAAGTGGTTTTGATTAATTTATCTACAACCGATTTTAACCTTACAATTTTTAGAAATATCAATAGTTATCTTTTCGGAAATGACACGTGTCATATATTTTTGTCATTTTACCCTCTCACAGCAGCTTCACAGTTGATTTTACCAAACACAAAGTTACTATATCGATATTTCACAGCAACTTTTACGTAATATTTACCAAACAACATTATATCAAGAATTCACAGCAGCTTTTCCACAGTGTTTTCACGCAGCAACTTTCTAGCACCGCCACAGCATTCCCAAACTAGCCCTAATTCGTCAACAACAATTTCATTTTCTCTTCCGTTTTTAGTAGAAAAACACACTTTATTTGAAACAGAAACATTTTATTATTTACAAATTTTCAACCCAAATAAAGTTGCACTTACGTGTGAATATTGGGTGTCATTTTGAAATAAATTAGTTTACTATAGACTCCAGCCTTATAACTGTTATAACTTGGGGTATTCGAGCAAAGAACGATGAGACGAAACAAGAATGAGACAGATATTTAACGTGGTTCACTAACGAATTCGTAACGAACCCGCTAGCTACCTCTACGTCCAGAACCATATACTTTATTGAGAAGAGAACCCGTTTACAATGCACGCCAAGGCCACAAAGGCCACGGCGGCCACCCCGATTAACAACCACCCGACACACACACTAGACAAGAGCTCAAAGCACTACTAGCACTCTAGGCGACAAACTGTGTTTGCATGTGTGTTATGAGAACCAAAATAGCCACCATTTAAATACCCATGTCACTTGGTGGCGGTGGAATTGCCAGCCCACACCGCCTCAAGTGTTTTCAAAATTTGGTAGTTCTTTGACTTTTCTTGCCGACCAATTCAAGACACACTAACAAATCTCCACCTTGTCTTGAATAATGTTAGCAACCCGAAATCGGAACCTGTTGGTTCTCTCCTCAAACATGTTCTCTCCTCAAACTTGAAATGAATGCATCTCCCTAAACCAGAAACGAGCACGCCTTACCAAACAGATGTTCCGCAACTGTAGGCGAAACCCGAATCGCCAAATCGCTGCTCCAACTACCATGCATTCCTGCAACGAATGCGCCTGATGTGGATGCAATTCTAGAAACAGAAAGAAGTGCTCCACCCAGAACTAGACTTGAATACATTCACTGAGAAAGCAGGACCGAATGTATTCCCGATGCTCCCAATTGCGCCAGACAGATGCAACATGACAAGTTCCCACATGTCATTCAGACCAGATGCACCAATGTTGAGTGACCAAATTCTCATGTCAGATGCGCCCTGCGACACCCCGCACTTCGTCGTGGGAGAAATGCGGGAATGCCGTCCCGCGCCCAAGATCGCTCTTGGGTGCAAGGGGAACAATGGTAAACAAAACAAACATCGCCATAATTACTTATTACAAACCAAAAGTCTTCATCAGTGAAATATTACATACTATTAAACAAGATGAAACATGGTCTAGGTGTTTCAATTATTTAAATACTAGATAAACTAGATGAGTCCGCGATATCCCCTTAAGCCGAGCTTCCTTCACCTAGACCTGCGGGGGAAAGAAACAAGACCGCTGTTTTTTCAAAGTCAACACAAAATACTGAGCAAGTAAACACCCCAACATGTAAATAGGAAAGAGGCATATTTTATTTTAAATAAAAGATGAATAATAAGGAAGTGAACAACATATTATTTCAAATAACCATTATAAATCATCCAATTCATCATTTAATATTCTCAATCCATTTCCATATTTTTCCAAAATATCAATTCTTTCTATTTCCACATGAAAATCCACATTTATTATTATTTAGTTGTAGCGGGGAACAAACCAATCCAAAATATAGAACCAACCATATCCCATGCATCCAAGACCTTAAGTGCCGGCACCCCTCTAAGACTTCTTGCGGCAAAAGAGGTGAGTACATGGAGCAGCCTGGGGCAATTGCAACCGAGCAAAATATCATAATACACAAAATAATATTCCGCGTATGGTTCCACCGCACAACTGTTTCGACTTTACGTTATTACGTATTATTAATTTATATGTGATAATTTCCAAAAGAATTGGTTACACAAGTGTTTGGAATTTGAAATTCTAAGTCAAGCACGTATATCACAATTCACACTTGAGACGTAAAAATCATAAAAATAATTGGACACGAAAGAAGGACGGGCACACTAGGTTAGGCATATTTACTCACCTCAAGTAGCACGACAAATATCACGATAAAGCTCCTACAGATACACGTAGCCCTCGTCTACGAATTCGTCACCTACAATTTATAATTCCTAATTTAATTGCAAGTCTAATTATGCAAGTATGATAAGCAAAAGTGCTATATCTCCTAATGCGTCATTTGAAATTATCCCCTTAACCCCATTACTTATTAGCATACAACAATTATTTAATAAACTTGTGACATTAACACTTATATTTTCTCATAAAAATATTATAACTTATATAAATATAAACTCTTAAAGTTATTGAGAAATAAATCCAATATTAAGATTATACATTCTCTTTATTTAGGAAATAATAATTTATTAGAAAAACTATTTATACATGACTATAAAAATTAATTCAAACTAATCCAATTATAGCTATTTATTTATTAGAAAGTATATATACACTATAAAAGAATTAGATACTCAAATAAAATTCACAAAATGTTTATTTCAATAAAACAAGTCATATATATTTATAAGTTGATGATGGGTAAACAATTTCAAGTATCTAGGAAAAATAATCATGTAATATCAAACAATAGCGATATAAATTTTTATTCAAAAAGTCTACATATTAGTTATTTCACAAATTAACTTCCAACTTATTTATTTTATCAATATACTCAAAATAATCTATTTTACTCAAACACTAGTTTACAAGCACTTTAACTATTTAGTTAAACAACCCGAAAATATATAATTAAACCAAAGTGTATTTTTATCTTTGCTTATAGAAACAACAATATTTCAAATAAATATAATTTTATGTAATTTTTACAACCTATTTACTTTTATATAGTCTTAATAATATATAGAAATGTTAACATATAACATTAATCCAAGAATCCCATTTTAAAGTATATATATTATATGCAGTTTCATATTATACACAAATCACCCCAAACTTTTCAGAAACTATACATGCAGTTCACATCTCACCCTCAACTTTTCAGAAACTACATAAACAACCCCCCTTCAAGAGCACAAGCATACAACTTCAACCCAACATACCCCATTTGATTTAGAGCTAACAAGATTCGATTTTGATGATTAGAAATGAACTAGAGAGTGATTCAGGACTCAACTACGCAAAAAATCGCGAGAAATGGTCAAGAAACGGAGCGGGTCACGTCTCCGAAGGTGGTGGTCGGCGGTGATGAACACCAACGTTGAATCCGATGTTATGGCCTCTGTTTGGTGTTGCTAATGGACTCCTCGGACCTCCAGGAGTATTTTGGTACCAACGGGAGAGAGTGGGTCGCTTCGGTTAGCTCGGGTGAGCTTCTCGCCGGAATTAATGGTGGCCGGCGGCGGGTTTGGAAGTTCTGGGTGTTCTGCAACTATCTGCTGTTGTTATTGCTTCTCCTTGCGACGAAACAGAGAGGAGAAGTGTTTCAGGGGTTCAAAACAGTGAGGGAGAGAGAGAGAGGGCAGAGGAGTGTGGCGGCTTTCCCGTCGGGGTGGTTTGCCGGCGGCAGGTGGTGGCCTCCTCGTCGGGGAAGCTGCTGCTGATGCTGGTGGCTTGTGGCAGAGAGGGAGAGGGAGAGATGAGGGGTGGCTGTGGTGGTGGTGGTTCGGGTGGTAGTGATGGAGGTACGGTGGTGGTGGTGATTTATGTCCCGTGGGTTGATGAGAGAGAGAGAGATGAGTTTGTTTCTGATGTGTGTGAGAACAAATGAGAGATAGAGCATTTAAATAATGAAAATGATGCTTGGAGAAGTCACCTTCATTAACCGACTTCCCCCTTTTTTTTGTCTTCGAGTTAGCTAAGTTAGGTTGCTTTAGGAGCACCAAATGAGTGGTCAATCTAGTGGGTTGGGTACACACTTTGGTATATTTAAATAACTACATAAAATGCTAAATAGAATTCGCAATTAAATATCGTTTTCTATAGAATTATTATATAAACTTTACGACTATATTTTGAACCCAAAAATAACCCAACTCGTCATTTGCCATAAAAATTAAATTTTATTTCTCAATTACCCAATTTACCCTTCAAAATTAAACGGGGTATTACATCCTTCCCCCCTTAAAGAAAAGCTTTGTCCTCGAAGCTAAATCCACTCATACTCAATAATCACAACGTTTCTATAAAATGCAAATATATGTCTATATGATGATGCACAAATTATATCACGAAATGTACTAGGGTTAATATGAAATGTTTGAGATTTATTTCATAGACGTAAGGGTATTAAAGCAAAAGGTTACATCCTCCCCCCTCCTTAGGGAGTGACGTGCTCGGAACTCAATTTACCTCATTAAATAGGTGGGGATACTTCTTTCTCATATCATCTTCTGCTTCCCAAGTAGCCTCTTCGGTTTGATGATTCGTCCATAAAACTTTCAATAGCTTAACGCTCTTGGTACGTGTGTCTCTTGTCTTAGTGTCCAGAATCTTGACAGGGTGCTCCGCGTATGTCAGAGACGGGTCTAACTCGACTGGTTCAGGGTCTAGTACATGAGATGGGTCTGGCACGTATTTCTCCAGTTGTGAAACGTGAAAGACATTGTCTACTCGTCCCAAGTTCGAAGGTAAGTCTAGTCGATAAGCAACTTCCCCAATTCTCTCCAAGATGTCGTATGGTCCGATAAACTTTGGGCTCAATTTTCCTTTCTGGTTGAATCTCGTTACTCCCTTTGTTGGTGAAACCTTTAGAAATGCTTTTTCTCCAATATGGAACTCCAATGGCCTTCTTTTCTGATCCTCATAAGACTTCTGCTTGTCCTGGGCTGCCTTCATTCTTTGCTGGATGATTCGTACTTGATCCGTCATATCCTCGATAACTTGCGGGCCAATTACTATTGTCTCGCTGATGTCGTTCCAACACTGTGGTGATCGGCACTTCCTTCCGTACAAATCTTCATATGGTGCCATGCCAATACTGGCGTGATAACTGTTGTTGTAGGAGAACTCTATCAAAGGTAGTTTGTCAACCCATGAGCCTTGGAAATCCATGACACAAGCTCTTCGCATGTCCTCCAATGTCTGAATAGTCCTTTCTGTTTGACCGTCTGTAGCTGGGTGAAACGCTATACTGAATCTGAACTGAGTTCCCAATACTTCCTGAAGAGCTCGCCAAAAATGAGATAGGAAGTTAGGGTCCCTATCAGAAATTATCGAACTTGGAACCCCATGACATCTCACTATGTTTTTAACATACGCGTCTGCTCTTTGTTCCATGTTCCAGGTGTCCTTCATCGGAATGAACCTAGCTGTCTTGGCCAATCTATCTACTGCTACCCATATTTGGTTGAGTCCGTTCTTTGACGTCGGCAAAGGAGTCACGAAATCCATGGAAATAGAATCCCACTTCCAAACTGGTACGTATAATGGTTGAACTAAGCCTCCCATCCTCTTGTGTTCGAACTTCACCTTCTGACACGTTAAACATCTGGCTACGAATACTGCTACTTCCTTATTCATGTTAGGCCACCAAAACATCTTCTTCAAATCTTTGTAGAGCTTGTCGCCTCCAGGGTGTACTGAGTAAGGTGTATTGTGAGCTTCACACATCAATCTCTCCTTAGTTTCTGCACATTTTTGCGGTACACACCACCTTCCTTTGTAGCGAATGCTTCCATCCTCGTGAATCTTGAAGTCGTTGGCTTTACCTTCAGCAATATTCTTCCGGGTCCTTTCTATCTTCACGTCTCCAGCTTGGTTACTTCTTATTTCCTCAAGGAAGTCTGGTACGGTTGTCATACTGCTGAGCAGGTTCTGCACTCCTCCTTGATCCACGACTTCGATCTCGAGCTTTCTGAATTCATGGCATAGCCATTCTGGAAAAACTATCATTGCGTTCATGGATCGCCTTCCGACTCAATGCGTCAGCAACTACGTTTGCCTTCCCCTCATGGTACTGGATTCGCAAGTCATAGTCCTTGATGATTTCTAGCCATCTTCGTTGTCTGTTGTTCAGCTCCTTCTGTGTGAATATGTACTTTAGACTGCGGTGATCGGTGTAAAGCTTGCAAACTACTCCATATAAGTGGTGCTTCCATATCTTCAGCGCGAAAACTATTGCCGCTAACTCTAAGTCGTGAGTAGCATAGTTTTCCTCGTGGGGTTTCAGCTGCCTTGAAGCATAGGAAATTACCCTTCTATCCTGCATAAGTACACATCCCAGCCCTTTCTTCGATGCATCGCTGTACACTTCAAACTCGCCGGAGTCGTTTGGTAGAGCTAACACTGGGGCCGTAGTCAGCTTCTTCTTCAGGGTCTGAAATGCTTTCTCACAGCTATCGTCCCAATGATACTTCACAGTCTTCTTTGTCAGCGCAGTCAGTGGCCTGGCAATCTTGGAGAAATCCTTCACGAAACGCCTGTAGTACCCTGCTAAGCCAAGGAACTTCTTATCTCGGACACATTCTTCGGTGTTGGCCAATCCTTGACTGCTGAAATCTTTCCTGGATCCACTGATATTCCCTCTTTTGAGATGATGTGACCCAGAAATGGAACACGATCCAGCCAAAACTCACATTTGGACAGCTTAGCATACAACTGTTCCTGTCTCAGAGTCTGCAACACTTCTCTGAGATGTTCCTCGTGCTTCTCGTCTTCCTTCGAGTACACAAGGATCTCATCAATGAAGACAACTACAAAACGGCTTAGAAATGGCCTCATCCCTCGGTTCATCAGGTCCATAAACACTGCAGGTGCATTGGTTAGACCAAAAGGCATTACTGTGAACTCGTAATGGCCATACCTCGTTCTAAAGACTGTCTTCGGGATATCCTTCTCGGATACCCGAAGTTGATGGTACCCTGACCTCAAGTCAATCTTCGAAAAGACACTAGCCCCTTTTAATTGATCGAACAAGTCGTCAATCTGTGGTAGAGGGTACTTATTATTGATGGTTGCACTGTTCAACTCACGGTAGTCAATGCATATCCTTAAGCTTCCATCTTTCTTCTTCACGAAAAGCACTGGTGCTCCCCACGGTGAAACACTTGGCCTTATGTATCCTTTCTGTATGAGTTATTGCAATTGGTCCTTCAGCTCCTTTAGTTCAGTGGGTGCCATCCGGTATGGTGCTTTCGAGATCGACGCGGTTCCGGGTGCTAAGTCCAGAGTAATTTCCACTTCTCTCTTGGGTGGCATACCTGGAATCTCTTCAGGAAATACGTCGGGAAATTCTTTCACGACAGGTATCTCTTCCAACACATTCTCCTTCTTGGACACATCCTGGATGTAGCACAAGTAGGCGGAGTTCCCTTTCCTTACTTGGTTGACTATGGTCAGTGCTGACACTAGTCTAATACATGGCTCCATCTTGATTCCACGATAATAAATCTTCTCGCCATTTGGTCCTCTTAGCCGAACCTTCTGATCATAACAATCAATGACGACTCGATATTTGCTAAGTCAATCCATCCCTAGGATGACGTCTATGACTTTGAGATCGAACTTAATCAAATCCGCATGCAAGGTACGGGCTAGAATTTTGACTTCTACTCCTTCATATACAGTGTCACAAACTGCTATGTGGCCAGTGGGTGTTGCTACTGGGATAGATTTTCTAGCAGACTTATTCAAACTCAATTTCTCAGCAAATGACGATGATATGAATGAGTATGATGCGCCAGAATCAAATAATATAAAGGTCGGGTGCTCATGGACAAGGAAAGTACCTGTGACAACTCCGTGAGCAGCTTCAGCCTCAGTCTTTGTCATGACTGCAATCCTTCACACATTGACATTCTGAGTTCCAGCTCCTCCTGCTCCAGCTCCAGTGTTCACATTACCTCCATGACCAGCATTGTTGTTGCGGTTCTGAGCTCCATGTTGTCTTGCATTCCCCTGGTTGTAGTTTGGCTGCCTTCCATAGCCATCTCCCTGGTTGTTGCGGTTTCCAGGGTTCCTGTTTCCGTATCCGATTTGCAGGGTTGCTGGTTGCTGGTTCCCATACTGCTGGCGGTTTCCCAGATAGTTGTTCTGGGGTTGCCTCTGATAGTTCCCTCCTCGGTTTCCTTGCTGGTTCCTGGCTGGCGGAGCTAGGCATTCATAGGCTCGATGCCCTCTCCTTCCAAATTTGTGGCATACGACAGGGTTCCCCATACAGTCCGCTCCAGGGTGGTTTTGCCGGCATCTCTTGCAGATGTAACGGCGAACTGGCCGAGCTACCTGCCACTGCTGGTTCTGATGGTTCCCTCCATTGTTTGGCTTCATCTTCTTGTCCCTTACCATGTTACTGCTGCTACATCCTACCTCAGCTGCCTTTCGTTTCCCGCACACTCATCCTGCACCTCCTGGACTTGCCACATGTCAGCGGCTCGATCATATGCCTCATGCAAGGTGTCGTAAGTCCTGCTACGCATGATGTTCTGCAACTGGAGGTGTAGTCCCGAAATAAACTTGTTGATCTTATCATCCTCATCGTGTACAGTGTGGCCTGCAAATCTCAGTAGTTCCACGAACTTTTTGAAGTAGTCTGTCACTGAGCCGTTCCCTTGCTTCAGATTGTTGAACTCATTGCACTTCATTCTCTTAACATGTGCAGGGTAGAACCGGGTCCTAAGTGCAGTCTTAAAGGCTTCCCAGTTGAAATTGGGTCGAGCCAGCAAGACTTCTTGACTGGTTGTCCACCAATCATCTGCGTCATCTGACAGATGGATGATGGCGCAGTTGATCTTTTCATCATTAGGGCAATGCACAACCCTAAGCAGCTTCTCGAAATGCCTGATCCAGTTCTCCAGTTCAACGGGATCTTCCTTCCCACTGAATTGGCGAGGATTCAGATCAGCTATCTTCTTGGCATAGCTTTGTCTTCCACGCTCCTCATTACCAACTAATCGGTCAATGATTTGCGTCATCTGTGTCATCTGTGCGGCTAGTTGTTCCACTGTTGGTTGGTTATTTCTTCCAGCTCCCATTTGTTCTTGGCTAACTCTGCCGGTGTAGTATCGCAGTGGTCTATCAGTCATATTCCTACACTATCACCTATTTTATTTTTCCATAGATAAATAACTAAAACGAATTATTTTATGAAATGCATGGTATCCTATTCACATAGCACATATATCACATCTAATAAATCAAGCATATAATTCTTTTTCGTATGATCATGTAAGAATGTACCAACACATATATCTCATATTCCAAACCAGTCAACTGAGATATCATAAGTCTCGAAGCGTCATTCCAAATTGGAAATGGACGTGGGTGGGACTTCAATAAAAATAACACTACCCATACCCCAATCGGCTTGTCAAATTTAAATTTTCTTATCCTATATTCATTTTAAATTGCCCTACAGGTTTTAAGTTCATTTTTGGATAGCCCGCTCTGATACCACCTGCGACACCCCGCACTTCGTCGTGGGAGAAATGCGGGAATGCCGCCCCGCGCCCAAGATCGCTCTCGGGTGCATGGGGAACAATGGTAAACAAAACAAACATCGCCATAATTACTTATTACAAACCAAAAGTATTCAACAGTGAAATATTACATACTATTAAACAAGATGTAACATGGTCTAGGTGTTTCAATTATTTAAATACTAGATAAAATAGGTGAGTCCGCGATATCCCCTTAAGCCGAGCTTCCTTCACCTAGACATGCGGGGGAAAGAAACAAGACCGCGGTTTTTTCAAAGTTAGCACAAAATACTGAGCAAGTAAACACCCCAACATGTAAATAGGAAAGAGGCATATTTTACTTTAAATAAAAGAGGAATAATAAGGAAGTGAACAACATATTATTTCAAATAACCATTATAAATCATCCAATTCATCATTTAATATTCTCAATCCATTTCCCTATTTTTCCAAAATATCAATTCTTTTCATTTCCACATGAAAATCAACATTTATTATTATTTAGTTGTAGCGGGGAACAAACCAATCCAAAATATAGAACCAACCATATCCCATGCATCCAAGACCTTAAGTGCCGGCACCCCTCTAAGACTTCTTGCGCCCAGAGAGGTGAGTACATGGAGCAGCCCGGGGCAATTACAACCGAGCAAAATATCATAACCACAATAAATAATATTCCGCATATGATTCCACCGCACAACTGTTTCCACTTCACGTTATTACGTATTATTAATTTATATGTTATAATTTCTAAGAGAATTTGTTACACAAGTATTTGGAATTTGAAATTCTAAGTCAAGCACGTATATCACAATTCACATTTGAGACGTAAAAATCATAAAAATAATTGGACACGAAAGAAGGACGGGCACACTAGGTTAGGCATATTTACTCACCTCAAGTAGCACGAAAAATATCACGATAAAGCTCCTACAGATACACGTAGCCCTCGTCTACGAATTCGTCACCTACAATTTATAATTCCTAAATTAATTGCAAGTCTAATTATGCAAGTATGATATGCAAAAGTGCTATATCTCCTAATGCGTCATTTTAAATTATCCTCTTAACCCCATTACTTATTAGCATACAACAATTATTTAATAAACTTGTGACATTAACACTTATATTTTCTCATAAAAATATTATAACTTATATAAATATAAACTTGTAAAGTTATTGAGAAATAAATCCAATATTAAACTTATACATTCTCTTTATAAATAATAATTTATTAGAAAAACTATTTATCCATAAGTGACTATAAACATTAATTCAACTAATCCAATTATAGCTATTTATTTATTAGAAGGGTAAAAGACATTTTCCACCCTTCGACTATGGAGAAAAGACATTTTCCCCCTCGATTTATGGAAAAAGACATTTTGCACCCTTGTTAACGGATGGAGGGTGGACAGATACCACCCTTCTGTTACAATCCATTAGTAGAGGGGTGCAAACTGACTTTTTATGACCATTTTACCCTTATTGATTGTGGACAAATATCATCCTTTTTTGTTTATTAGTGTTCATCATGTTCTTCAGCACCACCTACACTACCACCGAATCACCACCACCACTACCACCACTAACAACAACAAATCTGACCTCCTCTCCTCTGTTTTTCTTGTTCTATCTCACTACAACCACCAACAACACCAACCAAAACAATCATCCATCCCAACAATGACAATAAGAAATCCAAAATTAGACCCCAAAAGTAACCCTCTTTATTCATGACCTCCACCACAACAACATCAACACCACCTCACTTCAATTCAACCCTCACTCTCGACTCAGTTAACTCTCACCAAAACAGAAGTCAAATTTTTCAAACCCAAAATAAATTCAACCCAAACACCGAAATAAACTCAACTTGAATCAGTGACATGGGCTGAGTACAAGAGCGAGAGAGAGAGAGGAGAAAAATGGGATATGTCGAATAAAAATTCGGACAAAGAGGAGGAAGAGCCAGAGAAGACATTGTTTGTATTGGCTCGTATAAACTTTCAATAAGCATACCCCCTCCTCTCTCTCTCTCTCCTATATCTGAAGAACAGATATTGATAGAGAATCAATCACGAACCCCTCCCCCCTCTTTTGTTTCTGGGTATTTTTTACCCCGAACAACCAACTACAGATTTGATGAATCCAGGATTGAGATGTCGCCGGCGTTGCTAGATTCGAGAGCTCCGGTGCAAACCCCTACTCGGGCGAATCAGGTTCCAACACTTTTATCTTTGAATTTTTCTGGTTTTCCTCAATTAGCGAATCCAAGACCATAAATCCCTCGAACGCATTTGGGTCTGCTTCATCGGGCCGTTCCAAGCCAAGACTGGTGAAATTGAGAAGGCATGGAGCTTCTGAAAGGTCAAACCCTCTCTTTGCCGAACCCCCATTCAGTTTCCTCCATCGCCGACGATGAGACAGTGGCGGACTGGAGTAATTAGAAATTGGCGGTGATGTGTTCTTCGCCGGCGTTTTGTTCTTCGCCGACGATGTTCAGATTCAGAATTTGCGGCTTCCACCAAAGCATCTGCGGAAGGAGATACACAGAGAGAGGGACCGGATCTGGGGAAGGAGATAGAGATCCGATGGCGGCGATATAGGTTGGCAGTGTCATCCTCCTCCGGCGTCGGCACTCCACCTCCAATTGCACACATTCTCCACCTGCACTTCCACCTTCACCTGCACTCCTATTTCTTCTTCAGATCCGTTTATAGATAGAGTTGAAAGAGGGACTATAGGAGGAGAAGAACGAGAATAAGATGGAGGTTGGAGGCTGTGGCGGTTGTGGAGATGGGTGGTGGGTGATGGCTACAATTATCAGAAGAGGGGAGGAAAAGCAGACAGAGAATGAGAAGAGGAGAGTTCCTCAAAAAAAATGATGAGAAGAGGAGACTTTTGTGATGGGGTTGTGAAGAAAAGAGACGGAAGAGAGAGGGAAATATATAAGGTTAGGGTTTGTAATGAGGAGAAGAAGGAAGTAAAGGCTATAGTTGTGTAATTTCCTTGCATCTTGAGGGTAATTATGTCTTTTTGCACCTCCGTTAGTGTGGTGTTAGTTTTTAACTCTGACAGGGGTCCAAAATGTCTTTTTCCATAAATGAGGGGGCAAAATGTCTTCTCTCCATAGTTGAAGGGTGGAAAATGTCTTTTTATATATACACTATAAAAGAATTAGATACTCGAATAAAATTCACAAAATGTTTATTTCAATAAAACAAGTCATATATATCTATAAGTTAATGATGGGTAAATAATTTCAAGTATCTAGGAAAAATAATCATGTAATATCAAACAATAGCAATATGGATTTTTATTTAAAAAGTCTACATATTAGTTATTTCACAAATTAACTTCCAACTTATTATTTTATCAATATACTCAAAATAATCTATTTTATTCAAACACTAGTTTACAAGCACTTTAACTATTTAGTTAAACAACCCAAAATTATATAATTAAACCAAAGTGTATTTTTATCTTTGCTCATAGAAACAACAATATTTCATATAAATATAATCATATGTAATTTTTACAACCTATTTACTTTTATATAGTCTAAATAATATATAGAAATGTTAACATATAACATTAATCCAAAAATCACATTTTAAAGTATATATATTATATGCAGTTTCATGTTATACACAAATCACACCCAACTTTTCAGAAACTATACATGCAGTTCACATCTCAGCCTCAACTTTTTAGAACTACATAAACAACCCCCCTTCAGAACACAAGCATATAACTTCAACCCAACATACCCGATTTGATTTAGACCTAACAAGATGTGATTTTGATGATTAGAAATGAACTAGAGAGTGATTTAGGACTCACCTACGCGAAAAATCGCGAGAAATGGTCAAGAAACGGAGCGGGTCACGTCTCCGAAGGTGGTGGACGGCGGTGATGAACACCAACGTTGAATCCGATGTTATGGCCTCTGTTTGGTGTTTTTAATGGACTCCTCGGACCTCCAGGAGTATTTTGGTACCAACGGGAGAGAGTGGGTCGCTCCGGTTAGCTCAGGTGAGCTTCTCGCCGGAATTAATGGTGGCCGGCGGCGAGTTTGGTGGTTCTGGGTGTTCTGCAACTATCTGCTGTTGTTATTGCTTCTCCTTGCGACGAAACAGAGAGGAGAAGTGTTTCAGGGGTTTAAAACATTGAGGGAGAGAGAGAGGGCAGAGGAGTGTGGCGGCTTTCCCGTTGGGGTGGTTCGCCGGCGGCAGCTGGTGGCCTCCTCGTCGGGGAAGCTTCTGCTGTTGGTGGTGGTGGCGTGTGGCAGAGAGGGAAAGGGAGAGATGAGGGGTGGTTGTGGTGGTGAAAGTGGTTCGGGTGGTGGTGGTGGTGATTTATGTCCCGTGGGTTGATGAGAGAGAGAGAGAGAGAGAGAGATGAGTTTGTTTCTGATGTGTGTGAGAACAAATGAGAGAGAGAGCATTTAAATAATGAAAATGATGCTTGGAGAAGTCACCTTCATTAACCGACTTCCCCCTTTTTTTGTCTTCTAGTTATCTTAGTTAGGGTGCTTTAGGAGTACCAAATGGGTGGTCAATCTAGTGGGTTGGGTACACACTTTAGTATATTTAAATAACTACATAAAATGCTAAATAGAATTCGCAATTAAATATCGTTTTCTATAGAATTATTATATAAACTTTACGACTATATTTTGAACCCAAAAATAACCCAACTCGTCATTTTTCATAAAAATTAAATTTTATTTCCCAATTACCCAATTTACCCTTCAAAATTAAACGGGGTATTACATGCCCCGTATGAGTCAGATGCGCCAGATGCTCGCGAGAAAAATATCGCGCCAGATGCGAGCTCAATGCGTGTCATGGTACACGCTCCTAAACGAGATGCACGCCAGAACAAACTCGTGCATAATGCGTGCCAGAACCAAGATCATATGCGCGTGCCAAAAATCTCACGCGCCAGATGCTCCCTGTCGTTGCTCCAACTCCAACGAGTCCCTGCAATGCATGAGACAGAACCAGATTCAATTCACATGCCAGATGCTCCACGCCGGCAGCCGCATTGCTCCTGAACGCCAATCGTCAGAAAGCCAGGTGCGCGTGAATCACCAGATTCGTGCCACTACCGAATGCGTGCTCGATTTGCCAGATCCCTCAAACGCCTAATCAGATGCACACCAGATTTCTCCAAACAGAGCCTGGTTAGCCCCCTCCACGGGGCTTCAGATGGTGGGTGTACCTGCTTCCCTCTCACGAACAGATCGATCTTGATCGCTAAACTAGACATCGTTCTTGGCGGAATCTCGAAACCCAACCTCCCGATAGCCTGCTCCACCTGAATCGCAAAACCCTAGCTTTGAGTTCCATAAAAACGTGAAACCCTAGCTCTTGGCTCCACCCGGATCTTGGAACCCCGGCTCTGATTCAAGTTTTTATAACCTAGGGGTATTCGAGCAAGAACTATGATACGAAACAAGAATAGACAGATATTTAACGTGGTTCACTAACGAATTCGTATCAATTCCGCTAGCTACCTCTACGACCAGAATCAGATATTTTATTGAGAAGAGAACCCGATTACAATGCACGCCGTGGCCACAAAGGCCACGGCGGCCACCCCGATTAACACCCACCCGACACACACACACTAGATAAGAGCTCAAAGCACTACTAGCACTTTAGGCGATGAACTGTGTGTGCATGTGTGTTATGAGAACCAAAAAAGCCACCATGTAAATACCCATGTCACTTGGTGGCGGTGGAAGTGCCAGCCCACACCGCCTCAAGTGTTTCTAAAATTTGGTAGTGCTTTGACTTTTCTTGCCCACCTATTCAAGACACACTAACAATAACAATTTCAATTTTCTCTTTCATTTAGTAAGACGAGATCCAAACGAATGGATAGGAAATAGCGACGAGTTTATACTCGAGGGTTTGTACGTTGACAGCGAAATAGACTCAAAGGGATACCATTTGGGACGGGGGAAGAGGGTGTCCGGGGATGAAATTGGCCATGACTCCCATCGGTGGTGTCTTAGTTGGTACATTGTTTTTATTAGAAATAACGAGTGTTATTGTAATATGTAGATATTTTTGGGGCTTTCTTGTCTTTTCATTTTTCTTCTCCCTAAGGCTGATATATAGTCATTGTAACTATTAATTTTGTCAATCTTCTTCGTTAAACAATTTTCCTTTTTCCTGTCTAAATTTTCAGAATCTACGGTTCTTCTGCTTCATCTTCGATTTCTTAATAGGTATCAGAGCCTGGGTTCTCCGGTCGATTTCGCCGCTATTATCCGATGACAGATTCTACATACCATGGCGGAAGACGACGATGACGAAGATAGGGTTACAGTCCAAGAACTGTTCATCCACCAGTCGTTGATTCGATCTGAGGGCTTCTGAAGCCTTGGTGTAGGTGAGCAGGTTGAAGGCGATAGTTGGTTACATCACCGTAAATGGCACAATTTTTTGGATCTATCAGGAGTTGGCTTGTTATTCAAGGACCTGTTCCTATGCTCCTGTTGCTCGACGAGTTTCTGTAGTGAATCGTCATCTTCGGCTGCTCTCCATCGGAACCCTAGGAAAATCTAAGATTCGATACAAAACAGTTCAATTCTCAGGTTTATTGCAGGTGATTGTTTTCATTTCAGGAGCTCATGTTTTGCTAGTTGTTTGAATCGGTTGTTGGTGTAGTGTTTCTGGAGTTTAGATCTGGTTTTGAGAAGAATGTCTCTCGCGGATGATTCTAGTGTTGAAGTTCTGATGTCAATCATATCGTTTGATGGCTCTGCTAACTCTCCGGTCACATCTAATTTGGTGGTTTCTTGTTCCAATGCGTTAGGCATGGATATTTCTTTACATCTACTTGGTTTGTTGAGGGTTGAGAGCTCTGCTATCTCTCAGGTAACCTCTAATTTTGTGTTTCTTCGATTGTTGAGGGTTGAAAGCTCTGCTATCTCTCAGGCTGCCTTTGGTCTATATCAGTTGGTTGCTAATTTTAGTCTGTTTCCACTATTTGTGGTTGTTATTGAAGCTTTTGTGCTTCTTCTTTTGATGAGGTTGGAGAGCTCTGCTATCTCTCGGTTCGCCTCTTGTTTACATCTGATGATTATTTGATTTTTTTCCCACCTTGTGGTTTTTATTGAAGCTTTTGTGCTTCTTCTTTTGATGAGGTTGGAGAGCTCTGCTATCTCTCAGTTCACGTCTTGTTTACATCAGTTTGATGCTGATTTGATTTCATTTCCACCATTTGTGGATGTTATTGAAGCTTTTGTGCTTATTCATTTGATGAGGTTGGAGAGCCCTGTTATCTCTCGGGTCGCCTCTTGTTTTCAGCTACATTGGTTGCTGATTATCGTCGATTATGCGTTCTTGTTGTGCTTCTGTATTGAAGTGTTCTCTGAAGGGTGCGGTGATCCTTTTCAATGTTTTTGTTACACTATTCGAGCTGTTTCAGTGGAGGCTGATGATTTCGCTGGTTATGGCACTAGACATTTATGTGTTTCTAAAGTTATGGATTGTTTGGCGATGCCTTCTCATGCTTCCTCAACCCATTACCTCATATTCATATAAGATTGACTTCATTTATGAAAATATCTCAGAAGCTGATGTTGAGTCATTTTCGTATACTCTTCAGAAGAATTATGATAGTAACTTCTTGACACAAGTGGTCGTGATGAATATTGAGGATTTGTTAGGTTTTTCGCACTGATTCAAACACATTGATGGTGGTTGTTTAGTATTTTGTGTCTCCAAGTTCGATTGAGGATTCTAGGGTTTCTAGAGGCTATGTGATGGCGTTTAATGTCTCCTCAACACATTACCTCCTTAATCCAGCTTTTAGATTTCTTGTGATAGAGTCAAATTCTTCCTCGCCTTATTAACTCAACCATAATGCTTGAATTGTGTGCTATGTGGAAGTGCCGGGAAAGTTAGTCTACATGGAACTTAAAGAGGTTTCAGGAGGAGTTCTTGAAAAGATCAGTGTCAGATCATGTTCATGTTGGAGATCTTTGTGTTACATGTGCTCTGTATGATATTATTACTTCCCTTAAGTTGGTCTCTCCTGATACAAAGAGAGAAGCTGTTGCTCTTACTAGTTTGAGAGCTTCTGTGAGTAACTTGTACCCAAATAGTAATTTCTTGCAGGAGGCTCACATGAATAATGCTTCATAGGTGATGGGAGTGGTATTTGACTTCCTTCATCGTTCATTATTCACTAGATTGGTGGTTCCTGATACTGAATCAATAGAAAGCAATTCCCTCGTTATAGTCGAAGAGCTTATTGAGATGATCAGATCATGGGAAATGTCAGAATACTTCACAGTTCTTGTTAACATGGACATAAATTTATATTCAACGGAATAATTGTTGAGAAGAACATAATGGGCCATGGTATGGCGCATACAACATTGCTTGTTGAAAAATTGACTTGGAATCATTTTTTTGGTAACAACTTTAGGTCCAAGAAATCAAAACAATTAAGGAATGAATTGTGTTTTTTCAAAAGTCAAAGATACTAACTTTGATTTGTTGACAAAACAACGTGGCGGCTATGTGCTTTGGTACTATAAATGAAGACATGTTGTTTTGGTTTGATTAGGAACAAGTCAGTACCTAGTTAGGAGAAACACTAACAACACACGGAAGAGGCTCTTTTTCATAGCAGTGGGTTTTTGTGAGTTCTCTTCGCGTGTGTCTGTTTGGGATTGTAATTCGGGTTCGGGTTTGTTTCTCTCAATAAAATTAGGTTCGGGTTGTGGAGTAGCTATTATTAATACTAGCAAATCACGTTAAAATTCTTGTCTCTCGTTCTTTATATTTTGTTATTGTTCTTGCTT
Source organism: Linanthus parryae (assembly GCA_023055425.1). Classification (NCBI taxonomy): domain Eukaryota; kingdom Viridiplantae; phylum Streptophyta; class Magnoliopsida; order Ericales; family Polemoniaceae; genus Linanthus; species Linanthus parryae. The sequence goes on from JALGPY010000030.1 coordinate 1,199,910, forward strand.
GATACCCGGGTTCATCCGCTGCGTCATAACAAACTGGTATCAGAGCCAAGTTAGGTTAGGGTTTGAAGAAGAAACGACGTCAGGTACTATG